>BTPG01000004.1:3713928-3721428 GCA_036245525.1 Semisulcospira habei
GTAATAATAAGGCAAATGAGCTGTTAGGATTTCAAACTCAAGTGGAATGTAAAATCTGGTTCCATATGTGTCTGCTATAATAACGTCCTGGGCTGCTGACGTTGATTTATCTCCAGCATTGATTCGAAGTTTACCAACATTATCAGACTGTATGCCTTGGTAAATACGATCCTCTCGTTCTTCTCTTGTAAGCCACAGATCTTTGTAACAGTAGAATACATCGGAGTCGTCAAGACTAAACACTTCCTGTCCTTCAAGTTTTACTTTAATAGTCCTAACAATTGCTCTGCCAAGATTGTCAACTAGAGTTCTGTTTACGTCTGCGTCTGATGATAGTTCAATATTAAATGCTAGGCGTGCAGTGCCAGGAACGATAACGTCACTGGGGCCTAGGTTTGGAAACTTGACTGTAAGTATATAGTAAAACTGTTGCCGCTAGGGTTTCACGTGAAAGAAAAACAGAAGATAGTGGTAGAAAACCCTTTAAAATAGAAACAAATAACGACGTTTCGGATCAAAGATCCTTCCTCAGGTGACATGGAAACAAACGTAGAACAGAAAAGAACACCAGAAAGAAAAGACGTCATCCTGTATAGAGAGAATTTAGAATGACGTAAAAAAAAAGAATGACACAGTATTGAAAGACATATTTCCTGAGCCTCCGCTGGTCGCTTACAAACGTGACACTAACCTAAGCGATCATCTTGTTCACAGTTCACTTCGCGCATCTAACACCTTACCACCTGGCACACACCCTTGTCAGCAACCACACTGCAAAGCATGTCCGTACATCAACACATCCCCCGTCATCACCGGACCCCTGTCATCTTTTCATGTCCACCGATCATTCACATGCCAGTCATCGGATATTGTCTATGTCATCTCATGTTCTCACTGCCCAAAGATGTTGTATGTGGGGGAGACATACCGTACACTCCCTGAACGCTGCGAGGAGCATGTTCGTTCGATCCGCCTCGGATACAACAACCAGGTTGGACGTCATTTCAACGAACCGCCTCATAGCCTCACACATTTCAGCATACGCATCCTTTGGCAAAATACATCCCACTTCATCCGCCGCAAAATGACAGAATCCTTTTTCGCGGACAGGCTTGGCACTTACCATCCGCGCGGCTTGAACATTCGCCCCTAGGGATGTATGCTCGGCCTGATGGGTAGTTGGTGCCAGGCTTGACCTCACTGTTGATACTGGATGCTACCTTTGAGTGTGTGTGTATGTGTGTGTGTGTGTGTGTGTGTGTGTGTGTGTGTGTGTGTGTGTGTGTGTGTGTGTGCATGTGCGTGAGCTGCAGTAGGCACGAGTGAATGCGAATGTATGCAGTGACGTGTATGTATATAGACGTAAGTTTTGTGCTACGTGTTTTGTGCATGTGTATTTGCGTCATTATGTGTGTGTGTGTGTGTGTGTGTGTGTGTGTTTTTTTTTTTTTTTTTTTTTTTTTTTACGTCATTCTAAATTCTCTCTATACAGGATGACGTCTTTTCTTTCTGGTGTTCTTTTCTGTTCTACGTTTGTTTCCATGTCACCTGAGGAAGGATCTTTGATCCGAAACGTCGTTATTTGTTTCTATTTTAAAGGGTTTTCTACCACTATCTTCTGTTTTTCTTGACTGTAAGTGTTTGGTTCTGGTCTATGGTACTTGGATTGTTTGTGATGACGATTGATTGTCTTATGCCCTTAACACCCAGAGGCTCACGTAGTTTTCTGTATGGGTCTAACTTTGATCCGTAAGACTGTGTCATTTTTATTATGCACAATAAAAAATAATAAATTAATAAAACAATGGCAGTGGGAGGATTTAATCATGAAGATTTTGAAATGGATGACATGAATGTCTCAGATACCAGTATCACAGATATGACTGGAATGGTAACTAGTAGTAGTAGTATGCATCATGAACTGTTAAAAGACAAAGTAAACTCATTTTATGACAGTGTTGGAGCGCGCCCAGATGTAATAGATCCTAATCAATTTGAATATGATAAAGGGCACTTATTTGTAAATACAGACAGAGGGAAAATATATCTAACACATAAAAATAATCCTTCTAAGTTTAGGGCTTTAAGTACAATTATAGGTGAAGTCGGTGGTAACTCTGGGTTGGCAAGGTATCTTGGAATTGGAGGGTCTCCTGTCACGCCAAGACTGGTTAGTGTTCTTCACGACACGCAAACAAAATTACCAACAGGGCAACAAATTGAAATGGCACCTGTAACAAACCTACCAGAAATAGCAAACACAGTGATACAAGAAACCTCATTTACTGAAGGACAAATAAATGACACTTTGAAAACAATAGATGATCCACCTTTGTCAATGAGGGAGATTATGGGATTGGATAAATCACTGCAGACAATAAGAGGTGAGATGGTAAATGTTGCCAAACTGGGAGAGCTTGATAAACACATAGAACGTGAAAAAGAGAAACTGGCTACCGCAGACAATGGAAATCTTGACACAGAAATGAAAGAAAGAATTCAACACAGATTAAATTATTTGCAGATAGAAAGATCAGGACGGTTAGAAACAATTAGTATTGGAAGACAAAAACTAAAATCACAGGTCAACAGAATTAGAGAAACTATTCAGAAAATACTTCACGAAGACACTACTCTGGCTGAGAGACTAAAAACACTTTTCAGAGAACAGGGTATCACAATTGCTAGTTTAATTACAGCTCTGGGATTTATTATCAGTACTGTTGTGTTAGCTGTCTCCGGCAGTGGTGGTGGTGCACCCCCGGCACCGGCACCACCAACCCCGGGCCCCCCGACTCCAACAGACCCAAAAGATTTAGTCATGGGTAAAGAAACAGTTGTCTCACATATCAGACTTGCTTAAAAAATTGGCTGTGAAAGCAGTGGATGCTTTGCCTGGCATAATTGGCACTGTTGTCAGTTGGCTTATCACTACTACAGCAAAGGTAGTTGGTTTTATGGCGGAGAATGTGTGGATCTTTCTGGTTACAGTAGGAGGGTTGATGGTGGGTTATTTAATGAAACAGATAAAGAAGTAATACTCCTAACCCTGTTAGACCTATTACCAATGCAGTTCTCTCGGATTCATGTGTGTCAGGGGTTGACTGTACTGATTGTATGAGTGCCGGTGTTGGGGCCAGTGCTGGGGCCGGGGCCGGGGGTGTTACCGTCTGTAATGATTTTAATGACTGTACATGTGTGGTTGTGGCCCCCAAGTTTACAGATTGATTGAGTCCTAATTTTTGACCAACACCTGCAACAACTATTTCATTATTATAATTTGTTATTGTTCCCATTTGGAGTTGAAGGTCAGATGGTAACATGTATAACCCGAAGCCCACTACAAAGTCAACTTTTGATCTCGCATATCTGAGAACGTCTTGGTAGCGCTGTATGCTTGATGGGAGATCTATTGTTGAATTAATTGAATCTTCAAGATTAGCAAGAAACTGTTTTTGTGCTTCAAATTTACCACTTCCATTCAAAATGTTTGATTTTGTTAGTGATTGTGCTCCTAATATACACCAGACATATGTTCTGATAGACTCATTGACGCGCTCGACTCCTGCTTGAGTAAACCGGTCAGATTTATCTAAAATAAATGTGGTCCACGCATTAGACTGTTTCTGCTCTATTGATCCTAACCAGACTTGTGATTTTGATGAGAATGAAGTGTACCCAGGGTAGTAATCTTGAGGGTATTGTCTGTGACTCATAGCATAATACAATGTGCCCATGCCGTGGTGATCATCAAGTTTTTGTGTGAAGTCATACTTAGTGCTTATGTTAAATTCATTACATATGCGTTCAAATGCTTTCATATCCATGGGGTTGTTAAACCTGTTGAAACTGGATTCAGTTGGTAGTGGGGTATGCAGTTCTGACAGTATACGTCTAAGCTGGTAATAAACATGGAAACGGTAGACAGATCTAATCAGTTTGTTTGAGTGATTCAAGTGGTCTGTAAATGAAACACCACAGCCTGTAGTTGAACATAGTATGGCAAAGTTGAGTTGGTTTTGAAACACTTGTAGTGGACTTGAAGACCACTTTCTTGCAGTAGAGTCATCTGTTATTGGAGGGTTTAGGTAATGGTCAAACGGATTTGGTACTTTGACTTGGAATAGATCTTGTTCAGACACAGCTATGTCAAGCTGGTTTAGCTGAATTATTTTCTGTTCATAAGTAGGTGCAACATTATATTTGGCATC
Organism: Semisulcospira habei; assembly: GCA_036245525.1. Lineage (NCBI taxonomy): Eukaryota > Metazoa > Mollusca > Gastropoda > Semisulcospiridae > Semisulcospira > Semisulcospira habei. Next base: position 3,718,140 of record BTPG01000004.1, read on the forward strand.
CATATTAAATTGAAATGCGTTTGTTGTGGTAATGGTTGGTGATTTAAATTCCATCCTTTTTATATGAGATAATAAAAATGTTTATCACTTTAACAAACCTCGACACAAGCAAACCAGTGTGTTTAACTAATGGGATTGATAATCGTGATGGTAGCAAGGCTGTAGCTATCCATGAATTGTTTTACACAGTAAAATGGTTTAATGTAGAGGATGATATATATAATAAAGTAAATTTAGATGGTAAGACTGAAGCTTTACCACCCGGGTATTATGACTTTTGTACTATAGCTGAATGGTTTCAAAGTAAATTTAAAATTAAAGCAACTTTAAATCCAGCTAACCTACTTGTTACATTAGAATTTCCGACACAAAATTGGTTAAAAATTTCAGACAGATTTGCATATTTACTTGGATTTTATATTGATGAAGATTGGTGGAGATCAGATGATTTAGATGAAGCTATGACCGGTATTATAACAATGAAGACCAAAAAACTTAAAATAACTGGAAAACGTCCTGTTTATTTGGCAGTACACACAGTGCTAAATGTTTATTTGAAAGAACTAAACACATCTGAGAATGTTCACAATGGAAAGCCTTCAACTTTGTTGAGATGCTTACCTACTGGAACTGCTCCGTATTGTGAAAGTGTAGTTGTTAGATTTCCTAATTTGCAGTTTAAGAAATTAGGTTCTAGTTTCTTTGAGTCACTGAGTATATCTGTAACTAATCAGGATGACAAACCAGTTCTTATGCATGATTTTAGTGTAGTGTTAGAAGTTAAATAATTTTATTTTTGTTTATAAAAATGAGTGGTCTTGGTCCAAAGCGAACAATCATACCAGTTGCATGTCCAGTAACAGAATTGAAAGATTTGGCTGATGTACAGGATTTTGAGAAGGAAGGGGATGTTGGAGAAATATATGGTTTTGAACTTGATTCAAATGGCATGTACAAGAGGAAAGTAATTGTCGACATGAAAGACGGTGAAAAACAGATTCCTAAACTTGGTCAGCTTCGTGATGTTACTGTACCTACTCCACCTGTAAATAATGCGCCTTACAACTTAATACATGTGGGTAGTAAGTGGGTTGTTTCACCTGTACCGGCACCACCACCCACAATTGACTGGGACATAAAGATTGAATTTATTAGTCCTTATGTATACACTGATGATGAAGGCGCCTTAGTGTTTAAGAAGGTTGTTAACTCGGGGCCGCTTATTGTAAGTCTTGTTCCAAGCTTTGCCCCAGACGACAATAGCAGAGAAAAACTGAAAGTTGAAAATTATGAGAAACGGAGATATCTTCTTACGCACAGGAAGGGTAGGTCTGATGCGAAGGTCGTGTTTGCACCAATAAACTTTCCCATCGCAAGAGAAGCGACAATAGTATTTGAAATTATCATGAGATCAGTAACTACTGCTAAAGAGGCTCAAATTGCACAAGGAATTAAACTTACATGGAATGAAACAGTAACAGAATCATCAAAGGTCTTTATTGCTATTACAAAAAATAATGATGTTATTAATGTTTCGAGCAGTGTTCCAGCTGTCAAGGTGGTGGTCGACAAAACAACTTTTGTTCGTCTAACTTACATAAAACTTGAACACATTGATCTTGGTGCATTTTATTATGCTAACAAATTGTATACTTTTGAAGAGTTGCAAAATGTAATTGCTGATTAAATAAAAAAAAATATTTGTCAATAAAAAAAATGGTAAACTTCTATCCGCAACTACCGATGCTTGAGCCGACTGAAACAAATGTGATGACTAAAACATCACTTGCGCCTGATCCTCAGGTGACAGCTGTGCCAATTGCTTCAGATAAAACATTACAGGCAGATGCATTCAGATTAAATAATATTACAGAAGCTTTGAAATATTTGGAAAGTGAAGAAGCGAAATATTCACGGTGCAAAAGGAGGTATGAGTCAGTATTTAATTCTGTTCAAAACACTTCTATGGCTATTGGTGCAGTTTCAGCTTCATGTTCTGTAGGGGGTATTGTTCTGTTTGCCACAGGAATTGGAAGTTTGGCTGGAATAGCAGTTGAGGGTGTTAGCGTTGCTACATGCCTGACTTGCTTTGGTTTGGAGGCCTTGAACAAGAGGTTTCACACAAAATTACAGAAACATGAAGCATTGAGTACGCTTGCTGGTGCAAAGCTGAGCAGTATGAAACTTATTATCAGTAATGCATTAAATGATAATTGTATTGATGACGAGGAATTTAAGAGAGTCCAGGATGATTTAAATAATTACAAGAAACAAAAATCTGAAATACAAAATAAAATATGTAGTCAATCTCCTGTGAATGTTGAAGAACTGAAGGCTAGTTTTTTAGAGATGGGAAAACAGATCGGTGTTCAGGAAACCACAGAAAAACTACACAATCTTTTAAACAAATAAAAATCAGATTTGGTAATCGTTTATTAATGACATACACTTCACAGAAAAATGACATGCCACCTAACTATTCAACCCCATCAGCACCACCACCACCACCTGACTATTACTAAAAAAAGTTTTTTCATTGTCCTTTTATCTTGGGAAATCTGTCCGAGTATCTTGCTGACTTGCATCAAGAACTAACAAGATCTTATGTTAAGACACTTATAAGAACTTGTTTTAAGTTACTTGCTGGTTTATAAATTACCTTATTAAGTACTTGTAATTTACTTAGAAACATCTAGACAGTAACATAGACAGTAACTTGATAATTTTACCCATGACTTGAACACCAGAAAATAATCTAGACTCAGTAACAACATGGGAGAGAATTTGCTCTGTTCAGTATCAGCATAAGAAATAATAACAGATTATTTCCCTTGTTCAGTAAAAGGGAAGGAATCACCACCTGTTAAGTAACAAAATTTTAGATTACTTCCCTTTGTTGAATATAAGTTTATACAAGGGAAGTAATTTTGAGAAAATTTTGGTAAGACAAAAAGTTACTTCCCTTGCTTTATTAAATTATCTTTTAATTTTTGACTAAAATATATATTTTTTCATAAAAAATAAAAGGCAAGATAGATAATAGTATAAAGATGTTATTATTTGATTTTTGTTTAAAAATGTGTGATTATTGTTGTCTTTTAATACAAATATAATTTTTTTGGTATTACTTTTTTACTTTTGCTTCACCAGCTTAATTTTTTTTAGGAGAATGTAGGGTTATATAAATGAAAATGTTTCTATTCATTGTGGGTCCGTTGTCCTGGTCCAGTGGCCTGGCAAACAAACAAAGAGAGTGAGTTGTGCACATTAACCTAAGGTTGTAACTCTC
>BTPG01000004.1:3726428-3732500 GCA_036245525.1 Semisulcospira habei
CTGAGCTTGGAAAGGAGAATTTCATGATCTACCATGTCGAAAGCTTTCCGAAGGTCTATGAAAACAGCACCTGTGAATTCGCCTTTGTTCATTGAACTTAGCCACGTGTCAGTAAGTCGCGATAAGGCTGTATGACAACTATGCTTCGGGCGAAAACCTGACTGGAGGGGGTGGATTAATTTGCGTTTTTCCAGGTATTCTAACAGATGCTTATGAATGTGTCGTTCAAGGGGTTTACTTAAGACAGACAAAAGTGAAATGGGGCGATAATTGTTAACATCGGACAGATCTTTTGTTTTAGGTAGGGGAATAACTTTAGCTTTTTTTAGTTCTTTTGGGAAAACATTTTTCTGTATGCATAAATTGTAGACATAAGTTATTGTTTCTACAACATAGGGAAGTGATAGTTTCAGTATTTTGGGGCTTATTTCATCTGGCCCGGAAGATTTTTTATTCTTCATGGAACTTATTGTCTTACCAACCTCGTGAACTGCCAGAGGTGGAATAGCAAATGGATGAAATCTCGCAGTTCGCGTTCTACAGAAATCAATCAGGGTGTCAGGACAGGTATAAGGCCGAGAATTTGTTTTAGAGGGGACCAGGGACTCGGCAATTGAAAGGAAATGATCGTTAAAATTATCGGCAGTCAGAGTAGTCGGGATTACAGGGGATTTCCTACTCTTGCCTCCAGTCACTACGGCCATAGCGCGCCAGAGCATGGACATATCTTTGTCTTGTTTAATCAAACGATCAATAAAAGATTTTTTAGCCTGCCGCACTAAACATTTGACACGATTGCGCTCACGTTTAAATTCAACAAAACACTTCTGTTTTCTCAGATCATCTCTCACCCTCATGGCCTGAATGATGTCTTGAGTCAGCCACGGCGGGAGTGAAGCGTGTTTGACTCGCCTCCGCCGCACAGGCGCGTGTTTATTTAAAATAGTAAGAAAAATGCTATACCAGACAGACAGAGCGCTGTCAGGGTCAGTTTCACTAAGCACTTCCTCAAAAGGTGCGTTATTAAGGTCAGATAAAAAGTCGCTCTCACTAAATTTTTTAAAAGAACGATAGGTGATATACGTATGACATCCTTTCTTTGCTTTTGGGAACTTAGTGGACCACGTACAGCTGATGGGAAAGTGATCACTGATGCCAAGGTTACCGACAGACACATTATGAACAGACTCCGGCTTTGTGGCATAGATGTGGTCTATGAGTGTAGATGTTGTTGGTGTTATTCGTGTCGGCGAAGTGACTAACTGTTTAAGACCCAGCAACGTCATCGTAGAGTCCCATGCATGATGAGACCTTAACATGTCTATATTAAAATCTCCCATAAGTATGACATTAGAATTAGGTTTACAGGCTTTATCAAACATACTAAGAAAATTATCGTACCACTCAAAGTTTGCAGCAGGGTTGCGGTACAGAAAACCGATAAGAAATGATGGTGATTGGGGGGCTTTCAGCTCAAGCCACATACACTCAACTTGCTCAGTTTCTAAGTCATGTCGTCTACGTGTAAGAGCTTGAACAGACGTGTGAATATAAGCAGCTAATCCTGTTTGTCCATGGGCCGTTGGATCACGTCTCAGGACAGAAAAGCCAGGAATCTGAATTGATTCATCAGATACATTAGAACCAAGACGTGTCTCAGAAAATCCAAAAATATGAAATGGGTTTGAGTCATTCAGGTAAACGGAAATATCAGCAAGTTTGGCATATAGATGGTATACATTTAAATGCCCAATGCGGAGATTTTTTACTTTCACGTCTGCTTGATTCATCGTGACAGATGAGAAAGAAACGAAGGTGGCGAAACTGATGAGAGTAACAATAAGTACACTTAACGTAATACAGCTATTGATATTAATCAGTACACAAACACAAATAATAATAAAACCAAACAATGAAAGCGACAATAATATTGAATCAAAGCAAACAAGGATTAGGCTTAGAAGTACTGAAGGAGAACTATAATTTTAAGAAGAACAAAAATTATGATGTTGCAGTAGCAGAAGAAGTAGAACCAGTATTCAGTCGGCGAAAAAGTTTTCAAAATGAGAGTAAACACCTTTTATGCGCAGAAAGAGAATATTGCGTGTGGTTGCTGAGGCTGTCTGTATAGTACTTTTATAGCTTAGTACAAGTCCCTCCCACAGTCCACACGATCGCGGTCCACACAGCGTGCGGCTTAATTATGAAGCATCAACTGATATGAAAATACAACTGTCCAGGTTTCACTAAAGTGCTGGTCAGAGAAAGCATTGCGCAACACACTCAGGCACAGTTATCCGGCGTTGGATTGTCACTGAGATGATGCAGAAATCCACAAAACTATAATAATAAGACACAAACTTCATAAGAAGGAAGAGTACAGTCCGTTGTCTGCAAACAAAATAACGTAATGCACAAGCTTAAACTGGCTACATGTGTAGCAACTACCACATCAAAAATATTATCTCACCACAAAATCAGGAATAGTATTTCACCACGTTGATTGACTCATTGCTAAAATACCCAAGAACAGTAGTTATGATCTACGGACCATATCACATTAAAGGAAACATATAAACCGTGACAGCTTAAGAATAGCCTGGCACTTTAGGCACCACGCTATTGGGCGCCGCCCTCGCACTATCAGGAGTCAATGGGTCCGTCCAAAATAGGTAAAATAAAGCTGGGCGAAAATGCGATAAAGGGTCACATAATGACGGGTGACGGTGACAAAAGTTGAAATGATTGAAGACGGTCCGCGAACTAATTATGTCCCATAATCCATTTCCAACAAGAGACATACATTGTCACGAGCTCCTTCATCCGCAGGGACTCATGATAATGTATTCCTCCTGCTAACTGAACAGGCTGGCTGACGGAGGCTACTTCTCCTTTGTGAACTCGACAAAACCGGTTACTGTTGACAGTAAAATTGTGCAATCGCTTGTGCAATGCTGACACTCAGAGCTTGAATGTTGTCGAAAGGAGAGGCCAGGGCGGCTAAGCCGCTTTTCTCCCACCCTCTGTTTCTTGGTGCCAACATGGTCGGAGAGCTGATCGGCTGCAGTGGAGGAAATTGCGAGTCGTTACGGGTGTTAGGTGGTGGCCTGATGGCGTGACCGCGCGCGGCTGAGTGGCGAGGGTGATTCTCTTCGCCTCCTCCTGCTGACGGTGACTCGGAGCGACGACGACGATTTACGGCCCGGTGATCGTAACGCCTCGTATCCTGAGATTCCTCACCTGAGGACAAGTGCGATCTGACGAAACGGTTCATATTGCACTCCAGCGCATGCACGCCATGCTCGCTAGGGTGCAGTTTGTCAAAGTACATAGCCTGCTTTGGAGCGCCTCTAGTGGACAGGAAAGATGACGTGTGGTCGATGAGCGTGATCTTTTCCTGTTTGCAGACTGCCTGCAGGGCTTTATTTGACTCGTAGGCAGGTTTGTGGAGAGGGTGGTAGCGGCCGCGAGTTGGGAGGAGGGTGGACATCTGCAGTCTGGCTTTGGGGAAACACACTACTAGCATGCGGCACAGCTTCAACCAGGTCTGCTGGCTAATAGGCCCATGCCAGCAGCTGTTGATGCCGATGTGAACGGTGACGGTACGGATGTTGGGGTTGTGGGGCTGTGTGTTCAGCCACTGCGTCAGATGATCCACCCTGAGATCAGACACCGACAAGTTTTGCATGATTGACTCATGAGTAGACATTCTCTTCTCATCGATGTATTTAGTGACTGAGTCCCCGATGAGAAGAGTGTTGACCTCAGGGCGAATTTTCATGGCGCGGAGTCTCTCCAGCGGTGTCAGGTTTTCATTGTCGCGTCGACTGGCAGGCCTTCCGTCATTGTTCTTGGGGATGGGTGAACAACCAGGAGAGTCAAGTTCTTGCTCCGGGTTTAACGCTTGGTACCTGTTAGTAACAGGAATAGTTGGCCCTACGCTGTTATTGTTAGAGTGGAACCCATGTGGTTGAAGCGTAGTACCGGATGCTGGCGGAGAAGGGGATTTATTTTGCGAAGAAAGATTGGTGGGTGAATGTTCTGTCGTACTGACTCTCACACTCTTTTTTTGTGATGGGGTCCACGTATCTAGTCGCTTGCAGATTTCCTCTAATTTCCCAGTGTGAGAGTCTCTAGAGGAAACAAGTTTGCTGATTTTCTCACTGAGCGTTGTTTGACTCTTTCTCAGCGCCTCTGCAGTTTTATCGATGTTTTCCCTCACACTCGTTTCAACAGCCTTGATCTCATTCTTGGCCTTCACCTCGCTGTCCAGGACAAGTGAGGTCAAGGTGTCGTAACCCTGTTTGAGGTCAGCAAACTCATTCTTGACTCCCTGCAGCTCAGCACGGCACTGGCGAAGCTCTGCGTGGAGAGTGGTGATGGTGGCTGAAGACTCAGCTAGTTGGTGCTGCAGAGCGATGATCAGTCTCATGGCCGTGCTGTCAGATACAGGAACGAGTGAGGTTGATGACGGTGAAGTAGTATTCTGTGTGTTGGGTGTGTCCACTACAACTGTGTTAACCTCAGCTGAGGGCACGCCCTGGGCGAGTTCGCTAGCTTGGCAGGGGAGAGAAATCAGGGCGCTGACGCCTTCATGGTTGGCTGGTTCGATGCTAGTTGCAGATATGTTAGTCACAGGCACGGGTGTTTGAGACGGAGGGTAGGGCGTTGGGGGATTAGGCCCAAAGGCAGCTGTGGTGTGGTTGCAGCGCGGGGCACAGGAGGTAGCAGTGCCCGGGGGGCTGGGGTGTGCTTCACTGCACATCGTCACGCCCCTCTCATCTGTTGACTTGATGGCCAAGAAATGATGATTGACACATGACGTCATCGTGTCAATGAGGGGTTCCGATTTCGATATGTGCCGGGGACCAGAAGAATCAGCAGAAAGGGGAGGGGTGAAGAAGGGGGGAGTGCTAGTGGCGATTACAGCGTTTAAGTTTGGATGGCCGGGCTGAGATGCGAGTGGAGACTGGGAGGATGAAATTGAGGAGTCAGATGAGGGGGGTTCAATGGCAGGTATTGACGGGGTACTCAGTGGGTGTTCGGATGAGGAATTAGATATCGGGGGTTCAATGGCAGGCGTAGTTGTCTCGTCAGACATTGTGCTCACTATTGTTTTCATCTTGTCAAACTCCTCATCCACCCACTGTCGGCATGCGGTCCCCTGCACAAGCACAGTGCCTGTAGTATGGTAGAGGGTGATAGTGATGAGCTTGCTCGATTCGAGGTAGAGTTGGAGAAATGTCTTGTAGAGATTAGGAGGGGAAGGGCTGCACAGTGGAGTGGGGAGGGTGATGATGCTGGGCTGATTGCTGGTTTGCTCGTAGTCGAACCAGTCGGCGGTAATGGCGGCTGGACACCCTGCGACGTACCGTGTGTGGAGTATGCATCTCCATAGCGGGAGTTTATCGCTAGTGAAAGTCTTTTGAATAGGATCCATTGTATGACGAATTTTCTCAATGGAAGTGTCCATGGCGTGCTTGGCATTTGCGGCAGATCGGGTGATAGGGCCCATGGTGGTGGTGGAGGGGTAGAGGAGGGGGGCAGTGGTGGTGGAGGGAAGGGGTGGTGGTATGCTACACATGAAGTGCCAGCATAGAGCTAGCAACCCATGGTGAAGGGAAGGTGGACTGAGGGGAGGGTGTGGTGGTGGAGGGAAGGGGTGGTGGTATGCTACACATGAAGTGTCAGCATACAGCTAGCAGCCCATGAGGATGGTGGGTGTGGTTGGTGGATTACATAGCTGATGCCAGCTTCGCAGTCATGCCGATTGCCATGATAGCTCACTGCTGCGCTCAAGAGTGACGGCGGCAGCGACTGTCAAGCACTGGGGCCCGGCTAGCGTCGGTTTACTTTACCACACATCTGGAGTGATACGCTGAAATGTGAGCTCGCACTAGCAGAGCGGTCTGTTTATACTTGCTGTCAACACGTCTAATCAGTACCCGATGGAAGCAGTTACTGCATCTACTCGCGCAGCCAGGATTCTCATGAGCTTTCGCATCTGCGGGAACCATAAGAATCTATGTCTAGGTTCACGGCAGACTCGGGATTGCTTAATACGACTGTACT
>BTPG01000004.1:3733000-3745500 GCA_036245525.1 Semisulcospira habei
CTGGCAGTGGCCCTGAGTCATTGCGAACCACGTGCTGACATTTGACTTGTAGTGGTCCCGGTTGGTACAAATGACTGCGCCTCAGGCCATGACATTGACGTCATCCTGCGGGACCACCAGAGTCTGACAGTAGCAATCTGCTGTGCCTTCCCGTCTGCATCTGTCGCCTTCACCTCCGTCCTTCCGCTAGCCCGGTGCCCCCTGCAGAAAGTGTGCACCATTATGAATGTCTGGCCAAACTCTGCCGCCAAGAGATGGTGCACTTTCTTTCTCCAAGAGACTGGATTTTACACGCCAGCATGCGCAGTGGTCACATCACTGTTCAACAACGACAGACTTCATGTCAATGAGCGTGTTGCTGGTGTCCTGCTCCGTCCGGTCAAACAGTTTCTCCTTCAGGCCAGAGATCACAGGGAATCTGACACACAACAGCCTCGCGACCAGTGCGCCACCCGCCAAGTACTGAGCACATGTCCTTTGACACGTTATGCTCGGACTCATAGTAAATTCTGCAGAGGGTCGGAGACCAGGACCTGGCCATCCCACTCAGAATTCAGACGGTACAATGCTCAAACCCTCAGTGACATTTCCTGTCCGCCGTTTGGAGACAGCTCACAATACTCTGTTCTCACCTCCCGAAAACAGTAACAATACACATGACATTGATCCCTCAGCCTCTGGTGGACGTTAAGCTACTGAAGCTGTTGGCATCCAGTCTTACGATGAACAGAGTGCGCCGCCTGCCAATGAACTAACAGGTGCCAAACAGGGCGGGTCGGGTGCTGCTTTTGCCTCCAACTTCCCTTTCTCCCAGCCGAAGCTGTGGAAGCTGGACCGGACCCCTTCGCATCGTGTTTTCCCGGCAACTACGTACGCCCTTCTGCCGGCTTCTGGCCGCAGGTCACGCCACACGGACTACCTGTGCCACCGTTACCTGCATTCCACGCGACTTCACCGTACCAAGTATCTTATCCGCAGTGGCTGCTCCCGTACCACTCAGGCGCCTTGCGGTCCAAAGTCATATAGTGATTGGATCATGCCAGGGACAGCTGGGTACTGAGTGTTGTTGTTGTTTTTTTCTTGTTTTTTTTTCCTCTCATAAATATGCAATAATAATGACATGTGAACTAGTTTAACAAGACACAAAGTGTGAGGCTTGTTGTTATATATTTGGATTCTACTGCCATATTTAGTTGATTGGCGCTGATTTTGTTGCGATAGACATATATCTGGACTGAAATTACCATGCCGAGCATTTTGGCTACGTTGATCTTATTTTGCTACTGACGCAGTCGTCGTCTGTGATAGGCTATGTATTCGCAAATGAGCAGCTTTCTGACTGAGCCAGAAATGTTTTTTTTTTTTTTTTATACAAAGTGTGACGTTAAGCGGCTATTTCGAGAAGCTGTGTGAAAAGGGACACAAGGATTTGTTTCATTGTTATATCCACTGTGCCTGACGGTGAATCTGCACTTTGGAATGTGAAACTAGTAAATTTTGGTTTTTAGTCATGTGTGGACTGAATAGCGCCGGTTATAACTTGAACGTTCTCATTTAAGGCCGGAGTGTGCCTGTATAGTGAAAGTTTTCGTGAACTCTTAGTTATCTAAATCGTTTTTCTTCTTCTGTACAAAGATCAGTCGTACAGACTTATAAGAGAAAGGATAACTATTGACTATTAACTTTATAAAAAGGTCTTTTGTCGTCGTGTGTACACTAGTGTCTATATACAACGAACAATATGGAGAGTGGATCCACTGGCTCAGCCACTCAAGGACTGAAAGTCGGACATTTAAATGTGTATCATTTATATCCGAAAGTACATGATGTCTCCCTGTTTCTGAACCAGCCGTCACATTTCCACCTCTTTGGTCTCACTGAATCTAATAATAATAATAATAATTACGGTATTTATAATGCGCTTATCTTATAATAATTATAACTCTAAGCGCACACTCACAACTCGCGCACGCATGCGCACGCTTTAGACAATGACTCACGTACCACAAACAGTGAAATACATTACGACGGTCAGCTTGGGGTGGGGAGTGCGGTGATATAGTGCTAAAACTGTTGAAAGAGGTGAGTTTTAAGGGCGGACTGGAAGGAGGAGAGAAAGTGTTTCTGACGGAGAGAGAGTGGGAGAGTGTTCCAGGTGGATGGACCGTAGACGGAGAAGGAGCGGGGACCGAAAGTGTTAAGTTTGGTGCGAGGGATGTGGAGGCGGAGAGGGTCGGAGGCAGAGCGGAGGGAGCGGGAAGGTGTGTAGGGGTGAAGTAAGTTGGAGAGATAGGCAGGAGCGCAGTTGTTCAGGGATTTGTAGCAGAGAGACAGAACTTTGTATTGGATGCGTTGGGGGATGGGGAGCCAGTGAAGGAGTTTGAGCAGGGGTGTGATGTGGTCGGATATTTTCTTTCTGAGGCTCGTCTGGACTCTCGAATCACTGACGCATGTGTCAATATTCCGAAATTTTCTCTTTTTCGACGTGATGCAATTCTCCTGGACATACTGAGCTAGCTGTTTGTGTGCACAGCACTGTTCAGCACAGCGTACGCAGACGTCTTGATCTTGAGACCAAGGAGGTGGAATGCGTGTGGTTGGAAGTCAAGCTTCCTAACACTTCGCCACTGCTAGTTGGCTTTGTGTATCTCTTGGCTTGACTTCGCGAACGAAGATTCTATAGGGCTTGCCCACGTCGTCTGCAGGCATTTTCGTGGCTGCGGAGGCCAAACCGGGACAGGCAGGTTCGACCGCATTGGCTGCAGGGGAAGGTCTGGTCAGGGTTCTGAGTTACGACAACTCTGTTTTTTTCTTCTGAGCCGCTTGTCCTTAAGGTTAGCTCTGCGAGAGTCCTCAAAGGAGACGGCTGCCTTGTGAATGGTGGAGCGCCAGGTGTCACGGTCCGCAGCAAGCAAGGACCACTGGTGGTGGTCGATTTGGCAGGCACTAAGTGACTTCTTGAGACCGTCTTTGTATCTCTTCTTTGGTGCCCCTCTGTCTCGGTGTCCAGTGGCGAGCTCGCCGAACAGAGTGATCTTGGGTAGGCGATGATCCTCCATCCTGGAGACGTGCCCCGTCCAGCGAAGATGTGTCCGCAGCAGCAAAGCCTCGATGCTCACAGTTTCCGCCTGTTCAAGGACCTCGACGTTGGTGACATAGTCACTCAAGTGAATGCTGAGGATGGTACGCAGGCAGCGCTGGTGAATGCGTTCGAGGAGTCGTAGTTGGCTGCGGTAGAGGGCCCAGGTCTCGGAACCGTACAGCAGGGTGGTGAGGACGACTGCTCTGTACACGCTGATCTTGGTGCCTTTTTTCAGCTGTTGATTGTGCCACATCCGCTTGAATAGTCGCCCGAAAGCACTGTTCGCTTTTGCCAGCCTGTTGTCCAGCTCCTTGTCCAGCTTGGCGTCTGACGTGATGATGCAGCCAAGGTAGGTAAACTGGTGTACATACTTCAGTTCGGACTCGGCGATGGTGATGTGGGGAGGGCGATGCTCTTCCTTGGGTGCCGGCTGATGAAGGACCTCTGTCTTTTTCAGACTGACCTCAAGTCCAAAGAGCTGGGCGGCATCTGCGAAGCAGGACGTAATGTACTGCAAGGCTCTCTCTGTGTGTGCTACGAGGGCAGAGTCATCAGCAAAGAGCAGCTCACTAATCAGTTGGTCTAGGGTTTACGTGTGGGCCTGCAGTCGTCTGAGGTTGAACAGGCTGCCGTCGAGACGATACCTGATGTACACTGCGTCGTCATCGTCGAGGTCTACTGTGGCCTGCTTCAACATCATGCTGAAGAAGATGGTGAAGAGGGTCGGTGCCAGCACGCAGCCTTGCTTCACGCCGTTGCGAATGGGGAATGGTTCTGAGAGGTCACTGTTTAGTCTGACCTGGCCTTGCTGGTCCTCGTGGAGCTGGACGATCATGTTGAGGAACTTTGGGGGACAACCTAGTCGCTCCAAGATCTGCCAAATACCTTGCCTGCTCACAGTGTCAAACGCTTTTGTTAGGTCGACAAACGTTACTTACAGCCCTTTGTTCTGCTCGCGGCACTTCTCCTGAAGCTGTCTCAGCACAAAGACCATGTCGGTGGTACTCCTGTTGGCTCTGAAGCCACACTGGCCTTCTGGGAGGTGGTCTTCAGCGATGGCAGGTACCAGCCGATTCAGGAGCAACCTTGCGAGAATTTTCCCGGCAATGGACAGCAGGGTAATTCCACGATAATTAGAGTAGGCAGACTTCTCTCCTTTGTTCTTGTACAGGATGATGATGACTGCATTACGGAGATCCTTTGGTAGTGTTCCTTTTTCCCAGCAGCAGAGAAAGAGGTCGTAGAGCTTGTTGTGCAGTGCTGGGCCTCCATGTTTCCAGATCTCTGGCGGGATTCCGTCAATGCCTGCTGCTTTGCCACTCTTGAGCTGGTGGATGGCTGTGATGTTCTCTTCGGCTGTGGGCGGTTCGTCCAATTCAACCTTTAGTGGAAGGTGTGGGATTTGGAGGATGACTGTTTCTTGAACAGTGCGCTCAGCGCCGAAGAGGGCCTGAAAGTATTCCGACCAGCGGTTCAAGATGGAGGTATTATCTGTGAGGAGTGCCTGTCCATCAGCGCTTCGCAGGGGACTTTGTACCAGGTGCCTAGGGCCATACACTGCTTTCAGTGCTTCGTAGAAGCCCCTGTAGACACCGTTGTCAGCGCAGAGCTGGGTCCTCTGTGCGAGTCTGGACCACCACTCGTTCTGGAGCTCTCTAAGCTTGAGCTGGAGACTGCTGCAGATGAGGCGGAAGGCAGACTTCTTCACAGGGCAGGAAGGCTGGGCTAGGTGGGCCTGGTGGGCGGCTCTTTTTTTGCTAGAAGTTCCTGGATCTCTACGTCGTTTTCGTCAAACCAGTCTTTGTTCCTCTTTCTAGCAAAGCCCAAGACTTCCACAGAGGATTTTCAATAGCAGTTTTCAGTTGTTCCCAGAGTGTTTCAGGGGAGGAGTCTGCTGGATCAACTGTGTCTTTGAGCATGCGCTGTAAATCGGCCTGAAGGGCAGCTTTCTTGTCGTCACGCTGAAGGCTGGCAACATCAAGCTTTTTCTTGGGGGGTGGGGGGGGGGCCCTTTCTTGGGTTTCAGCTTGTGGTGGAGCCTGAGTTTGCAGCGAACAAGGCGGTGGTCAGTGTGGCACTCTGCGCTGGGCATCACTCTGGTGAGGAGGACGTCACTGCGGTCCCTCTGACGCACTAGGACATAGTCGATAAGGTGCCAGTGCTTGGAGCGAGGATGCATCGAGGTGGTTTTTCGACTGTCCATTTGCTGGAAAGTAGTGTTGGTGATGACAAGTTGCTGCTATGCACAGAGCTCCAACAGTAGGCGACCATTGTCACTGCAGTTCCCAACGCCATGCTTACCGAGGACTCCTTTCCAGGCTTCAGAGTCTTGGCCCACTCTGGCGTTGAAGTCGCCAAGGATGATGACTTTGTCGTCTGCAGGGGTGCTCTGCAGGAGGCTGCACAGGTCAGAGTAGAACTTGTCTTTTTCTGCAGGCTCTGCCAGGAGGGTTGGGGAGTACACACTGAGAAGGGTGACGTATTGCTGGTGTCTCAGTGGGAGGCGCATGGACATGATGCGGTCGGAGTGACCCGTTGGTAGGTTTTCCAACTTCGTGGCAATGGGGGTCTTCACCATGAAGCCCACGCCTGAGAGCCGTCTTTCTGATGCAGGCCTGCCTGACCAGTAGAGGGTGTAGCCAGCGCCAAGTTCTTGGAGGCTGCCTTCCTCCGGAAGGCGTACTTCCCTGAGCGCGGCGATGTCGATGTTTAACCTCCGCAATTCATGGGCAATGAGGGCGGAGCGACGTTCAGGGCGTCCGCTGTCTGCTGTGTCGAGCATGGTTTGGATGTTCCAGCATGCTACGTTGAGTCCGGTCGTGGTCGTCATGAGAGTGGATCCATTGTTTTTTCTTGTTTTCTGACCGCATGATAAGATGCCGCGGCTAGCCAACTGGGGTTACGAGGGGATGAGCTTTGGTTAGGCCACCTTTTCTAGGCCCCTCTCCGTGTGGAGCAAGCAGTGCTGTCCCTAGAGAAGGCTGCTTGGTCGTTCAGGGTGTGCCGAGTGACGTTGTCATCCCCAGGTCAACATCAGGCGATTAATATCCTGAACCGCCTGCATGCAGGTTTGAGACTGCGGCTTCCAGTGACATCTTTCACCTGCCGTTTTGCCTCTTGCCCATCGCTACAGGACTTTGAAAGTTCAGTGTCATAGTCCGTGGGCGTTTCCTAAAGCCTGCGCGGTGGAGCTTTTTGGTGGAGTGCAGTATGCGCAGTACTGGCCCCACCCTTTAAACCCTTGGTTTGTTTGCCATGGCCTAGCAAGCTGGGACGGTGGCATCGAGGTCCTCGGGTCGTAGGTTTTATATCAGACTGTCCTTGTCTTAGTCTATGGCTCAAAAGCCTTCCCCGGAGACACGGGGGCTTTGATGTCAGGGGTTTCCTCCCTTAGCCTTTCTTTGTGTATAGGAATCCAGCATCTACCGCCGTGTGGTATGATGACTTTGTACAGGTGATGGATAAAGTGAATGACACAGGCAGGGATATACTCATTCTCGGTGATTTTAACATTGACATATCAAAACCCCATTCGAAGTGGCAATGTACAACAATGCTGTTTGGACTAAAACAGATGATTACCACTGCCACCAGAGTAAGCCACTCTTCGTGTACTTTGATTGACCACATCTATACTAACAACCCTCAAGCTATCACGGAAACTGATGTCCCTTCACTAGCTGTCAGTGACCACTTTCCCATCACCTGTACATGGTCATGTTATGTTCCTAAACAGAGCCGAACCCAACATTTATACATTTCTTACAGATGTTTTAGAAAACTAGATAGAGATATTTTCCTTCATGACTTCAGTTTTTTGCCGTTCCACAAAGTTTACAATCACAATGACCCTGATGTAGCGCTCTCACTGTGGCTTGAGCTGTTCCTCGGAGTGCTAAATAAGCATGACCCTAAAGAAGGAAACGAGTCCGGTGCCGTGAGCCCCCCACCTGGATTACGGAGGAGATTAAACAAACCATAGAAGCCAGAAATCGAACCAAGCGCGGCAAAGACTTTATTGAGTTCAAAAGGTTACATAACAGAGTCAAATACCTTAACCGGGAGGCACAAAAAGCACTGGTAGAAAAAAAAAAAAAAACTTGGCGGGAATCCGTCTTCAATATTTGGAAAGTTTTAAACTTACTAACTAACAATAGTAAAAATTGTTCTGGAAATACGACTGCCAACCTTACAGCCGATGCTTTTAACGACCACTTCATTTTAGCTTCGAAATCTTTACTACATCCTGAAGGTTTGGATCAGGTGGAACATGTCGCATCGCAGTAATTTACTGACTTTTGTAAGCAAAGACTGTCCGTGGGCGATGCTTTTAATATTCCTTTCATCGCTGTACATGAAGTGGGCATATTTATCTCTAGTCCCAAGAACAAAACATCAGCTGGCATTAATGGTATCAATGGTTTCATCCTCAAACTTTCTCTTCGATACATTGTGGAAGGCTTAATCTATATTTACAACCTATGTATTAAAAAAAAAAAAAAAAAAAAAAAAAAAAAAATTCCGGCGGCTTTTAAAAAATCTAAGTGGTACCTAGACCCAAAACAAAAGGCACATCTGATTCAAATAATTTTCGGCCTATTTCCATATTATCTATTCTGTCGAAGCCTATTGTGAAGCATGTACAAAAACATCTTCTCAAATTCCTGGAAGAAAAGTCTATCCTGAATAAATATCCATCTGGCTTTTGCCCTAAACATTCGTGTCACACTGCCTTGGTTCATATGATTGACACTTGCCCGCTCAACATCAACAGAAACAAAATGTCTGGTGCTGTCTTTCTAGACTTAAAAAAAGCGTTCGACCTTATAAACCACGAAATGTTATTAGAGAAACTAGACTGCTACTTTAACATTAACAGCCCAGGGACATCCTCATTTTTTCGTTCATATATCATCGGGAGAATTCAAACTATCTACATCAATGCTACCTTCTCTTCTGAAAAGCGTGTTGGGTATGGCGTGCCCCAGGGATCCATACTAGGGCCTTTACTTTTCTGTTTGTTTATAAATGATCTTCCACTTTATATATCCAATCCAAATACCGAATCTGACATGTTTGCCGATGATTCAACTCTTCACGCTGGAGGAAAAACTGTACCTGAAATATCAAGCAATCTTCATCTTAGTCTTCAGGAGGTCTCACTGTGGTGCAAAAATAATCAAATGCTTGTCAATCCATCCAAAACGAAAAGCATGCTAATCACAACACGCAAAAAGCATCAGCTCCGCCCCCATTCACTTGGCCTCTCTTTTGATTCAGTTCCCATTGAGCAAGTCAAGGAATATCGCCTCTTCCGGGTAATTGTTGATGACCAAGTGTGCTGGTTGCCCCATCTAACACAACTAGGGAACACATTATCAAAGAAGTTATTTTTACTGTCAAGATTAAACTCTATCATTGATCCTAAGGCACGAAAGCCATGTTTCAACTCCTACATAAAACTTCACATTTACTACGCATCTACTATTTGGGACGGCTGTAGTAAGGCTAACATTAAGCAGATCAATTCTCTATACAATCGCGCAGTTAAACTGATCCTCCCAATCCCCTCTCTAACTTTGGAGGAAAAGCTTCAGGCAACAGGGCTCCTTCCTTTACATCAACAGCTTACGTTAAATAAGTACGTACTTATGCACAAATCACTGAACGGGAAAGCCCCCCTCTACCTGGCTAAGCTTTTCACTGAGAGCGAAAGGGTTTAAAGCACTTTGAGGAACAGTCTCGTCATTAAACGGCGCCGAATTGACTTGTTTAATTCCAGCCTTTCGTACGCGGGTGCCTATTTATGGAACTCACTTCCTCCACATTTACAGCAAACTAGACATCTTCCATTGTTTAGAACGAAAGCTTTTAAATAAATCTCTGAGCAAACTTGAAAGAAAGGTAGATAATATGTCCAAAAGAGCCATGTCAATGATTTCCTATGGTCCTCCGTTTTGCACTCGTTAGTTTTTACATAATATCTCTCTTTATCGTAGTGTTTTGCCTGGTCACTAAATTCCTACACATAAGTAGCTGTATCATAAGCATGCAGTCGCTTTGTATAAACACACTTTACATCGCACCCCTCCCCCCCCCCCCCCCCCCCCCCGCAACCCAAAGACCCTGTCATTTTGCTGTGTGTGTGTGTAATCTTCAGCGACTTTGGAACTTGTATCGGAATGTAACACAAGTGACCTGTGGGTGTAGCCGCTTGTTTTGTGCTGTTAACATATTGTTTTAATGTTGCTTTTAATGTTGTAGTTTAGCAAGGACAAACATGAAAAGAGGCCAGTGCGCCTATTGTTTCCATCCTTCAGAAATAAAGTATTATTCATTCATTAATTCATTGATTTATTGATTCATTGATTGATTCACTCACTCACTCACTCACTCACTCACTCACTCACTCACTCACCCACACACCCACCCACTTACTCACCCGCTCATCCACTCACCCACTCACTCACTCACTCACTCACTCTTCACTCACTCACTCTTCATCACTCTTCACTCACTCCTCACTCACTCCTCACTCCTCACTCACTCACTCACTCACTCACTCACTCATCCACCACCCACCCACCCACCACCCACCCACCCACTCACCCACCCACCCACTCACTCACTCTTCACTCACTCACTCTTCACTCACTCACTCCTCACTCACTCCTCTCTCACTCACTCACTCACTCACTCACTCACTCACTCACTCACTCACTCACTCACTCACTCACTCACTCACTCACTCACTCACTCACTCACTCACTCACTCACTCACTCTCTCTCTCTCTCTCTCTCTCTCTCTCTCACACACACACACACACACACACACACACTCACACACACTCACACACACTCGCACACACTCGCACACACTCACACATATTCACACACATTCACACACATTCACACACATTCACACGCATGCGCGCATCTCCAAGAGGCATAAATTCTCATGCCCCCGAAGGGCGTGTGAGGATCTATTTCTCTTGGAGATATTTGGATCGCGCGCGCACGCACGCACGCACACGCACGAGCACACACACACATCGACGCGCTTTCAGAAGAGCATGTAGGTATACTTAATATATCATGTGGCAAGGTAAAGTCAACCTGATTTCACACAAATTATAACAAAACTGAATTTGTACCGTGAATTTCAATTTTTGTCACCATTTTCTCAAGTTTTGAAGCACAAGTGAAACGCATAAAAAACAAAGAATACGTCATGCAAAAATGACGTTTGACAAACCAATGACGCGTATGCACTGCGCCCATTTAGAATTCACTGTAGCGTAATGACAGATCTGCGAGGCTTTTTCAAAAGGAGATATTTCAACATTAGAATCAGGTTAAAAACAAAACGTAGAGACACTTGACAGCAAGGACAGTTCTCATATAGAAGGGTATTGAGTTTACGATAGTCTACACACACTCGGTTGGAACCATCTGGCTTCTTCACGATAACAACTGGGGACGCATATGGTGACTTGGACTCCCTGATGACTCTCAGGTTCATCATTTCTTTGATGTCCTTTTTCAGTTCTTCCCCTGTGTTATAAGGAAGACGATAAGGTTTGCTGCGAACTGGCTCATTTGATGTCAGATTAACCTCGTGCTGGACTGTGTTTGTTGTCCCCGGGTCAGGTGTAAACCGATGCATGAACTCTTCAGTCAGGACTCATAGTTCTTCTCGTTGTATCTGGGTTAGATTCTGACCGAACTGGATATCTTTGACATCCTCCTTGTGGTGGAGTTCGTTAAGGTCAAACAGGTTCTCGTCGCCTAGTCTTTCGTCATCAGCAATACGCACCGATGCTGCGAGTTGTGTTTTGTCTTGACGACCTCTCTCGATATACTTCTTCAGCAGATTAGCATGGTAAGTCTTCACCTTGTTGTTGATCTTGACTCTGTAGTCGTTGATGCCAACCACCGAATCGACAACGTAGGGTCCCTACCACTGCATCAGGAGTTTGTTATTATCGGTAGGAAGAAGAACCAATACTCGGTCATCTGGCTGGAATCGTCGAGGTTTCGCCTTACGATCATAGTAATGCTTCCCCTTGTTCGGTGCCTTCCCCAGTTCTTCTCGAGCTATCCTGAGGGTCTCTTCCAGCTTTTCTCTCAGGTCGAAGACGTACTGGTAACTGATCTTCACTTCAGGCGCGTCAATATCCTTGGCCCACAGCTCCTTCAGGATGTGCATGGGTCCCCTTACAGTCCTGCCGTACAGTAATTCAAAAGGGGAAAACCCTGTCGAATCCTGAGGAACTTCACGGTATGCGAAGAGCAAGGCATTGATATAACTATGCCACAATCTTGGCTGCTCAGCACACAGTTTCTTCAGCATAGCCTTCAATGTTCCATTAAACTTTTCAACCAGCCCATTACACATGGGGTGATACGGGGTGGTAGTAAGGTGTCGGATGCTCAATAGCCGGTTGACTTCCTCCATGCAGTTGGAGACGAACTGAGTTCCCAGGTCACTCAGGATCTCTTCAGGAATCCCCAAACGACTGAACATGTCGACGAGCGCCTCTGCCACAGTTGGAGTGTCGATCTTCTTCAATAATATGGCCTCAGGATAACGTGTAGCGTAGTCCACCAGGGTCAAAATGTATCGATGACCATCTTCACTCGGAGGAGATATTGGCCCCACAAGGTCTACATCTACCCGCTTGAAAGGCATATCGATCAATGGCATTTTCTCCAGCGGAACCTTGGGCACCTTTCCCTTGGAGATTGTTTTCTGGCATATGTCGTATGACCTGCAGAATCGGGTGACGTCGCCTCCCATATCAGGCCAGTAGAAAACGGCTCTGATTCTGTTGAGGGTCTTGCTGATTCCCAGGTGTCCTCCCAATATGGAATCATGGGCCAATTTCATCACCTGCATCATCAGAGGTTCAGGAACTACTACTTGACGCACAGGTTTGTCCCCATTGCTGTTGAATATCCGATACATGATATTTTTCCTGGTCTCGAAGGTTATCTCCTTTCCCCTTCGCATTATGGGCTCGGCCTGACGTCGGAACTTGTCAAGCGTGGAATCGGCCCTCTGTAGCTCCACCAGCCTGTCCCTATTCACCACGGCCCTCTGTAGCTCCACCAGCCTGTCCCTATTCACCACGGCCCTCTGTAGCTCCACCAACCTGTCCTTATTCACCACGGCTGCTTCCGTGCTGTCGGCCACTTTTAAAGGGATGGTTTGATAACTCTTCTTTGCCTGACCTCTCGTAGTGACAGGACAGGTTTTAGGTCTCCGATCTGGATCCACTGGATTTCTGGCACCGTTAACATTTCCGATGATGAGGTCGTAGGTTAGGGTCTTCACGCACAACGCTTTCACCTCTCCTATCAGGTACGGGGTGTTGACACTGACCTTTGCAAGGGGGATAATTCTTACAGTTCCATC
>BTPG01000004.1:3750500-3949917 GCA_036245525.1 Semisulcospira habei
TGAAACAAACACTGACTCATGAGAATCATCATCTGTATTGACGAATAAAATAATGACCCAATGACCCATTGTCCTAAGTTGACCTTAATTAATTAACTAATTACGATCATTAACGTCCACACTGCCATTTCTCTCAAATCGAACCAAAATCCTGATAGTGCACTCTGTAATAAACTAATGACTTTTTACACACCCCCCTGTCAGAGTCTATTTCTGAAGAACACGATTTTTTGAAGTAAAACTTTATACTTACAAGTTACAACTAACTTTTAGGAACCTGCAGAGGTAACCTTTAAGTTACTTATCATAAGAACTTATTAATTACTTATCATAAGAACTTGTTAATTACTTACTGTAAGTTCTTATAAGTTCTTACAACAACTTGACTTAAGTCACAGATAACTCGGTCAGATTTGATAAGATACAAGGACAATAAAAAAACCTTTTTTTTCTCAGTAGTACTCTGGCGGTGGTGCAGATGGGGTTAAATAATCAGGCACAAGTGGTGTAAATAACGTGTCATCTCTCTGCGAAGCATATGACAAAAATATTGATTGATTACCAAATCTGATTTTTATTTGTTTAAAAGATTGTGTAGTTTTTCTGTGGTTTCCTGAACACCGATCTGTTTCCCCATCTCTAAAAAACTAGCCTTCAGTTCTTCAACATTCACAGGAGATTGACTACGCATTTTATTCTGTATTTCTGACTTCTGTTTTTTGTAATTATTTAAATCATCCTGGACTCGCTTAAATTCTTCGTCATCAATAAAATTATCGTTCAATGCCTTACTGATAATAAGTTTCATACTGCTCAGCTTTGCACCAGCAAGCGTACTCAACGCTTCATGTTTCTGTAACTTCGTATGAAACCTATTGTTTATGGCCTCCAAACCAAAGCAAGCCAGGCATGTAGCAACGCTAACACCCTCAACTGCTATTCCAGCCAAACTTCCAATTCCCGTGGCAAACAGAACAATACCTCCTACAGAACATCCAGCTGAAACTACACCAATAGAAATAGAAGTGTTTTGAACAGAATTAAATACTGACTTATACCGTCTCTTACATCTGGAGTATCTCGCCTCTTCACTTTCCAAATATTTAATTGCTTCTGTAATATTCATTAAACGAAATGCGTCTGCCTGTAATGTTTTATCTGATGCAATTGGCACAGCTGTCGCATGCGGATCAGGTGCAAGCGTTGTTTTAGTCGTCGCAATTGATTCAGTCGGCTCAAGCGTCGGTAGTATTGGATAAAATTTTACCATATTTTTTTATTGACAAATATTTTTTATTTAATCATCAATTACATTTTGCAACTCTTCAAAAGTATACAATTTGCTAGCATAATAAAATGCAACAAGATCAATGTGTTCAAGGTTTATGTAACTTAGACGAACAAAAGTTGTTTTGTCAACCGATATCTTGACAGCTGGAACACTGCTCGAAACCTCAAAAACATCAACATTTTTTGTAATAGCAATAAAGACCTTTGATGATTCTGATACTGTTTCATCCCATGTAAGTTTTATTCCCTGTGCAATATTTGCCTCTTTTGCAGAAGTTACAGATTTCATGATAATTTCAAACACTATTGTCGCTTCTCTAGCCACGACTAAGCTTGCTGGCATAAACACAACAGAAGTATCTAATCTACCCTTTCTAGTTGTAAGAAGATACCTCCGTTTCTCATAATTTTCAACTTTCAGTTTATCTCTGCTATTGTTGTCTGGGGCAAAGCTTGGAACAAGGCTTACAATCAGCAGCCCAGAATTAACAACCTTCCTAAACACTAAGGCGCCTTCATCATCAGTGTATACATAAGGACTAATAATTTCCAACTTTATGTCCCAGTCAATTGTGGGTGCTGGCGTAGGCGCAGGCGGCACAGGTGAAACCACCCACTTATTTCCCACATGTATTAAGTTGTAGGGTACATTATTTACAGGTGGAACAGGTACAGTAACATCACGCAGCTGACCAAGTTTAGGTATAGGTCTGTCTGTTCCTTCTTTCATGTCATCGATTACTTTCCTCTTGTACATGCCAGTGGAATCAAGTTCAAAACCATATACTTCCCCCACCTCTCCCTCCTTCTCAAAATCCTGTACGTCTGCCAAATCTTTCAACTCTGTTACTGGACATGCAACTGGTATGATTCTCGGCTTTGGACACCACTCATTTTTATAAACAAAAATAAAATTATTTAATTTCCAACACAACACTAAAATCATGCATTACAACTGGTTTGTTATCCTGATTAGTTACAGATATACACAGTGACTCAAAGAAACTAGAACCTAATTTCTTAAACTGCGCAGGAAATCTAACAACCACATTTTCACATTAGGGTGCAGTTCCAGTTGGTAAGCATCTCAACAAAGTTGAAGGCTTTCCATTGTGAACATTCTCAGTTGTGTTCAGTTCTTTCAAATAAACATTTAGCACTGTGTGTACTGACAAATGAACAGGATATCTTCCAATTATTTTTTCTTTTTTTTTGTTTTAGTAGTTGTTGCCTGTCTGGACTTAACCATTTTGTCCAATCTTCATCTGGAAAAGAAGTTACATTACCCATAAACCCAAGTAATTTTATAAGACTTATTGATAATGAATACTCAGTATCTTTTGGAAAATCTAATGTAACAAGTAAGTTAGCAGGATTTAAAGTTGCTTTAATTTTAAATTCATTTTGTAGCCATTCAGCTAAAGTACAAAAGTCGTAATACCCAGCTCGTAAAACATTAACTCTTTTTAAACTAGCAATAAAAGATCCATCTATATAATAATCTGTATCATTTGTAACATTAAACCACTTTACTGTGTAGAACATTTCATGGATAGCAACAGCCTTGCTACCATCTCGATTATCAATCCCATTAGTTAACCACACTGGTTTGCTAGTATCAAGATTTGTTAAGGTAATAAACATTTTTATTATCTCATATAAAAAGAAGGATGGAATTTAAATCACCAACAAGCGTTACTACAAACGCATTTCAATTTAATGTGGATGCCAAGTACAATGTTGCACCTACTTATGAACAGAAAATAATTCAGTTAAATCAACTTGATATTGCTGTATCAGAATAAGATCTATTTCAAGTCAAAGTACCAAATCCCTTTGATCATTACCTAAACCCTCCAATAACAGATGACTCAACTGCAAGAAAGTAGTCTTCAAGTCCACTACAGATGTTTCAAAACCAACTCAACTTTGCTATACTGTGTTCTACTACAGGCTGTGGTGTTTCATTCACAGACCATTTGAATCACTCAAACAAACTGATTAGGTCTGTGTATCGTTTCTATGTTTATTACCAGCTTAGATGTATTTTGTCAGAACTTCATACACCACTACCAACTGAATCCAGTTTCAACAGGTTTAACAACCCCATGGATATGAAAGCGTTTGAATGCATCTGTAATGAGTTTAACATCAGTACAAAGTATGACTTTACACAAAAACTTGATGATCACAACGGCATTGGTACATTATATTACGCTATGAGTCACAGACAATACCCTCAAGATTATTACCCTGGTTACACTTCATTCTCATCTAAATCACAAGTATGGTTAGGCTCAATAGAGCAGAAACAGTCTAATGCATGGACCACATTTATTTTAGATAAAACTGACGGGTTTACTCAAGCAGGAGTCGAGCGCATCAATGAGTCTATCAGAACATATGTCTGGTGTATTCTAGGTGCACAATCACTAACAAAATCAAACATTTTGAATGGAAGTGGAAAGTTTGAAGCACAAAAACAGTTTCTCGCAAACTTAGAAGATTCAATTAATTCAACAGTAGATCTCCCATCAAGCATACAGCGCTACCAAGATGTTCTCAGATATGCCAGATCAAAAGTTGACTTTATAGTTGGCATCGGGTTATACCTGTTACCATCTGACCTTCAACTCCAAATGGGTACAATAACAAATTATAATAATGAAATCATTGTTGCAGGTCGTGATAAAAAATTAGGGCTCAATCAATCTGTAAACTTGGGAGCAACAACCACACATGTACAGTCATTAAAATCATTACAGACACCTCCGGTAACACCCCCGGCCCCCACACCGGCATTCATACAACCAGTAAAGTCAGCCCCGGATCCAACACCAACCCTTGACACACATGAGTCAGAAAGAACTGCATTGGTAATAGGCATCACTGGATTAGGGGTATTACTTCTTTATCTGTTTCATTAAATAACCCACCATCAACCCTCCTACTGTAACCAGAAAGACCCAAACATGCTCCGCCATAAAACCAACTACCTTCGCTGCTGTAGTAATCATCCAACTGACAAGTGTGCCTATAATACCAGGCAAAGCGTCCACTGCTTTCAGAGCCAATTTCTTAAGCAAGTCTGATATGTGAGACAATTGTTTCTTTACCCATGACTGTAAATCTTTTGGGTCTGTTGGTGGACCTGGTGGACCCGGGGTTGGCGGTGCCGGGGTTGGACCCCCACCACCGTTTGCGCCCCCAGCACCAGAGACAGCTAACACAACAGTACTGATAATAAATCCAAGAGCAGTAATTAAACTAGCAATTGTGATACCTTGTTCTCTGAAAAGTGTTTTTAGTCTCTCAGCCAGAGTTGTGTCTTCGTGAAGTATTTTCTGAATAGTTTCTCTAATCCTGTTAACTTGTGTTTTCAGTTTTTGTGTCCCAATACTAATCACTTCTAACCGCCCTGATCTTTCTATCTGCAAATCATTTAATCTGTATTGGATTCTTTCTTTCATTTCTGTGTCAAGATTCCCATTGTCTGCGGTAGCCAGTTTCTCTTTTTCACGTTCTATGTGTTTATCAAGCTCACCTAGTTTGGCTACATTGTTTACCATCTCACCTCTTATCGTCTGCAGTGATTTATCCAAGCCAATTATCTCCCACATTGACAAAGGTGGGTCTTCTATTGTTTTCATAGCGTCATTTATTTGTCCTTCAGTAAATGAAGTTTCTTGTATCACAGTGTTTGCTATTTCTGGTAGGCTTGTTACTGGTGCCATTTCAATTTGTTGCCCTGTTGGCAACTTTGTTTGCGTGTCGTGAAGCACACTAACAAGACGCGGTGTGACAGGAGACCCACCAATACCAAGTTGACGCAAGGCACCAACACCACCTTCATTTTTTATTGTACTTAAAGCCCTAAACTTACTAGGGTCTTTTTTGTTAGTCAATAGTACTTTTCCTTTGTCAACAGTATTTAAATATAAATGACCCTTGACATCAAGTTCAAACTGATTAGGATCTACGTTGTCTGGGCGGCCACCAACATGATCATAAAATGAGTTCACTTTGGTTTCTAAAAGTTCGTGACGTAAACTGTAAATATTTCTTGTACCAGTCATATCTGTCATATCTGTTGTATTACCAAAATCATACATGCCATCCATTTCAAAATCTTCATGACCAAATCCTCCCGCTGCCATTGTTTTATTAATTTATTATTTTTTTATTATGCATTATAAAAATGACACAGTCTTGCGGATCAAAGTTAGACCCATACAGAAAACTACGTGAGCTTCTTGGTGTTAAGGGCATTAGACAATCAATCGTCATCACAAACAATCCAAGTACCATAGACCAGAATCAAACACTTACAGTCAAGTTTCCAAACCTAGGTCCCAGTGATGTTATTGTTTCTGGCACTGCACGCCTAGCATTTAATATTGAACTATCATCAGACGCAGATGTGAACAGGACACTGGTTGACAATCTTGGCAGAGCAATTGTTAGAACTATTAAAGTAAAACTTGAAGGACAGGAAGTGTTTAGTCTTGATGACTCTGATGTATTCTACTGTTACAAAGACCTTTGGCTCACAAGAGAAGAACGAGAAGACCGTGTTTACCAAGGCATAAAGTCTGATAATGTTGGTAAACTTCGAATCAATGCAGCAGATAAGGTAACTACTGGGGTAGCCAAGGAAGTTATTATAGCAGAAACATATGGAACCAGATTTTACATACCACTTGAGTTTGAAATCCTCACAGCTCATTTGCCTTATTACCAAGGAGCACTGAATGACCGTTTGAGTTTTGAACTAACTTTCAATGACTACTCCAAAGTTATTAAATCATCTGATCTCAGTGCAACATATAAGATCTCTAACATTTCCTTGGAATACAAAATTGTCACACACACTGAACGAGCCAGACTCATTCAAAATCAGTACCAGTCAAGACTTCCAATTTATTATGACAGGGTGATTAGACATAGTTTAATACCCAAAGACAAGAGCGACCCAATGTGGAACATAAACTTGAACACACCTGCCAGGTCACTGAAAGGTATACTTATGTTGTTTGTTGAACGGGTGAGTCCATACAAAAGAGATTCAGAAAAATTCTACAATCCTAAGATTACACATTTGTCTTGTACAATCGAAGGCCGTCCTAATCAAGTGTATGCTTCAGGTTTGTTACCTTATCAACACTACGATGAGATCACAAAGTATTTTGCGGGTGGAAGGATTAGAGATAAACCTGCAAACATTGTGTGTAAAGATCTACATCTGTATGACGTAAGGATTGGTCAATACCTTACAAATAAGTATGCTCTTTGGTTAGACCTTCGTAGTACAGATGATGATTACCTTCATGGGTCAAGTCGAACTGTTGAGAACGGCAGTGATGGAATAACAATTCAGATACAAAAGAAGGTTGAAACTGCTGCAGCAATAAACATATATTTGTACCTGATATATGATGCAAAACTCAATATACAAGACAGTAGACTGAGTGGTCACATATATTAAAATTATATTGTGTATTAAAATGAACTTGATGACCCATGACCCACACTGTGGATTGTTTTGTGGTGTCACAGGGTGTGGGAAAACTAAATTTGTTCTTAACCTATTACAAACAAGATACATACACCACTTTGAAAACATTGTAATATTTTGTACTACTATTAAACACAACAAAGCTTATCACAACCGTTTATTTATTTGGACTAACATATACTTAGTTGACACTGAGAAAAAACTGAATGACTACCTACAATATTTTTACAAACAATTTGAAGGACAGCCAACGTTGTTTATTGTTGATGACTGTTCAGCAGAGAAAGACATTGTCAAAAAGAGAAACACTCTAGCAGAACTTGCTTTCAGTGGTAGACATGCAAACGTCAGTGTATGGATTCTCACTCAGAAATATAATGCTGTACTGAAAGATTTTCAAACACAGTTAAAGTTTATCTGTTTGTTTTACTGTAAGGATCGTGACAGCTTTGAAGACTGTCTCAGAGAAAACGATGTCATACCAAATAAACATCAACAGGATAAAAAATAAACTGAAATCAACTAAGCATCTAAAGCTCATTTTAAAGACAGATCAGCCCACAGGGTATGGGTTAGTAAATTAATTTATTCTTTTGTTTTGTCCAATAAAATAAAATGACAGACGGACAAATCATACAAGTGCTTGATATCTCACACTGCTTCAAAGATGTTATGCACTTTACTGATTTAATAACATCACCCAAACAGACTAACATAAGCCTTTCAGCACCATCAGAAATATATGCTACATAATAGTGTGACTTTGGATTATGTTGATGAGCATCCAGATGTGGAGTGCATGACAGTTGATTTAAAGACACCTACTTTTAAAGTTGATGATACCAACTATGGTTGGTTAGGGGAAGTTTGTTATAGCATATTTAAACAACTACGCAAACTAAATGTTTATATTGACAGTGTTACAATTAATAAAGTGGTATTACACAAGGTGAGCCAGCAGAGTTAACGTTAATATTTTTTTATATTATAATAAAATGAACCAAGACGAATTACTTCTATTGAATGATATCAATGCTGTAGAAAACAAAGACTTAGACTCGAAAAAACAGCGTCTTCTTTCTGTAATTGTCTCAGGCAAATCAAAGGCTTATCTCGGGAAACAATACATGACAGAGGATATAGAATCCCTCACGGCTGAAGAGCTAATCAAGCTTCATTCGAAATATGAAAACCACATCGCTTCACTAATGACTCGTGATTTGAGTCGATCTCTAGTATGCCTATACACAAAAGCAGTGAGTCACTTTCTACCTGTGGATAGTGACAGTCTTTCACAAGACCTTGAAAGCAATCCTATTGTTTCAAGTTCAATTGGCAAATTAGCATGCCTCATGTTTTACAAGTTTGGAAATTACCTTGCACCTGTCGTGACATTGCTCGTTACTGGGAGCCATATTGATTTCTCGAAAATAAATTTTACTGCAGAAGAAAATGGACGAAACCAAGACGACTCCACAACTGAACCCCGACCCTGTTTTGACACAGGTTCAAACTGTGACTAAGGTTAAAAGTCCAGGCAGGGTTGATGCAGGAAAAAGATTAGCCGAATGCAACAAGCAGAAAAAAATTACAGCTTCAAGCACAAACAGAAAAGACTCATGTAACTGATCCACCGTCAGGACCTGTGTCAATACCGTCACTCCCTCATCAAAGTGAGAGACAAACAACCCAGTCTAACCCTGACCCTGACCCCAAACCTCAATCAACAAAATATATAATTGCCAGATTTGTTGCCGGATTTGGTTACGTAGGGTATCAATTATACAAAAAATACAAACCACAGACTCGTACAGTGTCCAAAAAATCAGACACTCCAAAAACAAAACCAGAAGTCGCCACATTACCAGTAACACCCAAAGCCGTTGACCCATTTTGTATGCAGTAATAAATTTATTATTTAATTTTTATTGCCTTAGAAAATGAGCGACACAAAGAACATAATGAACCTTGTGTATCATTCTGCCGTAATCAGCGGACTAGCAGTAGCTTATTCTATGCTGGGAAAAAGTCTACTCAAAATGAAATCAGCAGACCTCAGTAGATTAGATTTCAAAGACAGTGCAAAGCTAATTGTAGTTGTTACAGCGTCGATTGCGACAAAAGATTTTCTTGTCAAGCAGGGAATTATTCCCGAAAATATATCTATGTAAATAAAAATAATATGGCGACTTTGGCAGTAATAATTGGAGGTGCGATGGTCAATGCATTGGCATTCAGCGGCTCAAATTATCTCTTTTCAAAAGTAGGTAGAGAAGAATCTGCAGAAGAAATGAAACGTCACAATGAAGCGTCTGAGAAACTTGCACGAGCGCAACAAGAATATGAAAAGAATAGAATTGAGAAACTTGATTTCATTAATGAAAAACTGAGGCTAGAAGGCCACGAACAGCATACGTTTTCAAATACAGACGAAGCAATCAGGGAATATTTTCTTGTCACGGGTGAAGACATGTCTATCCCAAAACCAAAACTTAGTGACTACTATCAACCAAGTACAGAACAAAGAAACGGGGAGATAATTTTTGTTCTAGTGGGAATGACATTTGTTTATTTTACTGGACTTTATATTGCTAGAAGAAATGAACCCCGGGGTAGAAAATAAACTATCAAAAATATATTACTCCCCATCAGGGTACTGGAAAAGTAACACCGCTATTCAGAAATTACATGCCGCTGTGGGCGGAGATATAACACTCGATCAAGTCAAACAATGGTTACAGAGACAGGCAATTTGGCAAATATATCTCCCCGCTCCAAGAAAAATATCTAGACCCCATTTTGAAAACACTACCCCAAATGACACACATCAAATGGACCTCCTGTTTTTACCCCATGACACAATAAGAAAGAAACGATACAAGTATGCACTGACTGTTGTAGACATTGCTTCAAGATATAAAGACGCTGAACCCATATCTGACAAAACAGCTACCACTGTTGCTACAGCATTATCAAAAATATATAGTCGAGGCCCTTTAAGATACCCCAGACTAGTGCAAGTTGATGACGGATCTGAATTTAAAGGTGCTGTTAATCAGTTATTTGCGAAGCATGGCGTAATAGTTAGACGAGGCATTCCAGGTGTACACAGATCACAGGCAATTGTAGAGAACTTTAACAAGCAATTATCAGAAAGACTTTTCAGTTACCAGTATTCTAAGGAACTCATGCATGACACCCGGAACACTGAGTGGGTAAAGAGATTACCACATGTGATAAAAGCAATGAATAATGAAGGTCATCCTAAGCCTGCTGATGCTATTAAATTGAAAACAATTACAGAGCCAAAAACAGGACCAACCCCAACCCCAGCACCAGACACAAGTTTATTTACTAAACAGGTGAGATATTTATATCAACCAGGGGAGGCTGAGAACGACGACAGACGCAGGGCGACAGACCCCATCTGGTCAACGTCCGTTCATAATATAAAAAAAATAATTCCTGATGCTGACGCAACAATATATTACCTGTATGACCCTGCACCTCAAAGGGCATTTGTCAGAGAAGAATTACAGATTATTCCCCCAAACACCGTTACTCATTTCAGTAACTAAGTCGTCAATTAATTCATCAACCAGTTCATCGGCTATGTCTTCAGATAACTTAAGCCTGTAATGTCCAGGTGCATAAGCTTTTTCCTTAGTGTGAAACACACGTTTCGTGTCCCCAACTGCAAGTGACTTCTTATGTGTTTGAATCATTTCAAGATTATGTTTATTTGATCTCAGTGACTTGTTTGGATAATCAGGCATTAATGCCCCACCTAACACTTGCTTGTAATGTTCATGACGAATGTCTTTATTTTGTATTGCTGTTTTTTTTATTCCTTTGGCTTTCGACTGACTTCCCTTTTGGTGCAGTATAGAATACATTTTTGATCTCAGTCCAACATACTCAAATATTGGCACACCATTCAGTTCATCCTTAAACTTACCAGGCACTTTCTTGTTTTGTGTGCTGTACAGTGGATGATCTTTAGGGTAGTCAGGCATGTCATACATGTGTAACTCTGTTTTCATGTCTTCATAAAAGTCTTCAGTACACACGTCTATGATCATAGAGTCAGTGTCAGTGTATAGCAGATGACACTCAGGATATTTTGGTTTGAAGTAATCATAATAAAATTCAAGCATCAACAGTTTTGATAACTCAAGAATTGCCATACCAATGAATACTGGCTTGTCCAGTTTGACAATCTTTTTTTGTTTGAGTGACACAGCATACAATGATGAATGAAACTCTTTGTACCCTGTGTACTGTGGTTTACCTGTAAGTTTAATTGCACCTGATTCAGTTGTGACCAGTCTCACATCTTTGCGGTGATGAGGATTCTCCATAGTCTTGCCAAAACAGGCATTGTTCATAAGCTTAAAGAAGTCTTTGTCAAATGCAGTGTTGCCGTCTCTGGCACGAAGGGTTGTGTTCTTCATTATATAATCTTTCATGAAAGCACTCTGATCAAATTGAATTCCTCTGTGAACTTTCTTTAGTACTAACCCGTGTCTGATGTAAAACTGTAACAAGCGATAGTGACAAACGTAATTGAATTTGTCATTCAAATACGGTACAAGTTTAGTGTCTTCTTTTTTTCCTGTCATACTCACTTTCTCAACTGCCAACGGATAATCATTATGGTAATCATGTAGATGGTGTGGATACTCCAGGTCTACTTCAAAGATCCAACCCTTTGAGTCGTTTCGGTCAAGATTCATAATATTGTTTGTTAACCCTGACTGTGTTACATCATACTCTGACAAATCATAAAGACAAAAGTTTTTCAAGGGCAATAACTCACACATTGCGAACCCATAAAGGTTATTAGCATCCAAGTAGGTAAGGAATGACCTTGACCTTGAGAGGTCAAACCCCTGGTCCGGGCCGTCCAGATATTTATTGTTGGCTCTGGCATAATTGTTCGCTGCAATACTTATCCCACCCCTCAATCCACGTTCCACCATTTCACCCATCGTACGATCAGACAACAGGTCTATAAATATCTTACTGGATTTCAAAAATGCATCCCATGTCATGCCAGGACTAGTTATGTAACAAGCAGTGTCAAGCTTGTAGTGTAACAAACCCTTTTCACGGTAACTTTCAAATACGTCTGCTAGCAAACAAACGTCAGCTTTGAAGTACTGGTCATGGTAGTCACCAATAGTCTGACACCCTAACTTCCCCCACGCATCAAGTGCGTGTTGGTATTCAGAGTCAGAAATGCCTTTTCCATTAAGTGTAGAATAAAATTTCTCTTTTGGCGGCAGTCTTGTTTCCTCAAACACAACCCAATGATCAATGTACTCATATGGATACACACCTTTCTTAATCAAGTCTGGTTCAAAATATTTACTTGTTATTGGAAACTCAGACAGACCTTCTGCCAAACTAGCAAGACCTAAAGGCAAATGTTGCATGGAGTCATAAAATGCTAATT
Organism: Semisulcospira habei; assembly: GCA_036245525.1. Classification (NCBI taxonomy): domain Eukaryota; kingdom Metazoa; phylum Mollusca; class Gastropoda; family Semisulcospiridae; genus Semisulcospira; species Semisulcospira habei. Next base: position 3,762,764 of record BTPG01000004.1, read on the forward strand.
TGTCTAACCTAAAAGTCAAATATTTCTCAGTTGTCTGGGCAATACAACTAATTTGTTTGTAAGACTCATCCACAACCTGCATGATAATGTGTGAATCATATCCTTTGAGATTGTGAAAAAAGATTGGTAACTTATATGTGACCCTCTCTCACGAAATCAGTCTTAACTTGCATTTTGGGTGTTTTGAGATATATACATTTGTGAAATGTACAGAGCCTGCTGATTAATTTGATATATGAATGAATGCTGTAGAGCAAAAATTGTAGAAGTTATTAGGGTTTAAAGTTGTTAAATGCACCGGTGGCCATTTTGAGAAAACAGCCTGCAAAGTTTATGTGTGCATGTCTTGCACACCTACCTTAGCAACGGGGGTTCAAAGTCAACCAATCAACCTGATATTTTACATGGTGGTTCAGTAAGTCCATCACTATGTGTAAAACCTCACATTAAGTTGCTAGCTAGTCAGGATCTTGTGATAAATAGCCCCCAAAAGTGCCATACCTAATGTAAACATGACAGATTTGGGGGGAAAATGCATTTTCATATTTTGCTATCAAACTCAAGGCATAAATAATTTCAATTCTGTTTGAGCATAAAAGTATATTGCTATAATATATTTAGGCAAAACATGTATGAAAATGCTGTGTAGCACTCTTATTTAGTGGCAAATGTTATCTAAAATTAGATTGCGGACGCGTTCAAGGAATGTGAAAACCACCATCACCAAGGCAAAATAAAAACCATCATTACAAAGACTGAAAACAATTTACATCCAATTTATGAAGTTGCCAATCACTTTATTTCATTGTTTGTCATTTAAACCCACTTATAATTGATTCAAACTGAAAAGGACACTAGACAGAAATTATCCTTAAAACATGCAAAACAGAAGTCACAGTCGGCTGCATGTTGTCCCAGACTGAAATGAATACTATTTACTACCACTACCCTGCAAAATGAAGTCACAAAAGCTAAAAACAAATCTACAAACTGAGTATTAGTAGTTCCACATTCATATATAAATTTGTAAACATGCAACAACTTAAAAAAAACAACACAATATTTACTTACAGGTTGCAGAAGAAATGTAAAAAAGAAAAGTCACTCACGTATTGCAGGCAGCATACCGCTTCACCAAACAATTCCCTTCAGTATACAATTATCCACTCAAGCACAGCAAACTACACCACACAAGCACAGTAACCACACAAGCACAGTAACCAGACAGTTGTCTTTGCACACTGGAAATCAGCTGTGAGGAGGAGGGCACACAATGTCACACTTGTCGTCTCGAGCGTAGTCCTGAATGTGTTGAAATAGGTACTGTTGTATGTCTCTGAAAAGTCCAGGAACTGGTATGATGGCTGCCAGTGCCATGGTGGGGGTGGGGGGGAGGTGATCAACATGGCCAGGAACAGCCAGCACCTTGTCCTCTTCAGCGTCGGTGATGTGGGTCGTCTTGTAAAACTTAAAACACCTTTCCATGGTGACTGAACCTGAAGCGTCCAACAGTCTTGATCCCATTCAAGCTACTCGTTGTCCTCCTATGCACAGTTGTTTTTAAATAAAGCGCACCACGCGGTCTGTGTCGTGGAGCGTCAAGCTGAGGGTGTTGTTGTTTTGCCCCCAGCCTTTTGTCATGTTGGCATCAGTCCCTGTGTCTGGTTGTACTTTGAAAGGCGTGTCAGGATTCTTGGCTGATACTGAAAACAGAAACAAAAACAGTAATGAAGTCAGAAAACAGCAACAAAAACAATAATGAAGTCAGAAAACTGAAAGAAAAACAATAATGAAGTCGATGAAAATAAACTGTCAATGCGCACTAGACACAACACATGAATTTGCATGATTCTGTTTAGTGCTTAAAATAATGTATTATACATACCCAGCGTTCATGCTGCACTGTCTTCTGTCTGTTCCGCATGCACTCACTCAGAATGCTGGGGATCATCCACTCCTTTGCATCTGAACAAAATAGTACAAAATCATTTTAAACTGTCTGTTTATGTGAGCCATTTCTGTATTGCCATTAGTAGTACAATTAGCCTATTCATCTTCTGTTGAGAGTTGGTCACACACACACACATACACTCCACACACAAACACACACTCTACACATACACTCCACACACACACTAATGATCATACATCTGCATTCAGAAATGATGCACATACCTCGATCCATGTGTTGAATTGAGAGTTGAAGACTGTGTGATGCAGGTGCTTCTTCGCTTGTTTCTCGATCGGCCGGTTCAAACTCAAAATCGTTGTATGAGAAGCTATCGTCGTGATGAGAATCGGCGACGAAATAGTCTGTGATCAGGTCGCTCAATTCTTTCTGATCTGCAGGCGTTTTTGTTGCCTGATTTACAATAGTTTAATCGAGTCTTGCTTTCATTTTCGCGTGTTGTAAACAGACGAAAAGTGAACAGCGGAACAGGATGCAGTTGTGTCCCTTAGTCTTGTCTCAGCCAATGAGAATTTGTGTAACTTCGTCGTTGCCATGCAGCTAAGAATTCTACTCTCTGATTGGTCAGAATTGAACATTTGTGTACGCCCTTTTTTCCTTATTTGGGAGGAACACATCCGTGTAATGAAGAACACGACCCAAGCCCGCGAAAGTGCGGACAAAGGCCTTTCCAACGGTATATAACTTGATGGGGTTCTGTAGGGGATGCAACGTGTTCTGTTATGTTAAAAATGGGTCATTTTGCACAAAACAAAAGAATATTTGGGGCCGAGCTCAGAGTTTTAAAATCATTTTAACCTATTTAATGGCATTTTTCATGACAAAGATTTTAACCATACGATACTTTGGTGTATGTAGAATACATTTCTGCAAAAAAGTGAAAATGACCCAGATTGACCCGCACCACATATTACTGCGTGTAGCGCCGATCGGCTCGCTGCGAGTTAAGACTGGTTTCGTGAGAGAGGGTCACATATGTCTTAGGATCTGTTTTTAATAATAAGTTACAATTGTTATCTGCAGCACCTCTGTAACGCCCAGTTATGTGATCATGGTCACAAACTTTATCACCCTGGAGGGGTTGTTCACAAATCCAACACGTCTCGGCTGTATCAAATTTCAGTTTGTCTTCTTCTGTCATCATTAAAGGCATCTGACACTTTTCCAAATAATGTACTACCTGACTATACAGATGTCTCATTTCTGTTAAAAACAGACATGCTGCATTTTCACCTCGGTAGATAACAGGTTTTGTACGCTGACCGTCTGACCTAACAAGAATGTATCCAAAAGAACACACCACTTGGTCACATAGTTTTATAGTCTTTGGTAATGACTCTGGAACAGGACCTTCATATGGTACTACTAATGATTCAAAATCAGCATACACTACAAACGGCAGCTTTTGCTGATTCCCATAGTTTTTAAAATAAACTTGACTACCCGGTTCTGGATACTTAAGTACAGTTTGTTTGACATCAGGTGACCTACAATGTAAAACATGTTTATGTGCTACTGCAATAGAGGAGAACCTTTGTAAACATCTTTTACACACTTCCTGTTTCCTACCATATTTTGATATATGATTATGAATTAGACGTGACATACTCCTGATAATTGTGTAGTGAAAGTTATTATCATCACCGATTAGCAACATGTCAACATGTCTATCTTCTGACTGCCCATAGGTTGGAGCAAGTGGTGATACTCTAATGGGTTGTAACTTGTCGACAGACTCATTATCCCACACAAACACATTTACAGATATACCAGAATTTAGTTTTTCAAACAAATCTATGTCCTCTATTTTAACAGGGAACTCAATGCCACTGAAGTTGAGTTCATTTTCAAATTTGGTGTAGTTAGATACACGTTCAGGTTTTGACTTTATAAAGTGTAGTTTAGCAAGCACACACCACATGAAACAATAGTTGTCATTGTTCTGAATATTAACAACAGCCTTTTTGTTTGCAACCTCTGTTGGCAGTGGTAACCATGATTTACCTAATATTGGATGATACCTTAACTGCTTTAGTTGTAGTTCATGCACATGTCCTTCGTGCCAACCATACCCCTTCATTTTTGCACTGTCAATTGCTTGGAGGAAGTCAGGTAATAGTCTGTCTCTAAACACATTCTCTAATTCTCTTTGTGTGTTAACTGTGTGTTGTCTTGTTGATATATACGATACAATCACTTCACCGTCTACTCTAGTAAATTCTATTTTTGCAACAATCTGAATTTTCACACTGCCTGTAAGAAGATTGTGTTGTATGACAAAAAAAGAGTTTTCTATTGATTCATAGACGTTGTTAGTATTAGATATAGGCAAGTTTGTTGTGTGAAACACGTTTCTTAAACCTGATGAGCCTGATGGGCCAGGGCTTTGAGAATTGTCCGTCATTTTTATTTGTCCGTCAAAATAATAAATGAAAAATAGCATGTCCCACATGGAACATAAACACTAAAATAACATGGGACATAATCACTAAAAAAGTCATACACAGTCAGCCACTAAAAGGGAGTTGTCTCCCATAGACTTATATGCTCACCCACAGATTTTAAGAATCATTTTTACCGGTGTGAGGCTAGTGTGTGTGTGTGGATGTAATAATAAATTTAAGAAAATTAAAAACAAATCTTCTTTTTTAAAAAAAAATTATGAGAAAAAAAAACGAGGAAAAAAAACGAGAAAAACGAGAAAAATTAATAAAAGGGCTGCTTGATGACCTTCCACCTGCTTTCACAGGAATCAATGTAACCCGGGTTAAACTGCGCTATTAACCCCCTATGGAGGGGGTTAACCCTGGCGGGTAGCGCATTCACCTTTTCCTGTGAAAGCCCTGTAGTGTAGGGAATGTCAACTGGACGCAATCGGGAAACGAACCCCGGTACAGTGAAGTTAGTTTTATCAATTACTAAGCCCCACTATCCAAGCGATCTATTCCCTCGGCCACCTGCAGTCACAAAGAAAACTTTGGTTGTTTATGTATTTATGTTTGTCTGTTGACTAAAATCCTGAAAAAGCAGTGCTCATGAGAATCTAACTCTAGAGAAATCTTGAGAATCTAAACCTACAAAGAAAGAGGCTCCTGAGAATCTAAGTCTTTTGTAAAAAATAATCTCTGGTTTTTACCTCCTCAAAGGGAGGAAGTCAGATGTGTCAGAGTCATGTGATTCTTGTACAGTAACAGTACACTTCTGTCGCCTCAAGCACCAGACGGCGCAGAGAGGACTAAATGAATAAGAGTAATTATCCTCTCACAGGCTCTCCCGTCAGACGTGTATAAATAGTATACACCCCGGAAGTAAAATCTTACAATAATATTGCACTGGCGTGAGTCGGTGTACAAACCTTGTTTTTTGCGGGTGTTATGTATGGTGTTTTGTGTGTGTTTGTTGTGTGTGTGTGCGTGTGCGTGTGTGTGTGTGTGTGTTGGGACGTGTGTGCGTGCGTGTGTGTGTGTATATGTGTGTGTGAGAGAGAGAGAGAGAGCACCAGACATGAGTACATTGTACACTTGTACAAAATCACCCCTCCTTTCAAATCATGATGATGTCCCCCAGTTGATCTTTGTCATTATCTAGCAATTTAAACGGCTGTATTTATGAAAGGCCTTTGACGGATGAGAGCTTTTCAAAAGCACAGTCCCGTTGCGGCTCGTGTCTGAATTGAAAAGGAATGAAAAGCGTCCCCTGCTATTCAATAACGGTGCGAGGTCTTTAACCGTGACATCAGCTGTTAGATTAGACTCAGGCTTACGGTACAATTATACTGACATGAGTGTCTGTAAGTGTGTGTGTAAGTGAGTGTGTCTGTTTGTTTATGCATCTGTTTGTTTGTTTGTTTGTGCGTGCATGTGCGTGCATGTGTTTGTCTGTGTATCAGTGCGCGTGTGTGTGTGTGTGACTAGATTGATTTCGATGCTAACAGACAGGTGTTCGTGACTCATTGCTGGTAAACAAGATGATAGCTTTTAATGTTACTGTGCACTGGATTAAAGAGACAGGTACGTAATAGCACATCTATATAGACTTTTAAATCAGGCCTCTCTCTGTGTGAGGTGACTATGCCTCATTCATGTTACCAACAGACGGTACCAAGGGTAACCACACAAACATTAGTAAGCAGACGACAGTCCCATTCAGCCAAACAAAAGAGCGACGACATCATCGCTTGAATATTATGTCGTTACAAATATTCATAAATCTTGGAGCCTTCATGAGTTCGGCAGAGTATTCGAAACTGAATTGTTAATCTGTCAAAAGCATGTCGCCAAGTTTCAAAACTTACTCATAATGAGGGCCCTGAGAGTACAGCTGACTGAATTGTTGTACAATAGAGTCAAGCCCGGGGGCCCAGGGGCTCTTGAGGATCTGTTGTTTATGTACTCAGTCGGGTGTCTGTATAAAGCAGAGAGTAATGTGTCTATTTTCAGCTTGAAAGCTTAGTTACAGTCTAAATATGAACACCAGTCTTACCCACCAGCGCGTAAATTGAATAAGAGTTATTATCGTCTCACGCCGGCTGGTGTGTTTCAATGGCTCGCGTCAGGCATGTTCAGTCGGTTATGCACTCGGAAGAAATATCTTACAATCTGTGTGTGTGTGTTTGCGTGCGTGTCTGTCTGTAGTTATGTATGTGTGTGTGTGTGGAGGGGTGGGGGGGTGGGGGGTGAGGTGTGTGTGTGTTTGCATGCGTGTCTGTCTGTAGTTATGTGTATCTTGTGTGTGTGTGTGTGTGTGTGTACGGGTATGTTTATTCATGTGTTCGTGTTTGTGTCTGTGTGTGTGTGTATGTGTGTTAGCGTGTGTGTGTGTACTCAAGCAAACAGAATCTTAACAGTTAAACAAGCCTCCCATGTGTGTGTGAGTGCTAGTGCGTGTGTATTCGTACTCAAGCAAACAGAAACCTTAACATGTACCAGTAACTCAATGATAAACAAGCCTCTCAAACCTACTCATATTGAGAAATCAAACACTACAAATAACTGAAAATGTTGTAAAGCGTGGCTCATGTGACTCTATTTACTCAGTACGAGCCTTTATGTTGGTGAAGCTCTATTCAGTCACACCGGGCCGCTGTACACGTTTCTAAGGATCTTTTCAAGGTGGCCTGTGAATGAACGCCGTGAAAGCTTTTCCCCACCTCATTGAAAGAGGGCTTGTCATTGAGTCTTGTCATGGTGAACTGAAATGTTATGTGCGGGACAGAGCATGTGAGCTTTTCGGAAATCGACTCTGGCAGTATTGAGAGACAATGGAGAGTAATTTTCTAATTATTGGGGTGTGTAAAAAGTCATTAGATATTACAGAGTGCACTATCAGGATTTTGGTTCGATTTGAGAGAAACGGCAGTGTGGACGTTAATGATCGTAATTAGTTAATTAATTAAGGTCAACTTAAGACAATGGGTCATTGGGTCATTATTTTACTCGTCAATACAGATGATGATTCTCATGAGTCAGTGTTTGTTTCAAAATATGGTTTTGTTACCAGTGAGGTGAAAATTATTATAGCGTTGAGGGAGTAGTGAGTGAGAGAGATTAAAAATAAACACTTTTAGGGCATCAGTTTGGCTCCTGAGAATCTGGAGTCTTTGTAAAGTACTTCCTTCTATCTCTAGCCTGTCGACAAGGCATCTAATGGCCGGCGCCAGTGGTCTCATCTCGTCCCGAACCTCCCTGACAAAAACAAAATTCTAAGACAACCCTATATCTCCTGAACACACTAGTATAAATTATGCTCTTTTGTTAAATACCTACATGACTAAAGCTAGTACATAAAAATACAAGTTAACAACAGAAACAAATACCCGTCGAAAGAAAAATAATCTCCGATCTAAGCAACATAAAACAATGGTCAAAGCTAGTACTCAAACCAAGGGGAATCACAGCGCTGGACAGACAACAGTTAGATCCCCTGCCCTGTTGTCTGTCCAGCGCTGTGATTCCCCTTGGTTTGAGTACTGACAATTCTGCCAGCGCTAGCCTCACCTATCTGGTTTGTGAGTAGAATGGTCAAAGCTGCACATGGAGGCCCGTCGCTATAGTACAGCGCCGGTATTCAGAGGGTGTTCAGAGGGCACTGCTCGGACAAAGTCCGTCAACATCATTTATAACACATAATATCATGATGGTAACAGTCATGAGTCATTATAATGAAATAACTTAAACCTGTACCCCCACACATACCGACAGTCATTTTCACTGGCACGCCGCTTGTTGGGAAATAATTATCTATCAACAGCAAAGGTCGGCGGGCCAGACTGTACGTGATACATAAACACGGCCGCCGCGGTGGTAGGAAACCTCGCTGGTAACTGCTCCTCTATGTGCTTCCACGTTCTTCTGTGGAGTCAGTCAGATTAAAGAAAAATCTGGCAGTGCGTTAGTCTGTGAATAATGTAGGATGGAGCCCGGAACAGCACATGCTTAGTAATCCCACAGTTCATCTGCAAGCTCTTCTTTACTGAGATACATAGGCTTGCACGACTTGTGAAACAAGTCAAAATTCCGAATATTGAAACTGTACAAAATTAAGGCGATGTTATAGTTGGTACACCACAGCTATCACACAAAGTTGTCAAAACAAAGTACATCACTGTTTCCTCAGAACTTGATAGCAAAAGACTGCCAGGAAATAATAATAATAGGAGTAGCTTCAAAGCACAGTTGGCGGATTTTGCCGGAGCGGCCAGCCAGAAGAGGGTGCATGGCCGCCATCTTGCCCTCGGTTGTTTATGTCTTCAATGAGACATTCAGTTACATTATGTCGGTGGCTCTCTTAGCCACAAACTTAAGAAAGTATTTCGCCAAGTTTCAAGCTTCTGTGTACGGAAATATCGGAGATTCTCTTGTTTACATACATACGCACACACACACACACACACACACACACACACACACACACACACACACACACACACACACATACACACACACACACACACACACACACACACACACACACACACACACACACACACACACACACACACACACTGTCACAATTTATTTTAATCATTATGCAGTATTTTCTTTCGTGGAGAACTTTCGTTCTATGTTGTGTGTTGCGGTCATGGCATGTATTTTTTAGTGACGTCAAGAACATGTGACGTAAGATGTGTGTTTGGAACATGTGACGTAAGATGTTGGTTTGAAGAGTTACGTCACTGTGAATCGTTTGGAAGACAGTCAGTCATGAGAGATTTTGCTCTCGAGTTAAAGGTTAGTTTTTGTGAGGAATTGAGGCGGTGTGGTGTGCCTCGTGTTAGTCTATCGTAGGATAGAATGTTAGTGGAGCTAAATGCTCATTGTAGGCTGTGTAAAACACAGTAAGTAGTTGTCGAACTACGAATGTAACCGGCTAACTATCACAGTGACTTTGTCAACGGCCATCAGTCGTGGGCGCTGAGACAAGCACAAGATAGTCGAAGACTGAGTAAACTTTTCACGCAACTTTGGGTATGTATTTGTTTGTTAAGTAGTAGATTCGGGAAGTGTATTAGTTGAGTGGCTCCGGATCGGAGATTGTATGAAATTCGGCGCGCATCGGCGAGTTTGCGGTGTCGTCTGGCGATCGGCGCGCGGGGATGAATCGAATGATCGAAAACTGAGTTTCGTAGAGCCTGTTGATTTTGAAATGAATGATTCGGATCGTGGTGAGAGGTTATGTGTTGTGCGGAAATATGTCGTATTCGTGTGTGTGCATGGTATTTCGAATTGACTGTTATTACGATATTTATTCGATGTCGGAAACGATCGGGAATCGGCGACAACGTCCGGAAGCCGTTAGCGGTCGTCATCGCTACAGTGTCGTCATTCCGGCGGAAGTATCTTTTAAGCAATGGCGGATGTCTTATGGAGAGATACGTTTTATATGTTGCATAGATGCCCCTTATCACCAGCTTTGAATTTGGATTTGTGTATGCTTCGTGTGGAAATGTAATCAATCAACGTGGTGTACGAGATAGTCGAGTTGATCCAGACGGTGTGCGTGTGGAGCTTCGACGTGCCATCGCGAGAGACGGTGCGATTATTCGACCAGTGGTGTGACTGAATCAACGAGCAGCGACGCTACATTCATCTTTATTCCAACAAGCAGCGACGCTACATTCATCTTTATTCCAACAAGCAGCGACGCTACATTCACCTTTATTCCAACAAGCAGCGACGCTACATTCATCTTTATTCCAACAAGCAGCGACGCTACATTCATCTTTATTCCAACAAGCAGCGACGCTACATTCACCTTTATTCCAACAAGCAGCGACGCTACATTCATCTTTATTCCAACAAGCAGCGACGCTACATTCATCTTTATTCCAACAAGCAGCGACGCTACATTCACCTTTATTCCAACAAGCAGCGACGCTACATTCATCTTTATTCCAACAAGCAGCGACGCTACATTCATCTTTATCCCAACAAGCAGCGACGCTACATTCATCTTTATTCCAACAAGCAGCGACGCTACATTCATCTCTATTCACGGTCGGAGTAATCAAACTGTTTGATCGTTCGAGGATCTAAGCATTAATTAGTGTCAGTTATTTTCGACAGACATTGAGATGTGACATCGTAGTGGAACAATAAGTGTAGGATGTGTGGTTAGTGCTGTGAACATTGTGCGAATGGTTAAGGGTGTGCGTGTATTACAGGTGCATGTATGAATTGAGCGAATAGTGCTTAGGTTTGTGTACGTCTTGTCTATTGTTTGTCGTGCGAATGAGAAAATCAAATCATTAAAATCGAACTAAATATCCAAAAATTCCGTGTGGCATTTATTCTTCCTCCCTGGTGTGACACACACACACACACACACACACACACACACACACACACACACACACACACACACACACACACACACACACACACACACACACACACACACACACACACATACAGACATATATACATGCCGAGCTGTCCAGGCTGTTGTATTCTTCTTTTTGACAGTTTTATTAACATTTTTATCCCAAATTTCTGGTGAGAGTGCTGCTAAGGATGTCTGTGTCTCGTTGGACTGTTCAGTTTGAACTTCATTTATGATTTTGGATGTACTGACGTTTGTTTACAGCATGACCGACCTGTCGGGTCGCACCCAAGATGGCGCCGCAGCTTACCTCTACACCAGGGATGAACTACTCGCTCTGCGCAGCTTGCCATCGACACACTCAGCTACTGACTTTTCTTTTCGTTACGTCCCTGAGGACCTTCAGAAAAGGAACAGACGACGTCAGAGAGGCAGTAGTGGTGGACTGAGGGCTAGGCTCAGACGTCGTCCGACAAGACCCCCCCCCCCCTCACCCCCACCCTCCCGCCCCCCTCCCCACAATTGTGTTTGGCAAGGTGCAGTCCCTGCGTAACAAAATGGATGAGCTGCACACTAACATCAAATACAATTGCTCCTACAGGGAAGCGTGTCTGTTGACTTTGTGCCGCTATAGCGGGGTGAGTGTTGTGGTGCTATAGCGGGGTGAGTGTTGTGGTGCTATAGCGGGGTGAGTGTTGTGGCGTTATAGCGGAGCACCTTGCTTAGTGGCTGGCGCAGGACTAAGCTCACTGACCCCTGCGCAGTGCCGTCCCTTGCAATACAGCACGTTTCTAGTAGGAAGTTTCAGCGGGGTGCATCATAAGTGATTATGGTGTGAATCTGTAAACAATACATATTGCCATGTTTCCTGACAACTGGAGGGCAGCTGTGTGACGCCTCTCATGCCGGTTTGGGGTAAACATACGTATTTGTTTATTTTCTATTATTCTCTGGTTAAGCTATTGTCACTAGTAAAGTGGCTATTTGCAATTGGAATCATGGTCTTTGTATGTAGCTTGCGGTGTGAAGATAGTAGTCTGAGTGAGTGTGTGAATGTCATTAGGCGCAGACTGATAGAGCTGGGTGACTTGACGAAGTATGCAAAGTGTGGATAAAACCTGTCACTCACCCTAGGTTCGGCAGCACTTAGTCATGTCCCTCCCCCTACACCAGTAAGTTCGGCTGCACTTAGTCATGTCACTTGCCTTACACCAGTAAGTTCGGCTGCACTTAGTCAGGTCACTCCCCCTACACCAGTAAGTTCGGTTGCACTTAGTTATGTCACTCCCCCAACACCAGTAAGTTCGGCTGCACTTAGTCGTGTCACTCCCCATACACCAGTAAGTTCGGCTGCACTTAGTTATGTTTCTCCCCTACACTAGTAAGTTCGGCTGCACTTAGTTATGTCACTCCCCCAACACCAGTAAGTTCGGCTGCACTTAGTCATGTCACTCCTTTGCATCTTCCTTTGTCACCGAACCTTCGACGCTGTTCGCATAAACACGTTTAGTGTGAAAGACACTGAATATATAAAGTCACGAATGAGATGAAGAGGATTAGTCACATACTGTACACTGTAAATGCCCGAAACGTAGTGCTAGCGACACGCACCCCTGTACCATACACGACTAATCCCGCCTGGGTGTCCACGTTCAGAAAAACACAAAATGCACGGTAAAGCACTGTATAACAATGTTAGAATCAACGTCTGACGTAAGATAAACACTTTGTCTGGGCCGTACATTGACATGAAATGTATCATATATTGTATAACAATGTTAGAATCAACGTCTGACGGAAGATAAACACTGTGTCTGGGCCGCACATTGACATGAAATGTATCATATATTGTATAACAATGTTAGAATCAACGTCTGACGGAAGATAAACACTGTGTCTGGGCCGCACATTGACATGAAATGTATCATATATTGTATAACAATGTTAGAATCAACGTCTGACGGAAGATAAACACTTTGTCTGGGCCGCACATTGACATGAAATGTATCATATATTGCTGAAGTTTCGTTTGCAACGAACGACTCCCAGAACGAACGAGAGCCAAGTCAAGGCGGATGACCAGCGTGTACCATAAACATAGAGACAACACTCCAAACATCTCTAAGAGGCTCGTGGGAATCTATGTCTCTTAGAGATGTTTGGAGTGTTATCTACGAGTATCGTGCAAGCTGGTTATCCGCCGTGACTTGGCTCTCGTCCGTTTTTAGCAGTCGTCCGGCGTCACGTGACCCCATAATTAGCACAGAGGAACAGTGGATCATTGTTGGCGCAGAGGGGGGAGACACAGCATGCATAGGACAAGCGGTACTTTTACCTGCGACAGTGGTTCCCTTGGAGACTGTGGTAGCGACAGTGGTTCTCGCGGTGGTTCTGGTAGCCCTTCTGGTTCTGGTGGAGGCTTTGGAAACAACTTTGGCTCCAGTGGAGGATGCGGAATCGGCATTGTTTCCAGTAAAGGTTTTGGTAGCAGCAGTGGTTCTATGAGACGTTGTGGTAGCAGCAGTGGTTCTATGAGACGTTGTGGTAGCAGCAGTGGTTTTATGGGACGTTGTGGTAGCATCAGTGGTTATAAGAGACGTTGTGGTGGCACCAGTGGTTCTAAGGCACGTTGTGGTAGCATCAGTGGTTCTAGGAGACGTTGTGGTAGCAGCAGTGGCTCTAAGGGACGTTGTGGTAGCGGCATTGGTGGAGGTTGTGGTAGCACCACTGTTTGTAGCGGTCATTGTCGTTGCGCCGTTCGTTGTCTTGATAGCAGTGGTTGGATCAGAGGTTGCGGTGCCGTCATCAACTCTGCTTGTAGTTGTCGTTATGATGGTATTTGTGGTAGACCCTAAAGCCAGCAAGAGGACAAAAACTATCGCCGCCATTTTTTCAATGTTACGAAAGACTTAGTTATTTGCAGTACTTCTGACGCTCTGCTTGAAAAAAAAAGTTTTCTCCACATTATATGATATCCGTGCAGTTAACTGATCCAGTCTAAACACTTGCTCAAATCAGATAGAACGTATTTCCGTGAACTGTGACGCAACAACTTGTAGTGAACGCGCGATTGGTCTGTCTTTTTGAGCAAATGTCAATGATCAGAAACACTCGCTTTCAAGAACTTATTTCCTGACTAACTTTCTCCGTACAGAAAGTCTAGCGTGCTGGTGCGCGCACAACCAGAAATTTAATTGCATGTATACACTCAAATGTCTGTAGCGATACACAGGCATCGTAAAGTGAATCGGTGTTACCACTCTAATAATAACAAGGTAAAACCACGCATCTTGAGCCGGAAGTACAACGTCACAGTGCTTGGCTGAGGTTGAAGTTAACTGAACAATGAACGTCACGAACATAGCGGTCAGCGTTGCCAGGTATGGCGAAGCCATTTCATCTGTTGTCGATATCAGATATCAGCTCGTATCTCATGCAGTTTCGTCAGAACAGTCAGTCAGAAAGTCCCACCGTGAGATGGCCTTACTGCGTCGCCTGCTCGCCGTTAAACCGAAATAACTAACCAATCAGAGTGTATCAAGTTTAATATGCTGAAGAAATTATCACATGTTCTTGATCTTAGGGCGGTATCCTTTTTTGTAGCTGTAGAACATATATTTTCATATTTCTGTGTCTTGTGAGTGAAATTAACTTTACACACAGAAACGTTAGTTTAGCCGCAACCAATGAGCGATGATTCTAGAACATGATTAAGCAGATCAAGTGTAACATGTCTGACCAAGGTTTATTTGTGTACGGGTGCTATTCTGCTACAACTGTACAATGGTCACATCCCCAGTGGGAAGCTGGTTCGCTCAGGTGGTAGCACCACTTTAGCTTTCGATTCTTGTATGATAGGTCGTGGGTTCGAACCCAGGTGGGATCAATATTTGTTCAGACCCTATTTGGTGCCCTGTCTTTTAAATCACTTTCCTGGTGGACAAAAGACGCTACGCCTTAAACGCTCAACGTGTGTACATCCCCCAGAGTAAGGTTTATTGGGATTATAGTGGATTAGAGTTGTGTTCATGGCGCAAGCGAGGCCGCCTGTCAGACAATTCTCCCGGCCATCAAACGCGTGTGGTAGAGATGCTGAAACAGTGCTGCTCACACGTTGCGCAGTGGGCGTGGCTTTATAATGGTGATGCCATAATAGACATGTCTCTGTGAATAATCCTACACGATCAAAGAAAATTTTAACTTTAGAAAAAAGCGTGACGTATTGACGCTTGCTGACAGGGTTGACACTGACCACACTACATATTGTAAGGAAACAGAGAGAGGTTTGTAAATGACGTGTCAACATTTGTACACAGTCTGCATGTTGTAAGGAGACAGATTCAGGTTTGTGAATGACGTGTCAACATTTGTACACAGCCTGCATGTTGGCAGTAAATGTTAAATCTAACCGTCATGTTTAATTTCTGATATAATCAATTTCTCAATATGTATCACCAGCGAAAATGTCTGCTGTAACGCAAAAATTACCATATTTCCTATGATTGTTATTCTGTCATCTAGAATGTGTTTAATTCATTCAAGACGCATCCCCTTCGGATTCGCCGCTCTAAGCCGCTCTAAGCCGCGTATCCGGATGTGGCACACTTCGAATGTGTTAAGCAGCATTATACATTCCCGCCATCCCCCCCCCCCCCCTTCCCTCAAAACAATAAAAATAAAAACTAAATAAATAATGAAAAATAAAAATGTGTCACATATACAGCCCAGTAAACGTGCAGGTATAACAAAACGCCCGTACACAGCTGTGTTTAGTACAACCCAAGTCTGTTACAAGGGAAGTAATTTACAAAGAAAGAGTGTCATCGCGAGCTCTTAAAGAGTGTTGTTTTATCCGACTATTGTTATATGCGACTGTTGTTATATCCGACTGTTGTTGTATCCGCCAGTTGTTTTATCCGACTGTTGTTATATCCGACTGTTATTATATCCGACTGTTGTTGTATCCGCCGGTTGTTTTATCCGAATATTGTTATATCCGACTGTTGTTATATCCGCCTGTTGTTGTATCCGCCGGTTGTTTTATCCGACTGTTGTTATATCCGACTGTTATTATATCCGACTGTTGTTGTATCCGCCGGTTGTTTTATCCGACTATTGTTATATCCGAGTGTTATTATATCCGACTGTTGTTGTATCCGCCGGTTGTTTTATCCGACTATTGTTATATCCGACTGTTGTTATATCCGACTGTTATTATAACCGACTGTTATATTTGCCGGTTGTTATATCCGACTGTTGTTATATCCGACTGTAGTTATACCCGATTGTTGTTATATCCGACTGTTATTATACCGGACTGTGGTTATATCCGACTGTTGTTATATCCGACTGTTGTTATATCTGCCTGTGATAAAGCTCTATGCTTGTGCATAGTGCTCGCACAATAGGATTAGTACGGTACGGTTTTTGTTAACGGTTTGTTTGGGCCGAAAGTCCGTGGGGCCTGCTGTCCACGTGGAATATGTAAGACATGGTTAGCACGGAGTTTTGGTGAGTTCTGTTTAGTGAGTTTTAGGCAAAAGCTGTGTCTGTCAGAGGTCTAGTTTGGTTAGTGCGGGCTGTTTTGTCGTATGGAACGGTTGTTGAGTTACCTAGCCCGCATTCCAAGACTCTGAAGCCTAGATTTCAGGTATGTTTCTATAAACGTAGTATTGATAGTTGTTTAGTTAAAGACAGTATGCGTGGTAAGATTATTGTGGTTGTATAGCGGTGTTCCGGTTTGGTTTAGTTATAATATGTTTAGAATTCGGTG
The DNA here is from genome assembly GCA_036245525.1 of Semisulcospira habei. Lineage (NCBI taxonomy): Eukaryota > Metazoa > Mollusca > Gastropoda > Semisulcospiridae > Semisulcospira > Semisulcospira habei. The sequence goes on from BTPG01000004.1 coordinate 3,779,326, forward strand.
AAGTAACTGGTGTTTCTGTATACAGTTGTTTACCGAGTTAGATGACTAAAGGAATATGAAGTGTGTATGTCTAAGCCGCTATGAAGATAGTACGTGGTTGGTTAAACATAGTCTTTTCCAGGGTATAGAGTAAGGTATGGCAAGAGTGTCAGTTAGGCTATAGTCTGTTTCAAGATAGTGACAGAGATATGGGGGTGATACGAAGATAGTTTATGAAGCACGTGTGTGTGTGTGAATGAACGTGTGAGTTATTTGTATCAGCCAGGTTACGTGACGTTTCTCATTGATCCAATATGTTGTGTGTTTAGCAAGTGTTACGTTGGGACTTTTGTCTATTCAGAGTTCTTGTAACGAGAGTGGAAGACGGACGCCGAGACGTCGAGTCGCAGGTGGGACCTACGTGAGGTCATCCCTCCAGCTCTTCTGAGAGTGAGTCTGACTGGGGACCAAGACACCCAAGTCCAAGTGAGAACTGAGTACCGTACGAGAACGAGGACGTCCGTGCCCAAAGAGAGACAGGACGGCAACAAGCGTACGACGAAGGACTTTCACGCCTAGACGTGAGAAGGACCAACGTAACCAGACAACAACATTAAACAGGTTGGAGGCAATGTGAGACTAAGACCTAACCTGGCAAAGATACTGTGATATGTGTGTGGTGTGATAGCAGAATATTGTATATAGTTGATAGTCATTTAAGTCATTCTTTTTCATTTATACCGTATAAAGGTTACTTTAGAAAGGGAGCCCGTGTGTTTGTTTTTACCGCATGAATGCGCCCCTCTGAGTCAGTGGCGGTGTATGCGTCTGTTGCGTGAGAGTCTGTGCGTACGACTGTGGGCAAGTCTGCGTGCGTTACAGTGGTGACCCTGTTTTAGCGGTAGGTTAAAGTATCAGCGGGCGATAGTGAGTAGCGATTTTAGAGTAGGATTTGTTGCTATGTGCATGTTGTGTTAGATTCCCCTCTACGATTCTAGGGGGTAAGATCCGTTATTTCTGTAGTTTTCGGGATCTTACGAGGAATTAGTACTTGTGTCTTCCTGTTGTATAGGTAGTGTTCTTTTTCCTTGCTCTTCTTTCTATCGTTCTTATTTTTCGTTCCATCTGGGCGTCAAAGTAGGTCACTGTTTCTACGTAGGTAGTTGATATTGTTGTCAGTTTATATTAAGTTTTGACGTTGATTTGGTCCTTGATTTGGTTGTGGTATTTGTATATTTACGTTTTCAAGTGTGGGAAAGTGTTGCAGTAAGTATGGAGGTAGACCCAGTAGAGGCTTACATTAAACAGGGTGAAAGGTTAGGACTTAAGGATGAGAAACTTTTTGACTATGTGGAGAAATGTAGGGATAGGGAAGATAGGGCGAGAGAGAGAGAAATTCAGAGAGAAGAGAGAGTACTAAAGGAGAAAGAGTTAGAAGTTCAGAGGGTGAGGGACGAGAAAGAGTTGGAGATGCGTAGACTTAGAGAGGAGAAAGAGTTGGAAATGCAGATACAGAGGGAGGAGAAAGAGTTAGAAATTCAGAGAGAGAGAGAAGAGAAAGACAGAATACTTAAGAAAGAGGAAATGGAGCTAAAGGAGAAAGAATTAGAAGTTCAGAGAGAGCGAGAAGAGAAAGAAAGAGTCTTAAAGGAGAAAGAATTAGAAGTTCAGAAAGAGCGAGAAGAGAAGGAAAGAGTCTTTAAGGAGAAGGAATTAGAAGTACAGAGAGAGAGAGAGAAAGAGAAGAGAGAGCGTTTCAGAGAGAGAAAGACGAGAAGTCTCTAGCGTTTCAGAGAGAGAAAGACGAGAAGTCTCTAGCGTTTCAGAGAGAGAAGGACGAGAGGGAACATGCTTTAAGAGAGAAGGAACTAGAGTACCAGAGAGAGAAAGAGGAAAAGGATAGGGAGGTACAAATACAGTTAGCTCGAGATGCGGGATCTAGACCAGATAGTGATTCAGTAGGCCGAGGAATACGCAATTTTCCTAAACTGCCGATGATTAAAGAGTCCGTGGACTCTATTGACGCTTTTTTGTGCCGTTTCGAGTCTCATGCGCAGGCGTTGAGTTGGCCTCCTGCCAACTGGCCCGTTTTGCTTTCATCTGTGCTTGAGGGACAGGCCTTGAGTCTTTACCATAGTTTGACCGTTTCGGGGAACATAGAGTACGAGACTTTGAAGGAGTGTCTCTTGCAGAAGTTCCAGTGTAATGCGGAAGGTTTTAGAGAACGCTTGAGAGCTTGTCGGCCAGAGACAGGGGAATCATTTATGTCGTTTGGCAAACGATTGTCCCATTTGCTCGTACGTTGGGTCGAGCTGTCAAAGATCGACCACACGTACGAAGCATTGTTCGATCTCATGTTGGATGAACAGTTCTTTGGAAGCGTTTCCAAGGATCTAGCGGTATTCTTGAGAGAGCGTAACCTCAAAACTACGGACGAGTTAGTGCAGCACGCGGAGGCTTTTCGGATGGCGCATCCTACGAAAAACCTCGCGCGTAGGACCGAGACACCGCCAGTCGGGTTGGTCGCTGCTAACACGACTGAGGGTTACCGGGGCATCAATACTTTACTTGGAGGCCAGCGGATTAACGGTAGAGGTACTTTGCGTTTTCGACGCGGTGATCGAGGTAACAGCAATGGCGGTAACGATCCGTACGCACGTGGAGGGACTTCTTTGCGTGGGTATGGTCGTGGTCGTGTTCCGAGTTCGGACACGCAGTGTTTTTCTTGTAGTGGGTACGGGCACTTCAGTCGGAGCTGTCCGTACTACAGTGCAGGCGCGCAGTGTGCTAGTTATCAGGAGCACGGCCATCTGGCTCATCAAGATCCTAATAGTCCTGGTATGGTGGATGGGGCGGTGCAGCCCACTCACGTAGCCAGTTTTGCGGTCCCAGTCGGGGAGGAACCACAGCTGGGCGCAGTGTGTTCAGAGGACGGAGGTGGTTGCCTACCGCTGGTAGACGGTGTGGTGAACGGATGTCTCGTTTCTGTTCTCCGTGACTCCGGTACAACGACCGCGGGGGTCAGGCGTAGCCTTGTTAGACCAGATCAGTTCACAGGCGAGTCACAGAAAGTAGTTTCGTTTGGAGGAAAGATAGAAGTTTTTCAGTTAGCTAAGATAGAAGTTGACACGGAGTTTTTCACAGGTGATTTGGTTTCGTGTGTCATCGACGAGCCAGTAGTTGATTTAGTTCTGGGTAACATGAAGGGTGTGCAGCCAGTCATCAGTAGAGTCGTGACGGTTAAGCGAGCTCAGGGTAATCGCAGTATAGTCGCATCAGTGGCGACGAGAGCTCGAAGTAAGCGTAGTTGGGAACGGAGAGAAAACGTTATTTCCGTCCAGAAACAGGGAGTCGGTCAGCGGGTGTGGCCCAATAGTCGGGTTGGTCTGAGACGGCATACTTCTGTTGCGGACAGAAATGCCGCTCAGCACCCAATATTTAGGTAGATCGGAGACTAGGATCTCGCGATTGTAGGTAGGTCGGAGACTGGGATCTCGCGATCGTGTGGGCAGTCGTTGGATCGATTTCATTTCTGAAGGTTTTAGCGTGTTAGTTCTGTTTTGGCTTTCGCTGTGCGATCCGAGAGTGTGCGTTGAGGCTTAAGTCTGTAACCTTTTTTCTTGTATTCTAGGTAGTAACAGTTAGTCCTTCTTCTGTTCTATATAGTAAAAGTTAGTCCTTTCCTGTTTTCGGATGATATTACGTCGAGTAGACTTAAAAAGAAACTCGGTTGTTTCTTTTTTTCCAGAGGAAGGGGGAATTGTGATAAAGCTCTATGCTTGTGCATAGTGCTCGCACAATAGGATTAGTACGGTACGGTTTTTGTTAACGGTTTGTTTGGGCCGAAAGTCCGTGGGGCCTGCTGTCCACGTGGAATATGTAAGACATGGTTAGCACGGAGTTTTGGTGAGTTCTGTTTAGTGAGTTTTAGGCAAAAGCTGTGTCTGTCAGAGGTCTAGTTTGGTTAGTGCGGGCTGTTTTGTCGTATGGAACGGTTGTTGAGTTACCTAGCCCGCATTCCAAGACTCTGAAGCCTAGATTTCAGGTATGTTTCTTTAAACGTAGTATTGACAGTTGTTTAGTTAAAGACAGTATGCGTGGTAAGATTAATGTGGTTGTATAGCGGTGTTCCGGTTTGGTTTAGTTATAGTATGTTTATAATTCGGTGAAGTAACCGGTGTTTCTGTATACAGTTGTTTACCGAGTTAGATGACTAAATGAATATGAAGTGTGTATGTCTAAGCCGCTATGAAGATAGTACGTGGTTGGTTAAACATAGTCTTTTCCAGGGTATAGAGTAAGGTATAGCAAGAGTGTCAGTTAGGCTATAGTCTGTTTCAAGATAGTGACAGCGATATGGGGGTGATACGAAGATAGTTTATGAAGCACGTGTGTGTGTGTGAATGAACGTGTGAGTTATTTGTATCAGCCAGGTTACGTGACGTTTCTCATTGATCCAATATGTTGTGTGTTTAGCAAGTGTTACGTTGGGACTTTTGTCTATTCAGAGTTCTTGTAACGAGAGTGGAAGACGGACGCCGAGACGTCGAGTCGCAGGTGGGACCTACGTGAGGTCATCCCTCCAGCTCTTCTGAGAGTGAGTCTGACTGGGAACCAAGACACCCAAGTCCAAGTGAGAACTGAGTACCGTACGAGAACGAGGACGTCCGTGCCCAAAGAGAGACAGGACGGCAACAAGCGTACGACGAAGGACTTTCACGCCTAGACGTGAGAAGGACCAACGTAACCAGACAACAACATCAAACAGGTTGGAGGCAATGTGAGACTAAGACCTAACCTGGCAAAGATACTGTGATACGTGTGTGGTATGATAGTAGAATATTGTATATAGTTGATAGTCATTTAAGTCATTCTTTTTCATTTATACTGTATAAAGGTTACTTTAGAAAGGGAGCCCGTGTGTTTGTTTTTACCGCATGAATGCGCCCGTCTGAGTCAGTGGCGGTGTATGCGTCTGTTGCGTGAGAGTCTGTGCGTACGACTGTGGGCAAGTCTGCGTGCGTTACACTGCCGGTTGTTATATCCGACTGTTGTTATATCCGACTGTTGTAATTCCCGACTGTTGTTATATCCGACTGTTGTTATCTTGGCTTGACTTCGCGAACGAAGATTCTATAGGGCTTGCCCACGTCGTCTGCAGGCATTTTCGTGGCTGAGGAGGCCAATCCGGGACAGGCAGGTTCGACCGCAGTGGCTGCAGGGGAAGGTCTGGTCAGGGTTCTGAGTTACGACAGCTCTGTTTTTTCTCCTGAGCCGCTTGTCCTTAAGGTTAGCTCTGCGAGAGTCCTCAAAGGAGACGGCTGCCTTGTGAATGGTGGAGCGCCAGGTGTCACGGTCCGCAGCAAGCGAAGACCACTGGCGGTGGTCGATTTGGCAGGCACTGACTTCTTGAGACCGTCTTTGTATCTCTTCTTTGGTGCCCCTCTGTCTCGGTGTCCAGTGGCGAGCTCGCCGAACAGAGTGATCTTGGGTAGGCGATGATCCTCCATCCTGGAGACGTGCCCCGCCCAGCGAAGATGTGTCCGCAGCAGCAAAGCCTCGATGCTCACAGTTTCCGCCTGTTCAAGGACCTCGACGTTGGTGACATAGTCACTCCAGTGAATGCCCAGGATGGTACGCAGGCAGCGCTGGTGAAAGCGTTCGAGGAGTCGTAGTTGGCTGCGGTAGAGGGCCCAGGACTCGGAACCATACAGCAGGGTGGTGAGGACCACAGCTCTGTACACGCTGATCTTGGTGCCTTTTTTCAGCTGTTGATTGTGCTACACCCGCTTGAATAGTCGCCCGAAAGCACTGTTCGCTTTTGCCAGCCTGTTGTCCAGCTCCTTGTCCAGCTTGGCGTCTGACATGATGCAGCCAAGGTAGGTAAACTGGTGTACAGACTTCAGTTCGGACTCGCCGATGGTGATGTGGGGAGGGCGATGCTCTTCCTTGGGTGCCGGCTGATGAAGGACCTCTGTCTTTTTCAGACTAACCTCAAGTCCAAAGAGCTGGGCGGAATCTGCGAAGCAGGACGTAATGCGCTGCAAGGCTCTCTCTGTGTGTGCAACGAGGGCAGCGTCATCAGCAAAGAGCAGCTCACGAATCAGTTGGTCTAGGGTTTTCGTGTGGGCCTGCAGTCGTCTGAGGTTGAACAGGCTGCCATCGAGACGATACCTGATGTACACTGCGTCGTCATCGTCGAGGTCCACTGTGGCCTGCTTCAACATCATGCTGAAGAAGATGGTGAAGAGGGTCGGTGCCAGCACGCAGCCTTGCTTCACGCCGTTGCGAATGGGGAATGGTTCTGAGAGGTCACTGTTTAGTCTGACCTGGCCTTGCTGGTCCTCGTGGAGCTGGACGATCATGTTGAGGAACTTTGGGGGACAGCCTAGTCTCTCCAGGATCTGCCACATACCTTGCCTGCTCACAGTGTCAAACTGTCCGACTGTTGTTATATCCGACTGTTATTATACCCGACTGTTGTTATATCTGCCGGTTTTATATCCGATTGTTGTTATATCCGACTCTTGTTATATCCGACTGTTGTTATATCCGACTGTTGTTATATCCGACTGTTGTTATATCCGACCGTTGTTGTACCCGACTACTGTTATACCTGACCTGTTATATGCGAGTGTTTGTATACCCGACGTCTGTTATACCCGACTGTTGTTATACCCCCATTTGTTATATCCGCCCGTTTTTGTACCCGACTATTATTATACCCGACTATTGTTATACCTGACCTGTCATATGCGACTGTTTGTAAACCCGACGTCTGTTATACCCGACTGTTGTTATACCCGACTGTTGACAGTGTTACGCCGACTGTTGTTATACCCGACTGTTGTTATACCCACCCTTGTAATAGACGAGGTATGCTGTACTTTGTTATTGGCTGGGGACTTTTCCCACACCGTGTACACATTCTACACAGTGACCTACATGTGTTATACCCGCCCTTGTTATAGACGAGGTGTACAGTACTGTCTAACTGGCTGGGGACTTTTCCCACACCGTGTACACATTCTACACAGTGACTGACATGTTTTATACCCGCCCTTGTTATAGACGAGGTGTACAGTACTGTGTTACTGGCTGGAGACTTTCCCCACACCGTGTACACATTCTGCACAGTGACTGACATGTGTTATACCCGCCCTTGTTATAGACGAGGTGTACAGTACTGTGTTACTGGCTGGGGACTTTTCCCACACCGTGTACACATTCTGCACAGTGACTGACATGTGTTATACCCGCCCTTGTTATAGACGAGGTGCACAGTACTGTGTTACTGGCTGGGGACTTTTCCCACACCGTGTACACATTCTGCACAGTGACTGACATGTGTTATACCCGCCCTTGTTATAGACGAGGTGCACAGTACTGTGTTACTGGCTGGGGACTTTTCCCACACCGTGTACACATTCTGCACAGTGACTGACATGTGTTATACCCGCCCTTGTTATAGACGAGGTGTACAGTACTGTGTTACTGGCTGGGGACTTTTCCCACACCGTGTACACATTCTGCACAGTGACTGACATGTGTTATACCCGCCCTTGTTATAGACGAGGTGTACAGTACTGTGTTACTGACTGGAGACTTTTCCCACACCATGTACACATTCTGCACAGTGACTGACATGTGTTATACCCGCCCTTGTTATAGACGAGGTGTACAGTACTGTGTTACTGGCTGGAGACTTTTCACACCGTGTACACATTCTGCACAGTGACTGACATGTGTTATACCCGCCCTTGTTATAGACGAGGTGTACAGTACTGTGTTACTGGCTGGGGACTTTTCACACCGTGTACACATTCTGCACAGTGACTGACATGTGTTATACCCGCCCTTGTTATAGACGAGGTGTACAGTACTGTGTTACTGGCTGGGGACTTTTCACACCGTGTACACATTCTGCACAGTGACTGACATGTGTTATACCCGCCCTTGTTATAGACGAGGTGTACAGTACTGTGTTACTGGCTGGGGACTTTTCACACCGTGTACACATTCTGCACAGTGACTGACATGTGTTATACCCGCTCTTGTTATAGACGAGGTGAACAGTACTGTATAAAAGGAAAGGCTAAGGGAGGAAACCCCTGACATCAAAGCCCCCGTGTCTCCGGGAAAGGCTTTTGAGCCAGAGACAAGGACAAGGACAGTCTGATATAAAACCTACGACCCGAGGACCTCGATGCTATCATCCCAGCTTGAAAGGCCATGGCAGACGAACCAAGGGTTTAAAGGGTGGGGCCAGTACTGCGCACACTGCACTCCACCAAAAACTCCACCGCGCAGGCTTTAGGAAACGTCCACGGACCATGACACTGACCATTCCTGTAGCGACGGGCGAGGGGCGAAACGGCAGGTGAAAGATGTCACTGGAAGCCGCAGTCTCAAACCTGCATGCAGGCGGTTCAGGATATTGGTCGCCTGATGTTGACCTGGGGATGACAACATCACTCGGCACACCCTGAACGACCAAGCAGAATTTTCTAGGGATAGCACTGCTTGCTCCACACGGAGAGCGGCCTAGAAAAGGTGGCCTAACCAAAGCTCGTCCCCTCGCAACCCCAGTTGGCTATCCGCGGTCAACGGGCATCTTCTCCTGCGGTCAAAAAACAAGAAAGAATAACGGATCCACTCTCATACTGACGACCACGACCGGACTCAACGTAGCATGCTGGAACATCGGAACCATGCTCGACAAAGCAGACAGCGGACGCCCTGAACGTCGCTCCGCCCTCATTGCCCATGAATTGCGGAGGTTAAATATCGACATTGCCGCGCTCTGTGAAGTACGCCTTCCGGACGAAGGCAGCCTCCAAGAACTTGGGGCTGGGTACACCCTCTACTGGTCAGGCAGGTCTGAATCAGAAAGACGGATTTCAGGCGCTTTCAGGCGTGGGTTTCATGGTCAAGACCTCCATTGCGACTAACCTGGAAAACCTACCAACGGGTCACTCCGACCGCATCATGTCCATGCTCCTCCCACTGAGACACCAGCAACACGTCACCCTTCTCAGTGTGTACTCCCCAACCCTACTGGCAGAGCCTGCAGAAAAGGACAAGTTTTACACTGACCTGCGCAGCCTCATACAGAGCACCCCTTCAGACGACAAAGTCATCATCCTTGGCGACTTCAACGCCAGAGTGGGCCAGGACTCTGAAGCCTGGAAAGGAGTCATCGGCAAGCATGGCGTCGGGAACTGCAATGACAATGGCCGCCTACTGTTGGAGTTCTGTGCAGAGCAGCAACTGGTCATCACCAACACTACTTTTCAGCAAAAGGATAGTCGAAAGACCACCTGGATGCATCCTCGCTCCAAACACTGGCACCTTATCGACTATGTCCTAGTGCGTCAGAGGGACCGCAGTGACGTCCTCCTCACCAGAGTGATGCCCAGCGCAGAGTGCCACACTGACCACCGCCTTGTCCGCTGCAAACTCAGGCTGCACGTCAAGCCAAAACCCAAGAAATGCCCCCCCCCCCCCCCCCAAGAAAAAGCTTGATGTTGCCAGCCTTCAGCGTGACGACGTGAAAGCTGCCTTTCAGACAGATTTACAGCGCAGGCTCAAAGACAAAGCGGACCCAGCAGACTCCTCCCCTGAAACACTTTGGGAACAACTGAAAACTGCTATTGCAAAATCCTCTGCAGAAGTGTTGGGTTTCGCTAGAAAGAAGAACAAAGACTGGTTTGACGAAAACGATGTAGAGATCCAGGAACACCTAGCAAAAAAAAAAAAAAAAAAAGAGCCGCCCATCAGGCCCACCTAGTCCAGCCTTCCTGCCATGTGAAGAAGTCTGCCTTCCGCCTCGTCTGCAGCAGTCTCCAGCGCAAGCTCAGAGATCTCCAGAATGAGTGGTGGACCAGACTTGCACAGAGGACGCAGCTTTGCGCTGATAATGGTGACTGCAGGGGCTTCTACGAAGCACTGAAAGCAGTGTATGGCCCCAGGCACCTGGTACAAAGTCCTCTGCGAAGCGCGAATGGCTAGGCACTCCTCACAGATAATACCTCCATCTTGAACCGCTGGTCGGAGTACTTTCAGAGCCTCTTCAGCGCTGAGCGCACTGTTCAAGAAGCACTCGTCCTACAAATCCCACAACTCCCAGTAAAGGTTGAATTGGACGAACCGCCCACCACTGAAGAGACCCTCACAGCCATCTACTAGCTCAAGAGGTGGCAAAGCAGCAGGCATTGATGGAATACCGCCAGAGATCTGGAAACATGGAGGCACAACACTGCACAACAAGCTCCATGACCTCTTTCTATGCTGCTGGGAGGAAGGAACACTACCAAAGGATCTCCGTGATGCTGTCGTTATCACCCTGTACAAGAACAAAGGCGAGAAGTATGACTCTTCCAAATATCGGGGAATTACCGGGAAATTTCCATTGCTGGGAAAATTCTTGCAAGTCTGCTCCTGAATCGGCTGGTACCTGCCATCGCTGAAGACCACACCCCAGAGGGCCTGTGTGGCTTCAGAGCAAACAGGAGCACCACCGATATGGTCTTTATGTTGAGACAGCTTCAGGAGAAGTGCCGCGAGCAGAACAAAGGGCTGTACGTAACGTTTGTCGACCTAACAAAAGCGTTCGACACTGTGAGCAGGCAAGGCATGTGGCAGATCCTGGAGCGACTTGGCTGTCCCCCAAAGGTCCTCAGCATGATTGTCCAGCTACACGAGGACCAGCAAGGCCAGGTCAGACTCAACAATGACCTCTCAGAACCATTCCCTATTCTCAACGGCGTAAAGCAGGGCTGCATGCTGGCACCGACCCTCTTCACCATCTTTTTTAGCATGATGTTGAAGCAGGCCACAGTGGACCTCGATGATGACGATGCAGTGTACATCAGGTATCGTCTCGATGGCAGCCTGTTCAACCTCAGACGACTGCAGGCCCACACGAAAACCCTAGACCAACTGATTCATGAGCTGCTTTTTGCTGATGACGCTGCCCTCGTTGCACACACAGAGAGAGCCCTGCAGCGCATCACGTCTTGCTTCGCAGACGCTGCCCAGCTCTTTGGACTCGAGGTCAGTCTGAAAAAGACAGAGGTCCTCCATCATCCGGCACCCAAGACAGTGTATCGCCCTCCTCGCATCACGATTGGCGAGTCTGAACTAAAGTCAGTGCACTAGTTTACTTACCTTGGCTGCATTATCACGTCGGACGCCAAGCTGGACAAGGAGCTTGACAGCAGGCTGGCAAAAGAAAACAGCGCTTTCGGGCGACTTTTCAAGCGGGTGTGGCACAATCAACAGCTGAAAACAGGCACCAAGATCAGCGTGTACAGAGCTGTGGTCCTCACCACCCTGCTGTATGGTTCCGAGTCCTGGGCCCTCTACCGCAGCCAACTACGACTCCTCGAACGCTTCCATCAGCGCTGCCTGCGTACCATCCTGGGCATTCACTGGAGTGACTATGTCGCTAACGACGAGGTCCTTGAACAGGCTGAAACTGTGAGCATCGAGTATTTGCTGCTGCGGACACAGCTCCGCTGGGCGGGGCATGTCTCCAGGATGGAGGATCATCGCCTACCAAAGATCACCCTGTTCGGCGAGCTTGCTACTGGACACCGTGACAGAAGGGCACCAAAGAAGTGATACAAAGACTGTCTCAAGAAGTCACATAGTGCCTGCCAAATCGACCACCACCAGTGGTCTTCGCTTGCTGTAGTCCGTGACACCTGGCGCTCCACCATTTACAAGGCAGCTGTCTCCTTTGAGGACTCTCGCAGAGCTAGCCTTAAGGACAAGCGGCTCAGGAGAAAAAACAGAGATGCCGCAACTCAGAACCCTGGCCATACCTCCCCCTGCAGCCACTGCGGTCGTACCTGCCTGTCCCGGATTGGCCTCGGCAACCACGAACAAGCCTGCAGACGTCGTAGGCAACTCCTATAAAATCTTCGTTTGCGAAGTCAAGCCAAGAGAGACAGTACTGTTACTTGCTGTAACACCGTGTACACATTCTGCACAGTGACTGACATGTGTTATACCCGCCCTTGTTATAGACGAGGTGTACAGTACTGTGTTACTGGGTGGGGACTTTTCCCACACCGTGTACACATTCTGCACAGTGACTGCTAACTTAACCCCTTCACTTCCGAGAGAAATTGAACAACACACAGAAATAAATCATCGTGAGCCCCTGCAGCTGTGTGATCTCATTAAGACCACTGCTGAGACCACTGTGTATCCATGTACTGACGGCCGGCGATCTCTGACGTGGAATTTACATCGATGTCAAAAACACAATCTGCGTCCACTGGCTGTGAAGGGGTTAGAACTCTCCAGTCAGGGAGGGACAGAAGGTCATACGTGTTGCACTCGTGTACTTTGATTTTGTACATTTTAACCCCCCATTCCCCCTCCAGCCTCTTTTCCCCTGCAGTTCACCTCAGCCCTCATTAGTTCAATGGTGGATTGTTGCTGGCTTTCTTTCCCAGCTTCAATTGTTTGTTTGTTTTTTTCTAGATACTCGTGGTCTGAATTTTATTTGTTATTTGTTGATTCACATGTTGAGTTGGAGTTATTGTGTACTATTTACGAAAATAAATGCGCCGCTCCTGTTCAAAAGAAGGTTTTGACCTACATCGCTCTTCTGCGGTTGTGAAAAGTTCTGTACTGGTAATCCGCAAGTAATGCGTTCCGCGCTCGGTGACTATGGATAAAACAGTTGCAGAAGTGTTGGCCGCTCGGTCTGTCTAGAAATGATAGTATACGAACACTCCACTTCTATTTTATAACAAAGTTTACCTCGGTGGTTAGGTGCTACTGAGAATCTCACGCGAGTGGTTTTAAAACCTATTCATACGAGGGAAAGCGAGTAGAATAAGGTTTTAAGACCACGAGACTGAGTTTATCAAATATCACGTAAACACCGATGTAAGACCCTATTATAATATTATAGAAGTGGAGTGTTCGTATAACTATCATTTCTAGACAGACCGAGCGGCTGACACTTCTGCAACTTTCTGATCCATAGTCACCGAGCACGGAACGCGCGAGGCAACTATGGCTCAAACAGTTGCAGAAGCGTCAGCCGCGAGGTCTGTCCAAAAATGATAGTATACAAAAACTCCACTTCTATATTATATAGAACCTTTTTCTTTCACATCTTCTTTGCGTCTTAGAACAGAATAGCTCTATCACACACAGGCGATACAGTTTGAGTATATCAAACATTTGTGATATAGCCTGGTGTGTGAACGGTGACGTGTGCACAGATTTCTCTAGTACAAGGTTTGGTCAAGAAAAAATGCACAAGAAAATGCGAAATTATAACTTGATTTAATTTCAGCTAACATACGACACCATTTCATGGTGACGACTGGCGCTCTGGCGTCATGTATTGCACAATTACGTCATCATGTAGGAACATGTGTGTGGCAATGATAAATATTGACGTCACTTAACAAATTATTACGTCAAGATCTATGCTCCATTCAATAAGTAGGTGGTCTTTTATGTCCGGGTGTGAAGAAAACCAACGCTCGTCAGACTATACAAAGGAAAAATGTGTGTAAGAACAAGATTTTTACATCCGTGTTTTAAGGTGATACTGAGAATTTAAGTTGGTCTCAGCAAGAGGCATAGATCCTCATGAGCCTGCGCAGTCGCGGGGGCTCATGATGATCTATGCCTCTTGCAGCTGTGCTCGTGTTCACTTTTTGTGAACACGCAACAGATCGTGTTTATTTCTGCTTGGGAGTGAAGGGGTTATAATACTCACGTAGCTGCGCAGTAAGCGAGCTGATCCTTCCAAAATCGCATCTGACATCAGCCTGTATGGCAGTGGTTTGATTCTGTATGCCATTAGTTTGGTCTTGTAGACTGGAGAGTTTGGTTTTCTGGTCCGTAGCTTGATTCTGTAGGCTGGAGATTTGGGTCTCCTGGTTCGTGGATTGATTCTGCAGGCTGGAGATTAGGTACTGCAGATGGCAGAGTTCGGTGTTGAAGTTTGTGGTTTGATTCTGTAAGCTGGAAATTTGGGTGTTATGGTCTGACACTTGGTTCTGTAGACCAGCAATTTTGCTGTTCTGGTCTGTGTTTTGCTTCTGTATAGTGGAGATCTGGGAGTGATGATCTATGGTTTGATTCTGCAGGCTAGAGATTCGAGTGTTATAGTCTGATACTTGTATCAGTAGACTGGAGAAATGGGTGTTGTGGTCTGTGCTTTGGTTCTGTAGGCGTGAGATTTGGTCTTTCAGACTGGAGATTTGCGTTTTCTGGTCATTAGCCTGATTCTTTAAGATAGAAATTTGGATGTGCTGTTCAATAGTTTGATTCTGCAGACCCGAGATTTGGTTCTGTAGAGTAGAGATTTCGGTGATTTGGTTTGTTTTTGGATTTTGTAGACGAGAAATGTCGTTTTGGAGACTGGAAGTTTGGATATTTTGGTCTGTAGTTTGATTTTGCAGACTGGAAATTTGGATGTTCTGGTTTAATGCTTGCTTCTGCAGACTGGAGATTTGCATTATGTGATCTGTGGTTTGATTATGTAGGCTGGGGATTTGGGTGGTATGGTCTGGCACTTGGTCCTGTAGACTGGAGATATGGGTGTTCTGGTCTGCTGTGTGGTTCTCTAGGTTAGCGATTTGTTTCTGTAGACCGGCGATCTGGGTGTTCTGTTCTGACACTTGTTTCTGTAGACCAGAGATGTGTGTGTTCTGCTCTGACACTTGTTTCTGTAGACCGGAGATCTGGGTGTTTTGGTCAGACACTTGCTTTTGCAGACTGGAGATTTCATTCGTATTTAAACCCTCTATACTATGGAGTATGTTTTGCAGTTGTTTGTCCTGCTCTTCTTTCGATTTCTTTAACTGAGTTATTTCATTCTGCAGACTGGAGATTAGTGGATACTCGTCAGAGTCGTCACTCTGGTAGCTAGTGGTCTGGATCTCTTTGTCCTGCTTTGTGTGCAGCTGTTGATTCAACTTTGTGTCCAGGTTTCTTTCTGTGTCGGCCTGACCTTCACCCGCCGTCCCCATCTCCGCCACTCTGTGCAGCAGTTTCCGGATGTCGTGGCTGAGTTGCGAGTGTTCTTGGTGATGTTGGGTCATAGTTGTGTTCAGCAAGTCCTCAGCATCCTGTAACTGTCCCACGTCATCAGTGACGTAATCAAGCCTAACCTGCTGTGTGACGTTGGTCGCCATAGTTTCCACAAGCACGCTTGCCCCCAGCACTAAAGGAGAGTCACTGGGCAGGCACCTGGCAGACTTGGTGAACGTGGAACACGTGTAGTTGCCTCCCTTGGCAAATGTCGGAAGGTGGAGTGAGAAGACGCCATCTTGAAAGTACGTGGAGGGAAGATAACGCCCTGTGGGGTCCTATTAAAACAGACGTATATTTTACTGTTATTGTATTTTGCGTAATATACTCAGAAAACGTGGGGAAAGTGAGGTGCTCGTTTAGAGTCAAGGCTGACATTGTTGGCAAGGCAGAACTCACACCGGGACTACTGATGGGAAATCAGATGTTGCGGAAACCTGAGAAAGCATTTATAAGAAACAGAGCCAAGGGCACCACGCAATCGATCGCCTCCGTAGCAAAGGCTTAGAGAAAGACAGCGGGCGATGAAAGAACATGAAAGATCCACCGTAAACCAGACCAATATTGGTACGATATCAAAAGGAACTCTGGGAAGACTTCTGATAGGTGGGCCAGTGGAACGCTTTTGGGTCTTTCCCAGCATAGAGATTCCAAATTGACCGAACTGAACTAAATTGAACTATTCAGACACAACCGTCTTTATCTCATTCTGCCCGCGACACTCCACAGCAAGATATGGCTCGACCATGATAGTTCAAAGGCAGAGATATAAATACTGAGCGGATTGAAGCTTCATTATCATAATGACTGAGTTAACCCCTTGATTATATCTTTTTTGGTCCTCCATATCCATGTCTCCCACACAGAGTAAATACCATTGGAAGTTACCCCTAAATCATTATTATTTAAACAGCCACATTTTTATGAAAATCAAAAATAATACTTAAGGGGTTAACTCAGTCATTATGATAATAATACTTCAATCCGCTCAGTATTTATATCTCTCTTAATTAGCTCATATGTCTACTGTCGCAATGTTACTATGTACGTAAACACAGCCCGTCGCCAGCTGACTCTAGGTACGACGCGTCAGAATAAAATATGCACAACAGTTACAAAATATGATCACGTCGCAATGTTTTGACAACATTTTTCAAAACCTTTTCAAATCCTTTAGCTGCTAGATCGATGTACCACACCTGAGTCGATATTCACACAATTTATTTTTGACCTTAAGAAAATGCACATCGAAAAAATCATGACCCCCCACAAATGTAAATTGGTTTTAAGATTGAATGGGAATAAAACCCCCATTAGCTACCGCACACAGAGAGAGAGAAAGACCCGCTTTGACAACACAGACATAAACTCCACTCATGTGAAACTTACACGTTTTAAATCAGCTTCTTTTCAAGCCAGCTCACCTGTTTACCTTTGTGGTGTCTAATGTCGCCACGCGCCGGCACAGTAGCGCGCCACTGTTCAACTCACTGTGAGACCTAACACTCTATGTGAAGCCGGCTCTACAGCTCTGAAAAGGCTATTTGCTGAGAGGTGTCATACACTCAAGAAGACAGCATGTTTCGAAATTGACTTCATATTTACTCAATGACTGGTTCCCGAGAAATCAAACGGTGGCCTATACTCTGCACTATACAGGGAGCTGGAAAAACAGTTGTATAAGAAACTAACAAGTAATATCTAACACACAGACATACACACAGACGCGCACACAAACAAACAAACAAACAAACAAACAATCAAACAGACGTACACACACACAAACACACAATCAAACAGACGTACACACACAAACACACACATACACACACACACACACGCACTTACAGACACTCATGTCAGTACAATTTTATCGTAAGCATGAGCTGCCAGGTGGTGTCACGGTTGATCGCCTTTTGTGTTGCCTCACGCCGCGCTATTAGCGGCCGCATTCCATTCCTTTTCAATTCAGACACGAGCCGCATTTAGAAAAGGCTCTCACCCGTCAATAGCCTTTATAGCTATACCCTTTCAAATCGCTAAGTAATGTCAAAAGATCAACAAGGGGAACGTTATTATTTGAAAGGAGGGGGATCATTTACAAAACGGTTCTACATGTGAGGGCTTAGTACTCATGTCTGGTTTACTGACAAAGAAACAAATGTGTTTATAAATTATTTTTTTTAAATGCATTATAAAATGAACACAGATGAAATATTATTATTAAATGATATTGGCGCTGTAGAAAACATAGACTTAGATTTGAAAAGGGAACGACTTTTATCTGTAGTGGTTTCTGGTCATTCGAAATCTTATCTTGGGAAGCTTTATTCAACTGAAGATATACTATCCCTCACGGCTGCTGATTTATTTAAACTTCATTTTAAATATGAACAACACATGGCTTCACTAATGACCCGTGATTTGAGCAAATCAATTGTCTGCTTATATTCAAAAGCTGTGAGTTACGCTCTCCCTGTAGACATTGAAAATCTCACAAATGACCTCGAGAGTAACCCCATTGTAACGAGTGCAATTGGTAAATTAGCTTGCCTTTTATTCTACAGATTTGGTAATTTGCTGGCTCCTCTGGTAACATTAATTGTAACTAGCAGCCATATCGATTTCACGAAATTAAATTTTTTTGCTGATAAAAATGGACGACCAACAGACGACCCCCCAAACGACCCCACAGATGAACCCTGTTTCGGACCCTGTCCAGACTCCGATTCACGCAGTGACAAAAATTAAAAATGAAGGGAGGGTTCAGTCAGGTAAACGTTTAGCTGAATGGAACAAGCAGAAAAAGTTACAGCTACAGGCGCTAACAGAAAAGGCTCATGTAAGTGACCCGCCGTCAACACCGTTGGGACCGTTAGGACTGTCAGAACTGGCAGGACTTTCAACACCCCTGTCACACCCACATCAAAGTGAAAGACCTTCAACCCAGTCTAATTCTGAAACAGCAAAGTATGTAGTTGCCGCATTTGTTGTCGGATCTGGTTTTGTAGCTTACCAATTATACAAAAAATACAAGCCACAGACACGTACAGTGACCAAAAAATTAAACACTCCATCATCAAAAACAGAAGTCTCCACATTACCAACAATACCCAAAGTTGTCGACCCATTTATCATGCAGTAATAAATTTATTATTTTAATTTTTTCTTGCCTAAGAAATGAATGACTCAAAGAATTTAATGAATCTTGTGTATCACTCTGCAGTAATCAGTGCATTAGCAGTAGCGTTTTCTATGCTGGGAAAAAATCTACTCAAAATGAAATCACCAGACCTCAGTAGACTCGATTTCGAAGACAGCGCTAAGCTAATTGTAGTTGTAACAGCGTCAATCGCCACGAAAGACCTTCTTGTTAAACAAGGAATTATTCCCGAAAATATATCTATGTAAATAAAAATAAATATGGCGACGATAGCTATTATGGTGGGAGGAGCGATGGTCAACGCCCTCGCGTTTAGCGGATCAAACTATCTCTTTTCTAAAATGGGTAGAGAACAATCTGCAGAAGAAATAAAGCGTCATAATGAAGCGTCAGAAAAATTAGCACAGGCAGAACAGGATTACGAAAAGAATAGAATTGAGAAACTTGATTTCATCAATGAAAAACTCAGGCTAGAAGGTCACGCACAACATACGTTTTCAAATACAGATGACGTAATCCGTGAGTATTTTTTAGTCACGGGTGAAGACATGTCTATCCCAAAACCGAAACTAAGTGACTACTATCAACCAAGCCCAGAACAAAGAAACGGGGAGATAATCTTTGTTCTAGTGGGAATGATATTTGTTTATTTTACTGGAGTTTTCATTGCTAGAAAAAATGGCAGCCGAAAATAAACTATCGAAAATATATTACTCACCATCAGGGTATTATAAAGGAGCAACCGCTATTCAGAAATTACATGCCGCTGTGGGCGGAGATATAACACTCAATCAGGTCAAGCAATGGTTACAGAGACAGGCAATTTGGCAAATTTATTTACCTGCTCCAAGAAAGATATCTAGACCCCATTTTGAGAACACAACACCTAATGACACGCACCAAATGGACCTCCTGTTCCTACCACATGACACAATAAGAAAGAAACGATACAAGTATGCACTGACTGTTGTAGACATAGCTTCAAGATACAAAGACGCTGAACCCATATCTGACAAAACAGCCAGTACAGTTGCTACTGCTTTATCAAAAATATATAGTCGAGGCCCTTTAAGATACCCCAGACTTGTTCAAGTTGATGATGGATCTGAATTTAAGGGCGCAGTTAATCAGTTATTTGCGAAGCATGGCGTACTGGTCAGACGTGGTATTCCAGGTGTACACAGATCACAGGCAATTGTAGAGAACTTTAACAAACAGTTATCAGAAAGACTTTTCAGTTACCAGTATTCAAAGGAACTCATGCATGACACCCGTAACACTGAATGGGTACAAAGGTTACCACATGTGATAAAAGCAATAAACAATGAAGGACACCCAAAACCTGCTGATGCTATTAAATTGAAAACAATTACAGAGCCAAAAACAGCCCCAACCCCAGCACCCGACACAAGTTTATTTACTAAACAGGTGAGATATTTATATCAACCAGGTGAAGCTGAAAATGACATAAAGCGCAGAGCGACAGACCCCATCTGGTCAACATCCGTTCATAATATAAAAAAAATAATTCCCGGCGCAGATGCAACAATATATTACCTGTATGACCCTGCACCCCAGAGGGCATTTGTCAGAGAAGAATTACAGATTATTCCCTCAGACACCGTTACTCATTTCAGTAACTAACTCATCAATTAATTCATCAACCAGTTCATCACAAATATCTTCAGATAACTTGAGCCTGTAATGTCCAGGTGCATAAGCTTTTTCCTTAGTGTGAAACACTCTTTTCGTGTCTCCAACTGCAAGTGATTTCTTATGTGTTTGAATTATTTCAAGATTATGTTTGTTTGATCTCAGTGACTTGTTTGGATAATCAGGCATTAATGCACCATCTAACACTTGCTTGTAATGTTCATGACGTATGTCTTTATTTTTTATTGCTGTTTTCTTGATACCTTTGGCTTTTGACTGACTACCCTTTTGGTGCAGTATAGAATACATTTTTGATCTCAGTCCAACGTACTCAACTATTGGCACACCATTTAGTTCATCTTTAAACTTACCAGGCACTTTCTTGTTTTGTGTGCTGAACAGTAGATGGTCTTTAGGGTAATCAGACGTGTCATACATGTGTAGTTCTGTTTTCATGTCTTCATAAAAGTCTTCAGTAGGCACATCAATGATCATAGAGTCAGTGTCAGTGTATAACAATCGACAGTCAGGATACTTTAATTTGAAGTAATCATAATAAAATTCAAGCATCACCAGTTTTGACAATTCAAGAATTGCCATACCAATGAATACTGGCTTGTCCAGTTTAACAATCTTTTTTTTGAGTGACACTGCATACAATGATGAATGAAACTCTTTGTACCCTGTGTACTGAGGCTTACCTGTAAGTTTAATTGCACCCGATTCAGTTGTAACAAGTCTCACATCTTTTCTGTGATGAGGATTTTCCATTGTCTTGCCAAAACAGGCATTGTTCATAAGCTTAAAGAAGTCTTTGTCAAATGCAGTGTTGCCGTCTCTGGCACGAAGGGTTGTGTTCTTCATTATGTAATCTTTCATGAAAGCACTCTGATCAAATTGAATTCCTCTGTGAACTTTCTTTAGTACTAACCCATGTCTGATGTAAAACTGCAACAAGCGGTAGTGACAAACGTAATTGAATTTGTCATTTAGATTCGGCACAAGCTTAGTGTCTTCTTTTTTCCCCGTCATACTCATTTTCTCAACAGCCAACGGATAATCATTATGGTAATCGTGTAGATGATGTGGGTACTCCAGGTCGACTTCAAAGATCCAACCCTTTGCGTCGTTTTGGTCATGATTCATAATATTGTTTGTTAACCCTGTTACATCATACTGTGACAAATCATACAGACAAAAGTTTTTCAAAGGCAATAATTCACACATCGCGAACCCATACAAATTGTTCGCGTCCAAATACGTAATGAATGACCTTGACCCCGGGCTTGAGGGGTCAAAGTCCGGGCCGTCCAAATATTTGTTGTTGGCTCTGGCGTAATTGTTCGATGCAATACTAATCCCTCCCCTCAATCCACGTTCCACCATTTCACCCATCGTACGATCAGACAACAGGTCTATAAATATCTTACTGGATTTCAAAAATGCATCCCATGTCATGCCAGGACTAGTGATGTAACAAGCAGGGTCAAGTCTGTAGTGTAACAAACCCTTCTCACGGTAACTTTCAAATACGTCTGCTAGCAAACAAACGTCAGCCTTTAAGTACTGATCGTGGTAGTCACCAATTGTCTGACATCCTAATTTCCCCCACGCATCAAGAGCGTGTTGATATTCAGAGTCAGAAATACCTTTTCCAGTTAGTGTAGAATAAAATTTCTCTTTTGGTGGCAGTCTTGTTTCCTCAAACACAACCCAGTGATCAATGTACTCATACGGATAGACACCTTTCTTAACCAAGTCTGACTCAAAATATTTACTTGTTATTGGATACTCAGTCAGTCCTTCTGCCAGACTAGCCAACCCTGAAGACAAATGTTGCATGGAGTCATAAAATGCTAATTTATCCAACCTAAAAGTCAAGTATTTCTCAGTTGTCTGGGCAATACAACTTATGTTTTTGTACGACTCATCTACAGCTTGCATGATGATGTGTGAATCATATCCTTTGAGATTGTGGAAAAAGATTGGTAGTTTGTATGTCTTATGATCTATTTTTAATTTCAAGTTACAATCACCATGTGCAGCTCCTCTGTAACGCCCAGTTATGTGATCGTGGTCACGAACTTTATCACCACCTAAAGGTTGTTCACAAATCCAACACGTCTCAGCTGTATCAAATTTCAGTTTGTCTTCTTCTGTCATCACCAAAGGCATCTGACATGTTGTGAGATACTGTACTACCTGACTATACAGATGTCTCATTTCTGTTAAAAACAGACAAGCTGCATTTTCACCTCTGTAGATAACAGGTTCTGAATGAAGACCGTCTGACCTAACAATAATGTATCCAAAAGAACACACCACTTGGTCACTTAGTTTTATAGTCTTTGGTAATGACTCTGGAACAGGACCTTCAAATTGAACAACCAGCGATTCAAAATCAGCGTATACTACGAACGGCAGCTTTTGCTGATTCCCATAGTTCTTAAAATACACTTGACTACCAGGATCTGGATACTTAAGTACTGTTTGTATGTCATCAGCTGACCTGCAGTGTAAAACATGTTTGTGCGCTACGTTTATGGAGGAGAATCTTTGTAAACATCTTTTGCACACTTCCTGTTTCCCATTGTGTTTTGTTGTATGTGAATGAATTAGACGTGACATATTCCTGATAATTGTGTAGTGAAAGTTATTGTCATCTCCGATTAGCAACATGTCAACATGTTTATCTTCTGACTGCCCATATGTTGGGGCAATTGGAGATACTCTAATTGGCTGTAACTTGTTTTCAGATTTATTATCCCACACATACACATTCACAGATATACCAGGATTTAGTTTTTCAAACAAATCTATGTCTTCTATTTTAACAGGGAACTCAATGCCACTAAAGTTGAGTTCATTTACAAATTTGATGTAGTTAGATACGCGATCAGGTCTTGACCTCACAAAGTGTAGTTTAGCAAGTACGCACCACATGAAACAGAAATTGTCTTTGTTCTGAATATTGACTATAGCTTTCTTGTTTGCGACCTCTGTTGGCAGTGGTATCCATGCTTTACCTAATATAGGATGATACCTAGACTGCTTTAATTGTAGTTCATGTACATGCCCTTCGTGCCAACCAGACCCCTTCATTTTTGCACTGTCGATTGCCTGGAGAAAGTCTGGTAATAGTCTGTCTCTAAACACGTTCTCTACCTCCGGTTCTCTTCTTGTGTTAACTGTGTGTTGTCTTGTTGATATATACGATACAATCACCTCACCGTCTACTCTAGTGAATTCTATTTTTGCAACAATTTGAATCTTAACACTGCCTGTAAGAAGATTTTGTCGTATGACAGAAAAAGAGTTTTCTATTGATTCGTAAACATTATTAGTATTTGATATGGGTAAGTTTGTTGTGTGAAACACGTTACGTAGGCCTGATGAGCCAGGGTTTGATGGGCCAGGGCTTTGAGCATTGTCCGTCATTTTTATTTGACCGACAAAATAATAAAATAAAAAATATTAACGTTAACTCTGCTGGCTCACCTTGTGTAATACCACTTTATTAACTGCAACACTGTCAATATAAACATTTAGTTTGCGTAGTTGTTTAAATATGCTATAACAAACTTCCCCTAACCAGCCATAGTTGGTATCATCAACTTTAAAAGTAGGTGTCTTTAAATCAACTGTCATGTGCTCCACATTTGGATGCTCATCGACATAAACCAAAGTCACACTATATGAAACATATATTTCTGATGGTGCTGAAAGGCTTATGTAAGTCTGTTTGGGTGATATTAAGTCAGTAAAGTGCATAACATCTTTGAAAAGGTGTGTGAGATCAAGCACCTGTATGATTTGTCCGTCTGTCATTTTTATTGGACAAACAAAAGAATAAATTAATTTACATCAATTTACTAACCCATACCCTGTGGGCTGATCTGTCTTTAAAATGAGCTTTAGATGCTTAGTTGATTTCAGTTTATTTTTTACATCATCTCGTTCATGCTTATTTGGGATGACATCGTTCTCTCTGAGACAGTCTTCGAAGCTGTCACGATCCTTACAGTAAAACAAACAGATAAACTTTAACTGTTCTCGAAAATCTTTCAGTACAGCATTATATTTTTGAGTGAGAATCCATACACTGACATTTGCGTGTCTGCCACTGAAAGCAAGTTCTGCTAGAGTGTTTCTCTTCTTGACAATGTCTTTCTCTGCAGAGCAGTCATCAACAATAAACAACGTTGGCTGTCCTTCAAATTGCTTGTAAAAATATTGTAGGTAGTCATTCAGTTTTTTCTCAGGGTCGACTAAGTATATGTTGCTGTCAGTCCAAATGAATAAACGTTTGTGATAAGCTTTGTTGTGTTTGATTGTAGGACAAAATATTACAATGTCTTCAAAGTGGTGGATGTATCTTGTTTGTAATAAGTCAAGTACGAATTGAGTTTTCCCACACCCTGTGGCACCAACAAATAAGCCACAGTGTGGATCTAGTGTCATTAAGCCCCGGTTCATTTTAATACACAATATAATTTTAATATATGTGTCCACTTAGTCTACACTCTTGTATATTGAGTTGTGCGTCATAAATTAGATACAAATATATGTTTATGGCTGCAGCAGTTTCAACCTTCTTTTGTATCTGAATTGTTATTCCATCACTACCATTCTCGACAGTTCGACCTGACCCATGAAGGTAGTCGTCATCTGTACTATGAAGGTCTAGCCACAGTGCATACTTATTCGTCAGGTATTGTCCGATCCTAACATCATACAGATGTAGATCTTTGCACGCAATGTTTGCGGGTTTATCTCTAATCCTTCCACCCGCAAAATACTTTGTGGTTTCGTCATAGTGTTGATAAGGTAACAAACCTGAAGCATACACTTGATTAGGGCGGCCTTCAATTGTGCAGGACAAATGTGTAATCTTAGGATTGTAGAATTTTTCTGAATCTCTTTTGTATGGACTCACCGGTTCAACAAACAACATAAGAATACCTTTCAGTGACCTGGCTGGTGTGTTTAAGTTTAAGTTCCACATTGGGTCACTCTTGTCTTTGGGAATTAAACTATGTCTAATCACCCTGTCATAATAAATTGGAAGTCTTGACTGGTACTGATTTTGTATGAGTCTGGCTAGTTCAATATGTGTGACAATTTCATATTCCAAGGAAATGTTAGAGATCTTGTATGTTGCATCTGTGGCAGATGATTTTATAACTTTGGAGTAGTCATTGAAAGTTAGTTCAAAGCTCAGACGGTCATTCAGTGCCCCTTGATAATAAGGCAAATGAGCTGTGAGGATTTCAAACTCAAGTGGAATGTAAAATCTGGTTCCATATGTTTCTGCTATAATAACTTCCTTTGGTACCCCAGTAGTTGTTTTGTCTCCAGCATTGATTCGAAGTTTACCAACATTATCTGGCTGTATGCCTTGATAAATACGGTCCTCTCGTTCTTCTCTTGTTAGCCAAAGGTCTTTGTAACAGTAGAATACATCAGAGTCGTCAAGACTAAACACTTCCTGTCCTTCAAGTTTTACTTTAATAGTCATAACAATTGCTCTGCCAAGATTGTCAACCAGTGTTCTGTTTACGTCTGCGTCTGATGATAGTTCAATATTAAAAGCAAGACGAGCAGTGCCAGGAACAATAACGTCACTGGGACCTAGGTTTGGAAACTTGACTGTAAGTGTTTGGTTCTGGTCTATGGTACTTAGAGCCTGCACTGCAGGGAGTTTGCGCTTTATAAATATAAATATAATAATAAATAATAATAATACTTGGATTGTTCGTGATGACTATCGATTGTCTTATGCCCTTAACACCCAGAGGCTCACGTAGTTTTCTGTATGGGTCTAACTTTGATCCGTAAGACTGTGTCATTTTTATTATGCACAATAAAAAATAATAAATTAATAAAACAATGGCAGCGGGAGGATTTAATCATGAAGATTTTAAAATGGATGACATGGATGCCTCAGATACCAGTATCACAGATATGACTGGAATGGTAACTAGTTCTCCTTTGTATCACGAACTGTTAAAAGATAAAGTAAACTCATTTTATGAAAGTGTTGGAGCGCGCCCAGATGTCTTGGATCCTAACCAGTTTGAATATGATAAAGGGCACTTATTTGTAAATACAGACAGAGGGAAAATATATCTAACACATAAAAATAATCCTTCTAAGTTTAGAGCTTTAAGTACAATTAAAGGTGAAGTCGGTGGTAACTCTGGGTTGTCAAGGTACCTTGGAATTGGAGGGTCTCCCGTTCCCCCAAGACTGGTTAGTGTGCTTCACGACACGCAAACAAAGTTGCCAACAGGGCAACAAATTGAAATGGCACCAGTAACAAGCCTACCAGAAATAGCAAACACAGTGATACAAGAAACCTCATTTACTGAAGGGCAATTAAATGACGCTATGAAAACAATAGACGACCCACCTTTGTCAATGAGGGAGATTATGGGATTGGATAAATCACTGCAGACAATAAGAGGTGAGATGGTAAATAATCTTGCCAAACTGGGAGAGCTTGACAAACACATAGAACGTGAAAAAGAGAAACTGGCTACAGCAGACAATGGGAATCTTGACACAGAAATGAAAGAAAGAATCCAACACAGATTAAATGATTTGCAGATAGAAAGATCAGGACGGTTAGAAGTGATTAGTATTGGAAGACAAAAACTGAAATCACAGGTCAACAGAATTAGAGAAACTATTCAGAAAATACTTCACGAAGACACTACTCTGGCTGAGAGACTTAAAACACTTTTCAGAGAACAGGGTATCACAATTGCTAGTTTAATTACAGCTCTTGGGTTTATTATAAGTACTGTTGTGTTGGCTGTCTCTGGTGCTGGGGTTAGTGGGGGTGCACCACCAACCCCGGGCCCACCAACCCCGGGTCCCCCGCCACCAACAGACCCAAAAGACTTACAGTCGTGTGTAAAAAAACAGTTGTCTCACATATCAGACTTGCTTAAAAAATTGGCTGTGAAAGCAGTGGATGCTTTGCCTGGCATAATTGGCACTGTTGTCAGTTGGTTGATTACTACAGCAGCAAAGGCAGTAGGGTTTATGGCAGAACATGTGTGGGTCTTTTTGGTTACAGTAGGAGGGTTGATGGTGGGTTATTTAATGAAACAGATAAAGAAGTAAAACCCCTAATCCTGTTAGACCTATTACCAATGCAGTTCTCTCTGACTCATGTGTGTCAGGGGTTGGTGTTGACTGTACTGGTTGTATGAGTGTCGGTGTTGGGGCCGGGGCCGGGGCCGGGGCCGGGGGTGTTACCATCTGTAATGATTTTAACAGCTGTACATGTGTGGTTGTTGCTCCTAAGTTTACAGATTGATTGAGACCGAGTTTTTGACCAACACCTGCAACAATGATTTCATTGTTATAATTTGTGATTGTCCCCATTTGGAGTTGAAGGTCAGATGGTAACATGTATAACCCGATGCCAACTACAAAGTCAACTTTTGATCTGGCATATCTTAAAACGTCTTGGTAGCGTTGTATGCTTGATGGTAAATCTACTACTGAATTAATTGAGTCTTCTAAGTTTGCGAGAAACTGTTTTTGTGCTTCAAATTTGCCACTTCCATTCAAAATGTTTGATTTTGTTAGTGATTGTGCTCCTAGTAAACACCAGACATATGTTCTGATAGACTCATTGACGCGCTCGACTCCTGCTTGAGTAAACCCGTCAGATTTATCTAAAATAAATGTGGTCCAGGCGTTAGACTTTTTCTGTTCTATTGAACCTAACCAGACTTGTGATTTTGATGAGAATGAAGTGTAACCAGGGTAATAATCTTGAGGGTATTGTCTGTGACTCAAAGCGTAATACAATGTACCCATGCCTTTGTGATCATCAAGTTTTTGTGTAAAGTCATACTTAGTGCCAGGGTTAATGTTAAATTCATTACAGATGCGTTCAAATGCTTTCATATCCATGGGGTTGTTAAACCTGTTGAAACTGGATTCAGTGGGCAGTGGTGTATGAAGTTCTGACAGGATACGTCTAAGCTGGTAATACACGTGGAAACGATACACAGACCTAATCAGTTTGTTTGAGTGATTCAAGTGGTCTGTAAATGAAACACCACAGCCTGTAGTTGAACATAGTATGGCAAAATTGAGTTGGTTTTGAAACATCTGTAGTGGACTTGAAGACCACTTTCTTGCAGTTGAGTCATCTGTTATTGGAGGGTTTAGGTAATGGTCAAACGGATTCGGTACTTTGACTTGGAATAGGTCTTGTACGCTTGCGTCAGACACAGCAATATCAAGCTGATTTAGTTGAATTATTTTCTGTTCATAAGTAGGTGCGACATTGTATTTGGCATCCACATTGAATTGAAATGCGTTTGTAGTGGTGATGGTTGGTGATTTAAATTCCATCCTTTTTTATATGAGATAATAAAAATGTTTATTACCTTAACAAATCTTGACACAAGCAAACCAGTGTGGTTAACTAATGGGATTGATAATCGTGATGGTAGCAAGGCTGCAGCTATCCATGAATTGTTCTACACAGTAAAATGGTTTAATGTAGAAGATGATATATATAATAAAGTAATTTTTGATGGTAAGACTGAAGCTTTACCGCCTGGTTATTATGACTTTTGTACTATAGCTGAATGGTTTCAAAGTAATTTTAAAATTAAAGCAACTTTAAATCCAGCTAACCTACTTGTTACATTAGAATCTCCGACACAAGATTGGTTACGGATCTCAGATAGATTTGCATATTTACTTGGATTTTATATTGACGAAGATTGGTATAGATCAGATGATTTAGGTGAATTTAAGTTTGGTATTATAACAATGAAGACCAAAAAACTAAAAATAACTGGAAAACGTCCTGTCAATTTGTCAGTACACAGAGTGCTAAATGTTTATTTGAAAGAACTAAACACATCTGAGAATGTTCACAATGGAAAGCCTTCAACTTTGTTGAGATGTTTACCAACTGGAACTGCTCCCTATTGTGAAAGTGTGGTTGTTAGTTTTCCTAATTTGCAGTTTAAGAAATTAGGTTCTAGTTTCTTTGAGTCACTGAGTATATCTGTAACTAATCAGGATGACAAACCAGTTCTTATGCATGATTTTAGTGTTGTGTTGGAAATTAAATAATTTTATTTTTGTTTATAAAAATGAGTGGTCTTGGTCCAAAGCCTAGAATCATACCAGTTGCGTGTCCGGTAACAGAGTTGAAAGATTTGGCAGACGTACAGGATTTTGAGAAGGAGGGAGATATTGGAGAAATATATGGTTTTGAACTTGATTCAAATGGCATGTACAAGAGGAAAGTAATTGTTGACATGAAAGACGGTGAAAAACAGATTCCTAAACTTGGTCAGCTGCGTGATGTTACTGTACCTACTCCACCTGTAAATAATGCGCCTTACAACTTAATACATGTGGGTAGTAAGTGGGTGGTTTCACCTGTACCTGTTCCACCACCCACAATTGACTGGGACATAAAGTTGGAATTTATTAGTCCTTATGTATACACTGATGATGAAGGCGCCTTAGTGTTTAGGAAGGTTGTTAATTCTGGGCCGCTTATTGTAAGTCTTGTTCCAAGCTTTGCCCCAAACAACAATAGCAGAGAAAAACTGAAAGTTGAAAATTATGAGAGACGGCGGTATCTTCTTACAACTAGAAAGGGTAGATCAGATACTTCTGTTGTGTTTATGCCAGCAAGCTTAGTCGTGGCTAGAGAAGCGGCAATAGTATTTGAAATTATCATGAAATCAGTAACTACTGCTAAAGAGGCTCAAATTGCACAGGGAATTAAACTTACATGGGACGAAACAGTAACAGAATCATCAAAGGTCTTTATTGCCATTACAAAAAATAATGATGTTATTAATGTTTCGAGCAGTGTTCCAGCTGTCAAGGTGGTGGTCGACAAAACAACTTTTGTTCGTCTAACTTACATAAACCTTGAACACATTGATCTTGTTGCATTTTATTATGCCAGCAAATTGTATACTTTTGAAGAGTTGCAAAATGTAATTGCTGATTAAATAAAAAAAATATTTGTCAATAAAAAAAAAATGGTAAACTTCTATCCGCAACTACCGACGCTTGAGCCGACTGAAACAAATGTGATGACTAAAACAACACTTGCGCCTGATCCACATATGCCAATTGCATCAGATAAAACATTACAGGCAGATGCATTCAGATTAAATAATATTACAGAAGCTTTGAAATATTTGGAGAGTGAGGAGGCTAAGTACTCACGGTGCAAAAGGAGGTATAAGTCAGTATTTAATTCTGTTCAAAACACTTCTATGGCTATTGGTGCAGTTTCAGCTTCATGTTCTGTAGGGGGCATTGTTTTGTTCGCCACAGGAATTGGGAGTTTGGCTGGAATAGCAATTGAGGGTCTAAGCGTTGCTACATGCCTAGCATGCTTTGGTTTGGAGGCCTTGAACAAGAGGTTTCACACGAAATTAGAAAAACATGAAGCATTGAGTACTTTGGCGGGTGCAAAGCTGAGCAGTCCTAAACTTATTATCAGTAAGGCATTGAATGATAATTGTATTAATGACGAGGAATTTAAGCGAGTCCATGATGATTTAAATAACTACAAACAACAAAAGTCTGAAATACAGAATAAGATGCGTAGTCAATCTCCCGTAAATGTTGAAGAACTGAAGGCGAGTTTTTTAGCGGAAGGAAAAAAGATCGGTGTTCAGGAAACCACAGAAAAGCTACACAATCTTTTAAACAAATAAAAATCAGATTTGGTAATCGTTTATTAATGTCATACACTTCACAGAGAGATGTCATGCCACTTACACAGTTTAGGCCTGCACCATCTGCACCACCAGAATATTATTGAGAAAAAAAAGTTTTCCGGTGCCCTTGTGTCTTGGTAAAAAAGTTTTAGTATACGTGACTAGAGTCAAGTTGTTATTAAGTACTTGCAAGTAATTAGGGTAAGTAATTAATAAGTTCTTAATGTAAGTAGTTAATAAGTTCCTATTGTAACTCACTTTAAGGTAACCTTTAAGTGAGTTGTGACTTATTGTTTTTACTTGGTATTTTCTTATCCAGCTGTTTTTTTCAGTGCCTGTATAGTGTAATAACCACCAGTTGATTTTCTAATTCCTCAGAAACCACATGAGTACATTAAGCCCACTTGTACAAATCCCCCTCTTTTGAAAAGTAATATGTCCCCTTGTTGAACTTTGACACAACTTAGCGATTTGAAAGGGTGTAGCTATAAAGGCCATTGACGGGTGAGAGCCTTTTCTAAATGCGGCTCGTGTCTGAATTGAAAAGGAATGGAATGTGGCCGCTAATAGCGCGGCGTGAGGCAACACAAAAGGCGATCAACCGTGACACCACCTGGCAGCTCATGCTTACGATAAAATTGTACTGACATGAGTGTCTGTAAGTGCGTGTGTGTGTGTGTGTGTGTGTATGTGTGTGTTTGTGTGTGTACGTCTGTTTGATTGTGTGTTTGTGTGTGTGTACGTCTGTTTGATTGTTTGTTTGCTTGTTTGTTTGTTTGTGTGCGCGTCTGTGTGTACGTCTGTGTGTTAGATATTACTTGTTAGTTTCTTATACAACTGTTTTTCCAGCTCCCTGTATAGTGCAGAGTATAGGCCACCGTTTGATTTCTCGGGAACCAGTCATTGAGTAAATATGAAGTCAATTTCGAAACATGCTGTCTTCTTGAGTGTATGACACCTCTCAGCAAATAGCCTTTTCAGAGCTGTAGAGCCGGCTTCACATAGAGTGTTAGGTCTCACAGTGAGTTGAACAGTGGCGCGCTACTGTGCCGGCGCGTGGCGACATTAGACACCACAAAGGTAAACAGGTGAGCTGGCTTAAAAAGAAGCTGATTTAAAACGTGTAAGTTTCACATGAGTGGAGTTTATGTCTGTGTTGTCAAAGCGGGTCTTTCTCTCTCTCTGTGTGCGGTAGCTAATGGGGGTTTTATTCCCATTCAATCTTAAAACCAATTTACATTTGTGGGGGGTCATGATTTTTTCGATGTGCATTTTCTTAAGGTCAAAAATAAATTGTGTGAATATCGACTCAGGTGTGGTACATCGATCTAGCAGCTAAAGGATTTGAAAAGGTTTTGAAAAATGTTGTCAAAACATTGCGACGTGATCATATTTTGTAACTGTTGTGCATATTTTATTCTGACGCGTCGTACCTAGAGTCAGCTGGCGACGGGCTGTGTTTACGTACATAGTAACATTGCGACAGTAGACATATGAGCTAATTAAGAGAGATATAAATACTGAGCGGATTGAAGTATTATTATCATAATGACTGAGTTAACCCCTTAAGTATTATTTTTGATTTTCATAAAAATGTGGCTGTTTAAATAATAATGATTTAGGGGTAACTTCCAATGGTATTTACTCTGTGTGGGAGACATGGATATGGAGGACCAAAAAAGATATAATCAAGGGGTTAACTCAGTCATTATGATAATGAAGCTTCAATCCGCTCAGTATTTATATCTCTAAGGCGGTGGCAGAATAGCTTGGCGCCTATAGGCGCCAAGCTGTTCCGCCTCCACCCTTGAACTATCATGGTCGATCTGTGTCCTGAATTGTAATTCAGTCCTCAGAGGATAGCTCGAAAATGGCGGTATTTCGTACCTCGGGCACAATGAGTTATATATGTATGCCGATCAACTGTACGGAGAGTAGGCCTCGGGGTCCGAAAAATAAGAGAAAAAAAGCACAAATTCTGACTTGTACATGCTGCTGTCCAGGGCGCTTTTGGCGCAAAATGTGACTTGGTTACATGTATGCCGTTTTCTGTCATACGCCGGTGCAATTTAAAAAATAATCTCGATTTTCTCACAGATGGACATACTAGCTCTTTGCCATAATATTATAACGGCTCCCCCACCCGAGTCTGCCCTGGGGGACTTGGGTGGGGTTAACTACTTTTTAGTTCCCAGGGTCACCCTGGTCAGCCCCACTGGGTGGGGTTTCCCCTTTATTCTGGGGCATGTGTTTCTGTCTACCCTTGGTCCATTCACCTGTAATTTCATTTTTTGAACTCTCCCTGCGCTGCCTGTAGCTCTTGATATTGGATGTGTTGATAAATGGTCTTATGTTTATTTAGCGTATTAGACCGGCTGGCGATATACATTCAATTTTCTGTTTATTTTATTTTTCACAAGCAATGCAGGCACGTCCTGAGAAAGTATTGTTGCTGTCGGGACGTTAAGCAATGTACAACCAACAACCATATAACGGCAGATGCGTGACCCCGCCACCTGAAGCAGTCTAGCTTACACTGTCAGTAACCACCCCGCGCTTTCTGCCTTCTAATCACATCTCAAAATCCACCTGTTAAACCCTGCCTTTTACTAGTCCACTTCTCTCGTGTGTGACACGAACTTTCCATAAAATCCCGCAGACATCATGTTGAACACAGTAGCTAGTGACAACAGAGTATCTTTGTTGTTATCGCCATGATCATGCTTACCTTCCACACCACTGACACCCGGGGCCACCCGCTGCTAAGGAACCGACCACACTCCAGCCGCACTCTCGAACCGGACACATCCCCGACCAGTGAAGCGCTCCCAGGGTACACTTCAAGGTGAAGTTGTCCATCGGCAGTTGTCGGTGGCTCTGAGACAAAAACAAACAAAAAATAAATCAACCACCCACGATAAGCGTGAAATTCCTCCCCTGCTCTTTCATGCAAAAGCTATTTTACCAGACCAGTAATCGTTTCTGAAATCGACCCCAGCATCATGCATTAACCTATTTAAGCCCAAGGACACATTTTGAAGGTGTCACCTGAGATGTACTGAGATGGACCGATCATGGTAACTCAATGGTAGTGACAGATTATCTTGGCGACTTACGACGCCAAAATAATCTGACACCACCCTTGAATTTTCATGGTCGATCCCTCTCAGGATGCAGCTCGTCAGAGCTAAATGGGTTAACTCATTCGGGATTTTTTCCCATAGATATTAGAGGGGGAGGGGGTGGGAGACCAGGGGATACTTTGTCGCCCCACCCCACCCCACTCCACCCCACCCCATTTTTTCTTTAGGGGAGGTGGTGAGCCCTCACCATTTTGACTGTGTCACAATCATAATTTGCATCAACCAATTTTTTTTTAAAATATATTTTCTCTTGCATTCTGATACATAATCTCATTTCTCTTTGTCGATTTCCGTCTGAGTAATACTTCACATTTTCACGGTACAAGTCTGTAGACACTGCTCAATTTTAGATGTTTATAAATGTTATCACTAATGAGATGAATTTCTTACCAAAGACAGTGAGTCTGATATTTTGTGTCATGGCCTCTTGTGCTCCCTCGATACTGACGATGACGCCGTAAGTGTCGTCATCTTCCCTGGTTACGTCAGATAGTGTGATCCCAGCATTCTCAGCCTGTCGTATGTAGCTTAGTGACGTCATAAACGTATTAGAAGAATAATTAGCTATAAATCCCTTCTTGCTGGACCACCAAGAGAGAGTGATGACGTTATCTTCATTGTCTGTGACGTACGACCACGGAAACGTGACGTTGTCACCAACACAGACAATGAGACCGGCCCACGGTTTTATGCCTGACGTCCATCTGAAGGCGAGTGCTGCTGAAAACGAAATGAATAAAGCCTTTACACACGAATGATTGTATACTCCGGGATTTGTTTCATCGTGTTGCAGCCAACCAATGGCGACTTTTCCCGTTTCATGTGCTTACAACATACAAGATGGCGATCACGCGGACAGTATATGTCGCAAGGGTGTTTCAAGCAGCTGCAACCTTGCAACAGCGAACATCCTCATTCAAAACCCATAGTGCAGCACCGTGTGCGATCGGCTGCTACAGTCAGGGATTCATGAAACAAATCGACCTACTCCATGCAGTTAGGGTTAATAGTTTCGCAAGATCTCATGTATAAATGTTCTGAGTATTTCTTGCAATAACCATGAATACAAGACTTAAAAACTTCAATCATGACGTTGGAATGTCGTAAAGTGAAAAACGTTTTCTGCTCTTCCTCTAACTTGTACGCAGGAGAGTTATTTCCGACACGCTCAAAAGGCAGCAACAAACGTCTGTTACCTGGGCCCACGCACATGGATTGTGAAAAGAAGGTTAGAAGAGCCTGAGGCACTACAACATTAATAATCAGACAATACAGTTGTATTGTATTGTATTGTGTTGTATTGTATTGTATTGTATTGTATTGTATTGTATTGTATTGTATTGTATTGTATTGTATTGTAATACATGACATCACCTGACATCAAAGCCCCCCTGTCTCCGGGGAAGGTTTTTGAGCCAGAGACTAGGACAAGGACTGTTACGATTGTGGTTGTGTTATCCTGTGAGAGCGTGTTTGTGTTGATCGTAGGTAACGATCCGATGTTTATTTGAGCTATCACGGTTACGATTCACGTGCCTTTTTAGTAAGATTTTCTTTTGTTCGTGAGTAGAGCCGATTTCGTTTTGTTGTGTTTAGTCCGGTGCGTTCTGGAGGGGTCGCACTGTCTGGTGGCCTCGAATGTGTAAAGTCTGTTAGTTGGCTACACTTCGCGACATTTTTCGCTACTTTTTGTTCTTCTGTGCGCGTGAATTGAGCAGCCTTTATTTTGTTTTGGGAATGTTCTCAAACCTTTTAGAGCTATCATGGAACGTGATGATAGGGTTACCATACTTTTATGTGACTTAATTATACGCTAGATTTTAGAGCTGAAGTGAGCAGCCGAGTTTTGTAGCCTGTTATAGTTTTTCTGGAAAGTTTATTTTAATGAGCTTCGGCTGCGTGTTTCGTTCTGATTGGTTGCGTTGTATGATTTCCGTAGACGATTCTGGAATTTGATAGTATTTATAAGGAGGGCGCTGGGAAAGCCCGTTCGTACATTGTCTTGCTTTGTCAGTTGTAGAGACACGTAGTTTATTGCGAGAGACGCTGTGTAGGAGAAACTTTGTGTCGCAGTGTGGACATTGCAGAAGAGACTTTGTATCAGTAGTTTGTGCATTTGAAAGTGCATTACTGTGTGGATATCGCATCGCTGAATTAAATATTGTTGGAACTGTTACTCCAGTATTTGTCTACATCCTTAAGCCACGAGTGACGGATTGCAGCTGAACGAGGTTTATTTAAAAAGAACTCTACGTGTGTGCGTCTGGTGTGTTTATCATACTACGACTACAACTCCACCACGTAACAAGGACAGTCTGATATAAAACCTACGACCCGAGGACCTCGATGCCACCGTCGGCCATGGCAGACGAACCAAGAGTTTAAAGGGTGGGGCCAGTACTGCGCACACTGCACTCCACCAAAAAGCTCCACCGCGCAGGCTTTTGGAAACGCCCACGGACCATGCATTGTATTGTATTGTATTGTATTGTGTTGTATAAACTATTGAATTTAAGCAGCCAAAGCCTGCCAAGAGGCTGATCGCTTTTAGCTCATTGTGCCCGCGACACGCTACAGCAAGATATGGCTCCACCAACATAGTTCACTCTTGATGCAGTCCCCAGAGGATAACTCCAAAATGTGGGTATTTCGTACCTCGGGCACAGTGAGTTAAGAACTGTACGCGTCTGCTTTTAATTAAAATGTAGCAGATACAATCATGAAGGATTGTAGATATTTGGCACCGTCGGTATTGTAAACCTGTCCATTTTACTGGTGCTGTTTTCAGATCTAAATCAGTCTATTTCCAATGTTCACGTGCACATGACGCACTCTTATACAAAACTCAGCAGACTTTCAGCACACAAAACACAGTACATCCAACGAAAAACCACTAAAACACTGGGAGCGAAAAACACGTGGTAGGTCGCACAATGAGGATTATGCTTGTGTTTCGTCGGATCTGGTTGATGTGTGAGTGATATCGTATTGAATTGTTTCTGTCATTTGAATTTTGTTTACGTCGCCATTTTGCTTCTTCCGCAGCGTGGGTTTTGCCGGGCCTTTCCGCCGCCCTGTTTTCATGTGCTGCGCGCTAGTGTGTGAAGTGTTTACTGTATGAGTCTGTTTGCCACCCTCTGTTGCATCTGTTGCTTGGTTGCTGTAAACTCGTTCATGTTCCTACCATTCTATAGGTTTACATGTGCTCTCCCTTCGACATCTCGCCCTCCCCACTTTCGGCGCCATCTTGTTTGTGCGACCACCACGTGTTTGTGAGCTCTCAGCGTTTTAGTGCTTTTCGTTGAATGTACTGTGTTTATGTGTGCTGAAAGTCTGCCGAGTATCGGATAAGAGTGTGCTGACGAGGATTGTATGCTTGTTTTTCGTCGGATCTGCTTGCTGCTGATTTGGTATAGTATTGAATAGTGTCTTTCGTTTGAAACTCTGCTTACGTCGCCATTTTGACTTCCTCGTGTTTTCTGCTCCCAGTGTTGTGATTAGCGCTTTTTCGTTGGATGTACTGTGTTTATGTGTGCTGAAAGTATGCTGAGTAGCGCATAAGACTGCACTAATGAGGATTGTATGCTTGTTTTCCGTCGGATCTGCTTGCTGCTGATTTGGTATCGTATTGAATAGTGTCTGTCGTTTGAAACTCTGTTTACGTCGCCATTTCTGCCCTTTCAGTGTTGGTTTTGCGTACGACCAGAGCCGCTCCCCCACCACACTCACACACACGCACGCACACACACACACACACACACACACACACACACACACACACACACACACACACACACACACACACACACACACACACACACACACCTACTGTACTTTTTCTCCCTAGCAATTTATCAGGTCGCTCCCCTACCACACTGCTCACACACACATACACACACACACAGACACAAACACGCACACACACACACACACACACACACACACACACACACACACACACACACACACACACACACACACACACACCCTACTACACCCTCGTCCCGTCTTACTTTTTCCTGTCCTCACAAACAATCATGCCCATCAGATACACACGCCAACAACTGCTATCTCTACGTTGCCACGCCACCCACTGCGCAGCCAGTGCAGCCGACAGTGTTGCAAATGCCTTACATGGCATCCGATCGCGAAAGAGAGGCAGCAAGGGGGGGGGGGATTAGCAGAAAAGCACGACTCACCATCACACCCGCAACCACACATTCTTCACATTTTCCTATGTCCTTCCACCCCTTCCGCCTCCCCGTCTTCTCCCCATCCCTTCCTTCTTCTCCCATTTCTTCTCCTCTCTTCTTCATCTACCGCTCCCTGCTCTCCTCGGCCTCCTCCCCCACCCTCCTCTCCCTCCTTCCCCTCACCCCCTCTTCCTTCGCCTGCTTTTTCATCCTCGTCCCCAACCCACCCTTTCTCTTCCCCTTCACCCTCCCCCTCCCTCTTCCTCATCTGTTCCTACTTTACTTCCTTCCCTTTTCCCTCACTCCCTCACCATCCTCTCGCATCCTCTTTCTTGCCCAGTTCTCCTTCCCCGTCCCATCCTCCTACTCCCTCTCTACCTCCTTCATCTTCCCCCTCCTCCCCATCCTCCTCTTCCTTTGTCCTCTTCTTCGCCCGTTTCTTCTTCCTCCTCCTCTTCTGTCTCACCCAACCTAAAACTGTGTCTGTTCAATGCACAGTCAGTCTGCAAAGATGGCAAAGCCGACGTGATCTCAGATTTCATTCTGGACAACGACCTAGACGTTGTCGTGATCACCGAAACGTGGCTCCGCTTAGTTGGCGATGAACCCATCATTGCCAGCGTCACTCCGAGTGGCTACCGCCTTGCCTCCTTCACTCGTGCCTCCAAAGGGGGTGGCATTGCAATCATCTACAGGGACTGTCTTTCCGCTCACCTCTTCTTCTCTCAGTCTCTCCCTTTTGCTCATCCCTCCTTTGAATCTGTCGAGGCCGTAGCAACACTCCATGGCCAGTCCCTCGTCTTCTCATGTATCTACCGCCCCCCTCCAAGCCCTCAAAACAAACTCACAAACTCCATGTTCCTCACCGAGTTTGACCTCCTCCTCGACCACTACAGCACACGACCCGGAAAACACATCCTTCTTGGCGACTTTAACTTCCACTTCGACAAACCCGACCACCCTGACACAAGACGCCTTTGCACATCACTTTCGAACCACAATCTTACACAACACATCACAAACCCAACCACCGACTCGGCCACACCATCGACTGGATCATCACCCGCACCTCCGATCAACTCTTTCTCGACTCTGACACCTCCTCTGTGCTTCCATCTGACCACCTCGCCATTCTCGTCTCCCTCAACCTACCTCCCCCGAAAAAAACTCAAGCTCCTTGTCACTCGCCGCAAACTGAAATCTGTCAACCGAGAGAGCTTCTTCGATGAAGCTGTCGACCTTCTCTTGGACCCGCCTCCTCTCCTGATCTTGCATCCCATTTCGACTCCTCCCTTCGAAAACTTCTAGACACCAATGCACCTGTCACCACATGCTCCATACCCAACCGATCCCCCTCCCTCTGGCTCACTGACAACATAGCTGAGGCCAAGCGCGAGCGCCGACAAGCGGAACGCCTCTGGCGCTCATCTGACCTCACCGTTCACAGACAGATCTTCCAAGCAACTAGATCCAAAGTCTGCAGAATGATCTCCGACTCCAAACGTAAACACCTTCAAAACAAAATCCTGGAATCTACTTCTTCCAAATCCCTCTACGCTACCATGAACACACTCCTAGGCACTCCTAAAGACACTTTTCTCCCCAACACACACAGCAGAGAAGAACTCCCGTCCGTTTTTTCAACCTATTTTTCCGACAAAATTCAAACTCTGCGCAACACACTCGACTCTCTGCCTTCTCCTCCTTGCCCTCCCGACACCCCTTTTTCCGCCCCCCCCCCCCCCCCTCTCGTCCTTCCGCCCCGTCTGTCAGGAAGAAGTCCTCAAGACCATAAAGTCCATGCCTTTCAAAACCTGCGAACTAGACCCCCTCCCAGCTTCTATCTACCGGGACGGCCTTCTAAAACTTATGCCCTTCACTACCGACATCATCAACACATCTCTAGAGAACGGTTCAGTTCCTGATATCTTCAAGTACGCCATCGTCCGTCTTCTCCTCAAAAAACACAATCTCGACCCAAACGAACTCAAAAACTATTGCCCAGTCTCCAATCTCTCTTTCCTATCGAAGCTTCTTGAGAAGGTCGTTCTCAACCAGCTCAACCTCCACCTTGCCGACAACAACCTCCTCAGTCCCTTCCAGTCTGCATATCGCAAACACCACAGCACTGAAACAGCCCTTAAATGACCTGCTTCTCTCTACCGACTCGGGCAACATCTCCCTTCTTACGCTACTCGACCTCTCTGCCGCCTTCGACACCATAGACCACTCTATCCTCCTCCACCGCCTTCGTCACTCCTTTGGCATCACTGACTGTGCTCACTCCTGGTTTCTCTCCTACCTCTCCGACAGACAGCAGTCTGTCACCATCGACGGCGTCTCCTCCAACCCAGTCACGCTCTCCTGCGGAGTACCACAGGGGTCGTCCTGGGCCCGGTCCTTTTCACACTCTACACCTCCCCCCTGTCCAACATCATCCAGTCTCACCACATACGCCACCACCTCTACGCTGACGACTCACAACTACTAGACAAAGACAAACTCGACAACACTCAGTCACTACTGACTCGCACGGCTGACTGCTATGAAGACGTGAAAAACAGGATGACAGCAAACAAGCTTAAACTGAACGACGACAAAACGGAAGCCATGCTGGTAAGCACTCGCCAGAAACTTTCCCAGCTCCCTCCCTCTCACCAACTTCAACTCGACAGCACCCCATCTCCCACAGTGACTCGGTCAAAAACCTTGGCGTTATCCTTGATTCCTCTCTTACCATGACCAGCTTCGTCTCCGCCACTGCCCAGGCATGCTACTTCCACCTCCGCCGCATCAGTCAGATCAGAAAATACCTTACCACCGAAGCTGCCACCAAACTTGCTGTCTCTCTCATCCTATCTCGCATCGACTACTGCAACTCTGTCCTTTCCGGTCTCCCTCACTCCACCACTTCCACTCTCCAGCGCGTCCAGAACAATGCTGCCCGCCTCGTCCTCAGAAAGAAAAAAAATCCGACCACATCACACCCCTGCTCAAACTCCTTCACTGGCTTCCCATCCCACAACGCATCCAATACAAGATTCTGTCTCTCTGCTACAAATCCCTGAACAACTGCGCTCCTGCCTATCTCTCCAACTTACTTCACCCCTACACTCCTTCCCGCTCCCTCCGCTCTGCCTCCGACCCTCTCCGTCTCCATATTCCCCGCACCAAACTCAGCACTTTCGGCCCCCGCTCCTCAGTTTATGGTCCATCCACCTGGAACATTCTCCCACTCTCTCTCCGTCAGAAAGACTCTCTCCTCCTTTCAGTCCGCCCTCAAAACTCACCTCTTTCAACAGTTCTAGCACTATATCACCACACTCCCTACAAAAGCTGTCTGTCGCTATGTACTTCACAATTTGTGGTACGTGAGTCGTTGTCTAAAGCGTGCGAATGCGTTGTGAGTGCGCGCTTAGAGTTATAATTATTATAAGATAAGCGCATTATAAATACCGTAATTATTATTATTATTATAAATAATAATATACTGTCTTTACCAATACCAAGGACTATCATAACGACAAGTATGACTGGCACGCGATTATCGCGAGTACAAAAACTTGCCTTGTGTCAGCATGACGAGTAGAAAGGCCTCCTCTACCAGCTCTCTCATGATCGCCATGTGTCACCGGCCACACACCTCTTCTCGCTCTGATGTGTCTTCACAGACGTGGAGGTGTCTGCCTGGTGTGTCTTCACAGACGTGGAGGTGTCTTTTGCCTGATGTGTCGTCACAGACGTGGAGGTGTCTTTTGCCTGATGTGTCTTCACAGACGTGGAGGTGTCTTTTGCCTGATGTGTCTTCACAGACGTGGAGGTGTCTTTTGCCTGATGTGTCTTCACAGACGTGGAGGTGTCTTTTGCCTGATGTGTCTTCACAGACGTGGAGGTGTCTTTTGCCTGATGTGTCTTCACAGACGTGGAGGTGTGGAGGTGTCTTTTGCATTCAGTGCAGGTTTCGTACTAGTCACAGCAGCCTACAGTCTGCATTACGCCGACCCGACAATATGTTAGCTC
The DNA here is from genome assembly GCA_036245525.1 of Semisulcospira habei. Taxonomy (NCBI): domain Eukaryota; kingdom Metazoa; phylum Mollusca; class Gastropoda; family Semisulcospiridae; genus Semisulcospira; species Semisulcospira habei. Next base: position 3,821,282 of record BTPG01000004.1, read on the forward strand.
CAACTATGCTCAGTGTTATGGAGGTGGATTGTGTTTGTGAATATCTTGATTACACGCCGACCCGACAATATGTTAGCTCCAACCCTGCTGAGTGTTATGGAGGCGGATTGTGTTTGTGAATATGTTGATCTGTTACACGCGGACGTCCAAGGGACATGGAGACTAAGTGATGTCGGCAACATGCAAAGAACCTCATGCGCCCCGCAACTACGGTAAGTTAGTACAACTGCGGGTTCGCATGAGGTTCTATGCCTCTTGCAGCTGACTGGTTCTCGCATACTTCCGGCCATGAAGAGGTTAACGGCAACTGAGATGTCTAGTGCCAGGAAGTCGGGGTACGTGCGGGTCACATTTGTATCGCAGGGAGCTGTAGTGAGTCAGTACTTGTATAACCTACCATGCGCAGTTAATTATGCACGATGTACAATCATAAACACATTTAACTCATTCTACCCCAACACCGAAATCCCCAGATTTTGCCGTTGTCCTCTGACGACTGCACTCTAGTGCAGGACACAGATCGACCATGATAGTTCAAGGGTGATGCCAGAATAGCTTGGCACCCATAGGCGCCAAGCTATTCTTGCATCATCCTTGAACTATCATGGTCGATCCTTATCTTGCTGTGGTGTGTCTGATTTAGAGGGAGTTAAGGAAGCCAACCGACTGACATGTTATAAATGTCCACCCGTGCCAAGCAGTATGTATTCACCCATTCAGCCCTGACGCACAACAGCAAGAGATGGGTCGACCTGTCCGCGCCAAGCTAATCTGGCACTACCCTTGGATTATCATGGTCAATCCATCTCCTGCAAACAGGTGCATAGTCGTGAGATGACGCCTCAAAAATTTGGGAAATACGTGCGTCGAGCTGAATGAGTCAATAGTTCACAGTATAGGTCGCGTGACATCAGAGTGCACAACCTTTTTTGCAACTATTTTCTTAAAGAACTACGTTTCTATAGCAATCTCAGAACAAAAATATCATTCAGTGATAGTTGTCCTAATATGAAATACTTTTAGTCAACTCGAACATTGTGTTAGTGTTGCTGTACTGTCATCCAGTGATAGTTGTCCTAATATGAACTACTTATAGTCAACTCGAACAACGTGTCAGCTTTGCTGTACTGTCGTTAACATTCGGAATTATGAAATGACTGATTTTACATCCCTAAATGTGCCCCAAATATATTAAGCCCAGTATAATAGTGAAATTGTCAAGTTTTCAAACCTGAAATAGCACAGGTACTTATAGGTCTGCATGCTTGACCTCGATATTGAAATCCGCCGGGGCTCTATATATTATATTTTAAAACATTGTAAAGTCCCTAGAGCTCCGTCAGGAGTTTAGGCGCTATTTACTGTAAATACCCATTATATTATTATTATTATTATTATTATTATTATTATTATTATTATTATTATTATTATTATTGTAAATGGCTGTTCTTGTCTTTTCACTAAATATTTACGACAGTAGAACAAAATGGACAAATCATAGGAGTTTAGTAAAATTAGTCCATAATAGGTCAATTGACACTAAATGATACTTGTTCTGAAAGTATTAAAGAAAATAGGTTCTTTGCGGAGATATTTAGGAAAACAATTTGTGCGCTCCGTTGTCAAACGTACGTCTCACAATAATGCTGCACAAAACGAAATTCACTAGTGCCCTATAGCGAAATACTCTTCGCACAAAACGAAATTCACAAGTGCCGTAAAGCGAAATACTCTTTGAAGTACCCAACGGAGAAAGAAACACGCTTAGAAAAGACGGGTACAACACAATTTATTAATATTTCGGGTAAATACCCTTTGTCAAAATAGACAAACAAACAAATAGAGAGATTAGCCGCTACTTATCTTCATTGGCAGAAGGAATGTGGCAACTGATGTGGCAAATAGAGAGATTAGCGGCTACTTATCTTCATTGGCAGAAGGAATGTGGCAACTGGCAAATGTGGCAGTCACCTTTTTGGTCTGGATTGAAATACTCTTTGCACAAAACGAAATTCACTAGTGCCGTAAAGCGAAATACTCTTTGCACAAAACGAAATTCACCAGTGCCGTAAAGCGAAATACTGTTTGCACAAAACGAAATTCACTAGTGCCGTAAAGCGAAATACTCTTTTGCTCTTTTTCTTCTTTTTTTGTCTGTTCCCTCAACGCGTACCAAGGGCAGTACAAAACGTCCGTTACGTGGGCCTACTCACATCGATTGTGTAAAGAAGGGTGGAGAAGTCTCAGTTGAAGATAACGTTGAGTTCTAACCCGTTGCATCGACGAATTTCAGCAGTCACCAAACACTGCAGCAGAAGGTTTTAAGTTTAAAAAATGAATCCGAAATCCCCAAATTTTGAAGTTGCCTTGTGAAGGTCTGTATTAAAATTCTAAAGACAGATCGAGCATGATAGTTCAAGGGTGGTGCTACAATAACTTGGCGCCTACGGGCGCCAAGCTATACTGGCACCACCCTTGAACTATCATACTCGATTCATGTCTTGCTGTGGTGTGTCGGCGCTGAATGAGTTAAACATCATATTGCGCTCAGACGTGAAGAACACTTTTCACATCGGCGTCGTTTGCGTTGGTTATGGTTTCGTATCCCACCGTCTGTCGGCGAGGTTTCTTTGATCGTTACAATGTCTTTTTTTGCATGGTAATAACCGTGGGCCTGTGTCAGATGACGTCAAAAGTTCTTCATCGTGTCCGGTGACCACGAAAACTTAAAAATACTGAGGATGGGTCGTGGTGGATCGCGTTTGTGAGAGTTTTCTGTAGATAGAACCACTCGATATCAGGGAGCACGACACAAGTAACCTGATATTGAAAGGAGATGCTGAACATCTCATCTGAATAGAAGTGTACATGCGGCGTTCGCACCGAGTGGATGTATCTAAAGACCGCAAAGTGCACTAGACGGCCTGTCTTCAAAAAGGTGTACTGAACTATATTATGGCAGCAGGCCCCATTGAGATATGCCAGCTGACATTTACAGATGTACAATACGCATTCAGCTGTATGTAGTAAATTGTGTACAGTGTGCTGCTACAGAACGCTTTTTTTCCCTTCATAACTTTTGTATGCATGACTTCATTATTTAACACATTCTACCAGGCTAGGACCGAAATCCCCAAAATTTGAAGTTGCCCTCTGAAGGATTGTATTACAATTCTATAGAGACATCGCCTATAGGCACCAAGCTAGTCTGCCACCACCCTTGCTCGATCCATGTCTTCCTGTGGTGTGGCGGGGCTGAATGAGTTACAACGACCTGCTTTAGGCGGTAAAGTGTTATTTGATCGCAATATCTCCCTTGTAAATGTTCTCAGTGTCTTACAGACATGCTGGATACAACGGCCAGCATAGTTTCCCTAGCATGTACCTGGATAGTAATTAACATGATTAATTTGGAATTAGTTATATTCAGCACGTGATTGAGCAGGCTGGTTTTTAACTCACTGTGTCCGAGGTACGAAACACCCACATTTTGGAGTTATCCTTAGATAGTTCCAGGGCGGTGGCAGAATAGCTTGGCGCCTATCGGCGCCAAGCTATTCAGCCACCACCCTTGAACTATCATGGTCGAGCCATATCTGGCTGTGGTGTATCGCGGGCAGAATTAGTTAACATTTTGTATGGTGTACAGTCAAACTGGCGAGGCGACCACCTGTAAAATGCTACCAGCTGTCTAAGCAGCCCACCCATTTTGTCTCCGAATTTTTTTTTTCTGTTACTGATACGATTCTTTGTATGTAGACAATCTGTTAAGGCGACCACTGTTTGATGGTCCCTCTCATGATCGCCTCACACATGATTAAATGTATAATAATTACAGGCCTGCATGAAGAAGGATGCTGCATGTTGCTCAAGTGGCCAGCAAGAGGTGCAGTGGAAATATGTGGTAACGGAAACCAGTAATTCAGAAACATCCTGCATCTCTCTCTCTCTCTCTCTCTCTCTCTCTCTCTCTCTCTCTCCTCTCTCTCTCTCTCTCTCTCTCTCTCTCTCTCTCTCTCTCTCTCTCTCCTCTCTCTCTCTCTCTCTCTCTCTCTCTCTCTCTCTCTCTCTCTCTCTCTCTCTCTCTCTCTCTCTCTCTCTCTCTCTCTTCATAGACGTGCGGCAAAGCTTATCCTAAAAGATTCCAACACCCCTTTGACTACCGACGATAAACTAACAAAATTAAATATGTTGCCCCTTCGTAAGCACTTTTTATTCAATAAATGTGTATTTATGCGTAAGATCACACGTTCAAAATCACCTGGATATCTCGCTGCTCTCTTTAAGGCTCCCCACACTCCGTACCCGACACTGAGGAACGACCTGGTAGTGCCTAGGCCCCGCCTTGACATTTTTAAATCGGCCTTGTCATATTCAGCAGCCAAAGAATGGAATTTACTTCCAAAAGAAATAAAATCTATCACGACCATAAATGCTTTCAAGACAAGGCTTCATCAGCATTTGCTACAAATGCAAGCGTAAACTGCTTTTGTTTTTAGAATGACGTGGTATTTTGAATTTGTCTATCTGATTATCTGAGTGTTTTTTTTTTTTTTTTTTTTTTTTTTTTTTGTTGTTGTTGTTTGTTTTGGGTTTTTTTTTATTTTTTTATTTTATTTTATGGTACACTTGTTAGTTGGTAGCGCATGTATATCTCATTATGTGTATTAAATGTGTTTATGATGTTTTTGTATATGATCGCCATATGTACACACTGGCTGTATCCCTGCTGTCGCCTTCGAGCGGAAGCTGATCGAGGGGGGCAGCCAGGATGACTCGCCTTGTTGGGCGCTTATGGTGTGTCAGTGCGTGCGGCCGCGTGAGTATTTGTGTAAGTAGTTTAGCAAGGACAAGATGGAAGAAAGGTCTTCAGACCTAAATCTTTTTATCCTTGGAAAATAAAGATTCATTGTCATTGTCATTGTCATTGTCTCTCTCTCTCTCTCTCTCTCTCTCTCTCTCTCTCTCTCTCTCTCTCTCTCTCTCTCTCTCTCTCTCTCTTTGTCGAGTATGGAGTACCCCAAAGGTCTATTTTAGGCCCACTCCTGTTCTGCATCTTCATTATCGATCTTCCGTTAAATGTAATGCGCTCTGGGGCTAAATGTGACATGTTTGCCGACGGCACAACATTACATTCCGCAGCTAAAACTGTGCCTGAAATTGCAAATAATCTTCAAGAGAGTCTTCATGAAGTCTCTCGGTGGTGTAATGAAAATCGCATAATTGTAAATCCCACAAAAAAATTTAGGCTTATCACAACCCGCCAGAAACATCAGCTCAAACCTCAATCTCTCAACCTATCTGTTGACTCCACCCCAGTTGAGCAGGTCAGTCAACACCGCCTGCTTGGAGTAATAATAGATGATGATCTAAGCTGGCAAAACCACCTATTCTGTATAACTGAGGAAGAATTTGACCTGAAAGTTATTTTTACTTTCCAAACTTAAAACGAGCATTGACCTTAAGACGCGCAAACTATTTTTTAAAGCCTACATTACACCACACATTGATTACGCCTCAACAATATGGGATGGCTGCAGTGAAAATTACTTCAAGAAGATAAACTCACTATACAAGCGCGCTGCTAATCCTATCCTCCCTGATCCGTCTTTGCTGCACATAAGGTAGTGGCATCAGGGATTAAAGCATCATAAAGATCCGATCACTCTGTTATCTCTTTTGCTATCCAGTCGGAAAATGGCCGTTCAGATTCTTATAGTAGACATGACCGTACTCATTTCCTGATGTAAGAGACAGATATTTTCATGGGCGTATCCGGAGGCGGCACGTCTCGAATGAGTTAATGAATCAATGAATCAATAAATCTTTATTTTACAACGGTGAAGATATTAACACAGTCAGTGACTATGTCATTTTTCGTACCTGCCGTTGCTACAACTACGACTAAGTACAAAATATACATAAAACAGGGACATCAAAACACAGTGATACAAAATATATAGTCTACAAAACACAAAACGCATACGCCGCGCACAAACGCACTCACGCGTCCACAGAGAGAGAGAGAGAGAGAGAGAGAGAGAGAGAGAGAGAGAGAGAGAGAGAGAGAGAGAGAGAGAGAGAGAGAGAGAGAGAGAGAGAGAGAGAGAGAGAGAGAGAGAGAAATGAAATGAAATGAAATGAAATAAAACTTTATTTTCCAAGGATAAAAGAATAGGTGCTCAGACCTTTTTTCATTCTTGTCCTTGCTACAAACTACATGAAAACACACACGCACGCACACACACACACACACACACACACACACACACACACACACACACACACACACACACACTCACCCACACACGCGCGCACGCACACACATGGAAGTACGTAAATCAGTGTTAGGTCAGACCCCGCTACGGCTCACACATTGGACTAAAGGCCGGGACAAACGTGGTATCGTGATGTATGTCCGGGGCCTTCAACCAACGCCCGCGTCAGACGAAGCACAGTCCAGACCCAAGTCTGGCTAATATGCATTACATACGGTACATGAAATACTACTACATAATAAACACACATATAGTATACATTGCACACTGATAAGACTACATTCGGTGCATTGAACGCAAAAACTGTAAGCATAAACGTCAAGATTATCTAGACGTTTTACTTCCTCCTGACTAACCCAACACACACATACATGCACGCAAGATGCACGCACGCACATACACACACACACACACACACACACACACACACACACACACACACAGACGCGCACACACACACACACATGCACGCACACACCAGCATAAACAAATATGCACGCACACACTGTTCCTCACACATGCACGCACACATATACACACGCGCCCACACACTGCATGTTTAATAACAGTCATTATTCAGAACGCAGTAGTCGCGTGCGCTTTGTTCGGCGGCTCAATTAAGTGCAGGAATAGTCTTGCCTTGAAGGTGGACAATGAAGATGCTTCGGTAATATTGGCCGGAAACGAGTTCCACAGTTTGGCCCCTGAGTATGACAGACTAGTTTTGAATATATCGAGTCGTGGCCTAGGTACTGACAGTTTGTTCCTTGATGTCTTGTATGGTGTGTTAGCATCCTTAAACAAATCCGAGACGTACCGCGGGATTTTGGATTTTCGGACTTTAAACATTAACACGCCCTTATTGAACAGAAAGAGGTTATGTAACGGAAGCATGTCAAGGGCCCTAAGTCGCTCGTCAGTGCTGTCTCTGCTATTAGGAAGGATTAGCTTGGCTGCCCTCCGCTGGAGGGAATCAAGTCTCTTTAAGCACGCATCTGCACACAATTTTGCACACACTGTTTACATGCGCATGCCATGTCAATTGATCGTCTATAATGACGCCTAACAGCCGGCGCTCCTTAACTTGTTTAATCGGCTGACAGTTAAGGGAAAGGCTAAGTGGCGGTGGGTTTAGCTGGTGCTTTTGACGTGTAGTGATTAGCATGCACTCTGTTTTAGATGGGTTAAGTATCATGTAGTTGTCTCGGCACCAATTTGATACGTGTAATAGACTATTTTGCAAAGAAGAATTAATTGTAGATATTTTTTGCCGACGACACGTTGAGAGTAGCGTCATCTGCAAACTAATTGCATCGCACATTTGATTGTGAGATACACAAAGGCAAGTCATTAATAAAAATTAAAAACAAGAGAGGGCCTAAAATAGACCCTTGGGGTACTCCATGCTTAATGATACCTTCTGAGGAACGCTTACCGTTGACAAAAACATACTGAGATCTATTGCTTAGATAATATTTAAAGAAGGCAGCGGAATATGTGTCTATGTGGTATGCCAACAGCTTCTGTAGCAACAGTTCATGGTTGACGAAGTCAAAAGCTTTAGAAAAATCTAAAAATACCGCACCGGTCATTTTAGCGTTGTTTATTGAACTTAGCCAGGTATTGGTCAGATGAGACAGAGCCGTGTGACAAGAGTGGCGGGGTCTGAAGCCTGACTGCAACGGATAAATCAAGTTATGTGTCTCCAGGAAGTGACTCAGGTGCCTGTGGACATGTTTTTTCTATATGTTTTGACAAAGTTGATAAAAGTGAAATTGGCCTGAATTTGTTGGGGTCAGTGAGGTCTTTAGTTTTAGGCAGCGGAATGACTTTAGCTATTTTCCAGCTTCTTGGAAAAGTGCCTTGCTGGATTATAGAATTGTAGATAAATGTTAAAGATTCAACCACATAGGGGACAGACAGTTTTAAAAAGAAACTATTAATGCCGTCATGACCAAGGGAGCGTTTATTTTTTCAGCTGACTAATAGACTTGCCTACGTCGAAAACAGTTAAGTACGGAATACTAAAAAAGTCGTTTGGCACCAGTCTCTCGTCGCAAAAATGTTTTAGTTTTACAGAAATAGTCGGCTGGTTTAGTTTATTAGTACTTTTATTCAAAAGTGAGTCGGCAGCAGACAGAAAATGTTGATTAAAAGTATCAGCAGGTATAGAAGTACATGGTGGTGTTTGACGTGATTTGGTAAAGGCATTGAGGGCTCGCCAGACAGATACGGTATCAGTTTTATTATCCATCAAGCGCTGGAAGTGTTTTTTCTGGGCCTCGAGCACCAGGTACTTTACGCGGTTACGCTGCTTGCGGAAGGCAGCATAATCTTTGTTCCGCTTCAACTCATTTCGAAGGGCCATGGCGTCTTTAATGTCCTTACTTAACCACTGAGGTAACTGTGCGTGTTTGACTCTCTTCTCACGTAGTGGCGCGTGCTTGTCAAGTACACCAAGGAACAATCTGTACCATTCGGCCAACGCTTCTTCAGGAATATCATAGTTATAAACTGACTGAAAAGAGATTCCGCTCAGGTCTGCGAGAAACGCGTCCCGATTGAAGTGTTTAAACGACCTGTAATGAATGCTGGTTTTTACGACATGGTGGCTTGTCCACCTTCAGAGCCCAACTACAGCACACAGGATAGTGTTCGCTAATCGCCACTTGAAGAACACGAGAGCTAAGGACCCTTGACTTGTTGGAAGTGTATACGTGGCAGACGTCTGCGTAACTCTAGTTGCGGATGTGATAAGCTGCTTGAGGCCTACCATAGTAATAGTAGACTCACAAGCAGGGTGTGGGGAAAACATGTTAATATTAAAGTGTCCGAGCAGTAACATATCAGAGCTGCTATTGTTAACGGTGTCCGCCATTTGTAAGAAATCGTCGTACCACTCAAATGATGCAGACGGATTTCTGTAGACAAATCCAACAAGCAAAGGGGCCGGTTTGTTTGTCTTCACCTCAACCCACACGCTTTCAACAAAGTCTGATTCCAGGTCTTTTCTTCTGCGTGTAAAGTGCGCAATAGAGTCGTGAATATAGACAGTTAATCCTGTTTGTTGAGGACGTACAGGATCGCGCCCGATTACAGAAAACTCCGGTATCGAAATGGACAAATCACTTATGTCAGAATGTAATCGCGACTCCGTGATTCCAAAAATGTGAAAGGGGGAGGGTTGAGTCAGAAGGACGGTCAAATCGGGAATCTTATTCAGCAAATGATAGATATTTAGATGTTCCACGTGTAAACTGTGAAATTGTAATGAGCTACTCGACATCTAAAAAAAGACTAGAAGTGTAAGTTAAAGAACTTGAAATGAAAAAAGAAAATAAGCATATGAAATAAAATGGTACAGGAACACACGTTTCAGAAGTAATGAAAGAGAGAGAGAGAGAGAGAGAGAGAGAGAGAGAGAGAGAGAGAGAGAGAGAGAGAGAGAGAGAGAGAGAGAGAGAGAGAGAGAGAAAGAGAGAGAGAGAGAGAGAGAGAGAGAGAGAGAGAGAGAGAGAGAGAGAGAGAGAGAGAGAGAGAGAGAGAGAGAGAGAGAACGAACGGGGAATACCCTTGGGCACGAAGTAGGCTGAGTGTCTAATACACAGCGCTAGTCTCACCTATCTGGTTTGTGAGTATCTCAGTATAACTCGAGGCAAATTTGTATCGTTACATTGTTGTGTAATGTTCTGTGCATCTACTGTGGGAATAGAGGGTATTTACCCGACCACATATAGTAATGCACCTTCGTGTTTGTGTATGTATGTTTCCCCTGCCTACTTCCTAAGTTCCGGAGAAAGACATGGGTTATATAAGAGATCTGATGCATCTTATTTGAAGATGCAAATGATCGTCTTATTCTATACCTGCGTATTTCTCTGTGGGCTGGCGATTGGGTGCCTGATAGGCGGGGGCAGGGGATCTAACTGTTGTCCAGCGCTGAGTAATTCCCCTTGGTTTGTTGTATCGGGAAACATGCTCTTTTGAATCGAAAGGTTATATATAAAGGTTAATGATTCCACAATATAAGGGAGCGCAATTTTCAGGATTTTACTGCTAATACCGTCTACACCACAAGATGTTTTACTTTTCATGTTGGTAATAGATTTTCCTACATCAAGGACGGTCATTATGTGAACTGAGAAAGTATTGCCGGCGTTTATCTGACTGTGCTGTTTCAATTGTTCTGAACATACGTATTCACCTGGTTCACTGGTGTTCGTCTGTGACAGGGTTTTTGCAATGTTAAGAAAGTGTTCATTAAATACATCAGCTGTGAGGTGCGGGGGGAACAATCGTTGATTTGCTAGATTGTCCTTTAGTAAATGTGTTAATCACCTGCCACACGCTGCGTATGTCTTTGCCGCCCGCAATAATCTTTTCAGCATACTGCCTCTGTGCTTTACGTACTAATGATTTAACTAGGTTTCGCTGTTTTTTGTACTCGTCAAATTTCTTTTGTTGTTTCAGTAGATCTCTTAGTTCCATCGCAGTTTTAATCTCATCCGTCAGCCACTCAGGCACAGTGGGATGTTTAACACGCTTAGTGCGCCTCGGGGCATGTCTGTCAAGAACACCGAGGAACTACTTATACCAGTGGGACAGCGCTACATTGGGATCGTTATAGTTATACACATCGGAAAATGGTGTTTGGGAAAGTTCATGCAAAAAATCATCTTGATTAAATTTTTTTAATGATCTGTAGAGAATGGTTATATGCTCCTTATGAGGTTTCTTTGCCAACTTCGCAGATAATGAAAAACAAATAGGAAAATGATCACTGACAGAGGTGCTGGGTACATAGACATTGCTAAGAGCACTGTCGTTGGTTGTATAAACATGGTCAATTAATGTGGATGAAGTAGCAGTGACCCTGGTGGGTGACTGAACTACTTGTGTAAGGCCTAAGAACGTTATCATGGATCTCCATGACGTGTTGCCAGGTTTCAATAAATCAACATTAAAATCACCGAGTATATGTATATCACTCTTGGAGTTTTGTACTTTGTCAACCATTACAACAAAATCATCTTGCCAGGACACTGTAGCTGCGGGGTTTCTGTAAATAAAACATACGAAGGTCGGGGTTGACTTGGCGGTTGCTTTATCTCAAGCCACAGGCTTTCCACATGGGCGGATTCCAGGTCACGTCGTCGTGTTACGTTGTTAGCAATAGTATTGTGAACATAAGCACAAATGCCAGTATGACCAGGCACTGAAGCATCTCGCCTATGAATGGAGAAATTTTGTATGGTGATAACTTGGTTACTTATATTCTCTGTCAACCTACTTTCTGTAAAGCCAAATATATGATATGGGGAGGGTTGGTTGAGTAGTACTGTAACATCTGATACTTTGCTGCAAAGGTGATATACATTGAGGTGGCCTATTCTAAGCAAATGATCGCTGACACTAGTAAACATGTCAGGTAACTTCGCAACTAGATACTAGTTTAAAATATACTAACAAACTAAATGATAGTTTAAACAACAATAACAAAGTGTCACAATGTGGCATGCAGATAAGTGGTCAAAACACAGCACTGAAACATGCGCGAAGGATAAAAAAGGAAGAAAAAGATAGCGGATCATAGATGTAAATGAAAAAAGTCTGCAGATATAGGTCTCTGCGTGTGCAACGTACTGTTGCTACAAACAAAACGCGATGAAGCGTACCAGAGTAATCTTATTCTTTGCTACCGCCACAGTCAGTGATAAGAATCACTTTAATAGCGACTAAGTTGTGCACTCTTGTTCAATACACAGGTTAACACAGTTTGTAAAGTCACAGAGCGCTGCAATTGTCATACTTATACGCGCATTCCGATGAGAATTGCACGCGGGTGTGTCTATCAACATTGACCACTAAGCCAGTCAGCTAGAGAGAGAGAGAGAGAGAGAGAGAGAGAGAGAGAGAGAGAGAGAGAGAGAGAGAGAGAGAGAGAGAGAGAGAGAGAGAGAGAGACGGAGGCGGGGGGGGGGGGAGGGGGGAAGGGGGAAGGAGGAAGGGGAAGAAGGGTAAAGGAAAAAGCGTAAAGAGAGAAAGAGGGCTAGAGAGAAGTGATAAAGGGGGGGGGGGGAGGAAGAGAGAGAAAGAGGGAGAGATAGAGGGGGAAAAAAGGGGGTGGGGGGGGGGGGGGAAGGCAACCAGCCAGAGCCACCAGCCCCACCCAACAGGCACCCACCAACCCACAGAAAAACGCACAGGCAGGCAACAAGACGACCACATACATCCCCAAGGGATGCACATGATCGCCCCGCCCCACAACCGCGCATCACTCCGTAAGCCGGAGACCGGGCGCCCGACAGGGAAGGGCAATGGATCCAACTAAACGTACGGCCAGCGCTGAGAAAGTCCCCAAGGGAAGTGTACATATCAACCAGCGCCAGCCTCACCTATCTGGTTAGTGAGTAGTAAAACAGAAGCGACACAGTGAGGTAAAGGTACAGTTAGCAGACAAAAGCAAGGTAATGATGGTTCTTTCCGTCTCTCCAACATAGAGTTGGCCGCATTTCACACAGGAGATGACATAAATCACGTTGGTGGTTTGACACGTGAAGTATCTTTCGAGGTGGAATTTGTAACGTGGACCATTCACCACGGTGGAAAGGCAAATAAAAGAACACGTCTTGCAATTAGGAACATTGCACGGAGTGAAGCCGGAGGGTCTGGTGGTATGACGAGGCTTGAGAGTAGAGCGAACAAGCATGTCCCGTAAATTAATATCCCTCTTGAAAGCTTCCATCGGAGGTCCAGAAAAGATAGCAGCAGACTCTTTACTGGATGACAAAGACCCCAGTTAGAAAGAAGGATTTTACGAACAGGATTGGTGTGGGGATGGTAGATCATGGTTACGATAGGCCTGTCACTATCAGCGGTAGGTTTAGTCTGCAGTATACTCGCGCGACTAAGTTTTTGTACCGTTTGGAGAGATCCTTGAACAACAGTATGTGGGTAATGTCTGTCGAGGAAACATCCAGCCATTTCTTTGGATTGAACATCAAAATCTGATTCTTCAGAACATATTCTTTTTAGCCGAAGAAACTGGGAATAGGGGATGCTGTTTTTAGTTTTGGGGTTGTGAGAAGATCGGTAGTCGAGGTAGGAATGTGAGTCGGTAGGTTAGTAATGTATTGAAGTTTTCAACATTCCGCAGTCAATCCTGATATTCATGTCCAGAAAGTCGACGGAAGTAGCTGATATAGTGTATGTGAACTTGACTGATGGGTGGAAGTCCTGCACGAAGTGAATGAAGTCTAAAAGTGCAGCTTGGGTCATGTGTGTAGCTCCTAAACCGTCATCGATGTAGAGTTTATATATCTCAGGGACAGGCCCGGTGTACTGCCGAAGGATTTGTTGTTCAAGGAAACCCATGAAGAGGCAAGCATAGCTGGGTCCCATTTTTGTGCCCATCGCTACGCCACTTTCTCTCTTTACGCTTTTTCCTTTACCCTTCTCCCCCTTCCTCCTTCCCCCCCCCCCTCCCCCGCCCCCGTCTCTCTCTCTCTCTCCCCACCCCCCACCCCCACCCCTTTTTTTTTTTTTTTTTTTTTTTTTGGGGGGGTGTACCCTTGAAGACGGTTTCACAACTACCTACTCTCCACTTATGCCAATATTCTCTTACTGAATTTGATTAGTTATTTTGTTTCAATGACTTATTACTTGTTGTGTACCGTGCTAAATGCTGGGTTTTTTTCCCCCGGGGTCCTCCCGTTTTTCCCCGAGGTAGTCCTCAACTTGAAGGTGATATAAAGTTTGCCTTCGGGTTGGTGTTTAGCAGGCTTTGTGAATTAGACACTCAGCCTACTTCGTGCCCAGGGATATACCCCGTTCGTTCTCTCTCTTTCTCTCTCTCCCTCTCGCTGTCTCTCTCTCCTTGGCCTGCTTACACTGAAGGAACAACTCAAATTTAACAAATGCGTCCTCATGCACAAAATATTTCATTATCAAGCCCCGGAATATCTGCGCATGATATTTAACTTCAGCCCTCGGCATCAACTACATACGAGGAATGACTTGCTTCACTTACCCCGCCCACGGATAGATCTCTACAAGTCAAGCCTTCTATTTTCTGGTAGTTCTGTCTGGAACTCATTGCCATTAAACATTAAATCATTTTGCGATAAAATCCATTTTAAACGTGCATTGCACACTCACTTCCAATCAGCGTGACTTCACAGTTTGTCATATAAAAATAATTCTGCTGATAACACGTAAACGTCAAATTTTTCTCTTTCTCCTTAAATTTGCTACCTGATCATCTATTGTGTTGTCGGTGTCACTATACGCTATTGATGCTGCTGATTCTATGACACTGTCTTAGATGAGTATAATATTAATGCTGTGCACGCGTTTCGTTCTCTTGCTTTTTGCATCGGAGGCAGTTACAAATTCTCCATTGTGTTTTTTTTTTCCCGTAGTTTTTCTTCCTCTTCTTCTTCTTCTTCTTCTTATTATTATTATTATTGTTAGTATTTGCATGCTCTGTTTATTTTCCTGTTATGTTGTTTGTTTACAGGACAGCTTGTAAGACAGGCATTGAGTTGCCTAATAGCTTTATCCTGAATAAATAAAGATTCATCATCATCATCATCATCTCTCTCTCTCTCTCTCTCTCTCTCTCTCTCTCTCTCTCTCTCTCTCTCTCTCTCTTTTTATCCTTGGAAAATAAAGTTTCATTTCATTTCATTTCATTTCATTTCATTTCATTTCTCTCTCTCTCTCTCTCTCTCTCTCTCTCTCTATAGACCGATTTCGTTACTGTCCGTGTTAAGCAAACCTCTCGAGCGACATGTACACAAACATTTGTCTCAGTATTTAGAGACAAATAATATGCTTCATCCCTTCCAGTCTGGGTTTCGTCCGAAGTATTCCTGTCATACAGCGCTAAGCAGACTTGCAGATAAGTGGTTATCTAACGTAAACAATTCGCAACTGACGGGTGTTATTTACCTTGACTTTAAGAAGGCGTTTGACCTGGTTAACCACGACACTCTGATAAGCAAACTTAGTCATTATTTAAAAAACGTCTCAGCAGTTTCCTTCTTTAGTTCATATCTAAAGGGAAGAAAGCAAAAGGTTGTAGTTAATGGATCACACTCTGAAGTGAAGGAGGTTAAGTTTGGAGTACCTCAAGGGTCAGTGTTAGGCCCTCTTCTATTTTGTTTATACATCAACGATCTGCCTCTTCACCTAACGTCAGAATCTGTCGAATGTGACTTGTTTGCTGACGATACGTCAATCCACACGGCAAATAAAAACCTTAATGTGGTTGCAGATGACTTACAACAGAGCCTTGATGAGGTGTCCGCCTGGTGTGAACGTAATTCGATGAGTATCCATCCAGCAAAAACCAAGTCAATGGTAATTGCGACACGCCAAAAACACCAATTAAGCCCCCTTTCACTTGATTTGTCCTTCGAAGGCAATTCTATTGAGCAAGTGTCTGAACACCGCCTCCTTGGAATTATCATAGATGATCAGCTCAAATGGCAGGCACACACACATAAAGTGTGTAAAACTGTTTCAAGAAACATTTTCATGCTGTCCAAACTGAAGCACTTCACTGACTTTGAAACCAGAAAATTATTTTATTATGCACATATTCAGTCCCACATTAATTATGCTTCGACGGTGTGGGATGGCTGCAGAGATGTACATTTAAAAAGACTGAACTCCTTACACAGAAGAGCAGCGAAATTAATTTTACCTGATCCTACTTTGACAACGGATGATAAGATTTACAAAGCGGGACTTCTTTCTCTCAAAAAGCAGTTTGCATTCAACAAAGGTGTTCTCCTTTTTAAGATTCGGAATGACAACACTCCGGAATATCTAACCCAGCTGCTAGTCCGGTCACAGTCCCGCTATGGCGATACAAAAAGCCTATATGTAGTACCCAAAACCAGAATAGACTTATTTAAAACCAGTCTAGCATTCTCGGGGGCGACTTTGTGGAATTCCCTTGCATCCCAAACGAAGACCACTCCAACGGTATCATCTTTCAAGAAAAGTCTTTTTGAACATTTATCTTCGCAGCCATAACTATCTTCAAGCTTTGCTTTCTATACGTAGATATCATTGTTAGTAATGTACCCATTCTACTGCTGTGTATGTATAGTGCTGCTGTGTTGTTGCTCTTTTTTTTTTTTTTTTTTTCCCTTACCATTGCTCCAACTCCCCCAACACACCGTAGGCGTTCGTCCTATACATGTATTAATGTAATGTAATTGTTGTGTTTGTAGATGTAGCAACGGCAGATTTGAAAAATGACATTGCCTCTGGCATTGTTAATATCTTTACCGTTGTAAAATAAAGATTCATTGATTCATTGATTCATTGATTCATTGATTCATTGATTCTCTCTCTCTCTCTCTCTCTCTCTCTCTCTCTCTCTCTCTCTCTCTCTCTCTCTCTCTCTCTCTCTCTCTCTCTCTCTCTCTTTCTCTGGCCTCACATGCACGCATTTACTTTTGCTCGCTCCTGCTCGTGCTTACACACACTATTGTCTCTCGTGTTCAGTTTTTCTCCGAGTCTCTCTCTTATGATTTTTTTTGTTGATGTCATTTTTACTTTTTACGCACTTTTGTTCTTCCTTTTTTCTTTTCTTTTCTTTTCTTTTCTTTTATTTTACGTCACTTCCTTCAGTTGCCACATTCCTTCCTTCCTATGAAGATAAGTAGCGGCTAATAATAATAATAATAATAATAATAAGCGCATTAAATAGGCGCTTTATCCCAATTGAAAATCGGCTCAAAGCGCCGCCGCGAACTGAACCCAACAAGCACGCTCACGTGAATCACGCGCATTCACTCACACACTGTACATAAACACAGAACATTCACGTGGTGCTAAGGGCAAGCTCAAGCGAGCTAATCTCTCTGTTTGTTTGTTTGTCTATTTTGACAAAGGGTATTTACCCTAAATATTAATAAATTGTGTTGTACCCGTCTTTTCTAAGCGTGTTTCTTTCTCCGTTTGGTACTTCTTTGCATTTTACACGCTTGGCAGTCACCTTTTTGGTCTGGATTGAGTGAAACACAGCCACACAACATGCACTCTGTGTAAAGCTAGTCCACGTTCTCTACCATAGGGTTGTTTCTGTGTTAACACTTTGGCTGTCGGTGACCATATTCAAGGGACTGACTGATGAGACACACACACTACATGCACTCTGTGTAAAGCCAGGTCACGTTCTCTACCATAAGGTTGTTTCTGTGTTAACACTTTGGCTGTCGGTGACCATATTCAAGGGCCTGACTGAGACACACACACTACATGCACTCTGTGTAAAGCCAGGACACGCGGTTCAATCTCTACATTAGGGCTCTGTCTGTTTTAACCCTATGGCTGTCGGTAGCGGTTTTTTGTCCTGCATGAATCACCTCGACAAAAAGCGCTACCGACAGCCAAAGGGTTAACAGGCAATACATTACATTCAGAACAGCAAACAATAGACGAGAAATACAGTCAACTCCGCTTACAGTCCACTGGATGGGTCGATGATATTTTGTTAACTCATTCTACCCCAGACTCACCACAGCAAGATAAAGATCGACCATGATAGTTCAAGAGTGATGCCAGAATAGCTTGGCGCCTATGGGCGCCAAGCTATTCTGGCATCACCCTTGAACTATCATGGTCGATCTGTGTCCTGCACTGCAACGCAGTCTTCAGAGGACGACTTCAAAATTTGGTGATTTCGGTCTTGGGGTAGAATGAGTTAATCTATATATCCAAAGTGTGGTGTGTCTGACGATTACAAATACAACAAAGCACGAGAAGACATCAGGCAGGTGCTAACAACTGGTGTGATGAACGCCAAGTTGAATATATCTCAAGTCCACACCAGCAAGAGTCGACCATAAATGTCCACATCCTCACTTGATTACTATCCAATAAATACATTCTCAACATTTGCCGTTTCATCGGAATTGCTTTCAAACGTGTGCTACAGCTGTAAGCATTAGTCTTACAAAATGTCCCTGTGTGGGTTTGTGAAGAGCACGCCACATGACCTGGATACATATATCTGCGTGTGTGAAGAGCACGCCACATGACCTGGATACATATATCTGCGTGTGTGAAGAGCACGCCACATGACCTGGATACATATATCTGCGTGTGTGAAGAGCACGCAACATGACCTGGATACATATATCTGCGTGTGTGAAGAGCACGCAACATGACCTGGATACATATATCTGCGTGATACATATATCTGCGTGTGTGAAGAGCACGCCACATGACCTGGATACATATATCTGCGTGTGTGAAGAGCACGCCACATGACCTGGATACATATATCTGCGTGTGTGAAGAGCACGCCACATGACCTGGATACATATATCTGCGTGTGTGAAGAGCACGCAACATGACCTGGATACATATATCTGCGTGTGTGAAGAGCACGCAACATGACCTGGATACATATATCTGCGTGTGTGAAGAGCACGCAACATGACCTGGATACATATATCTGCGTGTGTGAAGAGCACGGAACATGACCTGGATACATATATCTGCGTGTGTGAAGAGCACGGAACATGACCTGGATACATATATCTGCGTGATACATATATCTGCGTGTGTGAAGAGCACGCAACATGACCTGGATACATATATCTGCGTGTGTGAAGAGCACGGAACATGACCTGGATACATATATCTCCGTGTGTGAAGAGCACACCACATGACCTGGATACATAAATCTGAGAGTGTGAAGAACACGCCAAATGACCTGGATACATATATCTGCGTGTGTGAAGAGCACGCCGCATGACCTGGATACATATATCTGCGTGATACATATATCTGCGTGTGTGAAGAGCACGCCGCATGACCTGGATACATATATCTGCGTGATACATATATCTGCGTGTGTGAAGAGCACGCCGCATGACCTGGATACATATATCTGCGTGATACATATATCTGCGTGTGTGAAGAGCACGCCGCATGACCTGGATACATATATCTGCGTGTGTGAAGAGCACGCAACATGACCTGGATACATATATCTGCGTGTGTGAAGAGCACGCAACATGACCTGGATACATATATCTGCGTGATACATATATCTGCGTGTGTGAAGAGCACGCAACATGACCTGGATACATATATCTGCGTGTGTGAAGAGCACGCCGCATGACCTGGATACATATATCTGCGTGATACATATATCTGCGTGTGTGAAGAGCACGCCACATGACCTGGATACATATATCTGCGTGTGTGAAGAGCACGCAACATGACCTGGATACATATATCTGCGTGTGTGAAGAGCACGCAACATGACCTGGATACATATATCTGCGTGTGTGAAGAGCACGCAACATGACCTGGATACATATATCTGCGTGTGTGAAGAGCACGGAACATGACCTGGATACATATATCTGCGTGTGTGAAGAGCACGGAACATGACCTGGATACATATATCTGCGTGATACATATATCTGCGTGTGTGAAGAGCACGCAACATGACCTGGATACATATATCTGCGTGTGTGAAGAGCACGGAACATGACCTGGATACATATATCTCCGTGTGTGAAGAGCACACCACATGACCTGGATACATAAATCTGAGAGTGTGAAGAACACGCCAAATGACCTGGATACATATATCTGCGTGTGTGAAGAGCACGCCGCATGACCTGGATACATATATCTGCGTGATACATATATCTGCGTGTGTGAAGAGCACGCCGCATGACCTGGATACATATATCTGCGTGATACATATATCTGCGTGTGTGAAGAGCACGCCGCATGACCTGGATACATATATCTGCGTGATACATATATCTGCGTGTGTGAAGAGCACGCCGCATGACCTGGATACATATATCTGCGTGTGTGAAGAGCACGCAACATGACCTGGATACATATATCTGCGTGTGTGAAGAGCACGCCGCATGACCTGGATACATATATCTGCGTGATACATATATCTGCGTGTGTGAAGAGCACGCAACATGACCTGGATACATATATCTGCGTGTGTGAAGAGCACACCACATGACCTGGATACATAAATCTGAGAGTGTGAAGAACACGCCAAATGACCTGGATACATATATCTGCGTGTGTGAAGAGCACGCCGCATGACCTGGATACATATATCTGCGTGTGTGAAGAGCACGCCAAATGACCTGGATACATATATCTGCGTCTGCTTCCAGCCGTAAGGTCGAAAATCACAGACCAGCACAGATATACCAGAAGAAGGACGACGGTCGCTCTAAGGCGCGATGGTTTTCACTGGCAGGGCGGTAATCTGTAGACACACAGCATCATCATTTGTTCCGTGTTACTGGGTGTAAGATAAGGTATGTAACAGGTGGAGGTAGACACTACAAAGGGACAGAACTGTACCGTCTATCGTCATAGATGGTAAAGTTCTGTAGCATAGTTTGCTTCTTTATTAGCGCCCATGACTATTTTCATTGCTATTGACCTAACTAACTTTGAAAACAAGAGGAATCAGTAATCATTTCCCCTGAATTAGGTCGATGTAGCTGGAACTATGACATGGAACGGGTGACGTCAAGAATAGCCTCTGACGTGAAAGATTCTCTCCCTGAAGACCCTTTAACTTCGCTATTAGTGTAACATATACATATGTACCCACTCCATAAAGTTTTCCCTTCTTTGACACATGTATTGATATATTTTTTAACAAGCAAATTAATATTCATGAGCTTGCTAGGTATACTTTCCTTCCCAAAATCCCTTGTACGCCAAGAAAACTCGATCTTGCTTATACCTGGATTTTCAAAACGAAAACGCAAAATATGCTCACACTGCAACATTAACGCGCTCCTTGTGTGTAGTAACTCTTATGAAATACTTACGTGTGTGTATGAATGCTCGAAATGTATATCCTATACACACACACAAACGGAGAAAAGACGCCAGGAAACGTGCGAGTCGGGCTGGACTGACAAGTGAAATTGACGAGATGTCAGCTGCCGATCGATAATCTGAGAAAAGAACAAAATAAACAAACCTGCTGGCATTTCCCGCAATTATGCGTGATCTAGTTACAAGTAGAATTTACCCAGTAACACGCACGGTTATACAATGCACTGATGTCAGTCTTCCTAGTCAATTTACTCAGCAACACGCACGGTTATACAATGCACTGATGTCAGTCTTCCTAGTCAATCGAAATCTACGGGCCGAGTCGACAGCGATATGCCAGATATGCGTCTGCCATTCATGTGTTTTGTCTGAATACCACAATCAGCCACAAAATGAATGACGCAAGGCATACTTAAGATTTGGACTGGCTACATAAATTATATTGAGCAAATAAAACAATTTTGTTTATATAGTGCCGATAACAGACAGATGTGATTACTTGACTCGAATCAAATGAACTCGTCTTCGACTCGGGACATTTTAATTCGGGTCTCGTAATCACATCTGCCTGTTATCGCACTATACCATGCAAATAATGTTGCTCTATACAATATAATATAATACAGACTGTGGTGCTTGTGGGCGTAGTCAGTTTCCTGTTATCATACCACACCAAACATAACATTAGTGATATCGATATGTGAATCTACTTGGATATGAGTTATTCTTTGCACGATACTAAATCCTAACAATTAAATTAACCTTTCTATCGTCTGGACCGGAGGTAAGTCCTGTTAAGGCAGTCTGCAGGTGGCTGGAATCTAAGCTTTCTATCGTCTGGGCAGGAGGCAAGTCCTGTTAAGGCAGTCTTCAGGTGGCTGGAATCTAAGCTTTCTATCGTCTGGGCAGGAGGCAAGTCCTGTTAAGGCAGTCTTCAGGTGGCTGGAATCTAAGCTTTCTATCGTCTAGGCAGGAGGCAAGTCCTGTTAAGGCAGTCTTCAGGTGGCTGGAATCTAAGCTTTCTATCGTCTGGGCAGGAGGCAAGTCCTGTTAAGGCAGTCTTCAGGTGGCTGGAATCTAAGCATTCTATCGTCTGGGCAGGAGGCAAGTCCTGTTAAGGCAGTCTTCAGGTGGCTGGAATCTAAGCATTCTATCGTCTGGGCAGGAGGCAAGTCCTGTTAAGGCAGTCTTCAGGTGGCTGGAATCTAAGCTTTCTATCGTCTGGGCAGGAGGGAAGTCCTGTTAAGGCAGTCTTCAGGTGGCTGGAATCTAAGCTTTATATCGTCTGGGCAGGAGGGAAGTCCTGTTAAGGCAGTCTTCAGGTGGCTGGAATCTAAGCTTTCTATCGTCTGGGCAGGAGGCAAGTCCTGTTAAGGCAGTCTTCAGGTGGCTGGAATCTAAGCTTTCTATCGTCTGGGCAGGAGGGAAGTCCTATTAAGGCAGTCTTCAGGTGGCTGGAATCTAAGCTTTCTATCGTCTGGGCAGGAGGCAAGTCCCGTTAAGGCAGTCTTCAGGTGGCTGGAATCTAAGCTTTCTATCGTCTGGGCAGGAGGCAAGTCCTGTTAAGGCAGTCTTCAGGGGCCGTATGCTGGTGTCGAAGTTAGTGGATTTATCCAAGGATAAAGCGTATCCTCGATCTAATTTAGCTCTAGGGTTAAAAAGTTCGTATGCATGAGTCCGAGTTAGGCCTATCCTGGCGCTGAAGTCGGGGGTCAAACTATCCGGCCAATTTGGTGCTGATAAGTCTGCTAACCCTAGGGTTAGCGGCTGGAACCAAGATGGCGGCGATTAGAATTCGGATGTACCAGACGATTCCTTCAGAGAAACCGCATCTTCCGTGACCGCAACAACTCTTTTGACGTGTTTGAAGGTGACAAAATTTTCAAGAAGTTTCGCTTTCACCGCGAGGAGATTCTTGCTATCACCGACAGCATAGCAGACGACGTTGAACTTTTGAATCGACGCGGGGCTCTCACCCCGCTCTTACAGGTCCTAGTTTCGTTACGCTTTTACGCAAGTGGGGGCCTTTCAAGACATGGTGGGTGAACTAATCGGCATTGACCAGTCGACCGTGTGCCGCACTTTCAACAAGAAGCTGAGGAGTCAAAGATGCCCCTTCAACAAAAAGCTGAGGAGTCAAAGCACACATTTTTTTCAGCGTCACGGAACCCCACTGAAATGTGTTTAGGTGTATTGACGGCACCCAAATCCGCATCCAGACGCCCACAGAGTATGCACGAACACGTGAACAGGAAGAATTACCACTCGATCAACGTTCAAGTAAGTACAATTGTCATAGAAGTTATGTAATATTACTGATTACAAGTTGACATTATCTGAATATGAAGGCAAATCAGTCACTGTTGTGTCTGTGTACCTGGGATCCTTTTGTCTCAAATTATCACACTGCCGTGAGATGGCCTTAGTTGCCTGCTCGGCGTTAAACCGAAATTATCACATTTGTTTACATAATAACTCATGCCAATTGTCAGTTACATGTATGCAAACTCATCAAGTGATCTTAACTCATGGGATGAAATATATGGCACAGTATTACTATCAGTTTGGATTGCGTTAGAAAGAATGTGTGAAAGAAGTGTAACGTCAAACGACCAGTCAGTGTGTATGGGTGGTGGGTATAGTGTCACAACCACTAATAAATATTTCACTTAAGACTCCTCAAGTGCATGCAGCGACTAGTACTGTTAATGTTTGGCTATATGCACAAGGCGGTAAAACTTATCTTTTGTTTTAATATACTAAACCTGACTAGGCTTGTCTTGACAAACACAAAATACTTAATAAAATTCTTTTGGTTTTTTTTTTTTTCAGGTGGTCTGTGATGCTGATTTGATGTTCTTCAACGGCGTGGCACAGTGGCCTAACAGTGTTCATGATGCGCACATTCTGAGGGAGTCACGTCTTTTCCAAGACTTTGATGGTTGGTTGCTTGGTTGTACATAGCTTAATGAAGGCGACACATTGGGACTTTTTTTTATAGTGTACTACTCCGATTATTTTTTTTCTGATAGTTCTTTCTGTTTTAGGCTGCAAAATATGTCCCTATAGTACACTGACCTTGGTTCCCCAACAGCCACCAAAGATTTCCTAAAGTGTGCCTAAGATGTGACCAACAACAACAACAACAACACACAGAACATTGTGTACATAAGACATAAATTCACCAAGTAAAACTTCGTCTCGACCCACCGAAAGCATGCAAAGTGATCACGGTGTGTGTAATGCTGCATAACCAAGCCAGATATATGAATCTTGAAGTTCCCTCCAATTCAGAATCTGATGATAGTGAAGACGATGATGATGCAGACAACGGCAACTCAGAGTCACATGACTGATGATGATCGACCTGCAAACTACCACCTCTCCGAGCATGTGCGGACAGATGCAGGGAAAGCTACCAGGCAAAGATATGTACCCGACTTTTTTCCACCACGCAGATGAGTAAGTATACAAATCCTCCCTCCCCCTCCCAGTATAGCGAAATGAAAAGAGATTATTATTTCTTTACTACATAATGTCTTGCTGCTACAGTATTAACAGCTTTGTGTGTGACCTTTGGTCCTGGTGCTGAACAGGGAGTAAACATAACTGAAATTTATATAAGAAAAATTCAGACCCCCTTTGAATTGATCTTCAATTCAAACTTAGTCTAAAACTTTCTGATGAACAAACCTGACTTTAATTTGAAGTCAGATTCTCATTCCTAACAATATGGTATACTAGCACTCCATACTTTATCTCATTTTCTGAAGGGCATGTACACTAGTAACATAGAACACAAAGTAACATGAGAAATAAATTTATTACACTTGAATACAAAAATGAAAAGTGGGGGGGGGGGGGGAGGGGAAACCGACGGACAAAAGTATGTACATTGAATGACGACAGTTACCAAAAGTTTGAACGATAAACCCTTTAGCTGTCGTTAGCGCTTTTAGTGCAAGAGTTGTGACACAAGTAGCGTTACTAAGAGCAAAATGGTAAATGACTAAGTCCTGCAAGACTGGCATTTTTAGTTGAAGAAAGAATCATTGTTGTGTGTGTGTTCACTGGCTTGGTTGATCACACCTTGTAAGAAGCTTTGTGCTGATACATAATACTCACAATGCTCGTGGACAGTCCCAGTAGTCGTAACATATTTTTGTGAGAACTGCACATTTTTAGGTTGTCGCACTGCTCAATGTGTCTTCACGAACTTGTAACAATTGTCAAAACGTTTGTGAGACTCTACATGCTTTGAGTCAACGACAGATTTTACTATGAAGTACACAGATCCTCCAAAGTGGGTCTACTACCTTCTTGATTATCACATTGTCACAAAGCTTGCTACAGCACACGCTCATAATATAAAGTTCTGACTGAGAGATCAAAAGATTTATCACTTCACTCTGAACCACCATCTACAACACACCACTTGACACATGCATAGATCACTTATGGAGTCTTCCAGGAAAAAAGCTACCGTATGTGTCGTGTCATCAAAATGTGCATTGTGCTCATGATCATTCTCTTCACTGTTTGCCTTTGGGGTGCACAAATGAGACATCATTGTAATACATTTTGGCAGTGTTATAGTGATGTGTTCGCGAAAAAAACACCATCATAGCACTAGTGACTTACAGAATAACAATGTTTAGTGTTGAACCCCTTTGTGCATGAAGCGACTGCTACAGTCTACGGCAGGTATCTGCATGCACAAGGGGATTAAATACCATCTGCCACAAGAGCACACAAGCACTATAAAAGTATGATGCTTAAAAAAAGAATGTCATTAATGTTCACCATCAAACACCAAAGATTGAAATTTACTAGGAAAGCACTGTTTTTGCACACTGCACTAGCAGTATTTCACCACACCGAATACTTGGTGCACACGTACTTACACTTCCTGCGTTTTCTCAACCTCCATCTTCAACGTTTTGGTCAATGTCTCATAGTACAAAGTCTTTGCATCCATCATTTTGACTTTCGACTCATTTTTCCGTATTTCACTTTGCAGATAGCAGTTCCATGTCTCTTGATCATCTTCGGCACCAGTATCTGTGACTACATCTGACAAGTTGGTTGCCTGTTGTCACCTCTTCTTGATATTGCCAAGTTCCTTCCTGATGTTCACAGCTGATGACTTCGTCCTTTGGTGCAGTGTTGTGGCTGGAGGCTTCTTTGGTCGCACAGGAGCAATACAACTACAAGAAGTTGATGTGGTTCCTGAAATATGATGTTGAACAAATTTGTAAGATGGCACAGAAAATGTGCTGTAATGGACGCTACTTGTAACATATATATACATTATGCTCACAACATGAAATGATGAGAATTAGCATAATTATGGACAAAAATCACACAGCAGACTTATGCTGTACTTGAATGGGCATTTTGATGGCTATCAAAATGCTGTAAGATGTACAGTGAGAGCTGAGAAAAGGTGAACCCCATCTAAATGCAAGAGGCATAGATCATCATGAGCCCAGTGACTGCAGGGGCTCATGAGGATCTATGCCTCTTGCAATGATTTAGGCCACATTGTGTCCATGTTCTTTGGACAGATGTGGCTTTTGGTCGTCAGTTAACACAGATTTCAGAAACAAAAGCAGTTCACAATTTCTTCTTTGGCTTGACTTCGCGAACGAAGATTTTATAGGAGTTGCCCACGACGTCTGCAGGCTTGTTCGTGGCTGCGGAGGCCAATCCGGGACAGGCAGGTTCGACCGCAGTGGCTGCAGGGGGAGGTATGGCCAGGGTTCTGAGTTGCGGCATCTCTGTTTTTTCTCCTGAGCCGCTTGTCCTTAAGGCTAGCTCTGCGAGAGTCCTCAAAGGAGACAGCTGCCTTGTAAATGATGGAGCGCCAGGGGTCACGGTCCACAGCAAGCGAAGACCACTGGTGGTGGTCGATTTGGCAGGCAATAAGTGACTTTTTGAGACAGTCTTTGTATCTCTCCTTTGGTGCCCCTCTGTCACGGTGTCCAGTAGCAAGCTCGCCGAACAGGGTGATCTTTGGTAGGCGATGATCCTCCGTCCTGGAGACATGCCCCGCCAGCGGAGCTGTGTCCGCAGCAGCAAAGCCTCGATGCTCACAGTTTCAGCCTGTTCAAGGACCTCGACGTTGGTGACATAGTCACTCCAGTGAATGCCCAGGATGGTGCGCAGGCAGCGCTGGTGGACGCGTTCGAGGAGTCGTAGTTGGCTGCGGTAGAGGGCCCAGGACTCGGAACCATACAGCAGGGTGGTGAGGACCACAGCTCTGTACACGCTGATCTTGGTGCCTGTTTTCAGCTGTTGATTGTGCCACACCCGCTTGAAAAGTCGCCCGAAAGCGCTGTTCGCTTTTGCCAGCCTGCTGTCAAGCTCCTTGTCCAGCTTGGCGTTCGACGTGATAATGCAGCCAAGGTAAGTAAACTGGTGCACTGACTTTAGTTCAGACTCGCCAATGGTAATGTGAGGAGGGCGATACACTGTCTTGAGTGCCGGCTGATGGAGGACCTCTGTCTTTTTCAGACTGACATCGAGTCCAAAGAGCTGGGCAGCGTCTGCGAAGCAGGACGTGATGCGCTGCAGGGCTCTCTCAGTGTGTGCAACGAGGGCAGCGTCATCAGCAAAAAGCAGCTCACGAATCAGTTGGTCTAGGGTTTTCGTGTGGGCCTGCAGTCGTCTGAGGTTGAACAGCCTGCCATCGAGACGATGCCTGATGTACACTGCATCGTCATCATCGAGGTCCACTGTGGCCTGCTTGAACATCATGCTAAAAAAGATGGTGAAGAGGGTCGGTGCCAGCACGCAGCCCTGCTTTACGCCGTTGAGAATAGGGAATGGTTCTGAGAGGTCATTGTTGAGTCTGACCTGGCCTTGCTGGTCTTCGTGTAGCTGGACAATCATGCTGAGGAACTTTGGGGGACAGCCAAGTCGCTCCAGGATCTGCCACATGCCTTGCCTGCTCACAGTGTCGAACGCTTTTGTTAGGTCGACAAACGTTACGTACAGCCCTTTGTTCTGATCGCGGCACTTCTCCTGAAGCTGTCTCAGCACAAAGACCATATCGGTGGTGCTCCTGTTTGCTCTAAAGCCACACTGGCCCTCTGGGAGGTGGTCTTCAGCGATGGCAGGTACCAGCCGGTTCAGGAGCAGCCTTGCAAGAATTTTCCCAGCAATGGACAGCAGGGTAATTCCCCGATAGTTGGAACAGTCAGACTTCTCGCCTTTGTTCTTGTACAGGGTGATAACGACAGCATCCCGGAGATCCTTTGGTAGTGTTCCTTCCTCCCAGCAGCAGAGAAGGAGGTCATGGAGCTTGTTGTGCAGTGCTGTGCCTCCATGTTTCCAGATCTCTGGCTGTATTCCATCAATGCCTGCTGCTTTGCCACTCTTGAGCTGGTGGATGGCTGTGAGGGTCTCTTCAGCGGTGGGCGGTTCGTCCAATTCAACCTTTACTGGGAGTTGTGGGATTTGTAGGACGACTGCTTCTTGAACAGTGCGCTCAGTGCTGAAGAGGCTCTGAAAGTACTCCGACCAGCGGTTCAAGATGGAGGTATTATCTGTGATGATTGCCTGGCCATTCCCGCTTCGTAGGGGACTTTGTACCAGGTGCCTGGGGCCATACACTGCTTTCAGTGCTTCGTAGAAGCCCCTGTAGTCACCATTGTCAGCGTAAAGCTGGGTCCTCTGTGCAAGTCTGGTCCACCACTCATTCTGGAGATCTCTGAGCTTGCGCTGGAGACTGCTGCAGACGAGGCGGAAGGCAGACTTCTTCACAGGGCAGGAAGGCTGGGCTAGGTGGGCCTGATGGGCGGTTCTTTTTTTTTTTTTTTTTTTTTTGTTGCTAGGTGAACACCTAACACCTAGTTCACAATTATATTCAACTGAAAAAGCATACCTTGTGGAATGGTGACCGGCAGAGTGATAGTGGTCACAAAAGTCTGCTGGCGCTCTTTCGGCTGTCTATGGGTCACTGAAACATCAATATAACGCATAATAGGGAGTGGTTAGACCCTTTTGACCAAAAATTATCACACGTATAACAGCATTCCCCAATTTCCGGCACAGAGACACCACAAACACAACACGCAGTTCACAAGGGCTAGGCAAGTCTGATGCCATTTGGGCCTAAAAGCCTCCAATGCTGATTCAAATCTGCGAGTTTACATCTTTCCCCTTATAACCCTCATGGTACCCCAAATTTACTGACTGGAGGGTGACATTTTGATGCGCGCTCATCCCGAGCAGATGAATTCGAGCAGGTAGTGATGTCGGTATACAGGTACAGTGCGAAGCCCTCGGCTGTTATAACTAGCAACTTCGCTTTAAAGTTTAAAAGTTATATGACAATTGCTATGCAAAGACATTTAACAGCAAGAAAAAATATATAGTACTAGCCTTTGGGCGAGGTAATATAGATGATGGTACTGTTCTGTGTGAACAGATCCTCATCAAACTGCATGAACTCTGAGTCTGGCACCATCTCTTGTCATTGAGTCTTGCATACGGGTAATGGAGCTGAATGAAATAAACAATGTTTATTTAACACCTTGTACATGCAACCACTTGTACAATAAACAGTACCAGTGGCTGCATGGAAAATCGGGTTAAAATAGGTATAACAGGCACACAGTCAAAAGGACTCTGTGTGTGTTCTGTTGAGTCAACTTTGAGCAAAGTGTACATCTAGATCAGATTCAGAGAGAATTTTGTATCAGTTTTTTTCTTGGTGATGCAGTCAGTGGCTTGGGGTCATCGGTTGCTGGCACAGTAGCAGGCAATTTCAACTAAGTTTAATTATGTTGCAAGAAAGATGACTTGCAACCTTAAAGATATTGGTCCACACGTAATACGTGCGCTCAAGCATAAAACGGATTTAAACCCGTTTGTGCACACAGCCACCAGTGATTAAACAGTACGAGTGGCTGCATATAAACAGAGGTTTAATACGACTGAGAAGTATTGTGCATCGAGTCTGGACACTGTGAATATTCACATATTTACTTTTAAAAGCAAATATTTAAGTATATATTATACACATCGCATTATAATAAAGCAAACCACCACGATGAAAATATTGCAGTACACACCTACCTATTGCATGGTTCCTGCCATTAAAGTCCGGCTAAGCCATGAGCGAGAGGCATAGATTCTCATGAGCCCATGCAGATTGCAAAGGCTGATAAGAATCCACGCCTTTTGCTCGCACAGATAACCTTCATTTGTCATCTTTCAGATTGTGTGAATTCATCGGGGCTGTCGGTTCATGACGATCACTAATGGATGTTTGCGCCCACTGCATTTCTCTGTCACTGGGATGTGGCTCACATATCAACGAAGGAACGGTAAACAAGGAAGTAAAAGATATGTATGGTGCACCAACTGACCCAGAATTGAATAAACCAGCCGAGTTTTTTATTTTTTTTAATTTTTTTTTTTATGATTGTGTTTCTTATGCTTGTTATTGTGTAGAACTGCTCTTAGGCCACCGTAACTGTGTATGTGTGATTAACGTGTCTGTGTATATTGTATTATAAACAATATCGTGATACTATAAAGTATACAAACAATTACCCGTATCGTGTGCGGGTGTATTCCTTATATAGACCCACTGACTCGGGTGAACACCACAAGTACGCTTCTAGTCAGTGGCCTATTGCGCATTGGGTTAGCATCTCATGTAAATGGAAGTGTGCTTGTGGTGTACTCCCCGAGTGGGTCTATCTGGTGAGTACACCCGCCAACGGTACAAGTTGATATGAAACGTGCTGGAGAATTGTAAAGGCAAAAGACCACCATAACTATAAGGGAAAGATCGTGACAGATCGTGTCCTAGCGACTGGATCACACACGACACTGTGCGGTGATTGCCCGCACAGGCTTTCGTCACACAAACAGTAAGGCCCACCTTCCCATCCCGCCGCCACATAATCACAGGCATCAGATGATCGCAAAATCGACTCGGCACCCGTCTGTATATAACACTGACGTGTGCTGCTTCCCAGTGCGCAAAGGCCATCAGCCCGCCGTCGGCCGCCGTTAGCCCGCTTGATTGCGCAACGATCATCCCACGCCTGTCCATCCGACATGAAGTCATAGGCACATAGATAAGAGGAATGACGTGGAGGAAGTTTGCACAAAGAGCGGTGAACATACCACGGAAAGCATCTGTGCCTTGATGGCAAGTGCTCATTCAGGAACTTAGTTGGCGTTAACAATTTGTGACTT
Organism: Semisulcospira habei; assembly: GCA_036245525.1. Taxonomy (NCBI): domain Eukaryota; kingdom Metazoa; phylum Mollusca; class Gastropoda; family Semisulcospiridae; genus Semisulcospira; species Semisulcospira habei. Next base: position 3,852,646 of record BTPG01000004.1, read on the forward strand.
ATGACAACTTAATGAAATGACTTCAGTCTCTGGATTCACCTCGACGTAGCAACTGATTGATGTTTGAGTAAACGTGGTTACGAAAGAAGGGAAGCGATTCTCAAGTATCATTTCTTTGTCAGCTTGGTCTGGCTGGATTCTCATGTTGTGAAGACAAGATGTTGACAAGGAGTACCTACGTTCTGTATGTGCTGGCTGCACTGTGTGGTGTCACTCAAGGTGTGTATATTACACTGTACTTCACACAACTCAACTGTTGACAAAAAGCAAGCATGGTGGAATTTATTAACTTTACCTTTTATTATCCCACTTAAAGTACCATTACGCTTAAATCGGAAGACACATTTGTATTTGTTATGCATTGTCGACACACCTAATGAACTTTAACAGCTGATGGGATACGCAGCAAAAGCACACGCATAATCGCACTTATTTATTTTGCGCTGCCGTAAGCGTGTCAATCTATGTTTAGCTGTTTCTCGTACTGAACCCCCACCGGGTCTGCCCTAGGGGACTTTGGTGGGGTTGTCTAGTTTTTAGTTCCTAGTGTCACCTTGTCTAACCCCTGCAAGGTGGGTTCTACTCTTTTGGGGGATTGTATTTCTGTCTTTCTGGTCCATTCATCTGTATTTTTCTTTTGAAATTCTCCCTCCTGTCTGCGCTTCTTGCAGTTCTTGTCTTCATTTAGCGCAGGCACGTCCTGAGAAGGCCTTTGTCGCTTGCGGGACGTAAAGCAATCTATACTCACTCACTCACTCGTAATGAAAGCATTGTATATCTAGAACGGAGCGGAGTCATTGTCAGATTACTTGATATATAGACGACGTGTGCTGAACTGGATTGTTCTGTGTCTTAATGAACTATAACTAGACCTGTGTGTAGCGTTTCGTAACCATCTGTTACAGATGTGTATTTTTGAGCAGTTACGGCGGTAGTGGGCCTTCAATATGTGCTGGTCGGAGACTGTGAATCTTACGGCTATACGCCGCAAGGTCCACCTTGTCATAGACCGGCGCATTTGTGTTAATGAATCGCTGTTTCCCTTTTCCCTGTAAGTCAGGAGCAGGCGGGATTAAACAATATGGTCAACATTTATATCTTATTACTTTGTAAGCAATCTAGTGTTCGGCTGTAGTCCACAGACTGTTAGTATTCTGTCCTAGTGTTTTGAATGTCTGGAATGAAAAACTGAGCAGTGCATAAGTTGACCTTGCAATTTCCTATCAGTTCCTACGATACAGATACCCCGTACCTTTAGCGGGTGTACTCCCCAGATAGACCCACTCGGGGAGTACTCCACAAGTCCACCTCTATCAACCCTTTCCCTGCCACTGTACCTACATGGCGTTTCTGACATCTTTCTTCAATCAACCACCAAAAGCCAACACCGTGCAAGAAGCATGGATACACATTGGTCTCAGCAAGAGGCGTAGATCCTCATGAGCCCCCGCAGTCGCTCTAACTTACCGCAGTCGCGGGGGTTCATTAGGATCTATGTCGCTTGCCGGTGTGACCGTGTTCACTTTTTTCGGCAGTGAAGGGGTTAAAATGAGATGCTAAGCATTTCATCTGGATAGAAGTGTACTTGTGGTGTACTGCCGAGTGGGTGTGTCTGGCCGTACACCCACCTGGGCAATGCTGTGTTCCTGTGCAGGTCTGATGTGCCGGGTGTGTTCCTATTCCTACAACCCTGACAGTCCCTATGACGACACTGACTGTATCTACAGCCCGGAGACATTAACGGGACCCAGCAATGAAATCCACTGCAACAGGACCTGCATCACACAGGAGAACTACAGTCTTGGTAAGTTGGTATATGACCTCCGCCCCTTTCACACCTCCCCCCCCCCCTCCCCCTCTTCCTTCTCTCTCTCTCTCTCTCTCTCTCTCTCTCTCTCTCTCTCTCTCCTCTCTCTCTCTCTCTCTCTCTCTCTCTCTCTCTCTCTCTCTCTCTCTCTTCCTCTGAGTATCACAGAGAACTGAGCTCGGGACACAAAGTTAGGACCAGACTGTAATGGGTGCAAAGCACGTGATAGTATAACTTTCGTGGCGGTCAGATTTGTATCCGTGCGAATCCCGTCAGCGCTTCGTGTCGATAGCACTACTATGTGTCGACAGAAGTACACGTACGATCTTTCCAACTTTATGTATGGAGAGCACTACGACAGCACGACTAGACTGCAGTGTGTTTTATATACGACGCCAAACAACCCAAGGGCCGAACATTGTTTTCAGTGCCGACATTTATTGCAGAAAACAATGCAGTTTGCTACCAACAGAGAAGGAGAACAAGGAAACTATGGCAATCGGCCTGTATCCCAATGAGCAAAAGGCCATCGTGCCGACCTCGGCCGCAGTTGGCCCGCGCACGGCCGTGCGCGGGCCAACGGCGGCCGACGTCGGTCCGATGGCCTTTTGCTCATTCGGATATCATCCACACTGGTTGTCTCGCTCGTTGCACTGGTTGCGAGATGTTCGCATTTGTATGTCGGCAATGAAGGGGATCAACGGTGGATTTTCTGTTGGTTCCAGAGTTGAAGAGGATCACTTCCTACCTACGTTCCTGCAATCAGCGGGCAGACAGCGGCTTCTGTATAGAAGACACTTGGAGCCGAGTGTGTTTCGACTCGTGTATTTCGGACTACTGCAACGACTTCAACACGCCGCTGCACGAGCTCTATCCAACACGGGACGCACAGCACCCAGACATTAATGACTACGAAAACATGAACGCAGTTTCACATGTGGGAACTTTTGGAAGTGAGTCCTCGTTTGTGCTGTTTGGAATGGTGGCTGCCTTGCTCTGCATGTCATAGTTACAGGATTGTCACAGTGTGCAGTTTGTTGGAACGAATGCGCCAAAACTCGCAAAGCAGAACATATCGATTATGATTTGGACACTGAGATCAGCATAGCATCTCACACCGATTGCGTGTGTACTCCCTAGATAGATTCATTTCATTCAGTTTCATGTCCCATTGGCACAGTCGTGATCGGGGACTAGCGTTTGGTTTCTGGTTGACGTTACAACAAAATATAATTTCATTCTATTATTATTTCCTATCACCAACAACTTACGGTCCAAATATGTACAAGATTATATATAATTTATTAAAAGTTTAAAATCAAGGTTAAAATTTCAGGCCCACCAAATAAAACAGGGTTAAAAATTAATTGAAGAACTTAAAATGATAAATTCCATGGATAGAAAGGGTTAGGCAAGCGAGCGTGGGTCAGGTGTCAAACTCATCAATAACTACTCCTATTGCTTATTTAACAATACGCAGGAGTCGCCACAAGGTTAACAGTTAGGCGATAGGTCTCCATCCGTCTATCACTAAAGGGGGGGGGGGGGGAGTGGGGGGTAGTACTATAATAGCGAGGTAGGCAGTCGCGCGTCCCACCAGCCAGCCGCAGCGCGACGGAGCGACAAACAGACAGACGGACTGACATCCCTCCCCCCCCCCCCCCCCCCCCCCCCCCAGACGAAATCAGCGAGAGCTGGAAGTCCACATCCCTGTTCAAATTTGCACTTGCACTTGCACGCTGCGCGGCTGCGCAGTAAGATTGGAATGTAGGCTGGCCGCGCGGGCAGTTGCACCAAGGCTAGTCCTCGCGCGGCGCGTATACGCGATGGCTTGTTAGTGTGGGGAACTCGGTCATGACCCCTAAGTTCTGGGTCAGCCAACCGCTGTAGTTAAATATACTAGAATTTTTCTGTTTAACAGTTTTGATTCATACAGTATCCACTAGTATTTATCATAAGAATAGACCTCAACAGGGTCATTCAAAATAGTATAATTCATATCATTTCAAAACTATAGAAGCACAAAATGCGTGCGCATCAAGAATGGAATGTACCGTCGCGAGACGAAGGTCTCGCCAGGCAGCGCAAAGATAAGGAAATGCTCCCAGGACCGAAATCAAAGTCGTGATGGGAGCACCAAATTGGTAAGTACATTACTATATTTACAACATTTGGGACAAGCTCACTCTAATTGTTTTTTTTTTTTTTGATGTGTTATGGACAGAGTGACGGCAGTCGTACACTCATATCATATCTAATATTGGTATTTTCGTTACCGTACTAACCCTGATAATAGTATCAGGGTCAGCCGATTCCAGGATAGTGTGTAGAGCCACAGCGGCTGGGTATTGTGTTCTAAATTCTCTGCACTCTGCGGCGAAGGCCTCACACTTCAAGATTGCATGATCCGGGGTGAAGTCCCCGCCGCAGAGACAAACCGGGTCAGACCAGCGGGTCCGCCAACTATTAGTACAGATTCTATTAATTAAATCAATGGTAAAGGGCATTTTGTGGATATTATGATCTTTGTTTATCCTGTAGGCAAGGACACCGGGATAGTCTCCCGCGAGTATATTCTTATTGGAAGAATAATTTTCTCTTTTTTGTTTTGCAAGTCGGATTGTTGCCTCCTTTGCAGTTAATAGAAGGCTGGGCACCGGGCACACCCACAGAGCCTGTCCGAGCGGCCCTATCTTCTGTCCCGTTGCCAAGAATGCCAACATGGGAGGGAATCCACTGGAGGGCGGTATTACAATTCAATTACAATATCTGGGCGTCCCGAACTATCATCCAACTGAATACTTTGTAATGCAGCCCTGGTGTCCTAGGAACTGGTACATCCGCAACGGGAGGACCAAAACGTGGTTAAAGGCCATCAAGATGGCCGTAATCTCCGCCGTACATATGGACCAGTCCCTACCCAGACAATAGCTTAGCGTTTTCTCCAAGGATGGGATAAACAATCCGCATCCTACACTTCCAGTGTCATCAACGGACCCGTCGGTATATGCAATTATAGAGTGCGGATAGTTAGCATCAAGGTACTCCAAGGCTGCTGATCTTTGTAAATATGGATCACTTTTTTGGGTAATATTTGGAATTTCTGTTTTAATAGAGGCCGTGTGGAGGGTCCATGGTGGCATTGGAGCTATAGGAGCAGGGAAGATTAAGTGGGGCACTATCCCAGCCAATTCCTGGACTTCACGAACTTTTGAGGTAAGTGTTGATTCAACCTTACGCTTTTGTATTGATTGAAAGGTTTGTTCCAGGCGATCCATTTTAATTTCGTTATGAAATGTCTCCTGTGCATTATTGGCAGTTCCAAAAATGCAGTTTATATAGTTGGTACACAATTTTAGTCTAAAGATTTCAAGGGGAAGAATATTAGTTAGAACATAAACTGCTTTATTCGAAGCATGTGAGGGTACACCCAAATTACATTTGAGCGACCGCATTTCCGTAGTTTCAAGAGTTTTTAGAACTTGTTTTGAGGTTGAGAAAAAAACACTCAGCTCCATAATTAAGGTTAGAGCGTACCAGGGCATGATGAAGGTGCAGCAGTAGTTTGATATTTCTGCCCCATGTTTCATGCCTGAGTATTCTAATCAGGTTTATTGCGCTATTGGCTTTGAAGATAAGGCTATTTATGTGTGAAGTCCAGTTCAGCGTGGATGTGAACAGTACCCCCCCCCCCCAAAAAAAAAAAAAAAAAAAAAAATTGATTTGATTTGTGGGGATTATAGGGTACTTAACATTATAATTAGTTACAGTAATATGTTCTTGGAACTTAACTTTACGTGGGCTAAAAATTATCAGCTGCGTTTTATCAGGGGCCAGCTCAAATCCATTTATTACCAAATATTTTTGAATTACATCAATTGCCTTCTGAAATTTATTAGATTTTTCTTTGGTTATTTCCCTGCCCTCTAGATTTATAGTTCTGACTGGTTTGCAAATGGCAATGTCATCGGCAAATTGGGATAATTTTAAAGAGGTATTTGTATATTTATCAAGCTTGGATTTTAAGTAGGTCAGAAGATCTGCCATCATAATATTGAAAAGCATCGGAGCGAGGCAAGTACCTTGAGGTACCCCGCAGTCAGTTTTATGTGTTACAGAGAGGGCCTGCCCGTGCCTTACCTGCAAGGTACGCTGCAGGAAATTTTGAAGATAATTATAAACATTTCCAGTTAGGCCAAGCATTTTAACCTTCTGCAGTACTTTTTTTAATGCCAAACGACGTCAAACGCTCGTTTGACGTCGAAAAAACAGGCCATCACTTTTTGCTTTTTCTTAAAGGCCTGTTTGATCGATGAGGAAAGAGTATATAATTGATGTGACGTTGATCTTTTTTTTACGAAATCCTGCTTGTACAATCGTAATTATCTTATTTTCTCCAGAAAGTATTCCAGGCAACTTTTTATAAGCCGCTCAAAAATCTTACTTATATGCGAGGTAAGGGTTATGGGTCGAAATGATGTTGGTAAGTTTATTGGGTTTTTTGGTTTAAGTATGGGGATTACTATCCCAAGATGCGAAGTCTGTGAAAGGAGGCCATCTGTATAGCACCGATTAAATAAGTTAAGGAGAAGTTTTCGTCCCTACTGGGGAAGTTTCTTTAACTTGATATACGTTATCTCATCCTGTCCCGGTGAGTTTTTTGTACCCTTTACCTGGGACAGTACGGTATCTAATTCAGTTATAGTTAAGGGGAGGTTAATCGCAGATGAATCTTTCAGTAAAGAAAGGTGAGGATGTTGAAAGGCTGCTTTACGTTCTTCCGTAGTTCTGAAATTACTAGCTAACGGGTTAAATTTATTTGTAGAACTGATGGCCGCAAAAGTTTCGGCCAGGAGTTCGGCCTTTTCCTGGTCTGTAGTATATTTAATTCCATTATTTATCAGTGGAACTGGGGAAGGATTGTACTTGTTTTTTAATTTTTTGACAATTTTCCACGCTTTATTCATGTCAGTGGGGGATTGTATTTCTATTTGAAGTTGGTGATTTAGGTATTTAAGTTTGGCAGTAGCTATAATCTTGTTACATTGTATATTTGCCGACTTCATTGCCGCATGGTTTGTAGGTGTTCTAAGCTTTTTCCACGTATTATAGGCTCTTTTTATTTCCTTCGCAGCCCTGTCACAATCGTCCGTCCACCAGGGGTTGACTGGTTTGCCGAGAGGAGCACCCCTACTACGTGGGATGGCAGTCTCCGCAGCTTTAATTATGGCCGCAGTTAGAGTGGCACTGAAGGCGTCGACATCCGATGTGTCCACGCCTCCAATGCACTGTCCAACAGTGGCCTCGTACAAGGGCCAGTTTACCTTTTCCTATAAAAATTTACCATTATTTGGGAGAAGTTTAAACTGTTGTTGTGATTTCTGATTTATCTCCAGGGACACCGGGAGGTGATCGCTCCCCATCGCGTCGTCGCCCAGCGTCCAGGAAGCATCCAAATAGAGATTTGAAGAAATAAGAGTTAAGTCGACCGCTGATGGATGTTGATGGTGGCTATCCGGTATTCTGGTTATGTCTCCACTGTTTAAGATCAATAAATTTGAATTAAGAATGTCTTCTGCTTGTTTACGTGCTTTTATGCGCGTGGAAGGAATTTTTGTGAGCCAGAGCGGTTGATGGATGTTAAGACCCCCCATAACTATGCACCCATCACCGGGAAGGGCCCGCATCCATTCTAAGCCGGTTGGGGAAACAGATTTTGGAGCATATAGGTTTAATAAATTTATTTCATTATGTGTAGAAGTCATTTTTATTTTAATATAATTGTTATAAATTGGGTGTGTTTCGTGTCGGGGCCTTGGGGAATTTAGCACTTTGTGTTCGATCCCTACTTTTATATAAGTGGCTGTGTGTATGTTTTCATGAATTTTTTTATTTAATTCAACTATGGGAAGAAAATAATAGCCAGTGATACACGGTAGCTTGGATTATATGGTCAGTAAAGATTGCAGGCAAATAATTTGGGGGTTATGTTCGTTTAAATAATTATTAAAGAACTGAATATTTCTAGTTATGGCACGACAGTTCCATTGTAGCAACTTCAAGCCAATTTTAGTTTTGATATTCTCGCCGGTACCGAGAGAAGGGTAGCAGTAGTATATTTAAAATGTCAGGTCAGGTATTTTATTTATTTATTCCGCACCACAGCACTGTACCACTCCAGGATTTGTGAGAGGGGACCATGATGGCCATGATCAGCTGGTTAAACTGTAACATGGCAAACATGATCCCTGTACATTACCACTAGAGATCGCACTAGTAATTATATGTGTCTGTCTTTGGATGTCCCTGAGCATAAAAGTCCTCAGCCCAGGGCCATCCTCAGATTACCAAACTTCTCCAAAGTGGAGCGGCCTACGGAGTGACGGGGAGATCTCCTTCATGGGAGAGGGAGAAGTTGATTTGTTTACAGTAGCGTTGGAAACAGGTAGGGTTATTTTTTGACCCGGCATATTCTGCGTTAAGATGTCTCGATAGGATGGAACGCAAGACACTAGCCGCGTCCCATTTTGTGTCACATTTTTCTCTGCTAAAGATGCAGAGTTATGGTTTGTAGCGTGTATGACGTTTCCATTGCTATTTGACTGCAAGTTTGTTCCTGTGACAGGGATCTGGTTTCTAGAGACCGGAATCCGGGTCCACGCTAAATCTTTAGGTAGATGAGTCGGGACAGTGAATTGAGTTTTTATTGTTAGGAATATTTATTTGGGCCCACCTCACGGCCTCCTTGTATGGGACATCATTTTCATTTCTGATGCGGTTTGCCTCACGAAAAAGAATAATCTGAGGACATTTTTGATAGGCGGCGCTATGAGCGCCGCCACGATTAACACATTTTGGCGGTGTGCTGTCCGGAAGGCAGCACGAGAATGTTCTCGGCTGCCACATCTGACGCACACCGAGTGTTTGGATTTGCAAACTCGAGTCGCATGCCCGAATCTGCAGCATTTGGTGCAACGCAATGCAGGCGGGGCATACGGCTCGACCGGCAGGTAATGAACACCTGCTTTAACTCGGGATGAGAGTTTAGTCCGGTTATAAAAACCGATCTTGACTGCCCTCGACTGGGTTCCGTCCCTATTGGACAGCCTGGCAACGTCTGGAAGCCCTGGGTTACAAGGAATCTCTTAAGCTGAGTTAAGTCCTCGGCGAGGGGGATGCCGTGGACCACCCCCACCACCCTAGGGTTGGGGATGGTACACTCGACATCCGCCCCGCCAAGGTTCCTTTTTGAGGCTAAAAGTTTTTGAGTTCGTAGGTTAGGGCAGGATACAATCCAGGCGTCCCTGCCTATCTGTCTCAGTGTTATTTCAGATGGGGCGACCCGGCACCCTCGCAGAGGTGAGGCTGGTGGGTACCATGATCCCGAAGACGGGTAGTACCCGTTCCAAGGTCATGGACCCGCACCGGATAGGTGCACCACACCTCGGCAGCGGCGCCGGTGCCGACCCCCCTGGGATCTAGTTCTTGTTAATTTGGACGGGTTTTACCCCGCCTTTTCCTGTGAACCTGTTCGAATAGAGCTTTAGGTAGAGTTTCCTCCTCCCTCCCCCCCCCCCCCCCCCCCCACACCAGCGACAAACGATTCATCGATGGTGAGAGGGGTTGGGGGAAGAAGATACAGGCGAATTTTGGTGGATCAGGGGGGACAGCTGGCGCGTGGGAGAAGTCTCCATCGCGGCAGCCGACCCCTCCCCCCCCCCCTTCCCGCTCCTAGCTCCAAAGAGGTTTGGGGTGGGGGAGATATCCTAAGCTCTCCCGGGCCTGTGCCGGCGGTTCGTGCAATGTCCGGGGAGTGGGGTGGGGATGAGAAAGTCCTAAGCTCTCTCCGAGTGAGACCCTATAATAGGACCCCACCCGGAGAAACAACGGCCGGGCTAGTCCCGCCGGAAACCAGACAACCAGGATCCGAAGATTTTGATGAGTTGGGGACAGCTCTGGCCCTAGCTCGCTTATATTTAGTTTTATTTCTGTATTTTTTTCCTCTTTCTTGATAGAGTTAGTCGTGGATACTGCCAGGGGCCGCCGAGGAACCAGATCCCCAGTCAGTCTCTGACGATGACGATGACAAGGTCCCGATTAGGTGGTCCATACAAGTGGACTCCGTACGGGCCAGATCACGTAATAGTTTACAGTAAGATTTACTCTAAAAAAAAAATTAAAAGGATAAAATTTGTAAGGAACGATTTACTTCGACACCAAGTTCTTTGACCACTGTTTCACCTAATTTCCAACCCAAAGTGAGCTCTCAGTAAGGCGGTCCTGAAAAGGACTATCGAGACAATCAGTGAAGGCATGGCGCTGTAGATACAGGTGGTCGAGCGGGCGTAGCACAAAATGTGCAGCAGATCCAAGATGGCGGCTGGCTGCGGATGGTGGGAGCGAAGCGGTGCGAGGGTAGAGGGTGTGTCTGAAGCGGCTGGCTGTGACCAAGTGTGTGTCTGTGTGCGGAGTGGAGTCATTGTCAGGTTACTTGGTGCTGGGTGGCTTGGTGGTAGAGCGTTCGACTTTTCGACCGAAGGTCCCGGGTTCGAATCCAGCTCTGATCAAAATTGATTCAGACCCTATTCTGGCACCACCCTTGAACTATCATGCTCGATCTGTCTCCAGAACTGTAATGCAGTCCTTCAGAAGGCAATTTCACATTAATTTAGAGATTTCGGTCCTGGGGTAGAATGTGTTAATAAAGAATGCGTGTTTCCATAAGGGCTGCGCGACCGAGATGCGTTTGCGGTGAGACAGGCGAGAGCGGGGTGACAAAAACCTGTATCCCTCCACTGAGCGATTCAACGGCGAAAGGGAGCATGAAGGGAGCATGACTTTCAGTAGGCGACGAAACATCGCAACAATTCTAACAATCTCAGAAAGAGGCTCGATGCCGCCTGTCGCGCCGCTATATGGAGACACACGACGCGATCTTCTGCCTGATGCTCAGCTACCTGTTTGGCCATGTCGCCTACCGCGCTGCTGTCGCGCAGCTGCATAGAAACACGCTTAAAGCCTTTTAGCCCCGAGTCCCTCCAGCAGGAAATGGATCGAACATGATAATTCAAGGTTAGTGCCATATTAGCTTGGCGCCTGAAGGCGCCAAGCTAATCTGGCACTACCTTTCAATTATCATGGTCGACCCGTCTCCTGCTGTAGTGCGTCAGGGCTGAATGTGTAAAGATGTCAATGACACCCCGACCTTGTGTATGTGGCATCTGCGAAGAACCTTAAGCTCCGCTGGGCAAATCATAAGTCTAATGTCAAGCTTTGCAAACCACACAAGTGCGATGTCTCCCAACACGTCTCGAAAGAGAACCATCCACCGGACCCCTCATTTGTATTCCTACAAATCTTTGCAATCGACACTGTTCCCAATGAATCCAAACTCTTACAAAGAGAGACATGGTGGCCGTGTAACACTGTTCCCAAATGAATCCCAACTCTTTCAGGGAGAGACATGGTGGCCGTGTAACACTGTTCCCAAGTTGATGAATCCCAACTCTTACAGAGAGAGACATGGTGGCCGTGTAACACTGTTCCCAATGAATCCCAACGCTTACAGAGAGAGACATGGTGGCCGTGTAACACTGTTCCCAATGACTCCCAACTCTTACAGAGAAAGACATGGTGGCCGTGTAACACTGTTCCCAATGACTCCCAACTCTTACATAGAGAGACATGGTGGCCGTGTAACACTGTTGCCAATGAATCCCAACTCTTACAGAGAGAGACATGGTGGCCGTGTAACACTGTTCCCAATGAATCCCAACTCTTACGGAAGGGACATGGTGGCCGTGTAACACTGTTGTCAATGAATCCCAACTCTTACAGAGAGAGACATGGTGGCCGTGTAACACTGTTCCCAATGAATCCCAACTCTTACAGAGAGAGAGACATGGTGGCCGTGTAACACTGTTCCCAATGAAAACTCTTACATAAAGAGACATGGTGGCCGTGTAACACTGTTGCCAATGAATCCTAACTATTACAGAGAGAGACATGGTGGCCGTGTAACACTATTGCCAATGAATCCCACCTCTTACAGAGAGTGACATGGTGGCCGTGTAACACTGTTCCCAATGAATCCCAACTCTTACAGAGAGAGACATGGCGGCCGTGTAACACTGTTCCCAATGAATCCCAACTATTACAGAGAGAGACATGGTGGCCGTGTAACACTGTTGCCAATGAATCCCAACACTTACAGAGAGAGACATGGTGGCCGTGTAACACTGTTGCCAATGAATCCCAACTCTTACAGAGAGAGACATGGTGGCCGTGTAACATTGTTCCCAATGAATCCCAACTCTTACAGAGAGAGACATGGTGGCCGTGTAACACTGTTCCCAATGAACCCCATCTCTTACACAGAGAGACATGGTGGCCGTGTAACACTGTTCCCAATGAAAACTCTTACATAGAGAGACATGGTGGCCGTGTAACACTGTTGCCAATGAATCCCAACTCTTACAGAGAGAGCGACATGGTGGCCGTGTAACACTGTTCCCAATGAAAACTCTAACATAGAGAGACATGGTGGCCGTGTAACACTGTTACCAGTGAATCCCAACTCTTACAGAGAGAGACATGGTGGCCGTGTAACACTATTGCCAATGAATCCCACCTCTTACAGAGAATGACATGGTGGCCGTGTAACACTGTTCCCAATGAATCCCAACTATTGCAGAGAGAGACATGGCGGCCGTGTAACACTGTTCCCAATGAATCCCAACTCTTACAGAGAGAGACATGGTGGCCGTGTAACACTGTTCCCAATGAATCCCAACTCTTACAGAGAGAGAGACATGGTGGCCGTGTAACACTGTTCCCAATGAAAACTCTTACATAGAGAGACATGGTGGCCGTGTAACACTGTTACCAGTGAATCCCAACTCTTACAGAGAGAGACATGGTGGCCGTGTAACACTATTGCCAATGAATCCCACCTCTTACAGAGAATGACATGGTGGCCGTGTAACACTGTTCCCAATGAATCCCAACTCTTACAGAGAGAGACATGGTGGCCGTGTAACACTGTTCCCAATGAATCCCAACTCTTACAGAGAGAGACATGGTGGTCGTGTAACACAGTTCCCAATGAATCCCAACTCTTACAGGGAGAGACATGGTGGCCGTGTAACACTGTTGCCAAAGAATCCCAACTCTTACGGAGAGGGACATGGTGGACGTGTAACACTGTTGCCAATGAATCCCAACTCTTACAGAGAGAGACATGGTGGCCGTGTAACACTGTTCCCAATGAATCCCAACTCTTACAGAGAGAGACATGGTGGCCGTGTAACACTCTTCCCAATGAAAACTCTTACATAGAGAGACATGGTGGCCGTGTAACACTGTTGCCAATGAATCCCAACTCTTACAGAGAGAGACATGGTGGCCGTGTAACACTATTGCCAATGAATCCCACCTCTTACAGAGAGTGACATGGTGGCCGTCTAACACTGTTCCCAATGAATCCCAACTCTTACAGAGAGAGACATGGCGGCCGTGTAACACTGTTCCCAATGAATCCCAACTCTTACAGAGAGAGACATGGTGGCCGTGTAACACTGTTCCCAATGAATCCCAACTCTTACAGAGAGAGACATGGTGGCCGTGTAACACTGTTCCCAATGAATTCCAACTCTTACAGAGAGAGACATGGCGGCAGTGTAACACTAGGACAATGTTTCAGGGTCGGAATACTCGGAAAGATTTCAACTCTGTGCTTCAGTTTAAAAACAGAGTGCAGTTGTAATGAATATGGTGTTCTACATATTTCTGACGTGTTGTGAGTTTTCGCTAGGTGTTTTGCATACTAGTCCTTACTGGGCAGATTTCTGTATAGATGTTTGGGCCGCTTTCTTTGGATAGATGTGCCTCCCGTGCCTTTCTTATTTTTTGGGACCGGGTGTTTTTTGTTGACCGTCCAAGTATAGTCTGATTTATATAATCTACATTAATCTACTTTGATTATGAGGCCGGACATTGTGTGTCCCTCTCTCTTTATTTATTTATTTTTTTACTTTTTGATTTATTTTTTTTACTTAATTTGTAGTTAGTTAGATAGTCTTCCTTTTTTATTATTTATTTATTTATTTATTTATGTTATTTATATAGATATCGATGTTAGCAGCCTAGCTGCTGGTCATTGCGTTTTGTATTCCACTTTTCTAAGCCCTTGCAGCTTTATGGGAGGCTACTGTGCTTGTTCTGGTTAATTTAAATGGATTTGTCTCCCGCGGTGATGTTTATCGTACAACTGTCCATTCACTGAGACAGAACCGGTACCACCTGCTGGCCGTTCAGGTATGTTTTGATCTGTATAATCTACTGTGATATTTTGTGCTTGTGAGAAAATGTTTCCCGTGCTAGTTTTCCTTATTTATTTAGTTCTGTTTTGTGTTTGTGTGTCTTTACCATATATATATATATATATATATATATATATATATATATATATATATATATATATATATATATATATATATATATATATATATATATATATATATATATATATATATATTATATATATATATATATATATATATATATATATATATATGGTAAAGACACACGATACACACGATAATATATATATATATATATATATATATATATATATATATATATATATATATATATATATATATATATATATATATTATATATATATATATATATATATATATATATATATATATATATATATATATATATATATATATATATAATATATATATATATATATATATATATATATATATATATATATATATATATATATATATATATAATCGTGTGTACTACAAGTTCCGACGATTGATGTTGACGTTTGTTGTAGGTCACAGTTCACAGGTCACACCAGGCGTACATCGTACATGGACTTTTACCCTACTGATATCATAGTACTATCTTATACATACTTGTGTCTTATGCCATCCTAGTATGCTACTAACACCCCTATTTATATCCATATTGTTTACGTCGGTGAAGTTGTTTCCTAAGGGAGACTATACCTTCATTTGTATATTTTCCATCGGCGAGTCTGAAGTCAGTGCACCAGTTCACTTACCTTGGCTGCATTATCACGACGGACGCCAAGATGGACAAGGAGCTGGACAGCAGGCTGGCAAAAGCGAACAGCGCTTTCGGGCGACTATTCAAGCGGGTGTGGCACAATCAACAGCTGAAAACAGGTACCAAGATCAGCGTGTACAGAGCTGTCGTCCTCACCACCCTGCTGTATGGTTCCCAATCCTGGGCCCTCTACCGCAGCCAACTACGACTCCTCCAACGCTTCCACCAGCGCTGCCTGCGTACCATCCGGGGCATTTACTGGAGTGACTATGTCACCAACGTCGAGGTCCTTGAACAGGCTGAAACTGTGAGCATCGAGGCTTTGCTGCTGCGGACACAGCTCCGCTGGGCGGGGCATGTCTCCAGGATAGAGGATCATCGCCTACCAAAGATCACCATGTTCGGCGAGCTCGCCACTGGACACCAAGACAGAGGGGCACCAAAGAAGAGATACAAAGACTGTCTCAAGAAGTCACTTAGTGCCTCCCAAATCGACCACCGCCAGTGGTCTTCGCTTGCTGCGGACCGTGACACCTGGCGCTCCACCATTTACAAGGCAGCCGTCTCCTTTCAGGACTCTCGCAGAGCTAGCTTTAATGACAAGCGGCTCAGGAGAAAACACAGAGATGCCGCAACTCAGAACCCTGGCCATACCTCCCCCCTGCAGCCACTGCGGTCGAACCTGCCTTTCCCGGATTGGCCTCCTCAGCCACGAACATGCCTGCAGACGTCGTAGGCAACTCCTATAAAATCTTCGTTCGCTAAGTCAAGTCAAGCCAAGATATTTTCGAGTCTACATGGTTGCTGCCCTTGTGTTGCAAGCCTGATGAAGGTCTTTGACCGAAAGGTGGAAAATAATTGTAAAATGATGATGGGCGACAACAGGCCTCGCCTTATTATTATATATATATATAAAGAAAATCTCAAAAGGTGGCTTGTCTGGAACCCTGTTCAGAAATAAGTTTGTATTGACTCACTGAATGTAGATATAATGTTGTTTAAGTTTGTACTGACTCACTGAATGTAGATATAACGTTGTATAAGTTTGTATTGACTCACTGAATGTAGATATAACGTTGTATAAGTTTGTATTGACTCACTGAATGTAGATATAACGTTGTATAGTTTGTATTGACTCACTGAATGTAGATATAACGTTGTATTGACTCATTGAATGTAGATATAATGTTGTATAGTTTGTATTGACTCACTGAATGTAGATATAACGTTGTATAAGTTTGTATTGACTCACTGTATGTAGATATAACGTTGTATAAGTTTGTTTTGACTCACTGAATGTAGATATAACGTTGTAAAAGTTTGTATTGACTCACTGAATGTAGCTATAACGTTGTATAAGTTTGTATTGACTCACTGAATGTAGATATAACGTTGTATAAGTTTGTATTGACTCACTGAATGTAGATATAACGTTGTATTGACTCACTGAATGTAGATATAACGTTGTATAAGTTTGTATTGACTCCCTGAATGTAGATATAACGTTGTATAGTTTGTATTGACTCACTGAATGTAGATATAGCCTTGTATAAGTTTGTATTGACTCACTGAATGTAAATATAACGTTGTATAATTTTGTATTGACTCACTGAATGTAGATATAACGTTGTATAAGTTTGTATTGACTCACTGAATGTAGATATAGCGTTGTATAAGTTTGTATTGACTCAATGAATGTAAATATAACGTTGTATAAATTTGTATTGACTCACTGAATGTAGATATAACGTTGTATAAGTTTGTATTGACTCACTGAATGTAGATATAACGTTGTATAGTTTGTATTGACTCACTGAATGTAGATATGACGTTGTATTAGTCTGTATTGACTCACTGAATGTAGATATGACGTTGTATTAGTCTGTATTGACTCACTGAATGTAGATATAACGTTGTATAAGTTTGTATTGACTCACTGAATGTAGCTATAACATTGTATAAGTTTGTATTGACTCACTGAATGTAGATATAACATTGTATAAGTTTGTATTGACTCACTGAATGTAGATATAACGTTGTATTGACTCACTGAATGTAGATATAACGTTGTATAAGTTTGTATTGACTCATTGAATGTAGCTATAACGTTGTATAAGTTTGTATTGACTCACTGAATGTAAATATAACGTTGTATAAGTTTGTATTGACTCACTGAATGTAGATATAACGTTGTATAAGTTTGTATTGACTCACTGAATGTACATATAACGTTGTATAGTTTTATTGACTCACTGAATGTAGATATAACGTTGTATAAGTTTGTATTGACTCACTGAATGTAGATATGACGTTGTATAAGTTTGTATTGACTCACTGAATGTAGATATAACGTTGTATAAGTTTGTATTGACTCACTGAATGTAGATATAGCCTTGTATAAGTTTGTATTGACTCACTGAATGTAAATATAACGTTGTATAATTTTGTATTGACTCACTGAATGTAGATATAACGTTGTATAAGTTTGTATTGACTCACTGAATGTAGATATAGCGTTGTATAAGTTTGTATTGACTCAATGAATGTAAATATAACGTTGTATAAGTTTGTATTGACTCACTGAATGTAGATATAACGTTGTATAAGTTTGTATTGACTCACTGAATGTAGATATAACGTTGTATAGTTTGTATTGACTTACTGAATGTAGATATAACGTTGTATAAGTTTGTATTGACTCACTGAATGTAGATATGACGTTGTATTAGTCTGTATTGACTCACTGAATGTAGATATAACGTTGTATAAGTTTGTATTGACTCACTGAATGTAGCTATAACATTGTATAAGTTTGTATTGACTCACTGAATGTAGATATAACGTTGTATAAGTTTGTATTGACTCACTGAATGTAGATATAACGTTGTATTGACTCACTGAATGTAGATATAACGTTGTATAAGTTTGTATTGACTCATTGAATGTAGCTATAACGTTGTATAAGTTTGTATTGACTCACTGAATGTAAATATAACGTTGTATAAGTTTGTATTGACTCACTGAATGTAGATATAACGTTGTATAAGTTTGTATTGACTCACTGAATGTACATATAACGTTGTATAGTTTTATTGACTCACTGAATGTAGATATAACGTTGTATAAGTTTGTATTGACTCACTGAATGTAGATATGACGTTGTATAAGTTTGTATTGACTCACTGAATGTAGATATAACGTTGTATAAGTTTGTATTGACTCACTGAATGTAGCTATAACGTTGTATACGTTTGTAATTACTCACTGAATGTTGATATAACGTTGTATAAGTTTGTATTGACTCACTGAATGTAGATATAACGTTGTATTGACTCACTGAATGTAGCTATAACGTTGTATATGTTTGTATTGACTCACTGAAGTAAATATAACGTTGTATAAGTTTGTATTGACTCACTGAATGTAGATTATAACGTTGTATAAGTTTGTATTGACTCACTGAATGTAGATATAACGTTGTATTTGTATTGACTCGCTGAATGTTGCCTTTACTAGGAGATAAATTAAATGGAGTAAAGAATTCTTATACCAAGTTGTGTGTCACTCTTTTGAGTGGTTGTGTTTGTGATATGATTTTAAATTTTAAAAACACGAGAATTTCGGCACAAAAAAAAACATTACACCTGTACCTCTGAAAAGGAAGATTCACCATGGACACAGATGACAACATGAAGTGAATTTGGTTTCAAGTGTGTTGCATGGGGATTAAAGTACGTGCACAGGGCAATGTGCTTGGTTGATGATGATTGTTTTGTAATTTATAATTGGAATTTGAAAATGACGGTTTTTGTCGTTACCACTTCGGTCATTATCGTCCCGAAAGTTGAGTACAACAGATGATACAGCTAGAGGTACATAATCACAGCAGCAACATAACCACACGATTATTAATGCATATGATTTGCAGAAAACAAGCTTGGTCTATTACATTGAGCCAAAAACAAATATTTATCTTATTCTACACCAGACACACCACAGGAACATAAAGATCGATCATGATAGTTCAAGGGTGATGCCAGAATAGCTTGGCGCCTATGGGCGCCAAGCTATGCTGGCACTACCCTTGAACGATCGTGGTCGATTCGTGTCCTGTCCTGCAGTGCAGTCTTCAGAGGACAACGGCAATATTTAAGGATTTCGGTGTTGGGGTAGAATGAGTTATCAAGGGACAACAATTGGCATGGTGATTCCGGTCATTCTTAACGTTCAACACCTTGACTGAAACCTTAGACCACGCTTAGCACGATACAAATTTTTCTCTAACTCCCTAAAAATGTTACAAAAAAGAAAACAATTGCTGGGGACTGTTTCAGTAGTGTCAGATACATGCAAATCAAATCAAAATCAGTTCTCAAAATGAGAGATGAAATTTCACCTCTGTTTAATGTTTTTTCTCCGACAGTTTGAGATTTCCCCAAATATATATGGCCCTGGCTCAGATTTACTGTCAAGAAGTTGTGACACTCCCTATCCAAAATTAAATTCCATATTTAAAGGAACAGAGATATGACACATCAAGTTCAAAACAAGACGCCGCATCCTGTGGTATTATTGTGATGATAAAACCTTTATTTCTGTTATTGGACTGCACACACAGTTAGCATTGTGTACATGACCATTTACACCGTCACAAAAGTTTAGTACACATATTTCCACAGCAATAATGCCAAGACGCTCATACACAAAGCACCTTGGCACCATATTGTTCAATAATCTAAATTCGCCGCAGACAAACAACCCTACCCCCTACCCTTACCCTTGTCGCCGCCCCCCCCCCCCTGCGCCACCCCCCCCCCCCCCCCCCGTTTCCGGTACGTCAGATTTACAGACCTGGACACACACACACACACACACACACACACGCACACACACACACGCACACACACACACACACACACACACACACACACACTCACACACGCGTATGCACACACGCGCGCACGCACACACATACACACACTATAGTTTTACAACCTTGGAATTTGTTTATGCAAAAAGGGAGTAAATAGCAGAAAGAGAATTCAACACTAAACACCTATCAGTCGGACGAAATTGTAAAGAAACAATGGCCGGGGTCTACT
Source organism: Semisulcospira habei (assembly GCA_036245525.1). Taxonomy (NCBI): domain Eukaryota; kingdom Metazoa; phylum Mollusca; class Gastropoda; family Semisulcospiridae; genus Semisulcospira; species Semisulcospira habei. The sequence continues at coordinate 3,872,644 of BTPG01000004.1, forward strand.
GAATGGCACACAGCTCTTTTGTTTATGTTTTATTTCTTCGGGTAAAGCAATCGTCGCTACCTATGAGCCTATTCATTGCAGTAATATGATTACAATGTGATTGTCAAAGCCAGAGAAGATTGACGTTAGCATCAAAACGCTAAACTAACTTAAACTGGAACTGACATAGAGACGTAAGACTGTTGTAAACGGCATCCGTTACTTTAGTCTCGCCGCGGACACAGACTGCCGGTGAAGTTCAATGATCCGTAACCAGACTCCGCTGTATCAGCAGTCGGAGACAATTATCCGATTAAAGGTGGTCTACCCGCAGCCATAAAGCCGACCTCTCGCATTTTAATTGGACAATTGCCTCAGCCGGGCGTGTCATCAGTCGTAGGCATATCTTCAGATGACTGCCTCAGTCTGAGGATGGTACATGTGTATAGCACATCAAGATGTATAGCTTTTCAGGAGCCCCTTTGCCTGCAAGGGCGCATGAAACTCTGTGGTTCTACTGAGGAGCCGTATATCAGCAGGGACTGAATAATTCTCACCCACAATTGGGGTGGACCAATACTCAAAGACTTACATCATATTGCTGACTCGGAGTGAGGATGCAATGCTGATGACATCACACAGTGAGAGATACTACACTCAAGGACTTACATCATATGGCTGACTGGGAGTGAGGATGCAATGCTAATGACATCACACAGTGAGAGATACTACACTCAAGGACTTACATCATATGGCTGACTGGGAGTGAGGATGTAATGCTAATGACATCACACAGTGAGAGATACTACACTCAAGGACTTACATCATATGGCTGACTGGGAATGAGGATGCGATGCTGATGACGTCACACAGTGAGAGATACTACACTCAAAGACTTACATCATATGGCTGACTGGGAGTGAGGATGCGATGCTGATGACATCACACAGTGAGGGACTTACATCATATTGCTGACTGGGAGTGAGGATGCGATGCTGATGACATCACACAGTGAGAGATACTACACTCAAGGACTTACATCATATGGCTGACTGGGAGTGAGGATGCGATGCTGATGACATCACACAGTGAGAGATACTACACTCAAGGACTTACATCATATTGCTGACTAGGAGTGAGGATGCGATGCTGATGACATCACACAGTGAGAGATACTACACTCAAGGACTTACATCATATGGCTGACTGGGAGTGAGGATGCGATGCTGATGACGTCACACAGTGAGAGATACTGCACTCAAGGACTTACATCATATTGCTGACTGGGAGTGAGGATGCGATTCTGATGACGTCACACAGTGAGAGATACTACTTTTCATGAGCCCCTTTGATTGCGGGGTCACGTGACACTCTGTTTCTGGCTGAAAGACTATGTCTGGGTGCAGGTATTTAGTGCATACTGAGGTTATTCGACACATTAGGCCCACCCACTGATTCAGTACGTAAGACAGGACAGATAAGGTTAAGATGACACATTAGGCCCACCCACTGATTCAGTACGTAAGACAGGACAGATAAGGTTAAGATGACTAATGAAAAGAAATCTCACCAACCAACCAACCAACCAAACACCACTAAAAAAAAAAAAAAAAAAAAAAAAAAAAAAAAAAAAAAAACCAACCATCCACTAAAAAAACAAACAAAACAAAAAAGAAAATCAATCCTCCACCACCTAAAAAAAATAAAAAATAAAAATGCCAAAACTGACGGGGGGGGGGGGGGGGGAGGGCCACCTGCTTTCATACCCCCTCCCCTGGATCCGTCACTGGCTAAAGTGAAAGCAACGTTTTCGGACCCCCCAAAAACTGAACATTCAAAGGAAGAAGAAAGTGTACATAACTTGACAACATTTATCAATTTTCTTACGAAATGATCTCTCTAATACTTAAAGCCTGGTTAAACAAAAACAACATTACCTGCTAAACAGAAAAAGCAGTGGTTGTGATACTTATTTTCAAAGCTAAATAAAACGGCTTTCAATGTAAGTAGTATGAAAAATAGGCCGGCAATGATAGGTACGTCTATTTGGTGTCAACAATACGCATGCAATGATAGGCACGTCCATTTGGTGTCAACAGTAGGCAGACAATAATAGGCACATCTGTTTGGTGTGAACAGTAGGCAGGCAACGATAGGCACGTCTATTTGGTGTCAACAATAGGCAGGCAATGACAGGCACGTCTATTTGGTGCCAACAATAGGCAGACAATGATAGGCACATCTATTTGGTGTGAACAATAGGCAGACATTGATAGTCACGTCTATTTGGTGTGAACAATAGGCAGACAATGATAGGCACGTCTATTTGGTGTGAACAATAGGCAGACAATGATAGGCACGTCTATTTGGTGTCAATAATACACTGTTTACTCATGAAACTGGCAACAACAAAAAATGCATTCTAATTGGTGCAGGTATATCTGGTATTCAAAGATGCACATAACCATAGTAACAACTACTACAAAACAGGCAGACATCCTAATACACTGGTAAGAAATGATGAATGAGGTCCTGGAGTACATAACTTCACACTGTGACATTGCAAGGAACACGCTTTAAATGACATCCAAATTATAGAAAAACAAAACCAAACCATATCAGCACAACAGCTAAACTGTATTAATGCACTTTTGTTATTGATTTCTGTGTGTGTGTGTGTGGGGGGGGGGGAATGCTGAAAAAATGGTGGACAGCTGGCTGAGTACATAATTTCACAACAAACGGACTAGTTTTTGGCAATTTTCCATGGTTAAACAAAGGGTTTTTGTTTAGCCACAAACTGCATCAGTATGTAGACCTTGTGTGGAACTCATGATAACTAATACAGTACTGTAAAAACATGATGTCATCTCATCCACAACAAAAATATTTCGTATTATGTTGATGTATACATAAACTCACAACACTGAACACAATGCTTGTAGTAAAGTTATGCACATCTCTCATTTAATATTTATTTATGCAAAGTGCCTCCAAACGACGTAAGGTCTGTCAGGTATTATGTTATTTGGATTCTGAAATCCTAGAAATGTGGTATGGCCACATCCATGATAATCTTGGGCAAATTTTAACCAAATGATGAAAATGCTTTGAAGGCCCACTACCGCCGTGACTGTTGAAATATACACTTTTGTAACAGATGGCTATGAAACGCTACACACAGGTCTAGTTAGGGTTAATTTAGACAAAAACCGAAAAACGAACAAAAAAATCAGCAATTAATTAAACAAATTTGGACAAGAAAAAAAATGTCGGTCTAACTTCAATCTTCCGTGTGAAAGCTGCCGGTAGGGCCCTAAGTGGTCCTCTCAGTTTGGTTATGACTCACGTGTATCGTGTGAAAGCTGCCGGTAGGGCCCTAAGTGTCCCTCTCAGTTTGGTTATGACTCACGTGTATCGTGTGAAAGATGCCGGTAGGGCCCTAAGTGGCCCTCTCAGTTTGGTTATGACTCACGTGTATCGTGTGAAAGCTGCCGGTAGGGCCCTAAGTGGCCCTCTCAGTTTGGTTATGGCTCACGTGTATCGTGTGAAAAATGTCGGTAGGGCCCTAAGTGGCCCTCTCAGTTTGGTTATGGCTCACGTGTATCGACCGATCCACACATGTCCGACAATAAGGGATGTCTTCTGCACTTACAAAATCCATTTTTTTCTCTCAAAATTTAATCAGTTTTCACACATCTGTGAAACCCCCGTTACCCCTCCGATGAGTCAACTAAATTAGGATACATAGGAAGGTGTTATGATCAGTTACCTGTGTGCCAAATTTGATTGAAAAGTTTGAAAAAATGTTAATAATAACTACAATTATTGGCATTTTATACATATTTGTAGATCTCTTGTGACCCTTGACCTTTTCAGAGGGTCATCCAAATTAGTATGCATAGATAGGTCTTATCATCAGGTATCTCTGTAGCAAGTTTGGGTTTGGAATTGTGAATAGTATTTGAGAAAAAAAAATCTTTTGTCTAAATATGGTGATTTTGGACCTATTTCTTGAGCTTTTGTGACCCTTGACATTTCCAAGGGATCAGCCAAATTAGTGTGAGTACAAAGGTCTTACCGTCAGGTGTCTTTGTAGCAAGTTTGGTTTTGAAATTCTGAATAGTGTTTGAGGAAAAAATAAATGATGTCCCAAAATAGCTATTTTGTATATATTTCCTGATCCCTTGTGACCTTGACCTTGAATGTTTAGAAAGGTCTTGTCACAAATTATCCATGGGCCAAGTTTGAAGACTGTAGCTTGAATAGTCTCCGAGAAAATGCCAAGGTTAAAGTTTACCACGGACGACGGCGGACGGACGACCACTGGCTCAGGACATAGACTCATTTTTGCTTCACACGTGAGCCTTAAAACATCTTTTGTCAAAATATGGCTATTTTGAACCTATCTCCAGAGCTCTTGTGACCCTTGACCTTCCCGAGTGATCAACCCAAGTGCGTGTGCGTATAAAGGTCTTACCGTCAGGTATCTTTGCACACAGTTTGAGTTTGAGGTTGTGAATAGTAGTTGAGAAAAAATAAATTATTTTCAAAAATTGCTATTTTTTATATATTGCCTGATCCCCTGTGACCTTGACCTTTGTGAGAGGTCAGTAAAATTGGTATGTTTAGAAAGGTCTTGCCACAAAGTATCCTTGGGCCAAGTTTGAAGGCTGTAGTTTGAATAGTCTCCGAGAAAATGCCAACGTTAAAGTTTACCACAGGTGACGGACAACGGCGGATGAAGATGGACGACAGACGACGGACGTAAGACCACTGGCCCAGAACATAGACTCACTTTTGCTTCGCACGTGAGCCAAAAATTGGTTGGACTCATTGGTGTTTGGAAAAGAAGAAACACATTGGACTTGGCCAAAGTTGGGCTGACACTGAGCAGGTTGCTTAACAGAGCAGCTTTGGACAGGCAAGAAATCTCCTTCCACTTTAAAAGTAGCCTTGTAAAATGAGTCAGCTTTGAACAGGCAAGAAATCTCCTTCCACTTTAAGTTGCCTTGTAAAATGAGTCAGCTTTGGACAGGCAAGAAATCTCCTTCCACTTTATGTTGCGTTGTAAAATGAGTCAGCTTTGGACAGACAAGAAATCTCCTTCCACTTTAAGTTGCCTTGTAAAATGAGTCAGCTCTGGACAGGCAAGAAATCTCCTTCAACTTTAAGTTGCGTTGTAAAATGAGTCAGCTTTGGACAGGCAAGAAATCTCCTTCCACTTTAAGTTGCGATGTAAAATGAGTCAGCTTTGGACAGGCAAGAAATCTCCTTACACTTCAAGTTGCGTTGTAAAATGAGTCAACTTTGGACAGGCAAGAAATCCCCTTCAACTTTAAGTTGCGTCGTAAAATGAGTCAGCTTTGGACAGGCAAAAAATCTCCTTCCACTTTAAGTTGCGATGTAAAATGAGTCAGCGTTGGACAGGCAAGAAATCTCCTTCCACTTTAAGTTGCGTTGTAAAATGAGTCAGCGTTGGACAGGTAAGAAATCTCCTTCCACTTTAAGTTGCGTTGTAAAATGAGTCAGCGTTGGACAGGTAAGAAATCTCCTTCCACTTTAAGTTGCCTTGTAAAATGAGTCAGCTTTGGCAGCGAATTTATTTATTTATTTATTTTCTCGACCTAAGCGTGTTCCGATATGCGCAATTTCGACGAACTGTATTCCTTTCCTACACCCCCCCCCCCCCCCCCACACACACACACACACACATTGTGGTTTAAATTTAAAGTGGCTTCCCATCCGCCTATCTCTTTTCTAATTCACCGGGGGTTTGAATTTTTCACCCAGTGGAAAGGTGTTCTCCTCCACACCCACCCCCACCCCCCGACTCCCCGCCCCCATTTGCTTTTCACCCAGGGGAAAGGTGTGCTCTACCCCCACTCCCACATCCGTAGTTTGATTGTCCACCCGGTGTAAAGGTGACTTGCTTGTTTTTGCCTTCACAGTGCAGACGTGTAGATATCCTGGCCCTGTGAACACAGCAACTCCTCAAGCTAAAGACGTCATCACCCACTTCATATACCTGGTGAAATTACGTCATGCTCGTGACGTCGCAGTTCACGTCGTCATGACAACGCGGCAAAATGTATCACAAGTTGGTAACCAGAGGTAAACATGACAACAATTATCATCATTATGGAGACTGTGTCCGACAGGTTTATTGACCGTCATCTTGTAAACAGTGGAATGGCGGACAGCACAGCCACAGCTGTACAACCTGCAGTCATATACATCATCTATAAGTACAACAACCACTTCTATTCAACAACAACGACAACACTGGGAAAAAAACCGAACAAAACTGCCGGTTGGATGGGTGGCTGGCTGGGTGGGTGGGTGGATGGCTGGGTGGGTGGATGGCTGGGTGGGTGGCTGGCTGGGTGGATGGCTGGGTGGGTGGATGGCTGGGTGGGTGGCTGGGTGCTGCTACTGGCCCACACGTGCTGCCTAATGGTGGTGTGGTGGTCGTAGTGGTCATCACCACCATCAGACTATAGAGGAGGACCAACCCAGACCAGGAGGGAGGTGCATCGTGACGCGGCGCCAAGTCTGTATCTATAAAGAACATTATCACCACCCCTCCACCCCATCACCATCACCACCCGCCTCTCCAGTCCGCGGACAACGTTATAGTCCGTCACGGTCACGGCGTCACGCACGGCCAGCGCCACGTCACGGATGGCAGCTTCATCATCACGTGGCGTCACCACCTGTACGGGCACGCCACGTGCACGGAGACGGGTGACCACAGGCAGGTCAACACGTGGGGCGTCACACAGGATAATGGTGTCACGGTACTGCAGGTCACGACCTGGTCACACACAAACAACAACTAGTATAATAGTCAGCAGTCAGCAAACAAGCATGGTGGTGCGTTGGTGTTGGTGGTGTTGTGGTTGGTGGTCGTAGTGGTGTTGGTGTTGCTGTTGTTGGTGGTGGTGGTGTTGTTGTTGTTGGTGGTGGTGGTGGTGGTGGTGGTGTTGAGTACAAGATATGACGTCATACGTGGCTGCCCCACCCGGAGTTCGTCCATGAGGTGTGCGATGTGGTCAGCACAACGTCCACAGTCATCTGGCAGGCCCCCTGTGTGAACAGGTGATAGTGTGTAGGGCCAGACATCACCCTCCAAGTGCCGTATCACCCTGACCGCGGGGCCGTCTGTAGGTGCGGGGGCGGCGCTGCTGCTGTAGTGGGGGACACGGACATCATCAATCAACCATGACTCCCTCACGTGACTGAGGACGGCCGGCGGACACCTCACTGGTGTTGTGACGCGTTCCTCATGGAGACAGGCAGGTGTGACGTCACGCTCCACTGCGGCGGCCCACAGGTGTAGTGCGGGGACTCGGGCAGCCAGGTGAGTGCAGAACGCGGCGAACCTGCCGCTAGTGTTGACACCGCCATCCCAACTAGCGTCACTGTTACAGAGAATGGATAGGCAGACAGCCAGTGACGTCATTATTGTCGCAAGTTCACCCGCTGATGACGTATTCTACACTGTTTGTGTCTTGGGGCGTATGACGTCATCACCGCGCTTATGTTGTGATCGGCTGGTTAAAATTAACCTCTCTCTCTCTCTCTCTCTCTCTCTCTCTCTCTCTCTCTCTCTCTCTCTCTCTCTCTCTCTCTCTCTCTCCCTCTCTCTCCCTCTCTCTCTCTCTCTCTCTCTCTCTCTCTCTCTCTCTCTCTCTCTCTCTCTGTCTTTGTTTTTTTCTCTGTCTCTGTCTTCTGTCTGTCTGTCTGTCTGTCTGTCTGTCTGTCTGTCTGTCTGTCTGTCTGTCTCTCTCTCTCTCTCTCTCTCTCTCTCTCTCTCTCTCTCTCTCTCTCTCTCTCTCTCTCTCTCCATCCACACAAACTGACCGGTGAGCCAGTATAACGGTCTGTTTAATGTCCGTCACCAGTGTCGCGTCATCACAACTTACACACAGTCAAACTTACCTGCCACTAAAGGCTTCGTCAGCGATAACAAACAGCTCCCCGTCACGCGCGGCTGACACCAGTTCCTCCGCAGCTCCCCCCACATCTGTCTCGTCGTCAAAGTCATAGAAATGGCTGTAAACCCGTGGGCCGGGTGCTGATGTTGATGCTGGTGTTGGTGTTGATGTGGGCCCAATCCCCAGGGAGTGCTGCAGCTGACGTTCGATAAGCAAGATGGCGGCACGGCTGTGTCTGTGGGAACTCACCAAATGAACGTCCTTTCCTTGGTGCCCCCACTGCAAGCCCTTTATGACGAGAACGACCGTTTTCCCCGTGCCTGTGTGGACAATGGAGGAACAAAAGGTGTCATAGCAGAACGTGTTATTTTGGTCAACGTATTCAGCCTGACACATTTACAGCTGGGGATGGATCGACCGTGACAATTCAGTCCACAGTAGTGCTTGATAACGTTCTTTTGATGCCACAGAACTAATCTTGAACATGTACTGAGCGTGAAATATCACCACACTAATCCTATACATGTACTGAGCTTGAAATATCACCACACTAATCCTATACATGTACTAAGCTTGAATTATCACCACACTAATCCTATACATGTACTGAAATATCACAACACTAATCCTATACATGTAGTGAGCTTGAAATATCAGCACACTAATCCTATACATGTACTGAGCTTAAAATATCACCACACTAATCCTATACATGTAGTGAGTTTGAAATATCACCACACTAATCCTATACATGTAACGTGCTTGAAATAACACCACACTAATCCTATACATGTACTCGACTTTAAATATCGCCACTCTAATTCTAAACAATGTGTTCTCTTGGCTTGACTTCGCGAACGAAGATTCTATAGGGTTTGCCCACGTCGTCTGCAGGCATTTTCGTGGTTGCGGAGGCCAATCCGGGACAGGCAGGTTCGACCGCAGTGGCTGCAGGGGAAGGTCTGGTCAGGGTTCTGAGTTACGACAGCTCTGTTTTTTCTTCTGAGCCGCTTGTCCTTAAGGTTAGCTCTGCGAGAGTCCTCAAAGGAGACGGCTGCCTTGTGAATGGTGGAGCGCCAGGTGTCACGGTCCGCAGCAAGCGAAGACTACTGGCGGTGGTTGATTTGGCAGGCATTAAGTGACTTCTTGAGACCGTCTTTGTATCTCTTCTTTGGTGCCCCTCTGTCTCGGTGTCCAATGGCGAGCTCGCCGAACAGAGTGATCTTGGGTAGGCGATGATCCTCCATCCTGGAGACGTGCCCCGCCCAGCGAAGCTGTGTCCGCAGCAGCAAAGCCTCGATGCTCACAGTTTCCGCCTGTTCAAGGACCTCGACGTTGGTGACATAGTCACTCCAGTGAATGCTGAGGATGGTACGCAGGCAGCGCTGGTGAAAGCGTTCGAGGAGTCGTAGTTGGCTGCGGTAGAGGGCCCAGGACTCGGAACCGTACAGCAGGGTGGTGAGGACGACAGCTCTGTACACGCTGATCTTGGTGCCTTTTTTCAGCTGTTGATTGTGCCACACCCGCTTGAATAGTCGCCCGAAAGCACTGTTCGCTTTTGCCAGCCTGTTGTCCAGCTCCTTGTCCAGCTTGGCGTCTGACGTGATGATGCAGCCAAGGTAGGTAAACTGGTGTACAGACTTCAGTTCGGACTCGCCGATGGTGATGTGGGGAGGGTGATTCTCTTCCTTGGGTGCCGGCTGATGAAGGACCTCTGTCTTTTTCAGACTGACCTCAAGTCCAAAGAGCTGGGCGGCATCTGCGAAGCAGGACGTAATGCGCTGCAAGGCTCTCTCTGTGTGTGCAACGAGGGCAGTGTCATCAGCAAAGAGCAGCTCACGAATCAGTTGGTCTAGGGTATTCGTGTGGGCCTGCAGTCGTCTGAGGTTGAACAGGCTGCCACCGAGACGGTACCTGATGTACACTGCGTCGTCATCGTCGAGGTCCACTGTGGCCTGCTTCAACATCATGCTGAAGAAGATGGTGAAGAGGGTCGGTGCCAGCACGCAGCCTTGCTTCACGCCGTTGCGAATGGGGAATGGTTCTGAGAGGTCACTGTTTAGTCTGACCTGGCCTTGCTGGTCCTCGTGGAGCTGGACGATCATGTTGAGGAACTTTGGTGGACAGCCTAGTCGCTCCAGGATCTGCCACATACTTTGCCTGCTCACAGTGTCAAACGCTTTTGTTAGGTCGACAAACGTTACGTACAGCCATTTGTTCTGCTCGCGGCACTTCTCCTGAAGCTGTCTCAGCACAAAGACCATGTCGGTGGTACTCCTGTTGGCTCTGAAGCCACACTGGCCCTCTGGGAGGTGGTCTTCAGCGATGGCAGGTACCAGCCGATTCAGGAGCAACCTTGCGAGAATTTTCCCGGCAATGGACAGCAGGGTAATTCCACGATAATTAGAGCAGGCAGACTTCTCTCCTTTGTTCTTGTACAGAGTGATGATGACTGCATCACGGAGATCTTTTGGTAGTGTTCCTTTTTCCCAGCAGCAGAGAAAGAGGTCGTGGAGCTTGTTGTGCTGTGCTGGGCCTCCATGTTTCCAGATCTCTGGCGGGATTACGTCAATGCCTGCTGCTTTGCCACTCATGAGCTGGTGGATGGCTGTGAGGGTCTCTTCGGCGGTGGGCGGTTCGTCCAATTCAACTTTTAGTGGAAGGTGTGGGATTTGGAGGATGACTGTTTCTTGAACAGTGCGCTCAGCGCCGAAGAGGTCCTGAAAGTATTCCGACCAGCGGTTCAAGATGGAGGTATTATCTGTGAAGAGTGCCTGTCCATCAGCGCTTCGCAGGGGACTTTGTACCAGGTGCCTAGGGCCATGCACTGCTTTCAGTGCTTCGTAGAAGCCCCTGTAGTCACCGTTGTCAGCGCAGAGCTGGGTCCTCTGTGCGAGTCTGGACCACCACTCGTTCTGGAGCTCTCTAAGCTTGAGCTGGAGACTGCTGCAGATGAGGCGGAAGGCAGACTTCTTCACAGGGCAGGAGGGCTGGGCTAGGTGGGCCTGGTGGGCGGCTCTTTTTTTTTTTGCTAGAAGTTCCTGGATCTCTACGTCGTTTTCGTCAAACCAGTCTTTGTTCCTCTTTCTAGCAAAGCCCAAGACTTCCACAGAAGATTTTACAATAGCAGTTTTCAGTTGTTCCCAGAGTGTTCCAGAGGACGAGTCTGCTGGATCAACTGTGTCTTTGAGCATGCGCTGTAAAGAGTACTGAGCTTAAAATATCACCACACTAATCCTATACATGTAGTGAGTTTGAAATATCACCACACTAATCCTATATATGTAATGTGCTTGAAATAACACCACACTAATCCTATACATGTACTCGACTTTAAATATCGCCACTCTAATTCTAAACAATATGTAGTGAGCTTGAAATATCACCACTCTAATCTTATACATGTACTGAGTTTGAAATAACACCACACTAATCATATACATGTACTAAGCTTGAAATATCACCACAATATTGCCATACATGTACTCAACTTGAAATATCGCCACTCTAATCATATACAATATGTAGCGAGCTTGAAATATCATCAAACGAATCATATACATGCACTCATCCTTAGCATTCACGATTAACCAATCCCCCGCATACCGCACTCACACAAGCAAGGGATGACCAACACTGATGTAAAATTGTCCACACATGCAAGGTTGGTTGGTTGTACATTGCTTAACGTCCCGACAGCAACACACATCCAATATTAAGAGCTACAAGCAGCGCAAACAGTAGGGCGAGTTTAAAGAAGGAAAATACAGGTGAATGGACCAAGGGTAGTCAAAAACACATGCCCCAGAATAGAGGGGAAAACCCAGCTTGTGGGGCTGACCAGGGTGACCCTGGGAACTAAAAAGTAAAGAGCCCCACCCAAGTCCCCCAGGGCAGACCCGGGTGGGGGACTCATGGAAGGGATGACCAACGCCGATGTCAAATTGAGTTGGGAAGGTGGTATGCTATTTTCACCACTCACACATTTTTAGCTTGCCAATAACAAAATTGTGTGGCGGAGAACAACGGCGGCGGAGTCAGCTGTACAACACTTCTGGGTATTTATTGTGAGCAAGAAAGGAAAGAAAACAATTGACGTCACTGGCACTCCAACACCGGACGCGCGGATCTGAGGGCCAACACATCATCAACCACTTGGCCACAATACATGGGCTGATCCAGAGGGTGTCTCACCGGAGGGGGGTGGGGGGCAACCTCACCCCCCCCCCTCCATCTCCAAACTGTGTCATACAATAAATAATAAATCCAGACCAATACAGTGACTATCAGGCGAGCATAAGAAAAAAAGTCATAAGAAAGAAAGAAACGCGCTTAGAAATAACAAATACACATAAGTTGTGTTGCGATTGTTCTTTCTTAGCGCGTTTGTTTGTGGATTTTGTTTATAAATGTACTAGTGTGTTGTGACCGTTCTTTCCAAGCGTGTTTCTTTTTATTTTTTATTGACAGTTTTTATAGCTTAAGATTTTTATTTGTTGAAACTTTTCTTCTCTCATCTCGGGACGTAGCCAGCGCCAAGTTCTTGGAGGCTGCCTTCCTCCGGGAGGCGTACTTCGCTGAGCGCGGCGATGTCGATGTTTAACCTCCGCAATTCATGGGCAATGAGGGCGGAGCGACGCTCAGGGCGTCCGCTGTCTGCTGTGTCGAGCATGGTTCGGATGTTCCAGCATGCTACGTTGAGTCCGGTCGTGGTCGTCATGAGAGTGGATCCGTTGTTTTTTCTTGTTTTCTGACCGCATGAGAAGATGCCCGTTGTCCGCGGCTAGCCAACTGGGGTTACGAGGGGATGAGCTTTGGTTAGGCCACCTTTTCTAGGCCCCTCTCCGTGTGGAGCAAGCAGTGCTGTCCCTAGAGAAGGCTGCTTGGTCGTTCAGGGTGTGCCGAGTGACGTTGTCATCCCCAGGTCAACATCAGGCGACCAATATCCTGAACCGCCTGCATGCAGGTTTGAGACTGCGGCTTACAGTGACATCTTTCACCTGCCGTTTTGCCCCTTGCCCATCGCTACAGGACTTGGAAAGTTCAGTGTCATAGTCCGTGGACGGGGAAGTGGCGCAGTGGTTAAGGCGTCTGCCTCCAATACCAAAGGTGCGAGGTTCGATACCGGGTTCCGGCGTTGGATTTTTCTCCTCTGGTAAGTGACACCGTCTGGGCAGTGGGCAGATGCTCACATCTGCACGGGACATAGACGACCCCGGCCCCCACGAGTCCCCTCTGTTAAAGACATCACATATGAGGAGAAGAGCAAGTTTGCAGACATGATTTACATGCTCCTTCATTTGAAGATCTTTATCAAGAAAAACGCCAAGATTGCGATCTGAATCAGAAAATGGAATAGGTGAGTCACAAATGAGTCAGGAGAATTGGGCTGCAGTCGAGAGGCACCGACAAGAAGAGCTTCTGTCTTGCCCTCGTTTAACTGAAGTTTATTTTCACACATCCAGGACTTAACATCTGAGATACAGCTCTGAACATCTGAAAAAAGGTCAAGGTCATAGTTGCCATATTTGTCTTACAGATTATTGAGTACCTCTAAAGCCGCTGTTCTGATATGCTTTGAATGTTTAGGAATTGATGCCTTACCCTCATATGTGATGTCTTTAACATAATGAATTAACGACCTGTAAGGTGAAGGTTTCAGAGGCCATATTTATGTGAGCCTTTGTGCAGGCAATATATCTGAAACCACATGCCCGATTTTTTTCCAAATTTTCCTCGATGATATTTTCACTCAGCCCCTTCACAACCGAGAAACTCTCAATAGGATCCATCTGCAAGACAAATAGATCCTCATGAGCCTCGCGCGATCGCGGGTGTGGTGGCTCATGGCGAGTTTGGCTCCTGCTAACACAACTGACATACATGTATTTGACGTTTGGGGTTCCTTGGGACTGAATTAAGAAAGATTTCAGAGCAATATTTGCGTCTAGTGGTAGCGAAGAGAATAAAATAAAACCAGGTTTATGTCGCTACATCACTTCAAGATGACTTGCACAGTTGTTGGGAATGCTTTCAGGCAGACAAAATGGTGCATTACTGTCTGCGTGGAGTGGGTGGGGCTAAATAGTTGTTCCAAGAGCAAGGCTTGTTGGCTTAGGTGTGACAGCAAATGTGAAACAGTATAAATGTAGTCACCAATCGTCCATGCAGCCGCTCTTCAGCCGTCGTGTGTGTATGCGTGCGTTTGTATAAGGCAAAATCTTAGAGACTATAACATTCACAGAGACTTTAAACTCGACACAACTGTAGCAAGAACAACTTTACCCACTTATTTCACCTGTAGAGAAGTCAAGGTCATCATAGGTCGTTGTGTTTGTAAAGATTAGTCATTTTTCGCACACAAATTTTGTGAAAGTTAACGTTGGGCGCAGACGTTTGAAAGTACCTAAGTCTGCATTTTATACCACGAATGACTCTCCTTAACCCATTCAGCCCTGACGCACTACAGCAGGAGATGGGTCGACCATGATAATTCAAGGATATTGCCAGATTAACTTGGCGCCTGTCGGCTCGAAGCTAATCTGACACTACCCTTGAGATTATCCCGCAACAGGTGCATAATCGTTCGATGACGCCTCCAACATTGGGGAAATACGTGGCTCGGGCTGAATGAGTTAAAGTAGAGGGCAGTTAAAAAAGAACGTGCGGGAGATTCCGTAGACCTTTTCGTGAGAACTCTGCCTGTCGGCGGTGTCACGGTTGCTGAGAATGTGAAGAGGACCGACAGATGCGCCACTTGTTGACTATCAAACGAGGGGTGCGTGGTGCTGGTGTTAGTGCGAGTAATGATGGGGGTGGGGGGGGGGGGGGGGTCGAGGGAAGGGGAGAGAGGTCTGGAGACCTTTTCACCAATGGCCGAAAAATCACACGACGGTCAGTTTACAATTTCCAAGAAGAGGCGCAGGAGAGTTGTTGTACATAGTTGTACATTGCAAAACATTCCGACAGCAACATTCGCAGGACGTGCCTGCACTGCTTGTGAAAAAAAAAAAAATTAAACAGAATATTGAATGTATGTCGCCAGCCGGTCTAATACGCTAAATAAAGCTAAGACCATTTAGCAACACACATCCAATATCAAGAGCTACAGGCACCGCAGACAGTAGGGGGGGGTTTAAAAAAATGGAAAATACAGGTGAATGGACCAAGGGTAGACAGAAACACGTCCCAAAATAGATGGGAACACAGTGGGGCTGACCAGGGTGACCCTGGGAACTAAAAAGTAGTTAACTCCACCCAAGTCCCCGGCTGGTAGCGCAGGAGGGTGTGTGTGTGTGTGTGTGTGTGTGTGTGTGTGTGTGTGTGTGTGTGTGTGTGTGTGTGTGTGTTTGTGTGTGTGTGTGTGTGTGTGTGTGTGTGTGTGTGTGTGTGTTTCGTGTTAGGAATGCGCCTACATTTAAAGAGTGAGTGCGTTCTAATTTTTTCTCCTTTTTAATATTTTTTTTGTGCTGTAAAGCGCTCCGAGCTTGCTGTTCGTGGGGAAGGGCGCTATATAAAAACTATGTATTATTATTATTATTATTAGAGTGGGTGGGCTTCTCGAGCGATTAGCGCTTACATTGTCCACGGCGCCCTGACTCCGTCAGGCGTGTCGTGACACCCAGGGACAATCAGTCATTAGTAACACAATACCAGCACATTGCCATCTAATATGTTGGTCAGATTTATAAAGTCACATTTTAGAAGTAACGATTGAGTACATCGGCACTGTAACGATTGAGTACATCGGCACTGTGCGAAAACAAAGAAACGCAAGGACCCAAGGATTATGTGAGTTGGTCTGTATATTGAACTGTACGCTTTACATCCGCAAGGTTCAAACTTACAGACCAGCACGTGAATAAACATGTGTTTCAACACATACACTTACTGCTGTCATGCTTCCCTATACCGATGTACAGATCAGGTCAATTATATCAACAACTCCGTTGAATTTTCGTTGGTCGTGCAGCTGTCTCTGTAGTGGTCGTGCAGCTGTCTCTGTAGTGGTCGTGCAACTGTCTCTGTAGTGATCGTGCAACTGCCTCTGTAGTGGTCGTGCAACTGCCTCTGTAGTGGTCGTGCAACTGTCTGTAGTGATCGTGCAACTGTCTCTGTACTGGTCGTGCAACTGCCTCTGTAGTGGTCGTGCAACTGTCTCTGTAGTGGTCGTGCAACTGTCACTGTAGTGGTCGTGCAACTGTCTCTGTAGCTGTTGTGTTAACCCCTTCACAGCCGTAGAAATGTAAACACCACCCAACTGCAAGAGACATAGATCATCGTGAGCCCCCGCAGTCGCACTAACTTACTGCAGTCGCACTAACTTACCGCAGTCGCACTAACTTACCGCAGTCGCACTAACTTACCGCAGTCGCACTAACTTACCGCAGTCGCACTAACTTACCGCAGTCGCACTAACTTACCGCAGTCGCACTAACTTACCGCAGTCGCACTAACTTACCGCAGTCGCACTAACTTACCGCAGTCGCACTAACTTACCGCAGTCGCACTAACTTACCGCAGTCGCGGGGGCTCATGAGGATCTATGTCTCTTGCTGAAACCACTGTAAATCCATGTTCCTGTGACGGCGGGGGAAGTTGACGTTGAATGTCCAACGATTTCCTACACACAATCCGCCTTCACTAGACCTGTGTAATATATTACATGTCAGTTTATTAGCCACTGGAAACCTACACACAATCAGCCTCCACTAGACCTGTGTGTAATATATTACATGTCAGTTTATTAGCCACTGGAAACCTACACACAACCCGCCTTCACTAGACCTGTGTGTAATGTATTACATGTCAGTTTATTAGCCACTGGAAACCTACACACAACCCGCCTTCACTAGACCTGTGTGTAATGTATTACATGTCAGTTTATTAGCCACTGGAAACCTACACACAACCCGCCTTCACTAGACCTGTGTGTAATATATTACATGTCAGTTTATTAGCCACTGGAAACCTACACACAATCAGCATCCACTAGACCTGTGTATAATATATTACATGTCAGTTTATTAACCCAGGAAACCACTTCGGTTTGAATTAACCCTCTAACCTTCCGGAGCCATACATGGCTACATAACATGACACGTGAAAATCGCTTGCTAAACATAAACAATGAGCAAATGATCCTACGACAGACATCGGCCTCAGCTCGCGCCTGTGAAAGTAGACACCAGGGCGGTTAACTGCTGTTTTGTGATCAGTGTCCACACGCCAATACTGTGACTATGTAGTGGGCGATATATGATACATTCCAATGGCTGTTTGTGATCAGTGTCCACACGCCAATACTGTGACTATGTAGTGGGCGATATATGATACATTCCAATGGCTGTTTGTGATCAGTGTCCACACGACAATACTGTGACTATGTAGTGGGCGATATATGATACGTTCCAATGGCTGTTTGTGATCAGTGTCCACACGCCAATACTGTGACTATGTAGTGGGCGATATATGATACATTCCAATGGCTGTTTGTGATCAGTGTCCACACGCCAATACTGTGACTATGTAGTGGGCGATATATGATACATTCCAATGGCTTAAACACCTGACAGCAAAGACTATACACAGACTGAGATCACTGTCAGCACGGACGCTCACCCGGCCTGATTCACCTGCAAGAGAAACAGATTCCAGGGAGTGCAGGCCGCAGTGGCTCATGGGAAGCTATGCCTCTTGCATGGCCAGGATCAAGTGTGTTTGTATCCGCAGCGTGGGGGAAACCATCTGGGTTAACCTGTTCAGTGCTAGTTGACGCGGACTGTGTTTCTGTAGTCTTCGTTAGATAACACAAAAACCATCACTCACTGTCCCAGTGCTAGTTGACGCGGACTGTGTTTCTGTAGTCTTCGTTAGTTAACACAAAAACCATCACTCACTGTCCCAGTGCTAGTTGACGCGGACTGTGTTTCTGTAGTCTTCGTTAGTTAACACAAAAACCATCACTCACTGTCCCAGTGCTAGTTGACACGGACTGTGATTCTGTAGTCTTCGTTAGTTAACTCAAAAACCCAAAACCATCACTCACTGTCCCAGTGCTAGTTGACGCGGACTGTGTTTCTGTAGTCTTCGTTAGTTAACACAAAAACCATCACTCACTGTCCCAGTGCTAGTTGACGCGGACTGTGTTTCTGTAGTCTTCGTTAGTTAACACAAAAACCCAAAACCATCACTCACTGTCCCAGCAACATGGATTCAACGTGAATCAATGAATCAATGAATCAATGAATCTTTATTTTACAACGGTAAAGATATTAACAATGCCAGAGGCAATGCCATTTTTCAAATCTGCCGTTGCTACATCTACAACACAACAATTACATTACATTAATACATGTATAGGACGAACGCCTACGGTGTGTTGGGGGAGGGGGAGCAATGGTAAAGGGAAGGAAAAAAAAGAAAAGAAAAAAAAGGAACAACACAGCAGCACTATACATACACAGCAGTAGAATGGGTACATTACTAACAATGATATATACGTATAGAAAGCAAAGCTTGAAGATAGTTATGGCTGCGAAGATAAATGTTCAAAAAGACGTTTCTTGAAACATGATACTGTTGGAGTGGTCTTCGTGTGGGATGGAAGCGAATTCCACAAAGTCCGCCCCCGAGAATGCTAGACTGGTTTTAAATAAGTCTATTCTGGTTTTGGGTACTACATATAGGCTTTTTGTATCGCCATAGCGGGACTGTGACCGGACTAGCAGCTGGGTTAGATATTCCGGAGTGTTGTCATTCCGAATCTTAAAAAGGAGAACACCTTTGTTGAATGCAAACTGCTTTTTGAGAGAAAGAAGTCCCGCTTTGTAAATCTTATCATCCGTTGTCAAAGTAGGATCAGGTAAAATTAATTTCGCTGCTCTTCTGTGTAAGGAGTTCAGTCTTTTTAAATGTACATCTCTGCAGCCATCCCACACCGTCGAAGCATAATTAATGTGGGACTGAATATGTGCATAATAAAATAATTTTCTGGTTTCAAAGTCAGTGAAGTGCTTCAGTTTGGACAGTATGAAAATGTTTCTTGAAACAGTTTTACACACTTTATGTGTGTGTGCCTGCCATTTGAGCTGATCATCTATGATAATTCCAAGGAGGCGGTGTTCAGACACTTGCTCAATAGAATTGCCTTCAAAGGACAAATCAAGTGAAAGGGGGCTTAATTGGTGTTTTTGGCGTGTCGCAATTACCATTGACTTGGTTTTTGCTGTATGGATACTCACTGAGTTACGTTCACACCAGGCGGACACCTCATCAAGGCTCTGTTGTAAGTCATCTGCAACCACATTAAGGTTTTTATTTGCCGTGTGGATTGACGTATCGTCAGCAAACAAGTCACATTCGACAGATTCTGACGTTAGGTGAAGAGGCAGATCGTTGATGTATAAACAAAATAGAAGAGGGCCTAACACTGACCCTTGAGGTACTCCAAACTTAACCTCCTTCACTTCAGAGTGTGCTCCATTAACTACAACCTTTTGCTTTCTTCCCTTTAGATATGAACTAAAGAAGGAAACTGCTGAGACGTTTTTTTAAATAATGACTAAGTTTGCTTATCAGAGTGTCGTGGTTAACCAGGTCAAACGCCTTCTTAAAGTCAAGGTAAATAACACCCGTCAGTTGCGAATTGTTTACGTTAGATAACCACTTATCTGCAAGTCTGCTTAGCGCTGTATGACAGGAATACTTCGGACGAAACCCAGACTGGAAGGGATGAAGCATATTATTTGTCTCTAAATACTGAGACAAATGTTTGTGTACATGTCGCTCCAGAGGTTTGCTTAACACGGACAGTAACGAAATCGGTCTATAATTATTCAGATTCCCCCTGTCCTTGGATTTCGGTAGTGGAATTACTTTTGCAAGTTTAAGCTGTGTAGGAAATACACGTGGTGTCAGCAAGAGGCATAGATCCTTATCAGCCCCCGCGACTGCGGTAAGTTATTGCGACTGCGGGGGCTCATGAGGATGTATACCTCTTGTAGCTGGGTGGTGTTCACATTGTCTCGGCACTGAAGAGGTTAAGTCTGTTGGCTGACCAGTAGATATGTGTGCAGGGGGGGGGGGGGGGGTCATTGTTAGTCGGCCGACAGCAAGAACCCGCTAAAAACAGTAGCGGAGCTCCAGTAGTAGCTTGTGTCATAAGCCTTGATCCACACGCGCTGTCCCCGTACCAGGTGAAGCACGGCGTGACAGCTGGAGCCCTGGGAAATACCACTTGTGGTATAGCTGTATGTCACACTGACCGGGGTATTATCCATCATGATGTACACACTGGCGACTGGAGGACTCGAACTGGCCGTCCCAACAATGGCGAAGAAGCTGTATGTTCCGTTCCTTGGGACGGTGAACTGTCCTGTGGTGTTGCTGTACGACTCTCCCTCGTTGTTGATGGCGCGATCCATTATGACGGGGTTACCGCCACTCACCTGTTTGCCTGACGACAGACTTGCGTGGAAACTCACCCGTGCAAACACCTTGTCTGTAAACAACGGAAAGAAACCCACATGAGTCATTTCAACATCCTTATGTCATTAGTACTGTGACTCCACCCCTAGGATTGACATTTTCTGTGTATGGAAAATTTCATCCACGGGGCGCGGGAGAGCGGGGTGGGGGGTGGGTCACGTTATTGATGTTTTCCGCCAAAGACTACATTACTAAATGCATTTCAAGAGACAGAACAACAATTATAATTCAAGGGTGGTGCCAGCATATCTCGGCGCCTGGAGGTGCCACGCTTTTCTGGCCCCGTTTCCTGAACTATGGTTGTGAATACAGGCATCTTTTGGTAGTGTGTGTCAGGGCTGAACTATGGTTGTGAATACAGGCATCTTTTGGTAGTGTGTGTCAGGGCTTAACTATGGCTGTGAATACAGGCATCTTTTGGTAGTGTGTGTCAGGGCTGAACTATGGTTGTGAATACAGGCATCTTTTGGTAGTGTGTGTCAGGGCTGAACTATGGTTGTGAATACAGGCATCTTTTGGTAGTGTGTGTCAGGGCTGAACTATGGCTGTGAATACAGGCATCTTTTGGTAGTGTGTGTCAGGGCTGAACTATGGTTGTGAATACAGGCATCTTTTGGTAGTGTGTGTAAGGGCTGAACTATGGTTGTGTATACAGGCATCGTTTGGTAGTGTGGGTCAGGGCTGAACTATGGCTGTTAATACAGGCATCTTTTGGTACTGTGTGTCTGGGCTGAACTATGGTTGTGAATGCAGACATCTTTTGGTAGTGTGTGTCAGGGCTGAACTATGGTTGTGTATACAGGCATCTTTTGGTAGTGTGTGTCAGGGGTGAACTATGGTTGTGTATACAGGCATCTTTTGGTAGTGTGGGTCAGGGCTGAACTATGGTTGTGTATACAGGCATCTTTTGGTAGTGTGTGTCAGGGGTGAACTATGGTTGTGTATACAGGCATCTTTTGGTAGTGTGGGTCAGGGCTGAACTATGGTTGTGTATACAGGCATCTTTTGATAGTGTGGGTCAGGGCTGAACTATGGTTGTGAATACAGGCATATTTTGGTAGTGTGTGTCAGGGCTGAACTATGGTTGTGAATACAGGCATCTTTTGGTAGTGTGTGTCTGGGCTGAACTATGGTTGTGAATACAGGCATCTTTTGGTAGTGTGTGTCAGGGGTGAACTATGGTTGTGAATACAGGCATCTTTTGGTAGTGTGTGTCAGGGGTGAACTATGGTTGTGAATACAGGCATCTTTTGGTAGTGTGTGTCAGGGGTGAACTATGGTTGTGAATACAGGCATCTTTTGGTAGTGTGTGTCAGGGCTGAACTATGGCTGTGAATACAGGCTTCTTTTGGTAGTGTGTGTCAGGGCTGAACTATGGTTGTGAATAGAGGCATCTTTTGGTAGTGTGTGTCAGGGCTGAACTATGGTTGTGAATACAGGCATCTTTTGGTAGTGTGTTTCAGGGCTGAACTATGGTTGTGAATACAGGCATCTTTTGGTAGTGTGGGTCAGGGCTGAACTATTGTTGTGAATACAGGCATTTTTTGGTAGTGTGTGTCAAGGCTGAACTATGGTTGTGAATACAGGCATCTTTTGGTAGTGTGTGTCTGGGCTGAACAATGGTTGTGAATACAGGCATCTTTTGGTAGTGTGTGTCTGGGATGAACTATGGTTGTGAATACAGGCATCTTTTGGTAGTGTGTGTCAGGGCTGAACTATGGTTGTGAATACAGGCATCTTTTGGTAGTGTGGGTCAGGGCTGAACTATTGTTGTGAATACAGGCATCTTTTGGTAGTGTGTGTCAGGGCTGAACTATGGCTGTGAATACAGGCTTCTTTTGGTAGTGTGTGTCAGGGCTGAACTATGGTTGTGAATAGAGGCATCTTTTGGTAGTGTGTGTCAGGGCTGAACTATGGTTGTGAATACAGGCATCTTTTGGTAGTGTGTTTCAGGGCTGAACTATGGTTGTGAATGCAGGCATCTTTTGATAGTGTGGGTCAGGGCTGAACTATTGTTGTGAATACAGGCATCTTTTGGTAGTGTGTGTCAGGGCTGAACTATGGTTGTTAATACAGGCATCTTTTGGTAGTGTGTGTCTGGGCTGAACAATGGTTGTGAATACAGGCATCTTTTGGTAGTGTGTGTCTGGGATGAACTATGGTTGTGAATACAGGCATCTTTTGGTAGTGTGTGTCAGGGCTGAACTATGGTTGTGAATACAGGCATCTTTTGGGAGTGTCTGTCAGGGCTGAACGGCTTAAAATACCAAGGAATAACTTGCAAACCTAATCACGCAACAAACCGTTCAGCGACCAGCCCCTTCCCCCCTTTCATCCACAAACAATTTAACTACTTTCTTTCCTAACAAACTAAGCAACCATCAAGCCACCCAGCCAACACCCCCCCCCCCCCTACCCTACACGCCCTTTAACTTCTTTCTCCCCTTACTAACTAAGCAACCATCAAGCCGCCCAGCCAACAATGCAGTCAATCATTCTTAACCCGTTCGCTGCCAGTAATCACGAACTTTGCGTCCGGGACCACGTGACACCGGCCGCCATTGGCGTGAACAACACACACTAAATGGGACCAAGTCTAGGGATAAGTAATAACTTATAAATAATAAGTAATAAGTAACATAGGCGTGAAGAAAACACACTAAATGGGACCAAGTGTAGGCATAAGTAATAACTTATAAATAATAAGTAATAAGTAACATAGGCGTGAAGAACACACACTAAATGGAACCAAATCTAGGCATAAGTGATAACTTATAAATAATAAGTAATAAGTAACATAGGCGTGAAGAACACACACTAAATGGGACCAAGTCTAGGCATAAGTAATAACTTGTAAATAATAAGTAATAAGTAACATAGGTGTGAAGAACACACACTAAATGGGACCAAGTATAGGCATAAGTAATAACTTGTAAATAATAAGTAATAAGTAACATAGGCGTGAAGAACACACACTAAATGGGACCAAGTATAGGCATAAGTAATAACTTGTAAATAATAAGTAATAAGTAACATAGGCGTGAAGAACACACACTAAATGGGACCAAGTATAGGCATAAGTAATAACTTGTAAATAATAAGTAATAAGTAACATAGGCGTGAAGAACACACACTAAATGGGACCAAGTCTAGGCATAAGTAATAACTTGTAAATAATAAGTAATAAGTAACATAGGCGTGAAGAACACACACTAAATGGGACCAAGTATAGGCATAAGTAATAACTTGTAAATAATAAGTAATAAGTAACATAGGCGTGAAGAAAACACACTAAATGGGACCAAGTATAGGCATAAGTAATAACTTGTAAATAATAAGTAATAAGTAACATAGGCGTGAAGAAAACACACTAAATGGGACCAAGTATAGGCATAAGTAATAACTTGTAAATAATAAGTAATAAGTAACATAGGCGTGAAGAACACACACTAAATGGGACCAAGTATAGGCATAAGTAATAACTTGTAAATAATAAGTAATAAGTAACATTGGACTAGCAAGAGACATAAACCCTCATGAGCCCCCACAACAGAGGTAAGTTATTGCGACAGCGACAGCAGTAAGCTAGTGTGACAGTGACAGCGGTAAGTTAGTACGACAGCGACAGTGGTAAGATAGTATGACAGTGACAGTGGTAAGTTAGTGCGACAGCGACAGCGGTAAGTTAGTGCTACAGCGACAGCGGTAAGTTAGTGCGTCAGCGACTGTGACAGCGGTAAGTTATCGCGACAGCGACAGCGGTAAGTTAGTGCGACAGCGACAGCGGTCAATTAGTGCGACAGAGACAGTGGTAAGTTAGATGACAGCGACAGCCGGTAAGATAGTGCGACAGTGACAGCAGTAAGTTAGTATGACAGCGACAGCAGTAAGTTAGTATGACAGCGACAGCGGTAAGTTAGTGTGACAGTGACAGTGGTAAGTTAGTGTGACAGCGACAGCGGTAAGTTAGTGTGACAGCGACAGTGGTAAGTTAGTGATACAGTGACAGCGGTAAGTTAGTGCATCAGCGACTGTGACAGCATTAAGTTAGTGCGACAGCGACAGCGGTAAGTTAGTGCGACAGCGATACCGGTCAATTAGTGCGACAGAGTCAGTGGTAAGTTAGATGACAGCGACAGCCGTTAAGTTAGTGCGACAGCGACAGCAGTAAGTTAGTGCGACAGTGACAGCAGTAAGTTAGTACGACAGTGACAGCGGTAAGTTAGTGTGACAGCGACAGTGGTAAGTTAGTGCGACAGCGACAGCGGTAAGTTAGTGCGACAGTGACAGCAGTACGTTAGTACGACAGCGACAGTGGTAAGTTAGTACAACAGGGACAGCGGTAACTTAGTGTGACAGCGACAGCGGTAAATTAGTGCGACAGCGGTAAGTTAGTGTGACAGCGACAGTGGTAAGTTAGTGCGACAGTGACAGCGGTAAGTTAGTGCGACAGTGACAGCAGTAAGTTAGTACGACAGTGACAGCGGTAAGTTAGTGTGACAGTGACAGTGGTAAGTTAGTGCGACATCGACAGCGGTAAGTTAGTGCGACAGTGACAGCAGTAAGTTAGTACGACAGCGACAGTGGTAAGATAGTATGACAGTGACAGTGGTAAGTTAGTGCGACACTGACAGCGGTAAGTTAGTGCGTCAGCGACTGTGACAGCGGTAAGTTAATGCGACAGCGACAGCGGTAAGTTAGTGCGACAGCGACAGTGGTCAATTAGTGCGACAGAGACAGTGGTAAGTTAGATGACAGCGACAGCCGGTAAGATAGTGCGACAGTGACAGCAGTAAGTTAGTATGACAGCGACAGCAGTAAGTTAGTATGACAGTGACAGCGGTAAGTTAGTGTGACAGCGACAGTGGTAAGTTAGTGTGACAGCGACAGCGGTAAGTTAGTGTGACAGCGACAGTGGTAAGTTAGTGATACAGTGACAGCGATAAGTTAGTGCATCAGCGACTGTGACAGCATTAAGTTAGTGCGACAGCGACAGCGGTAAGTTAGTGCGACAGCGACAGCGGTCAATTAGTGCGACAGAGTCAGTGGTAAGTTAAATGACAGCGACAGCCGTTAAGTTAGTGCGACAGCGACAGCAGTAAGTTAGTGCGACAGTGACAGCAGTAAGTTAGTACGACAGTGACAGCGGTAAGTTAGTGTGACAGCGACAGTGGTAAGTTATTGCGACAGCGACAGCGGTAAGTTAGTGCGACAGTGACAGCAGTAAGTTAGTACGACAGAGACAGTGGTAAGTTAGTATGACAGCGACAGTGGTAAGTTAGTGCGACAGCGACAGCGGTAAGTTAGTGCTACATCAACAGTGGTAAGTTAGTGCGTCAGCGACTGTGACAGCGGTAAGTTAATGCGACAGCGACAGCGGTAAGTTAGTATGACAGTGACAGCGGTCAATTAGTGTGACAGAGACAGTGGTAAGTTAGCTGACAGCGACAGCCGGTAAGATAGTGTGACAGTGACAGCAGTAAGTTAGTATGACAGCGACATCGGTAAGTTAGTATGACAGCGACAGTGGTAAGTTAGTGTGACAGCGACAGCGGTAATTTAGTGTGACAGCGACAGTGGTAAGTTAGTGTGACAGCGAAAGTGGTAAGTTAGTGATACAGTGACAGCGGTAAGTTAGTGCATCAGCGACTGTGACAGCATTAAGTTAGTGCGACAGCGACAGAGGTAAGTTAGTGCGATAGCGACAGCAGTCAATTAGTGCGACAGAGTCAGTGGTAAGTTAGCTGACAGCGACAGCCGGTAAGTTAGTGTGACAGTGACAGCGGTAAGTTAGTGCGACAGCAACAGCGGTAAGTTAGTGTGACAGCGACAGCGATAAGTTAGTGTGACAGCGACATCGGTAAGTTAGTGTGACAGTGACAGCGGTAAGTAGTGCTATAGCGACAGCGGTAAGTTAGTGCGTCAGCAACTGTGACAGCGGTAAGTTAGTGCAACAGCGACAGCAGTAAGTTAGTGCGACAACGACAGCGGTCAATTAGTGCGACAGCGACAGCAGTAAGTTAGTGCGACAGCGACATCGGTAAGTTAGTGCGACAGCGACAACGGTAAGTTAGTGCGACAGACACAGCGGTAAGTTAGTGCGACAGCGGTAAGTTAGTGCAACATTGACAGTGGTAAGCTAGTGTGACAGCGACCTTGACAGCGGTAAGTTAGTGCGATAGCAACAGCGGTAAGGTAGTGCGACAGCGACAGCAGTCAATTAGTGCGACAGTGACAGCGGTAAGTTAGTGCCCCAGTGACAGCGGTAAGTTAGTGCGACAGTGACAGTGGTAAGTTAGTGCGACAGCGACAGTGGTAAGTTAGTGCGACAGTGACATCGGTAAGTTAGTGCGACAGCGACAGCGGTAAGTTAGTGCGACAGCGACAGCGGTCAATTAGTGCGACAGCGACAGCAGTAAGTTAGTGCAACAGCAACAGAGGTAAGTTAGTGTGACAGCGACATCGGTAAGTTAGTGCGCCAGCCACAGCGGTAAGTTAGTGCGACAGCCACAGCGGTAAGTTAGTGCGACAGCCACAGCGGTAAGTTAGTGCGACAGCCACAGCGGTAAGTTAGTGCGACAGCCTCAGCGGTAAGTTAGTGCGCCAGCCACAGCGGTAAGTTAGTGCGACAGTGGGGGCTCATGAGGGTTTATGTCTCTTGCAGCTGGGTGGCGTTCGCCTCTCCCCGGCAGTGAAGGGGTTAACGGCACTGGTTCAGGAAATAATAACACCTCCTCCACTACAGATATAAGGGAGATAATAACACCCTCCCACACTACATATATAACGGAGATAATAACACCCTCCCACACTACAGATATAAAGGTGATAATAACACCCTCCCACACTACAGATATAACGGAGATAATAACACCCTCCCACACTACAGATATAACGGTGATAATAACACCCTCCCAACACCCTCCCACACTACAGATATAACGGAGATAATAACACCCTCCCACACTACAGATATAACGGAGATAATAACACCCTCCCACACTACAGATATAACGGTGATAATAACACCCTCCTACACTACAGATATAACGGTGATCATAACACCCTCCCACACTACAGATATAACGGAGATTATTACACCCTCCCACCCTACAGATATAACGGAGATAATAACACCCTCCCACACTACAGATATAACGGTGATAATAACACCCTCCCACACTACAGATGTAACGGTGATAATAACACCCTCCCACACTACAGATATAACGGAGATAATAACACCCTCCCATACTACAGATATAACGGTGATAATAACACCCTCCCACACTACAGATATAACGGTGATAATAACACCCTCGCACACTACAGATATAACGGAGATAATAACATCCTCCCACTGTATTTCATTGTCAAACGACTCTAGCAAGTGCACTTCTGTCTGACGAAATGTTATAATAATAATAATAATAATTACGGTAATTAAAATGCGCTTATCTTATAATAATTATAACTCTAAGCGCGCACTCACAACTCACGCACGCATGCGCACGCTTTAGACAACAAATCACGTACCAAAAAATAGCGAAATACATTACGACAGTCAGCTTGGGGTGGGGAGTGTGGTGATATAGTGCTAGAACTGTTGAAAGAGGTGAGTTTTGAGGGCAGACTGGAAGGAGGAGAGAGAGTGTTTCTGGCGGAGAGTGAGTGGGAGTGTGTTCCAGGTGGATGGACCGTATACCGAGAAGGTAAGTTAGTGCGACAGCGACAGCGGTTAAGTTAGTGCGACAGTGACAGCGGTATGTAAGTACGACAGCGACAGCGGTAAGTTAGTACGACAGCTGATGTTCTCCACGTTCAGCCTGTACGTGTTTAGATGGGCTTGCCATTACACCAGAAAGAAAAGTTAACAGTTGGAAAACATAACCCCTTGATTGGCGAGAAAGATGAACACCATCCAATGCAAGAGATAGATCCACATGAGACCCCGCTGTTGGAGGGCTCATGGTGAGATATGTTTCTTGCGGACATCAAAACCACGTTGAATCTATGTTCCTGGGAAGGCTGGGATCTTTAGCGTTGAAGAATCAACAATACGTCCAGTCCATACTGACACAAACTGCAGGGCAGACTACGTTAACATGAACTGGAAGTTTCTGTAAGTGGCAGTTCAGGAAAGATCGAGTCACCCTGCAGAATGTGATTGACGTTCGTCAAGTTGGTGATGTCTTTGTGGTGCTGGGTCTTCAGACTGTGAAGCTGTTCCGTCAGGTCTGCGTTCTCATTTTTCAGCTGAATTTGCTGGGCCTCAATCAGCGTCAGCCTGGCCTTCACCTCGTCCACAGTCACCTTGACCTCTTGCTTCATGGGGTCGTCGTCATGGAAACAGACATCAGCTTGGGAGCTGGGATTGAGACGGCAGGAGTAGTTTCCCCCTTCTACAGGGTTGTCCAATAGCAGCTCAAAGTAGCCGTTGTCATAGTCACTGCTGGCCAGGGAAGATCCGGACGGCGTCTGGTGAACACAACAAACAGAACTGGGTCACTCTCCTAGAAAGTGTTTAGTTCTGGGTTGCTTACTTTGGGTCGTGATTCAAAACCGAACTTTATAATGACGTCACATCTTACGCATCGTTGTGGTTTATCTATGCGCATGATTGACGTCTTGAATGTATTGTATAAATTTGTTGATTTACGCACATAATTATATATTATACGCATGTAAAGTACTCTCAAACTGACATTGTTGACATGCGACTAACCGCACGTTAGCAACTCTATACGTGACATTAAAGTATAAATGAACCCATTGCACTTTCAAACAGCAAGTTATGTTGATCTCTAACTTTACCTGCCATGTTTTCCTTTATCTATATTACAACATATTCATACGAGAGTGCTCTTCATTTTCTATTTACATAGTTTAAAATAGAGGTCATTCTCCGTAAATAAAAAAGAAAATGGTGTAAAAATATTCACTTTGCGTTTACACTATTTATGTCACAGTGCTGACCCAAATACTTTCATAACAATAAGTCATTTACACAATAATGTTTATCAGCACAGCTGTGTTTTGAAAGACAATTTCTGTACAGATAGTTGGACTCAACCAGGGATCTAACATGCCGCCTTCAGTTAAAGTCCAGCCCTCTACAATATCTGATCCACCCGGGTCCTCAACTCCAAAACGTACACACAAGAAACTAAAATAAGAGTACCTGAGTGCGTATTAGTAGCTGTTTCCCCCAAAAAGAAACTCACATTAGCACATGACATCAGGAATATAAAGTAAATGAATGAATGAATGAATGAATGAACGAACGAACGAACGAACGAATCCGTCAATCAATCAATCAATCAATCAATCAAGCAATCAATCAATCAATCAATCATTCATTCAATCAATCAATCAATCAAAATGGGGAAATAGGAAAATGTGCAAACAAATTCCGACCTTCCACAGGACGTCCACTGGCGGCTGGCCGGGACTGGTGAACATCCCACACGTCAGCTGCACGTGCCAGTCCCCTGTGACGTTGTTGTACACGGCGTGACGATCCTGGCTCACCACCAGATCCCCGCTTCTTGTCGCGGGCGGAGCTGCAGAGATTAATGTGAATTAGCAAATTTGTATAAACATTGCGAATTCTTGAACTGCTGCAGTGAATCTTACTGACGTCATCAACAATGTAATAGCTTACGAGGATTTCAGATGTCAGTTTTTACTGATCAACATTTTACCTAGAGGGCCACAATAGTGAATTTTGCAGCCTAGGTCTGCGAACCCCTAAAAAAATATATTATTAGTTTTATTACGAGTTAGGTTTTGCTAGTGGTTCATGTCTCCTAGAGGGTCCGATCGGGGAGCTTATTGTGACGATAATATTCGAGGGCTTATCTTCAAACTAAAATCCCTAATCAGCGCCTAAAGGTGACAAGAAGCGCTGACAAAGCCCAACTTGAAATTGTGTCTTCAACTGTAATAATATAAATGCACGAAGCATCCCCTTGAAAGAACCCCTGCTAAGAACTTTCAGTCCTCAGGGTGCGCAACTCTCAATGTCGGTGAATTGCACCTGTTTACCGGCGGAACGTGTCGTTGGCTTCGTGTCTAAACACCTGCACCAAAGTGTATAAAGGCCACGCCTGCAGCTCTTAGCGTAGTCTCTGTACTCTTTGCCTGCAGCTCTTAGCGTAGTCTCTGTACTCTTTGCCTGCAGCTCTTAGCGTAGCCTCTGTACTCTTAGCCTGCAGCTCTTAGTGTAGTCTCTGTACTCTTTGCCTGCAGCTTTTATCGTAGTCTCTGTACTCTTTGCCTGCAGCTCTTAGCGTAGCCTCTGTACTCTTTGCCTGCAGCTCTTAGTGTGGTCTCTGTACTCTTTGCCTGCAGCTCTTAGCGTAGCCTCTGTACTCTTTGCCTGCAGCTCTTAGTGTGGCCTCTGTACTCTTTGCCTGCAGCTCTTAGCGTGGCCTCTGTACTTTTCGCCTGCAGCTCTTAGCGTAGTCTCCGTACTCTTTGCCTGCAGCTCTTAGTGTGGCCTCTGTACTCTTTGCCTGCAGCTCTTAGTGTGGCCTCTGTACTCTTTGCCTGCAGCTCTTAGCGTAGCCTCTGTACTCTTTGCCTGCAGCTCTTAGCGTAGCCTCTGTACTCTTTGCCTGCAGCTCTTAGCGTAGTCTCTGTACTTTTTGCCTGCAGCTCTTAGCGTGGCCTCCGTACTCTTTGCCTGCAGTTCTTAGCGTAGTCTCCGTACTCTTTGCCTGCAGCTCTTAGAGTAGTCTTTGCCTGCAGCTCTTAGCGTGGCCCCTGTACTCTTTGCCTGCAGCTCTTAGCGTGGCCCCTGTACTCTTTGCCTGCAGCTCTTAGCGTAGCCTCTGTACTCTTTGCCTGCAGCTCTTAGCGTAGCCTCTGTACTCTTTGCCTGCAGCTCTTAGCGTAGCCTCTGTACTCTTTGCCTGCAGCTCTTAGCGTGGCCTCTGTACTCTTTGCCTGCAGCTCTTAGCGTAGTCTCCGTACTTTTTGCCTGCAGCTCTTAGCGTAGTCTCCGTACTTTTTGCCTGCAGCTCTTAGCGTGGCCTCTGTACTCTTTGCCTGCAGCTCTTAGCGTAGTCTCCGTACTCTTTGCCTGCAGCTCTTAGAGTAGTCTCTGTACTCTTTGCCTGCAGCTCTGAGCGTAGTCTCTGTACTCTTTGCCTGCAGCTCTTAGCGTAGCCTCTGTACTCTTTGCCTGCAGCTCTTAGCGTAGCCTCTGTACTCTTTGCCTGCAGCGCTTAGCGTAGTCTCTGTACTTTTTGCCTGCAGCTCTTAGCGTAGTCTCTGTACTCTTTGCCTGCAGCTCTTGGCGTAGTCTCTGTACTCTTTGCCTGCAGCTCTTAGCGTAGTCTCTGTACTCTTTCCTGCAGCTCTTAGCGTGGCCTCTGTACTCTTTGCCTGCAGCTCTTAGCGTAGTCTCCGTACTCTTTGCCTGCAGCTCTTAGAGTAGTCTCTGTACTCTTTGCCTGCAGCTCTTAGCGTAGTCTCTGTACTCTTTGCCTGCACACAGTTCGTTTGCTATGTAGCCTCTCCACATTGTTTATTATCAGCATGTTATTCTTAGAGGTTTGACGCATTTTGGGAAAACGTTTTGCTCAGCGAGTACGTTGTCATCGTAACATGTGGCCAAATTGAGTCTGTTTATCACATGTTACTGACCTTTGTGAGTGATTCGTAGACTCCCGTCGCCTTGAGAACGGGCGACCAGGCAAAGAAGGTGACTAGAGCTAGGTGAATGAGAAACGTGTAAGGAGTCTGACAGAAGAGACGTAGAATTAGAAGACAGAGAGGGATAACAAAATGGCCGTAGCATGTAATCCTTGTAACGTCACAGATCCAGAATATGTCACATGTATTATGCTACAATATGCCAACAATGTTCCAACCATTTGCAAAACTGTTCTCAAGTCCTAAATGCTAAATACAACAACAGTACTGATACGAAGGTTTAAATCACACAAGTTGATGCGCGGCCAATTGTATTGGGCATTCTTGTCTTATAATATAGGCCTGAATATTTAGTAGTACAGGTATTGTTAGCATTATGTGGCTATTGGACCTGCTACGTGTTCCCAAAGATAATTTTACTCTCAGTGTTAGTACTTTATTTTCTACTCTTGCGCATTGACTTTGTCGAATTATAAGCTTCATGAAAGAAGATATACAACAGCATTGTCTTTCTAGTGTTAGATTTATACAACTTTTGCTGAGGATTAAAATGACTGCAGACACCTCTTCGTTAGATTTGCTCTAATTGTGAACATCGCCAAAAGCTGTTTGAAAAGGACCCAGTGCGCAAATGTCATGGGGCCGACGTCGGACCTATGGCCTTTTGCTCATTGGGACGATGCCGATCTGGCGCGTGTGATTCTATCTAGCATACTCACCAGCAACCTGCAGGAAAGCACTCCTGTAGGAGTCAGCGTATGTCCCGGAAGCGTGATGGATACTCACTTCCACGGAATAATTACCGCTGTCGGTAAGGGTCACGTGATCAAGCGCAAGTCTCGCGCTGCCAAGGTGACGTACTCCCCCAGAAAACGTCGGCATGATAACGAAGTTTCCGTCAGAGAAGATGGCTATCATCTGATTTGAACGCTCGTCAGCACTGTACCACCTGAAAAAGAACAACCGCGAGTCACGTCAGTTTTGTTTTGAAATCTTCGTTCATTCAACCATCCAGGAAACATGTCTACAAACTGGCCTCAGCAAGAGGCATAGATCCTCATAAGCCCCCGAAATCGCGGGGGCTTATGGGGATCTATGCCTCTTGCAGTTGGGAGGTGTTCTATTTTCTCGGCAGTTAAGGAGTTAAACAAATCTAAATGTTTTCCAGTTGGATTATTGTAAGTCTTACCGGACGGTCCGTTGTGAAGCAGTAAAGCTAGATGCTAAATACTCCAAAGCTAATACTAAATGCTAAATACTCCAAAGCTAATACTAAATGCTAAATACTCCAATGCTAATACTAAATGCTAAATACTCCAATGCTAATGCTAGATGCTAAATATTCCAATGCTAATACTAAATGCTAAATACTCCAATGCTAATACTAAATGCTAAATACTCCAATGCTAATACTAAATGCTAAATACTCCAATGCTAAAGGTGCACAATGGGATACCGGGTTCCGGAGTTGGAATTTTCTTCTCCGTTAAGTATCACCGTTAATTCGGACGGACCGTCGGGGGTTCTCTCTCCGGGTACACCGGCTCTTCCTCCCCCTCCACTTTAGTAAGGGTTTCAAGCCACTTTATCAATTTTACATTCGAGCGATCAAATTTCCGAAACTTTAACAGCTGAGCTGACCCATCTCACCAACTGACTGTCCTGTGTTTGTCTTGCACTGTGTTTGTCTTCAGAGTGAATGCATGTGTTTCACGTGAGCGTGCGTGTTGGGTTCAGTTCGCGTCGCTTTGAGTTAGCAACACACATCCAGTATCAAGAGCTACAGGCAGTGCAGAAAGTAGCGCGAGTTTGAAAAAGGAAAATGCAGGTGAATGGACCAAGGGTAGACAGAAACACATGCCCCAGAATAGTGGGGAAAACCAACCCTGTGGGGCTGAACAGGGTGACCCTGGGAACTAAAAAGTAGCTAACCCCACCCATGTCCCCCAGGGCACACCCGGGTGGGGGGGGGGTCACATTATTATTATTATTATTATTATTATTATTATTATTATTATTATTATTATTATTATTATTATTATTATTGGGCGAATCGTTTACCTCGAGAGGGGTGGGTGTGGGATGGGTGGTGGGTGGGGGGTAGGGAGTATGGAGGGAGAGGGGATTAGGTGGGGGTTGCAACATTTGTTTGGAACTTTCAACCAGACACAAAATGCCTCCCGACGCTAGAACTTAGACCTTCAGTGGCCGAAAAATCACACAACAGGGGGTGAGGGTGGGGGGGGGGGGTGGTGGTATAGGCGCATGCGTCACGACTGTCACCACTTACTGAAATATCAAAATATCAAACAACGATGGGAAGTGGGGGAGGAGGATTCCAAACTCCCCAAAGGGACTTTGTTATAGCATTAAAGGATTTTTCCGGAACCCTGGAAACCCCCCACCCCACCCCTCTTCGCAGATCCACCCTTTATTATTATTATTATTATTATTATTATTATTATTATTATTATTATTATTATTATTATTATTATTATTATTATTATTATTATTATAACAGTTATGAAGGAAATCATGTGAACTGTCAATCATTACTGCCTGTTTTGTATAGCTTAGTTACCAATTAATGCTAATGCTGAACAGACGATTAAGGCTATCACCCGACGCGGCCTGTTTAAGTATAAATAACTTAAGTATAGTTTCTCAGATTGTTTTCGTACCTGATGTCGTGTACTCGATCTCCAGCCTCCAGTGTAAAGTTCCAATCCAATGTGGCCTCCTGTCCCACACACGCCAGTACAGTGGCTCCATCGGGCGGGGACGACGCCCAGTCCAGAGATGCAGATGCTGTTACAGACGATTAATGGTTTGGATGTTATATCGTCAG
Source organism: Semisulcospira habei (assembly GCA_036245525.1). NCBI lineage: Eukaryota > Metazoa > Mollusca > Gastropoda > Semisulcospiridae > Semisulcospira > Semisulcospira habei. The sequence goes on from BTPG01000004.1 coordinate 3,907,561, forward strand.
TGCGGATGACATATTATCATAAGCTTAACCACTCAGCTTCAATACTGTGACATTTCTTCTATTGTTGCACAGGGCGAACATTATAATGCGTCTCAGTTTTGGTTTCCAACTTTTAAACTCCCACAACTAAATGACTTTCATTATATGGAATGGACTGAAGTCATTTAGTTCTGGTCATTTAAGACTGAAGACAAATAAAGATAAGATTACACTTAAAAATAATGTATCCCCCTCCCCCCCCCCCCTTTCGCCTAAAGTCCTATTTGTATTCGTACCAAACACTGTACTTATTAGAGTGTTCCCAAGGTCAACAATTTCAAAGTTAGGGAAGAATTGTTGTTCCTTAGCATATGCCTGTTAGGTGGCCATGTTGGTGTATGGAATATGCCTGTGTTACCAGACTAGCGACAAGAGCTGAATAAACATCATTCATATTATTCAAGTCTTTAAAATACCTGCAAAATAAAAGATGTTTCTCCACTATATGATAAAAAGGCATATAGTCTTGAGGAACGAACTTTCTTGTTAGTAGTTACTTGGGAGTGGGGGGGGGGGGGGGGGGGAGGGGGGGGGCAAAGGGGGGGATGATTGGGAGGGGGTTGCGAGATTGCAAAAAAAGACAAAAAATACAAACATCCTCGAATGACAATTTGTTAGAAACCTAGAGTCCCCACTATCAGAATTGAGAACTTTGTGGCAACCAAATTTTGTCACATGACGACGCACTGGAGACACCACTGCCAGGCGAGTCCAAGAGCTGTGTGACAATTGTCACGACAGTCGTTACTTGTACAAGCACTGTTTTAGATACGGTAATAATACCGCCAAAAGTCCGTCTACCGTGATTTGAGCAACACTTATCGTTACTTGTACACGCGCTGTTTTAGATACGGTAATACCGCCGTAAGTCCATCTACCATGATTTGAGCAACACATATCGTAACGTGTTTTCAGCAAGTGTATATTCCAGATGGCAGCTAAAGGCTAAACGTGCACATGGTCCAGGTGTTGAAGGTAACCCATTCAGCCCTGACGCACTACAGCAGATGTGTCGACCATGATAATTCAAGGGTAGTGCCAGATTAGCTTGGCGCCTGTCGACGCCAAGCTAATCTGGCATTGCCCTTGAATTATCATGGTTGATCCATCCACTGCAACTGGAGCATAGTCATTAGATGACGCCTCCACAATTTGGGAAATACGGCCGTCGGGCTGAATGAGTTAAAGTACTTACCTGATGTAACAAAGAGAACCAGGACGGACAAGAATGCCGTGAAGAGATCCATGCTTGTTGATGACTGTCACTGTCAGAATACAGCAGAATGCCTGACTGTCTATATCTGTCGCGGTGAGACTTGCTGTTGGTGTCTATCACTGTCAGAATACAGCAGAATGTCTGACTGTCTAAATCTGTCGGGGTGAGACTTGCTGTTGGTGTCTGTCACTGTCAGAATACAGCAGAATGTCTGACTGTCTATATCTGTCGGGGTGAGACTTGCTGTTGGTGTCACTATCAGAATACAGCAGAATGTCTGACTGTCTATATCTGTCGGGGTGAGACTTGCTGTTGGTGTCTGTCACTGTCAGAATACAGCAGAATGTCTGACTGTCTATATCTGTCGGGGCGAGACGCGCACTGCAGTAAAATCCTTTTCTACACTATCCGTACCCAGCAATGTTTCTGTTGCCTAGCGCACCGCCTCCAAACTTGCGTTATCTGGGTGGACTTTGTCTCCGAGAGTCATGGTTAATATCGGGCGCCAGGTGACTAAAAGTTACTTTGCAACAGTGTAGTACATTTACAGATATAAAAGTAATATGTGTCTGTGTATTAAATATATATAGAAACACAGTTGTAAAACTATACACATGCAATACTCATGTTTAAGAGGAAATAACTAATTATTATACCCTACGAACAAACATATGGGGGAATGGAAGACGACGAAGTTTTGAGGAAAAAGAAATTTAGCTCAGTGATGACGTATGTATTTATCCACATAATCTTGCATACAAAAACCCATTCGTATAGGTGTGTGTGTGTGTGTGTGTGTGTGTGTGTGTGTGTGTGTGTGTGTGTGTGTGTGTGTGTGTGTGTGTGTGTTTGTGTGTGTGTGTCACAGTGTGTGTGTGTGTCAGTGTGTGTGTGTGTGTGTGTGACAGTGTGTGTGTGTGTGTGTGTGTGTGTGTGTGTGTGTGTGTGTGTGTGTGTGAGTGTGTAAGATATTACTTGTTAGTTTTCCAACTGGCTGTTTATAGTGCAGAGTATGACCACCGTTTGATTTCTCGGGTAACTGTCATTGAGTAAATATGAAGTCGACTTCAAAACTGTCTTCTTAAGTGTATTGACATTTCTCAGCAAATAGCCTCTTTTCAAAGCCGTAGAGCCGGCTTATTCATAAAGTGTCCCCTTTCACAGTTGAATAGCGGCGTGCTACTGAGTGGCGCGTGGCAACAGACAACAAAGGTAAACAGGTGAGCTGGCTTGCAAAGGACATGCGCCACAGAGTAAGACCCCTGTAAATTACTCGCTGAGATCCTTATGAATATCTAGATAGGGGTGGTACATATTGAAAAATTATCGAGATAGGTGTTGTGAATACAGACTTAAGCAAGGCGCATATCGATCTAGCAGCTATGAATATCGATATAGGGATGGTACATATCGATCTAGCTATGAATACAGACTCAAGCATGGTGCATATCGATCTAGCAGCTACGCATATTTTATTCTGACGCGTCATGCCTAGAGTGCTGGCACGGGCTGTGTTTACGTACATAGTAACCCTGCTGTTGCGGTCATGTGAGCTAATTAAGAGAGATAGAAATAATGAGTGGACTGAAGTATTATTAACACAATGACTGAGTTAACCCCTTAATTATTATTTTTGATTTTCATAAAAATGTGATTGTTTAAATAATAATGATTTAGGGGTAACTTCCAATGGTATTTACTTTGTGTGGGGGGGGGGCATGGATAATGGAGGGTCAAAAAGTTATAATTAAGGGGGTTAACTCAGTCATTGTGTTAACGAAGCTTCAGTCCACTCATTATTTATATCTCTAAAGTATGGTATCCCTATCTATGATAGCTCAAAAAGGTACGAGAACATTCACCAAACAAATTAATGACTGCTCGATACACGCGCACAGGAAAACAAAAAGTAGCGAAAAATGTTGCGATGTCAACCGAGTGACACTTACGAGGCCATTAGACAGTGCGACCCTTCTACAACGCACCGGACTAAACACAACAAAACGAAATCGGCTCTACTCACGAACAAAAGAAAAACTTACTAAAAAAAAAACACGTGAAACGTAACCGTGATAGCTGAAATAAAAATCAGATCGTTACCTACGAATAACACATGTACGCTCTCACAGGATAACACAACCACAATCATAACATTGTTGATAACCCAAACAGAACAATGGGACCGCCAAATTATGTATGTTTATGTAAAAATACAATTTACAATAACAAGATTGGCACATTTGTGATACTGAAGAATGTCGGTGGTTTAACTGGAAAACACTTGGGTGGCAGATAGGTTGCACCAATGTGAAATGTGTGCCATTTGTCAACATTCACAAAACAACAAAATCGTTATTCTGTCAAAGAAAGTACTTTATTTTCAACTGCTTCTTCTCACATGTGATGCATTTTTCTTCCAAGTAATACGTCATATCAATTGACATGTTGTGTAAAGGAACTTTCCAAGACATGTAGCTTCAGTGGAATCAGTATAATGTGTAAGAAGAATCTTCGAAAATTGTTTGTCATCGTGCACTTGACAGTACGACAAGCATTCCAAACCATCATACTGTACACCACAGCTGAAGAAATGCATGGTTCTGCTCATGACAGCCTGCCCCAAAATCCGTGCAAACAGCGTGCCATCACGTTTTGATGTGATTATTAATTTTCTGTACGGTTATTCAAGGGTCTCAGGTTCCATTAATACACATCATTTCAGAGCATGATGTCATCAAAGCAAAACAAGAAACTAAAATGTAAGCAAAATCAAAATAGAATCCCAGCAGATCAAACAATCACTAATAAAAACAAATGAAAGCAACGATAACACCAGCCTGCACCATACATCATTCTCCAAGCTCAACTTTTGCAGCACTCATCTTCTTTGTATATGTTATTGTTCAAGACACAAGTCTGAGAAACTGCCAGCTACAAAGGTTGGCATGCACAGTTATGAATGAAGCTGAAACAAAGTAGATCTGGTGCCGAATGATACATAAATGACGTAAACATACATGTAAGTGAAAGCAAGTTACGCAATTAAGACTTTACATTTTGTTGGCAAGTAACATTTATACTACTTTAAGGGACCAGAAGAAAGGGCGGGTTGAGGTGTAACGGAGGGGAGTCGAGCATTGTTTATGAGTAATGCCGCTCATTACAAACTTGACGCTCCCTTAATTTCTTTGCTTTGACAATAACAGCGTGGCCGGTGTAGTATATGAGACTCGTACCTACTTGGCAGCAAGTTTTAGTCGTCGTCAGTGTCATTGCAGTCTTCAATGTCCGATTCTGGAAGACAGTCTGGTCTTGACTGACTGCACGGAAGGGAGTTGTAGTACACATGGTATTCAGGTGGAATTACGCCCATTTTGCAAAGGTCAAGCAGATCTTTTTACTTTGCTTCTGCAAGCGGCAGACGTGCTTTGTAACGATGTGATGGTCCACTGATCTGTTTGTGTTGCTTTCCCCTTCTGCCACTTGTCCCACGTGTCTTGATAGTTTGAAACTCCTCCAACATCCTATACTTGATGAACAGACGGTCTGGCTCTGACTTGAGGCAACGGATCCACTTGAGTTTCAACCAGTTGACGCGATTGCCGTGCAGGTCAGTCTTTTTGTTTCGAAGTGTTGATGCTGCCAAGCCCTTAAAGTCAAGGATCTCAGCATACGTGAGGGCGATGACGGTGTATGCAGCTGATTTGCGTGCCAACCTTACCACAGTGTGCCATTCACGGGGTACACAAATTGTTGTTGTTTTTTTTTGCCCTCTCGATGGTGGAGTGCATAGAGTCGCACTCCATCTGGGTGTGCCCACTTTCGAGGAACTTTTGGTCGACTGTATGGAGAGTTGGAATTGTCTGCACTGCATACTGGAGCGCAGCTGACACATTTTTGTTTCTGTTCTGACCTGTGCATGTGTCAGAGTACAAAACAACATGGTTTACAGTTGATGGCAGTGACTTCATGTGCTGTAGCAGACAAGTCCCAATCTCACAGGACCCCTTGTTCCCCTCAGTTTCGTCCCAGATGTAGCACGACCCCTGTTTGTCACCAAGAGAAAATATGGACAGGTTATAAACGGCAATCTTCCTTTTATAGTAGTTGGCACTCACAGGCGAACATAGCGTCGGAAGTACCGCCTACATGTCAAATGTGGCAACATGAATATTCGGATTTTCTTTGGCTAATTTTCTGTCCTTGTTCTTCTCTTCTCTGGCTTCCATTTTTCTCTCATGATGCTGTTTGAATTCCTCTTCTCTCTCATGGGTCAGCGTTCCGTCGATCTTCTCATTGTGATGTTGAGCACAGGTTAAGCACTGATATTTTTTGGGCATGTGAAAACCAAAATTGTACTCTGTGACAAAGATTTCCCGGTAGAAGCTGCTAGTGACTGATGGTGCCCCTGTCTCCTTGCATTTATCCATGTACAGACGATGCATCTGGTTGATGCTAAGACTAGCGTCCAGGTAGAGTTTCGATGTCTGTTTGAGATTCCACTGCTGGAAATGACTGAATATATTTTCTCACCGCGTTCCGTGTTTCTTCAGGACATCTGTTAGCTGAGGACTTCTTTCCTCTGCGGTCTTCCCCACAGAACTGTCCGTTCTTACAGTTGTCAAGAGCATGTTTCACATAGCTATGGCCAATATCAAGTGTTCTCAGGAAAAACGGGTTGCAAACAGGGATTCTGGTTCCGTTGACAGTGAAACTGTAGTGCTGTTGGACGTCACGCTTCTTTGCTGCTGGTTGTTTATTGGCGTCCAAGTATGTCCTAGTCTCCTGCCTTGAAACATTTCTACAAACGAAGTCCTTTTGACGGGTGTAACTGGAAAGGGAATAAAATGAGAAAAATATTTCTTCTCTCTGCATTTCTGTGATTACTTCTGTGCATTTCCTTTTGCATTTGGAGCAGTCAGCCGGCTTTAGATGCTTTCTTTGTTTGACTTTCCCTCTGCTTATTTCATATGGTTCGCCTTTTAGCTTAAGGTCCTTTCTGATATTCCTTTTCCATTTTGATGGTTGCAGCTTCTTTTTTCTTCCACGCTTTTTCACAGGAGTGATAGTAATACCTGTATCTGGCGAGTTAGCCCTCTGTTCAGGCTGAAGTGGGGTGCACAGTGGTGTCTCTTTGTCTGCTAGTGGAATTTGTTCCAGTGAGGTGCTGACCAGCGTAAATGGGTTGCTTTTGTGCAACACACCCGTCATAATGTTCAGAGTCTGGTAGTGGTATGGCAATGAAGGCCAAGTATATCGGGTGGAAAATGTCTGACCCGGTTAAAGTAGGCTGAACATCAATAACAGGCTGTTGCTTCCTGCTGCAAAAGATTTTCACCCGTCTGGCCATGACGTTGACAAGAGCCAAAGGTAGCAGGTCATTTGCTTGTGTACCCCAGGTGCCAGTTTGTCTGAAGCCTCCGAGTTCTTCAACGAACTTCATGCATTCTTTATTAACATCTTCACATGCAGTGAATGACATATATGCATGGAGGTTTTCTTCCATGTGGTCGCACAATGCGTGCCGCAAGGATACTGCATCTGAAAAAGAATCAACATGCATAAGAGCTGCATTGAAAAAACAATCACCATCACCATAAATAGGTAAACGCTTCATTTTGTTTGCTGCCAAAACGCTGTCAAGTTTTTTTGTTGTGCAGACGTAGAGCCATACCCTGAAAACTGTGCTCGATTTTACTTTCATGTAGTGCTCTATTTAAATCGTCATCAATACGTTGTGCTTTCTGCGGGGAACGTAGCGCATGCACGTCAAAGTCTTTCTTTCGTTTCTTGCGAGGAAGAATTTCAAGCGGAGGATTAGAATCACTCGAGTCTATGTCATCATGCTGGGGTAGAAACATTGGGTCAGCAGTATAGTCATCTTCGTCAGACAGCTCTTCGGGCATCGACTGGTCCCTGTCTGCATTGTTCGATTGCGAGCATGTTTGTTCAGCACCTATAATAGAAGAAATATCTTAAGTACTATTTTAATAGCATCTCTCTCTCTCTCTCTCTCTCTCTCTCTCTCTCTCTCTCTCTCTCTCTCTCTCTCTCTCTCTCTCTCTCTCTCTCTCTCTCTCCCTCTCTCTCTCTCTCAGGCACGCACAGACATGCACACACAAAATGCACGCACACTTACACGCAAGCACGTTTGCGCACAATCACACACACCTTCATCTGATGATTCACAGTGATTTGCCGCCTCTGCTAAAAGTTGCTCATCTGCATCTGACCACATATCTGTCGAATTCGGCCTTATATGTGCTAGGGGTTGATCGTCTCCTTCAGACCAGCTGTCATCCATGTTTCAAGCTGAAAAACATAGTGGTAATAGGGTGTAGAAATAGTGGCGCCTTCTCTAGTGTGACATTATGCTATACAATATAATTTTACAAAATCTCAAACAGCACATACACACAAACATACGCACGCTTGTGCACACACACACACACATGCGCGTATATAAAATTTGCTTCGCGACATAGGCCATTGTTCTGATTTTTATCTTGGCTCCAGTGAACGTACTGCAAAACAGTAGTTCATACACACACCATCCTGCACAGAGAGAGAGAGGAGAGAGAGAGAGATTTTTTTCTAAATGACTATGTTTTAATGATTGTATGTGTTAATATAATAAATTCACTTATTTGAAGTAGTAGATATTTATTTAAAAGAGAACTTACCTTTTTAGACCTTCAGTAGGTAGCTGAGTGCATCCAAAGTGCGACTGAATGTGGCAGGGCAGTCCAGGAAATAAATGAAAATGTATTGTATGGATTCCAGTGTGTATCTGGTTCCCACAGTCTTCATCAGTCAGGGAGCGTGACCCGATAAACTGTTTATGTTTGACTTCCTGTGTTATTTTATTACATCCACAACAGTCCAGCTGACTCATGTCAGGTTCCTGCTCTACTTAGTAAACCTTATTTACATATGCTACACCAGTACATTTCAAAATGGCGTTTTGTTGCTGTTTATTTGCCCCCTAATATTGTCAGAACAAGTATGCAACAACCGAATAACTAAAAAATAGTGAGTTGTTGCATAGCAGGAAACCTTGCATATTCATCAAATTTGTCATACAACAACTGTGTAAGAGGGAGATAAACCGTTGTTGCTTGTCAAAAGTTGCACATAAACTGTTGTTGCAGTATATTAGGTTAATTTTATTTTATGCAATAAGCGTTTTTGTTGCATAACTTTAAGGAAAATACAGATAGGAAAATAAGCTTTGGACATGTTGTAGATGCTTAAAAGTGCCAGTTGTCATGTAAAAATCTCAAAAATGGTTTATCTGCATATGTACCGTTGTTGCTCTAATAGGACGACATGGTTTACATCATTTAGAATTTGATGTCGATTAACTTTCCTTGTTAGCAGTAGAAATTAAATCCAATGTGTTTGTTGTACTTTCATTATACAGTTCCATCTCATTGGAGCAGAATCATTTTGTGTGTGAAAAGCCTGTCTGTGCCTTTTGACCTTCGAGCCGCAGAGATGTACGATCCAAAGTCGTAGAGTACAGTTTGTGCCGAAATTTGATGAGTAGAAAAAGAAAAGTAAATTATCCTAAACGCTTTTAAAGGATCTGTCGCGTCAACCCAAACGTCAAACCGGCATTACATGAAACAGCCTCACAGCCAGAACTTATGTGTCACAAGTAATGCTCGGCTCGTAAATCATTACCAATGAAGGATTAACTCATTCGAGATGTGCCGCGTAACCCGGATGCGGCTCGTCTCGAATGAGTTAACTTATATGCATACATTGTTTTAAATTGATTTGAGGAAACAAAGCTTGGAACATTTGGGTGATACATTTGTACTTGATATGAACGTGTCATGGACAAAGACCATATTCCCAGACGAAATGCTTTTATTATTTTGATTTTTAAAACTCCTCTTCAGCCTCCGTGCTGTTATCTTTGGGTGCTGCAGACCGAACAGACATGGACGTAATTTGCGAACTGTGTGTCAGTATTTGACATGGGCCTTGATTTGCTTGTCTGTTTTTTGAAAAAGAAAATCATTCGTTGAAATTCATGTCGAAATTTTGACCCCGTAAGACAGTAAAGGTAAAAATTGACGGCACTGTTTGTGTACCAGAGCTGACCGCCAAAATAGACTAAATAATACATTTTAGCTGCAAAATTTGTATCTACCCAATATTCACCAGGGACAAAGTAATTATTGTATATGATAACGGCAGCAAATGGAAATGTCAGTAAAAGAAACACTACTGAAAGTATCACGAGTGTCTTTGTGACGGACGCGGCTTTTTTTCTCTCAATCAAATACCTCGTCAGTGCGACATAACGCCAGATTCATCCGGGCCTTTCTCACAGACACTGTTAGTTTCCACACCAGTATGGCGTTACTAATGGCAAGCAGGCAGAAAGGAACCAGAGAAGCAATGCACAGATCTACAAGTGACCAAACCTGAGTCAGAAAGGGGAGGTACACAGTGTCTTCCTTACAAACAACACCCGTTCCATTTGTGACGTTAACCAGAATATATCCGTATAAAAATGAGAATGAAGACAGAAAACACACAATACCAGGCCCAATAAGAAAACGTATGACCTTTTCCTTGTGCAGATGACCTTGATGCGATGCGGCCAGACAACAGAGGCAGCTCTCTGTGCCGTCATGGCCACCAGCAGCCAAGCTGATAATACTCCAAACGTGTACACAGCCCATACAACCATTTTACACACAAAAACATTGGACTGAAAAATATCGACAGTATTATCTGACACAAACCACACCCAAGACCTAAGAAAACCAGAGTACAAAAGACACAAGTCAGAAAGTGCCAATGCTGTGAAAAACAAGTTCATGGAATTGTGTTTGATCCCCATCCGACAGAGAATAACGATGGTCATCACGTTACCAAACGTCCCAAACGCCATGATTAAAGGACTTGACACTTGCGTCATCACATTTCTGACATGATTGAGAATGTTAAACTGGTTATTTACGAGTTGAACTGTGGGGACAAAATCCGATGTGTTTGTTGTCGTTTCAGTAGAAAGTTCCATCTCTTTGTCTGAAGCACACTAATTTAGTCTGTGAAAACGCCAACACGATGCAGCGACTGATGTCTAAGATCGGATGTGCCGACACTAGCTGTGCCAAATCTGTACAGTGTCTTATTGGAGGCAAAGCAGCTTAGTAATTGTTGTCACTGTGCACGGTCACTGATCCTGATCTGCCACAGGAAACACGCTGAGTAGATTCCTATCAATGATCCGAAGGTTCGTGTCCCCTTTTGCGTGATGAAGCCAAGCGTACGATCAGATATTTGTATCAACACACTGGCCCGTCGAATGAAACACTGAGAAAGTTAACTGTTTAACTCCCATAAATAAAAATTCTATTTTTGGAAATTCATTTATTTGTAAGAGTTAAAGATATCAGTTAAACGGGAAACCTAGTGGAATGGAAGCACACCAAAACAAAAGACCAACTACAGCACAAAAGCGTCACAATCCATAAGGATTTGTATTCTAAAACATCTTATGTTCAATCTGTTATCATGACTTATATCAAGCTAATTTATTACAGAAAGGCAACCAAATTCACTCACTGCCCTGCGATCCATGCGTCATATGACCGTGTCTGTGTGAAAAAAATGCATGCACCATACTGGAACTCGCATTTATCATTTTGCAATTGTAGACGATGAAACAATGCAAGACTGTTTTACAAATATAAAACTGCTTTTCACTCATGCAGCCTTCTTTATAAGTTGTTGTAATATAATGAATTAATGTGTCATTGTGATTTCATCATTAAATATTTTGACACGCCTACCTTCTCTCTCTGACGTATCCCTTTAAGTCTGCCTACTGATGACCTGTTCGCGCGCGCGCGCGTGTGTGTGTGTGTGTGTGTGTGTTTGTGTGTGTGTATGTATGTGTGTGTGCGTGTCTGTGTGGTGTGGTGTGGTGTGGTGTGGTGTGGTGTGTTTGTGTGTGTGTGGGTACGTACGTATGTAAAAGTACATTTTTGGCTCACGTGTGAAGCAAAAGTGAGTATGTTTTAGGCCAGTGGTCGTCCGTCCGTCCGTCGTAAACTTTAACGTTGGCATTTTCTCGGAGACTTTTCAAGCCATATTCTTCAAACTTGGCCCAAAGATACCTTGTGGCGAGGCCTTTCTAAATATACCAATTTGAGTGACCTCTCACAAAGGTCAAGATCACAGGGGCTCAGGAAATAGGTCCAAAATAGCTATATTTTGACATTTATTTTCTTCATTCGGCCCCTGGAAACAAGGTCTATCGCATTGCCCCTCCCCCCCCCCCCTCACCCCTGCACTCCCCGCTGTTTGATTTTTCAACCCCAGAAAGCAAGGTCTGTCGCTCCCCCCCTCTTTCCTCCCCCCCCCCCCCCAGCCCCTGCCCCAGATTTGAATTTTGCGGCCCCCTGGAAGCAAGGTCTGTCGACTACCCCCCCTCCCCCCTCTCCCTGTTGTTATATTATTTGACCTCTGGAAGTAAGGTCTGTCTGCCCCCCCCCCCCCCCTCTCCGTTATTATATTATTTGGCCTCTGGAAGTAAGGTCTGTCCCCGCCCCCCCCCCCCCCCCCCTTATCGGGTTGTTTGAATTTTGAGGTCCCTGGAAGCAAGGATGGTCAAATAACCCCCCCCCCTCCTCCCCTTTGCTTGATTCTTCTGCCCCTGGAAGCAAGGTGTGACGCCCCCCACATTATTGTTTGATTACAATGTCTGACAACACCCCCACCCACCCCACCCCACCCCATTTGATTTTGCGGCCAATGGAATCAAGGTCTGACGACCACTAGTACCACCCACCCCCCTGTTGTCTGATCTATCAGCCCCTGGAAGCAAGAGCCTGATGCCTACCCCCCGTTTTCCTAAACCCTGGAAGCAATTCATGTTCCCAAACAAGAAGTTTGCCCCCCCCCCCCCCCTCCCCCCCCTCCCCTGGAGTAAGGTGTGATCCGACCCTGTGATGTGTTCTTAGAACATTTCGGCAGTATTTCTGATTGTGTCTTAACCCATTTCGCCCGGGTCCCTGAAGCAGGACCCCACCCGGGTCTGCCCTGGGGGACTTGGGTGGGGTTAGGTATTTTTTAGTTCCCAGGGTCACCCTGGTCAGCCCCACAGGGTGGGGTTTTCTCTCTATTCTGGGGCATGTGTTTCTGTCTACCCGAGGTCCATTCACCTGTATTTGCCTTTTTTAAACTCTCCCTACTGTCTGCACTGCCTGTAGCTCTTGATATTGGATGTGTGTTGCTAAATGGTCTTAGCTTTATTTAGGCCCCATGTGTTAGGTTTATTTAATGTGTTTGACCGGCTGGCGACATACATTCAATGTTCTGTTTAGTTGGTTGTTTTTTTTCACAAGCAGTGCAGGCACGTCCTGAGAAAGCCTTGTTGCTGTCGGGACGTTAAGCAATGTACAATCAATCAATCAATCAAACCTGAAGCAGGAGATGGATTGACCATGATAATTCAAGGGTACTGTCAGATTAGCTTGGTGCCTTCAGTGTTATTTTGCATGATCCAGTTACACTGGCTGCATCTGAGGTGGCATTCTGCTGTAATTGTCATTAAGGATGTCTCTGGTGTCTATTCTGAGCCAAACACAACCACTTTTACACTGCGTAAAGCTCATTTGAGTGCATTGTAATGGGACCGGCAGTCGTGGCTACCAGTACAAGGCTTTTACAGGAGTGTTGACAGGTTTGGCACACACATGCCTGCTGCATTTGCAACATGAGTTGAGGTCTTCTGAGACTCTGACACGTGTGTTTTATATAAAAATGAACTGTACATAACCATTTTTCCCTGCTACCTCCTAAATAAGCACTCCAGACACTTGTTTGGGTATGCAGTGTGTCCCGCGTAGCATAGTTTTGGCTGTTTTGTGTAGTCTTTTGTCTGTGGGTTAGTTCAGTAGACTTAATGTTTAAATTGCCACAGCTGTTTCATGACCCCTGTTGACTGTGGAAAAGATTGCAAGCAGCATATAGGGCATGGCAGCTGGTTACAGGCCTCTTCCTGCTTGTTGACAACAGGGTCAACGAGGATGCCTGAGCATTGTCTTTTTGGCTGCCCTGAGATACACAAGGAAATGGCCTTGGGTCTGAAAGCTCATTTTTCATCAATGTCAGTGTCATGGTAACCTTTTTCAGTTGTCCAGCCCACCAGAAGTCAGTTTGATTCTATTGCATGTGTGTGTAAACTTGGAAAAACAGAAAAAGTAGGGGGGTAGGGGGGGGGGGGGGGTGGGGGTAGTGGAAAAATATGGAAAAAAAAAAAACCTTTCATGTGTCTGTGTCTCAAATCCAACATTTCTGAAGATCAGATATATTACTTGATGTACATGCCAATTTTGGAGGCATTCTGACCATATATAGTCTGTTTTTCATGGCATCAGATGATACATGATCCAACATGTCAACAGCATTGTGAACGCCACAAGAACGCGCTTCACATAATGGGCCATAACATAAAGATGCAGCAACATTCAATGGTGTCGCTTTGGGTTTGACTTAGCTAGTGTCTAAGGGTTGCACTGATGGCAGATTGAATGGTGTTCAGGTGGGAGAGTCTGTCTTTCAGGTCAGGCAGTAAGAGGACCGGTGTTTTTAAAAATAATTTTTGTCTTGTTTGAAAATTTGTAGTAGGGCTGAATGTTGGAATTTGCTGGAAATTTCTGGTTAGCTGAGAGGAGACATGTTCGGTGCTTTGATTCATACCATCCTGAGCTTATACAGTGGACAATTGTGGGCCTATGTTGAGTTGCCGTTGACGTAGTGATTTGAGGGGCACGCTGATTTCAGCGGTGATTGGGTGTGGGGTTGGTAAGGAATCAGGTTCAGAGCCAAGAAATGAGACTGTCAATGTGCTGTTCTTTTGGTTATTTTGTGCATGGCAAATGTGCAGCTGGTGGGCGCTGCTCTTTAGGGGGTTGAAATATTAGGGGATGCCTGGGACTGACTATGGCTAAGAGACTGGGCAGTACAAAAACGGCACTGTGTTCCGTGGCCTGCACTTGATCGTGACTCTAATGTATGAGGTAGGTTTGGTCAATAAGAGTGCATCATGGGACAGGGAAATCCCCTCTTACATAGATTCCAGCGCCAACTTTGAGTGCTTTTGAGAGTTTTGAGCGAAGAAATTGCGAGTTTTTCTGACTTTTTTGGAGCGGTGCTTTTTCGTGATGGCTGAAACTTCGATAGGGCAAAGTGAGCGGCACAAGAGACTATTCTACGGAGGAAGTTTTGCGTCGTTTGAACCTCCTACGATCACAAACTGATGTTGATTCGAACGAGGAGCCTCCAAAGTTGACCATGAGTTTTTTTTTGTGTGGAAATTTGCAAGATAGCTCTGATAACGATCCTAGTGCGAGCACTCTCGCAAGCAGATTTCATGTAGAAGAGTGTTGTGTATTCTTCATGGACGACTATGCTTGTGAGTTAGTGTGTTCGCCCGGCAGTGGATTATCTGTAGAGCTCTGAACAACCGACTATGCTTCAGTTGTGAGTTGAACATTTTCTTAATATATTTCTTGACATGTTATCATGTGTTTGTTACTGTGTTGGTGACTGCCTTGTGTGTAAACTGTCTGTTGTGTGTGTTGAGAACACAGATTTTGTCTATTCTTCTTGCATCAGGCCAGATATAAAACTTTGATTGAGTGAGTCATATGAAGAAAAAAAGGTGTCAGTGTACAAATTTTGTTTTCTCATCTCCATGTTGTTTTTTAAATGAAGTAATGAACTGGGAAATGCAACATTTTAACACCTGTGGCGGCGAAAGGGTTAAATTTCAGTCTTATGTGCGTTTGGATTATAATATCTGCAAAGGAATACAACTCCGCCATAGCCAGTCCCAAGCCTGGTTGGGAAAGGAGGAGGGTTTTTTTTTGTCAAATACTGCTCACAAAGTCTTCAAACCCAAACTTGCTACAGTACAGAGATACCTGATGGTAAAATCTATCTATGCATACTGATTTGGAATTGGATAACCCTTCGGATAGGGTCATAGGCTTGCAAATGTGTGTAAAATGCCGATTTTTGATAACATTGTAGGTATCAACATTTTCACAAAAATGTTCAATTAAATTTGGCACAAAGGTTGCTGATGATAAGAGTAAGACCATCATGTGCATACTAATTTACTTAACTCATGTTGCAAATGTCAAGGGTGGGGGTGTACATAATATGTGTGAAAAAAACTTACATTTTGAGAAAACATAGACTTTGCTGGTGCGAAAGCCAGTCCTTTACTTATGGTCACAAAGGTCACACAAAAGTATATATCGGTTGTCCACGTGAGCCATAATGGCTTGGCCTTTCTTGTGGAAAGAATTGTAGTTGCATGTATCATCAACAGTTTTGCAAAATTTTCAATCAAATTTGGCACAAAGGTAGCTGATGATAAGACCTTCCTAAGTAATAATGTATATTATACTAGTTCAGTCAACTCTATGATATCATAAAGGTCAAGGGTCACGGGTGTTTGACAGCTGTGTCAAAGCATGTGACTGTGTGTGTGTGTGTATGTGTGTGTGTGCGTGTCTGTGTGTGTGTATGTATGTGTGTGTGCGTGTCTGTGTGGTGTGGTGTGGTGTGGTGTGGTGTGGTGTGTTTGTGTGTGTGTGGGTACGTACGTATGTAAAAGTACATTTTTGGCTCACGTGTGAAGCAAAAGTGAGTCTATGTTTTAGGCCAGTGGTCGTCCGTCCGTCCGTCGTAAACTTTAACGTTGGCATTTTCTCGGAGACTTTTCAAGCCATATTCTTCAAACTTGGCCCAAAGATACCTTGTGGCGAGGCCTTTCTAAATATACCAATTTGAGTGACCTCTCACAAAGGTCAAGATCACAGGGGCTCAGGAAATAGGTCCAAAATAGCTATATTTTGACATTTATTTTCTTCATTCGGCCCCTGGAAACAAGGTCTATCGCATTGCCCCTCCCCCCCCCCCCCCTCACCCCTGCACTCCCCGCTGTTTGATTTTTCAACCCCAGAAAGCAAGGTCTGTCGCTCCCCCCCTCTTTCCTCCCCCCCCCCCCCCCAGCCCCTGCCCCAGATTTGAATTTTGCGGCCCCCTGGAAGCAAGGTCTGTCGACTACCCCCCCCCCCCCCCTCTCCCTGTTGTTATATTATTTGACCTCTGGAAGTAAGGTCTGTCTGCCCCCCCCCCCCCCTCTCCGTTATTATATTATTTGGCCTCTGGAAGTAAGGTCTGTCCCCGCCCCCCCCCCCCCCCCCCCCTCCTTATCGGGTTGTTTGAATTTTGCGGTCCCTGGAAGCAAGGATGGTCAAATAACCCCCCCCCCTCCTCCCCTTTGTTTGATTCTTCTGCCCCTGGAAGCAAGGTGTGACGCCCCCCACATTATTGTTTGATTACAATGTCTGACAACACCCCCACCCACCCCACCCCACCCCATTTGATTTTGCGGCCAATGGAATCAAGGTCTGACGACCACTAGTACCACCCACCCCCCTGTTGTCTGATCTATCAGCCCCTGGAAGCAAGAGCCTGATGCCTACCCCCCGTTTTCCTAAACCCTGGAAGCAATTCATGTTCCAAACAAGAAGTTTGCCCCCCCCCCCCCCTCCCCCCCCCCCTCCCCTGGAGTAAGGTGTGATCCGACCCTGTGATGTGTTCTTAGAACATTTCGGCAGTATTTCTGATTGTGTCTTAACCCATTTCGCCCGGGTCCCTGAAGCAGGACCCCACCCGGGTCTGCCCTGGGGGACTTGGGTGGGGTTAGGTATTTTTTAGTTCCCAGGGTCACCCTGGTCAGCCCCACAGGGTGGGGTTTTCTCTCTATTCTGGGGCATGTGTTTCTGTCTACCCGAGGTCCATTCACCTGTATTTGCCTTTTTTAAACTCTCCCTACTGTCTGCACTGCCTGTAGCTCTTGATATTGGATGTGTGTTGCTAAATGGTCTTAGCTTTATTTAGGCCCCATGTGTTAGGTTTATTTAATGTGTTTGACCGGCTGGCGACATACATTCAATGTTCTGTTTAGTTGGTTGTTTTTTTTCACAAGCAGTGCAGGCACGTCCTGAGAAAGCCTTGTTGCTGTCGGGACGTTAAGCAATGTACAATCAATCAATCAATCAAACCTGAAGCAGGAGATGGATTGACCATGATAATTCAAGGGTACTGTCAGATTAGCTTGGTGCCTTCAGTGTTATTTTGCATGATCCAGTTACACTGGCTGCATCTGAGGTGGCATTCTGCTGTAATTGTCATTAAGGATGTCTCTGGTGTCTATTCTGAGCCAAACACAACCACTTTTACACTGCGTAAAGCTCATTTGAGTGCATTGTAATGGGACCGGCAGTCGTGGCTACCAGTACAGGCTTTTACAGGAGTGTTGACAGGTTTGGCACACACATGCCTGCTGCATTTGCAACATGAGTTGAGGTCTTCTGAGACTCTGACACGTGTGTTTTATATAAAAATGAACTGTACATAACCATTTTTTCCCTGCTACCTCCTAAATAAGCACTCCAGACACTTGTTTGGGTATGCAGTGTGTCCCGCGTAGCATAGTTTTGGCTGTTTTGTGTAGTCTTTTGTCTGTGGGTTAGTTCAGTAGACTTAATGTTTAAATTGCCACAGCTGTTTCATGACCCCTGTTGACTGTGGAAAAGATTGCAAGCAGCATATAGGGCATGGCAGCTGGTTACAGGCCTCTTCCTGCTTGTTGACAACAGGGTCAACGAGGATGCCTGAGCATTGTCTTTTTGGCTGCCCTGAGATACACAAGGAAATGGCCTTGGGTCTGAAAGCTCATTTTTCATCAATGTCAGTGTCATGGTAACCTTTTTCAGTTGTCCAGCCCACCAGAAGTCAGTTTGATTCTATTGCATGTGTGTGTAAACTTGGAAAAACAGAAAAAGTAGGGGGGTAGGGGGGGGGGGTAGTGGAAAAATATGGAAAAAAAAACACCTTTCATGTGTCTGTGTCTCAAATCCAACATTTCTGAAGATCAGATATATTACTTGATGTACATGCCAATTTTGGAGGCATTCTGACCATATATAGTCTGTTTTTCATGGCATCAGATGATACATGATCCAACATGTCAACAGCATTGTGAACGCCACAAGAACGCGCTTCACATAATGGGCCATAACATAAAGATGCAGCAACATTCAATGGTGTCGCTTTGGGTTTGACTTAGCTAGTGTCTAAGGGTTGCACTGATGGCAGATTGAATGGTGTTCAGGTGGGAGAGTCTGTCTTTCAGGTCAGGCAGTAAGAGGACCGGTGTTTTTAAAAATAATTTTTGTCTTGTTTGAAAATTTGTAGTAGGGCTGAATGTTGGAATTTGCTGGAAATTTCTGGTTAGCTGAGAGGAGACATGTTCGGTGCTTTGATTCATACCATCCTGAGCTTATACAGTGGACAATTGTGGGCCTATGTTGAGTTGCCGTTGACGTAGTGATTTGAGGGGCACGCTGATTTCAGCGGTGATTGGGTGTGGGGTTGGTAAGGAATCAGGTTCAGAGCCAAGAAATGAGACTGTCAATGTGCTGTTCTTTTGGTTATTTTGTGCATGGCAAATGTGCAGCTGGTGGGCGCTGCTCTTTAGGGGGTTGAAATATTAGGGGATGCCTGGGACTGACTATGGCTAAGAGACTGGGCAGTACAAAAACGGCACTGTGTTCCGTGGCCTGCACTTGATCGTGACTCTAATGTATGAGGTAGGTTTGGTCAATAAGAGTGCATCATGGGACAGGGAAATCCCCTCTTACATAGATTCCAGCGCCAACTTTGAGTGCTTTTGAGAGTTTTGAGCGAAGAAATTGCGAGTTTTTCTGACTTTTTTGGAGCGGTGCTTTTTCGTGATGGCTGAAACTTCGATAGGGCAAAGTGAGCGGCACAAGAGACTATTCTACGGAGGAAGTTTTGCGTCGTTTGAACCTCCTACGATCACAAACTGATGTTGATTCGAACGAGGAGCCTCCAAAGTTGACCATGAGTTTTTTTTTGTGTGGAAATTTGCAAGATAGCTCTGATAACGATCCTAGTGCGAGCACTCTCGCAAGCAGATTTCATGTAGAAGAGTGTTGTGTATTCTTCATGGACGACTATGCTTGTGAGTTAGTGTGTTCGCCCGGCAGTGGATTATCTGTAGAGCTCTGAACAACCGACTATGCTTCAGTTGTGAGTTGAACATTTTCTTAATATATTTCTTGACATGTTATCATGTGTTTGTTACTGTGTTGGTGACTGCCTTGTGTGTAAACTGTCTGTTGTGTGTGTTGAGAACACAGATTTTGTCTATTCTTCTTGCATCAGGCCAGATATAAAACTTTGATTGAGTGAGTCATATGAAGAAAAAAAGGTGTCAGTGTACAAATTTTGTTTTCTCATCTCCATGTTGTTTTTTAAATGAAGTAATGAACTGGGAAATGCAACATTTTAACACCTGTGGCGGCGAAAGGGTTAAATTTCAGTCTTATGTGCGTTTGGATTATAATATCTGCAAAGGAATACAACTCCGCCATAGCCAGTCCCAAGCCTGGTTGGGAAAGGAGGAGGGTTTTTTTTTGTCAAATACTGCTCACAAAGTCTTCAAACCCAAACTTGCTACAGTACAGAGATACCTGATGGTAAAATCTATCTATGCATACTGATTTGGAATTGGATAACCCTTCGGATAGGGTCATAGGCTTGCAAATGTGTGTAAAATGCCGATTTTTGATAACATTGTAGGTATCAACATTTTCACAAAAATGTTCAATTAAATTTGGCACAAAGGTTGCTGATGATAAGAGTAAGACCATCATGTGCATACTAATTTACTTAACTCATGTTGCAAATGTCAAGGGTGGGGGTGTACATATGTGTGAAAAAAACTTACATTTTGAGAAAACATAGACTTTGCTGGTGCGAAAGCCAGTCCTTTACTTATGGTCACAAAGGTCACACAAAAGTATATATCGGTTGTCCACGTGAGCCATAATGGCTTGGCCTTTCTTGTGGAAAGAATTGTAGTTGCATGTATCATCAACAGTTTTGCAAAATTTTCAATCAAATTTGGCACAAAGGTAGCTGATGATAAGACCTTCCTAAGTAATAATGTATATTATACTAGTTCAGTCAACTCTATGATATCATAAAGGTCAAGGGTCACGGGTGTTTGACAGCTGTGTCAAAGCATGTGACTGTGTGTGTGTGTGTGTATGTGTGTGTGTGCGTGTCTGTGTGTGTGTGTGTGTGTGTGTGTGTGTGTGTGGAGAGAGAGAGAGGGGGGGGGGGAAGGGACGAGGGGGAGGGACAGAGTGGTAGAGAGAAAGCGAACAGCTCACAATATTTATAGTGCGCGGTAAAAACGTGACAAGGGCGGGCGGTGTCACTGAAATCTCGCAGCATATTTGATTTTGTTATTTTTTCTGTTACTTTGCAAAATGGCTCTCTTCTTCCTTGTTTTAAATTTTAACCCTTCAGCTGTCGGAGGTGCTTCTTGTTGAGGTGATTCCTGATGGAAAGCAATACCGACAGTCAAAGGGTTAAGGCGGGTGGAAAAGCATTGGGGGTCAGCAACATGTGGATCCCGCACCCCTCCCGCACCCTTTCCCCTAATGATCCGCCTCTGCTTCTCCATATTATGTTTTGAAACCGCGCTTCTATGCATCCTTACAGTTGTTGTAGAAAACATATTAATTAGATTGCACAATTGCGCCGGCGGTGTATATCTCCGCATTTGTAAAGACCGGCTATAGAAACGGCAGCGATCATAATTATTACACGCAGGGCCTGCTGCTAATGTGTGTATTGACATGCTTGTCTGCATTAGGCATGGCGTGCAGTGCTATAAATAGACTTTACACGACGGTAGACGTTTCAAAAGCAAGGCACCTAACACCCATCAAATGATGACCCCAGCTGCGTGCAAACCCACGACCTTTCGGATGAGAGTTAAACGTTCTACTACCAGAACAGCCCGGCCATCTACCCCGGTGTGTGTCTGAGTTGTGCAACAACTAAGTCTTAAACTCGAAGTTACAAATGAAATGAAAACGTAATAAAATTAAATACAAATAACAAATGCAAAGAAATTAACAGAAGAAAGAAACAAAAAGTATTGTAAAACTTTGAATATAGAAAGACACCGTATAAACAAGTCAGCGAAGATGGAACCGGCGACTTGACAGTGAGGACGTCGACATACTCATAACCTGCCATCTCAGTCCTTACCTCTGGCCGGCTGTTACCATGATGAAATCTCAGGTGATAAGTGACAGTTTTAAACTAAACAAACGCACGACAGAAAGTACGTAGTTGTAACCCCTTCATTGACGTGGAAATCTGAACAGGAACCACCTGAAAGAGACATAGATCCTCATGAGTTCCGCATCTGTAGGGGCTCATGAGGATCTATGCCTCTTGCTGTCACCTCTCTGTGGCTATGTTCACTGACATACTAAACACAGTTTGCGGCCACTGGCAACGAAAGCGTTAAACAGACGACTAGAATTATAAACATGAATCGGGCCGCATTTCATGACATGATTAGTGATGTCTTGCTTATCGCATGGAGACACACACTGCTTATCAAGCAATGTGCTCTACCCGGAATAGCGACCTTATTTTGAGTGACAGCTAAACGCAATCTTGGTCAGCAAGAAACATAGATTCTCATGAGCCCTTGCCACTGCACCCCGCCACTACATGGGCTGATAAGAATCTATGCCTCTTGCAGATGGAAGGTGGAGGGAGAGGGACTGTATCGGCAACACTACACACACTGACAAGGAAACCGAAAGTACGGACAAGATTCTCCCCACCCCCACTCCCCACTGAGGCGTCAAGGTCCCTACCCATAGACATTAGACATTCTGCCTCATTCACTGCCTTTAAATCTGCCCTTAAGACCCACCTGTTCGACACCCCAATGTAGCTTAGTTCTTCGTCATTATGTACCTGTGTGTTTGTCTGTGTGTGTGCGTGTGTATTGCAGAATTCTTTGTTTCTCTGGCTTTGTAACCCCCCCCCCCCTCCCCACTCCCACTCTTTATTTGTAACGCGCTTAGAGCTTATTTTATGATAAGCGCTTTATAAGTAGCCATTATTATTATTATTATTATTATTAGTAGTAGTAGTAGTAGTAGTAGTAGTAGTAGTAGTATTAGTATTATATTATTATTATTATTATTATTATTATTATTATTATTATTATTATTATTATTATTATTATCAAGTTCAGTACAGTTGTTTGTACACAATGAAGGCTGGAGGAGCTGACGGAGAATACATATACAAATGCCCTACTAGCAGAATACATTGGCGTAACAAGCACTCTCTTGTTTTGTATTTCAGTTCTTCATTCATTTGCGTTCACTCAAGGCATTCCTGTTGAGTTCCGTATCGCTCACTCAAGGCATTCCTGTTGAGTTCCGTACCGCTCACTCAAGGCATTCCTGTTAAAAATAAGTACCCAACGGAGAAAGAAACACGCTTAAAAAAGGCGGGTGCAACACAATTTATTAATATTTCGGGTAAATACCCATTTGTCAAAATAGACAAACAAACAGAGAGATTAGCCGCTACTTATCTTCATTCGCAGAAGGAATGTTATATTCCTTCTGCGAATATCCCTTCTGCGAATGAAGATAAGTATCGGCTAATCTCTCTGTTTCTTTAATCAATCCAGACCAAAAAGGTGACTGCCAAGCGTGTGAAATGCAAAGAAGTACCCAACGGAGAAAGAAACACGCTTAGAAAAAACGGTACAACACAATTTATTAATATTTCGGGTATGTCTGTTTGTTTGTCTATTTTGACAAAGGATATTTACCCGAAATATTAATAAATTGTGTTGTACCGTTTTTTCTAAGCGTGTTTCTTTCTCCGTTGGGTACTTCTCTGTTTCTTTGTCTATTTTGACAAAGGAATATTTACCCGAAATATTAATAAATTGTGTTGCACCCGCCTTTGCTAAGCGTGTTTGTTTCTCCGCTGGTAGGGGAAAGTCTCCAAATGTCGAACAGGTGACTAATACCGAACAGCTGATTTCCCGAAAACAAGAGGTGACTGCTCAAATTTGACTGCACGAAGTGATAGAGTACCGTCCCTTATTATCCTGTACGAAAATCATGGCGGCGAAAGACTGCACAAGAAGACGGTGAGTGATTTTCGGATTTTATGACTCTCAAGGCTATTTTCGACCTACAGAAGACTAATCATAGTATGAATTTGAGTTGCTTTTAGTGAAAAGTTATGGTTGAAATAAACAGTGTGATCTATCTGCTAGCCAAATATGTCTGTTTGCAAGCATTCGTCGTAATCTTTCCTGAGCACCATGTGGTTTTAAAACAGTTAGGTAGATTTCAATTACCGAACACCCCAATGGTTCAAATACCGAACAATGTTCGGTATTTGAACTATTGTGTTCGGATTTTGACTCTCTCTCTCTCTCTCTCTCTCTCTCTCTCTCTCTCTCTCTCTCTCTCTCTCTCTCTCTCTCTCTCTCTCTCTCTCTCTCTCTCTCTCTCTCTCTCTCTCTCTCTCTCTCTCTATCTCTCTTATTATTATTATTATTTTTCACATTGTTTTTAAGATCATATCTATCTATCTTTTTGTACTTTCACGTCTATTATTGTTTTAAGATGTCTCTCTGTACAGTTAAGAAAGGAGAGATTGTGCTTAAAGATCTGTAACGTCTGTTCATGTCTAAATTTTGTTCCATATGTTATAACCGTTCAGTCATTCTCTCTCTCTCTCTCTCTCTCTCTCTCTCTCTCTCTCTCTCTCTCTCTCTCTCTCTCTCTCTCTCTCTCTCTTTCTCTTTATTAGTCTGAGCATGTGTATGCCAGAAATAGTTAGTACAGAGTGATGAGTGTTGCTAATACTTGGAGCATATAATCAGGGCAATGACAATGGCCGCCTACTGTTGGAGTTCTGTGCGGAGCAGCAACTGGTCATCACCAACACTACTTTTCAGCAAAAGGACAGTCGAAAGACCACCTGGGTGCATCCTCGCTCCAAACACTGGCACCTTATCGACTATGTCCTAGTGCGTCAGAGGGACCGCAGTGACGTCCTCCTCACCAGAGTGATGCCCAGCGCAGAGTGCCACACTGATCACCGCCTTGTCCGCTGCAAACTCAGGCTCCACTTCAAGCCAAAACCCAAGAAATGCCCCCCCCCCCCCCCCCCCCCAAGAAAAAGCTTGATGTTGCCAGCCTTCAGCGTGACGATGTGAAAGCTGCCTTTCAGACAGATTTACAGCGCAGGCTCAAAGACACAGCGGATCCAGTAGACTCCTCCCCTGAAACACTTTGGGAACAACTGAAAACTGCTATTGCAAAATCCTCTGCAGAAGTCTTGGGTTTCGCCAGAAAGAAGAACAAAGACTGATTTGACGAAAACGATGTAGAGATCCAGGAACACCTAGCAAAAAAAAAAAAAAAGAGCCGCCCATCAGGCCCACCTAGCCCAGCCTTTCTGCCTGTGAAGAAGTCTGCCTTCCGCCTCGTCTGCAGCAGTCTCCAGCGCAAGCTCAGAGATCTCCAGAATGAGTGGTGGACCAGACTTGCACAGAGGACCAAGCTTTGCGCTGACAATGGTGACTACAGGGGCTTATGGGAAGCACTGAAAGCAGTGTATGGCCCCAGGCACCTGGTACAAAGTCCCCTGCGAAGCGCGAATGGTCAGGCACCCCTCACAGATAATACCTCCATCTTGAACCGCTGGTCGGAATACTTTCAGAGCCTCTTCAGCGCTGAGCGCACTGTTCAAGAAGCAGTCGTCCTACAAATCCCACACCTCCCAGTAAAGGTTGAATTGGACGAACCGCCCACCACTGAAGAGACCCTCCTAGCCATCCACCAGCTCAAGAGTGGCAAAGCAGCAGGCATTGATGGAGATCTGGAAACATGGAGGCACAGCACTGCACAACAAGCTCCATGTCCTCTTTCTCTGCTGCTGGGAGGAAGGAACACTACCAAAAGATCTCCGTGATGCAGTCGTTATCACCCTGTACAAGAACAAAGGCGAGAAGTCTGACTGTTCCAACTATCGGGGAATTACCCTACTGTCCATTGCTGGGAAAATCCTTGCAAGGCTGCTCCTGAATCGGCTGATACCTGCCATCGCTGAAGACCAACTCCCAGAGGGCCAGTGTGGCTTCAGAGCAAACAGGAGCACCACCGATATGAACTTTGTGCTGAGACAGCTACAGGAGAAGTGCCGCGAGCAGAACAAAGGGCTGTACGTAACATTTGTCGACCTAACAAAAGCGTTCGACACTGTGAGTAGGCAAGGCATGTGGCAGATCCTGGAGCGACTTGGCTGTCCCCCAAAGTTCCTCAACATGATTGTCCAGCTACACGAGGACCAGCAAGGCCAGGTCAGACTCAACAATGACCTCTCAGAAATATTCCCTATTCTCAACGGCGTAAAGCAGGGCTGCGTGCTGGCACCGACCCTCTTCAACATCTTTTTTAGCATGATGTTGAAGCAGGCCACATTGGACCTCGATGATGACGATGCAGTGTACATCAGGTATCGTTTCGATGGCAGCCTGTTCAACCTCAGACGACTGCAGGCCCACACGAAAACCCTAGACCAACTGATTCGTGAGCTGCTTTTTGCTGATGATGCTGCCCTCGTTGCACACACAGAGAGAGCCCTGCAGCGCATCACGTCTTGCTTCGCAGATGCTGCCCAGCTCTTTGGACTCGAGGTCAGTCTGAAAAAGACAGAGGTCCTCCATCAGCCGGCACCCAAGACAGTGTATCGCCCTCCTCACATCACCATCGGCGAGTCTGAACTAAAGTCAGTGCACCAGTTTACCTACCTTGGCTGCATTATCACGTCGGACGCCAAGCTGGACAAGGAGCTTGACAGCAGGCTGGCAAAAGCGAACAGCGCTTTCGGGCGACTTTTCAAGCGGGTGTGGCACAATCAACAGCTGAAAACAGGCACCAAGATCAGCGTGTACAGAGCTGTAGTCCTCACCACCCTGCTGTATGGTTCCGAGTCCTGGGCCCTCTACCGCAACCAACTACGACTCCTCGAACGCTTCCACCAGCGCTGCCTGCGTACCATCCTGGGCATTCACTGGAGTGACTATGTCACCAACGTCGAGGTCCTTGAACAGGCTGAAACTGTGAGCATCAAGGCTTTGCTGCTGCGGACACAGCTCCGCTGGGCGGGGCATGTCTCCAGTATGGAGGATCATCGCCTACCAAAGATCACCCTGTTCGGCGAGCTTGCTACTGGACACCGTGACAGAGGGGCACCAAAGAAGAGATACAAAGACTGTCTCAAGATGTCACTTAGTGCCTGCCAAATCGACCACCACCAGTGGTCTTCGCTTGCTGCGGACCGTGACACCTGGCGCTCCACCATTTACAAGGCAGCTGTCTCCTTTGAGGACTCTCACAGAGCTAGCCTTAAGGACAAGCGGCTCAGGAGAAAAAACAGAGATGCCGCAGCTCAGAACCCTGGCCATACCTTCCCCTGCAGCCACTGCGGTCGAACCTGCCTGTCTCGGATTGGCGTCCGCAGCCACGAACAAGCCTGCAGACGTCGTGGACAACTCCTATAAAATCTTCGTTCGCGAAGTCAAGCCAAGAGAGATAATCAGGGCTACATGGTCAACGCAGTCACTGGCATCAGCCACGGCAGCTGTCAAAGACAAGAGGCTTGGACTTCGAGCAGCTGCAGGAGCGTATGGCATCCCTCCCACCACACTTAAAGATCATCTTGACAGAAAACACAAACCTGCTATGGGTGTTACAAAACAATTGCGGAGGCCGTCCATACTTCGCCCAGCACTAGAAAAAAAATTGGTGAACCACATCATGAAATGTGAGAGCATGTTTTTTGGGCCTGACCAGAAAAGACGTTATGTCACTTGCATACGAAATAGCGACCAGAAATGGCATTCATCGTGTTTTCAATGAAGACAACAACAACAACAACAACAACAAAAAATCGAAGTGTCGCAGGGAAAACAAAAACCAACAAAGAAAACAAGCTAATCAAAGTCAATCACAGAGAACAGAAAGAAACAGAAAGCTAAAGAAGAAAGGGCTAGAAACGTCAGTCATCAACATAAAGCTAACTGGTTCTGTTTTTGGTGCCAAGAATGCCGAGAAGAGGACATGATTCAGTGTTTGGTGTGCTCAAAATGGGTACATGTGGATTGTGCTGGAATAACAGAAAGCCAAAGAGTACTTTTGCGATGTTTGCCAGTCAAAGTAGGCCTAATATTGATTTTTGCTTTTTGGATTTTGAACCTTTTTGTTCGGATTTAGGGAACACGTGTTGTAATTTGGTTTTTGCTGTTTGGATTTTGAACCTCTTTGTTCGGATTTAGGAAACACGTGTTGTAATTCCGAACATATTTTTGATTTTTTACAATTAAGAAATTTTTTTTTTATGTTGATTTATTTCCACAAAAAAAAATGGTATGAATGTTGCTGATTATTTACTTTATTAAAATCCACATTCTAAAACAGTCTGTCTTCTGTTGTTTTTGCGAAAATGGCAGATTTCCTTAAGTGTTCGGTATTTGGGGTTTTCCCCTACTTATTTGCATTGTACACGCTTGGCAGTCACCTTTTTGGTCTGGATTGCTTATTTCTGCTGAGTTCCGTACCGCACACTCAAGGCATTCCTGTTGAGTTCCGTACCGCTCACTCAAGGCATTCCTGTTGAGTTCCGTACCGCTCACTCAAGGCATTCCTGTCGAGTTCCGTACCGCTCACTCAAGGCATTCCTGTCGAGTTCCGTACCGCTCACTCAAGGCATTCCTGTTGAGTTCCGTACCGCTCACTCAAGGTATTCCTGTCGAGTTCCGTACCGCTCACTCAAGGCATTCCTGCTGAGTTCTGTACCGCTCACTCAAGGCATTCCTGTCGAGTTCCGTACCGCTCACTCAAGGCGGCATTCCTGTCGAGTTCCGTACCGCTCACTCAAGGCATTCCTGTTGAGTTCCGTACCGCTCACTCAAGGTATTCCTGTCGTGTTCCGTACCGCTTACTCAAGGCATTCCTGCTGAGTTCTGTACCGCTCACTCAAGGCATTCCTGTTGAGTTCCGTATCGATCACTCAAGGCATTTCTGCTGAGTTCCGTACCGCACACAGACAAACAGAATACTGACAGTAGAAAGAGCTCTCGTCAACAGCCAACACTCCTAGTGGCCGGCATAGTTGGGATCGGACGAGAACTAGCCTGTCGCTGTGACACTGTACACAATGATTGTCAGTTCGTAGTGTTGAGTGTTGGTGATAATGTCCGCCATTTCTAAACAAAGACAACTCACCTTGTACAGAGCTGTAGTTATGACGGCCTGTAGGTCACGTTATACATTTAAATTTAGGCAGTTGAGGCAGTAAGAGGACTGGTGTTTTTAAAAATAATTTTTACCTTGTTTGAAAATTTGTAGTAGGGCTAAATGTTGAAATTTGCTGGAAATTTCTAGTTAGATGAGAGGAGACATGTTTGGTGCTTTGATTCATACCATCCTGAGCTTATTCAGTAGAGAATTGTGGACCTATGTTGAGTTGGCGTTGACGTAGTGATTTGAGGGGCACGCTGATTTCAGCTGTGCTTGGGTGTTGGGTTGGTAAAGAATCAGGTTCATAGCCAAGAAATGAGAATGTCAGTGTGCTGTTTTTATTGTTATTTTGTGCATGGCAAATGTGCAGTTGGTGGGCGGTAGTGTTTATTAGGTGATTGAAATATTAGGGGATGCCTGGGACTGACTATGGCTAAGAGACTGGACAGTACGGAAACGCGACTGTGTACCATGGCCTGTAGACTTGCATCCCAATGAAAACAGACGTCGAGTTGTGAAGCCAGGACACGTGACCGCACGCAACACGGAAGTACATCAGTGCAGCGTCGTAACTTTAGGCATAATACGTTCAGTGCACTCTCTAATTCGACTGAGTACCTGCGTTCGTATATGCATATATCTACCGGGACGGTCTGCAGCGACATTAAACTGAATGCAGCTCGACGTACTTGACCTAACCTGCGACCTGTTTAGTTCGTCCTTATCCAACCCGTTTCATCTGCGAAGATACATAGGTAGTCATTAGCCACTGTCACTGTAGGTGTTGATGACAATCTATGTCTTTTGCTGCCAGAAGATCGGCCTCATTTACGTTATTAGTTTGAGGAAGTCAGCGGGTTTATGTCTCCAGTTGTAGTGGGAGTGTGTAGAGGTTACTGTTGAGTTGCACATTTGTTGTCTCCCTTTGACTGTCAGTGTGTGTGTTCGTGTTACATGATAATTATTGGCGGTATACTTTTTATCATTATAAATGAAGGCCGCTATCTCTTGTTTTACGCAGTCCAACACCGTGTACAGCAGATGACGCTGGTACTGTGTGTGTCAGTCTCTCGTACGACTGTATGACAATTCTAGAGAGAGATTGAGCATGATAGTTCAAGGGTTGTGCTCGATCCATGTCTTGCTGTGGTGTGTCGGGGCTGAATGAGCTAACCTGCCTGAGCTAAAGGCAGTCACGAAGTTCACACACTCTTTGGTCTCAGTATACGCTTTGTTATCAACAAGGAAACGCGCTTTATACACTTCACTTACTTTCACTGATATGCGTCTGTGAATGGCACTGTACATGTACTTTTCATCAACACAAAGTTAGCCAAAGGTCATGACAATAATGCAAAACTTCATTATCTTCTCCTTGCATGCGGAGATGTATATGTTTATGGTGTCTGGTTGCAGTGACGCCGTCTGTTTTGAAATGTGTGTCAAATTGTATCTCTGGTATTGGTCAATTTTTCTCCAGCGGCCGCGTTCCAGTTTCCAAGACTCGATCTCCCCTACGCATGGTGTTACTGGCTGTTCCAAGGCTGTATTCTTCTGTTTGTATATATATATATATATATATATATATATATATATATATATATATATATATATATATATATATATATAATATATATATATATATATATATATATATATATATATATATATCTATGGAATGATATTACTGTGCTGATGAGACTGTCTGTCTGTATTCTTCTGTTTGTATCTATATATGTCTATGGAATGATATTACTCTGTTGATGACAGTGTCTGTCTGTGTTCTTCTGTTTGTATCTATATATGTCTATGGAATGATATTACTGTGCTGATGACAGTGTCTGTCTGTGTTCTTCTGTTTGTATCTATATATGTCTATGGAATGATATTACTCTGCTGATGACAGTGTCTGTCTGTGTTCTTCTGTTTGTATCTATATATGTCTATGGAATGATATTACTGTGTTGATGACAGTGTCTGTCTGTGTTCTTCTGTTTGTATCTATATATGTCTATGGAATGATATTACTGTGCTGATGAGACTGTCTGTCTGTATTCTTCTGTTTGTATCTATATATGTCTATGTATCACCCGACCGTGTACTTGAGGATCGTTTTAATCCTAACTATCTATGCATGTGACTCATAAACAGATATAGACCGATATAAGGGGAGTTTGACTCGCTTGGCTGCAAAGAGGAGCACCCGTCGAGGACACAAACAATCACAATAACCACTGAGCAAGTACACACGAGAAACATGACATCAATCATACCACTCTCGCATGCAAGCGGCATAACAGACATAATCAAAGGCTCTTTTGATTTTACTACGTATATATAATGTTACATTGATTAATAATAAAGGGTTTGCTCACCTCTGACGTGCATACAGGATATGACGACCCATGGTGGTCGCACGGCCCATCCCAGCACCAAAGCTGGTGCTGGGAGGGAGAACAGTTCTAACTTCTCTTCCCTCCTTCCTCCCTCTTTTCTCTCTTTTTTTTAGAGCATAAACCTCATGTGTTAAATACAATCTAAAAGCTACGGCCATGGCTATCATAGCAAATCACCGTATCTTTTCCTTACGTAGTTTACTTTTTTTAGAGAGTGACCACCATGGCGACAAACGTACAATGTTCTACGTCAATTCTAAAACGTGTCCATCTATGCACGTGTTTGAACACCTGACATCTACTAATATTTCATTTAAAACGAATTCCCATACTCGGCGGTATCTTTCTGGGTCAAGCCTTGGTCACGATTATTAGTCCGTTTCGGTCAATATCTCGTACCTGGCCCTTGACCGAACATATTAACCAATATCAACCGTATTAACCCTAGCTATCATAATTGTCACTCTGTGACATATGGAATGATATTACTGTGTTGATGACAGTGTCTGTCTGTGTTCTTCTGTTTGTATCTATATATGTCTATGGAATGATATTACTGTGCTGATGACAGTGTCTGTCTGTGTTCTTCTGTTTGTATCTATATATGTCTATGGAATGATATTACTGTGCTGATGAGACTGTCTGTCTGTGTTCTTCTGTTTGTATCTATATATGTTTATAGAATGATATTACTGTGTTGATGACAGTGTCTGTCTGTGTTCTTCTGTTCAGTTGTATCTATATATGTCTATGGAATGATATTACTGTGATGATGATAGTGTCTGTCTGTGTTCTTCTGTTTGTAACTATATATGTCTATGGAATGATATTACTGTGCCGATGAGACTGTCTGTCTGTGTTCTTCTGTTTGTATCTGTGTATGTCTATGGAATGATATTACTGTGCTGATGACAGCGTCTGTCTGTGTCCTTCTGTTTGTATCTATATATGTCTATGGAATGATATTATTGTGTTGATGACAGTGTCTGTCTTGCACAGTTGTGGGAAGAAAAGTATTGGTGTGATAGTCTGTGATTCTGGACTTTTCAATCTCAAACAGGAAGGTCTGAAATCACAGATAAGCCGGCAGTTACAGAAATGTTTAACTCATTCAGCCCCGACACACCACAGCGAGACAT
This sequence comes from Semisulcospira habei, assembly GCA_036245525.1. Lineage (NCBI taxonomy): Eukaryota > Metazoa > Mollusca > Gastropoda > Semisulcospiridae > Semisulcospira > Semisulcospira habei. The sequence continues at coordinate 3,939,647 of BTPG01000004.1, forward strand.
AGATCGAGCACGATAGTTCAAGGGTGGTGCCAGAATAGCTTGGCGCCAGTAGGCGCCAAGTTATTCTGGCACCATCCTTGAACTATCGTGCTCGATCTGTCACTAGAGTTGTAATACAATCCTTCAGATGGCAACTTCAACATGTGGGGATTTCGGTCCAGGGGTGGAACGTGATAATCGTGCAATTAATAATTAATATGTTGATGAATAGCTTGCGTGACCTTCCAAATCCTGTAAAAAGTGTGGCGACAGGCAGAGGTTGACACAAACATGAGTTTACATTTACTTTGTACAATTCCCCTAATTTCCCCATCAGTGAGACACAACCTGGTCTCCTTTCGCATGCGATAATCATACGGGACATGCTGTCTCCGCCGCAGTGGCTTATTGCCTGTTGCGCTTCAGCCACATCACGCTAAGCAGTGGCGGAGACGGGCTCTACAGTAAACATCTACAGCTATAGCTGACGTCACTTTGAGTGTGACGTCACTGTAGATGGCGAATCCAAGAGAGTTGTCGCACGTTTTGGAACAATAACACAAGAAAATTGGATGACGACCTCTAGTTGCCGATGTTGACAGTGCCACTGCTTGCTAACAAGCGGTTTATATTCTCATGACCCCCTGCGGCTTCAGGCCGGACTTACCACATTATATCTACTTCTTGCAGGTGGAGGGAGGGTGGGGGGATGGTTCCGGAAACGACGAAACGTGTACACTTCTAGCATGTCATTTCTGACTCCTGCCCAATTAACTCATTCGAGACAAACGGCATCCGGATACGCGGCGTAAGCCTATTCCATGTGTACGCCCGGCTTAAGCCGAGTATCCGGATGCCGTTAGTCTCGAATGAGTTAAAGAGTTCTGCTCCATGTCGGGGCTTTGGTTGCTAGAATGTGCCGATACAAGGAGTGTGAGTGTTGTCTTGGCTCTGCGAAGATTTGCCTGCCCTTGTCTTCATGATCCCCGTGAGAGGGCGCACGTACCAGCGGTTGTCCACTGCCCTTTGAGCGTAACGGACGTAACTCTCCTGCGTGCAGTGGAGAAGAAAAAAAAGGCCTTCATTTCACGACATTCAAATTTCCCGATTTTACGCATTGTACCCCAGGACCGAAATCCCCGGATGTTGAAGTTTGCCCTCTGAAGGACCGTGATACAGTTCTAGAAACGGATCGGGCATGATAGTTCAAGGGTGGTGCCAGAATAGCTTGGCGATTATGGGCTGACTGACTGACTGACCGCCTATGGGCGCCAAGCTATTCTGGCACCACCCTTGAACTATCATGCTCGGTCCATGTCTTGCTGTGGTGTGTCGGGGCTAAATGAGTTAAGTTGAGCCTTATTATTGCTTTATTGTCAGACATACTAGCAACAGTTATGAAGGAGACACTGACAGCTATCAGCTTTTACTGCATGGAGCCTTATTATTGCTTTATTGTCAGACATACTAGCAACAGTACACTGTACCAGGTACCACACTTTGTACCAGGTGCCTGGGGCCATACACTGCTGAAAGCAGTGTATGGCCCCAGGCACCTGGTATAAAGTCCCCTGCGAAGGGCGAATGGCCAGGCACTCCTCACAGATAATACCTCCATCTTGAACCGCTGGTCGGAATACTTTCAGAGCCTCTTCAGCGCTGAGCGCACTGTTCAAGAAGCAGTCGTCCTACAAATCCCACACCTCCCAGTAAAGGTTGAATTGGACGAACCGCCCACCGCTGAAGAGACCCTCACAGCCATCCACCAGCTCAAGAGTGGCAAAGCAGCAGGCATTGATGGAATACCGCCAGAGATCTGGAAACATGGAGGCACAGCACTGCACAACAAGCTCCATGACCTCTTTCTCTGCTGCTGGGAGGAAGGAACACTACCAAAAGATCTCCGTGATGCAGTCGTTATCACCCTGTACAAGAACAAAGGCGAGAAGTCTGACTGTTCCAACTATCGGGGAATTACCCTGCTGTCCATTGCTGGGAAAATCCTTGCAAGGCTGCTCCTGAATCGGCTGGTACCTGCCATCGCTGAAGACCAACTCCCAGAGGGCCAGTGTAGCTTCAGAGCAAACAGGAGCACCACCGATATGGTCTTTGTGCTGAGACAGCTACAGGAGAAGTGCCGCGAGCAGAACAAAGGGCTGTACGTAACATTTGTCGACCTAACAAAAGCGTTCGACACTGTGAGCAGGCAAGGCATGTGGCAGATCCTGGAGCGACTTGGCTGTCCCCCAAAGTTCCTCAACATGATTGTCCAGCTACACGAGGACCAGCAAGGCCAGGTCAGATTCAACAATGATCTCTCAGAACCATTCCCTATTCTCAACGGCGTAAAGCAGGGCTGCGTGCTGGCACCGACCCTCTTCACCATCTTTTTTAGCATGATGTTGAAGCAGGCCACAGTGGACCTCGATGATGACGATGCAGTGTACATCAGGTATCGTCTCGATGGCAGCCTGTTCAACCTCAGACGACTGCAGGCCCACACGAAAACCCTAGACCAACTGATTCGTGAGCTGCTTTTTGCTGATGATGCTGCCCTCGTTGCACACACAGAGAGAGCCCTGCAGCGCATCACGTCTTGCTTCGCAGATGCTGCCCAGCTCTTTGGACTCGAGGTCAGTCTGAAAAAGACAGAGGCCTCCATCAGCCGGCACCCAAGACAGTGTATCGCCCTCCTCACATCACCATTGGCGAGTCTGAACTAAAGTCAGTGCACCAGTTTACTTACCTTGGCTGCATTATCACGTCGGACGCCAAGCTGGACAAGGAGCTTGACAGCAGGCTGGCAAAAGCGAACAGCGCTTTCGGGCGACTTTTCAAGCGGGTGTGGCACAATCAACAGCTGAAAACAGGCACCAAGATCAGCGTGTACAGAGCTGTGGTCCTCACCACCCTGCTGTATGGTTCCGAGTCCTGGGCCCTCTACCGCAGCCAACTACGACTCCTCGAACGCTTCCACCAGCGCTGCCTGCGTACAATCCTGGGCATTCACTGGAGTGACTATGTCACCAAAGTCGAGGTCCTTGAACAGGCTGAAACTGTGAGCATCGAGGCTTTGCTGCTGCGGACACAGCTCCGCTGGGCGGGGCATGTCTCCAGGATGGAGGATCATCGCCTACCAAAGATCACCCTGTTCGGCGAGCTTGCTACTGGACACCGTGACAGAGGGGCACCAAAGAAGAGATACAAAGACTGTCTCAAGAAGTCACTTAGTGCCTGCCAAATCGACCACCACCAGTGGTCTTCGCTTGCTGCCGACCGTGACACCTGGCGCTCCACCATTTACAAGGCAGCTGTCTCCTTTGAGGACTCTCACAGATCTAGCCTTAAGGTCAAGCGGCTCAGGAGAAAAAACAGAGATGCCGCAGCTCAGAACCCTGGCCATACCTTCCCCTGCAGCCACTGCGGTCGAACCTGCCTGTCTCGGATTGGCCTCCGCAGCCACGAACAAGCCTGCAGACGTCGTGGGCAACTCCTATAAAATCTTCGTTCGCGAAGTCAAGCCAAGAAGACTAGCAACAGTTATGAAGGAGACACTGACAGCTATCAGCCTTTACTGCGTGGAGCCTTATTATTGCTTTATTGTCAGACATACTAGCAACAGTTATGAAGGAGACACTGACAGCTATCAGCATTTACTGCGTGGAGCCTTATTATTGCTTTATTGTCAGACTTACTAGCAACAGTTATGAAGGAGACACCGACAGCTATCAGCCTTTACTGCATGGAGCGGGTCGCTTGGAGAATGCAATATTCTGTACTCTATGATATATTGTACATTTATTGCCGCAAAATCACTTTGCACAGTATGGTCAGCTTGGCTTATAGCAAGATCCAACAAATTCGGATACATTATTTTTCTTCAGACAGACGTCCCAATTTATGTGAACAGGAAACTATACAAAGTTATTGGTTGGAAAAATCTCCAGCATATGTACAGAAAAATAATAATGTGTTCAATCGATTAACAGCAAGAACACAGCTTATCATGTCTCAGGTACAGCAGACCATTTAGCAACACACATCCAACAGCAAGAACACAGCTTATCATGTCTCAGGTACAGCAGACCATTTAGCAACACACATCCAACAGCAAGAACACAGCTAATCATGTCTCAGGTACAGCAGACCATTTAGCAACACACATCCAACAGCAAGAACAAAGCTTATCATGTCTCAGGTACAGCAGACCATTTAGCAACAGACATCCAACAGCAAGAACACATCTTATCATGTCTCAGGTACAGCAGGACCATTTAGCAACACACATCCAACAGCAAGAACACAGCTTATCATGTCCCAGGTACAGCAGACCATTTAGCAACACACATCCAACAGCAAGGACTACAGGCGGCGCAGTGTAGAGAGAGAATATCTATGTCTCCTGTTGACAGATCGGCTCCAGCTGTACCTCAGACTGAAGGTAGACTTACGGGTTAAGTGATCGGCTCCAGCTGTGCCTCAGATTGAAGGTAGACTTACGGGTCAAGTGATCGGCTCCAGCTGTACCTCAGATTGAAAGTAGAATTTCGGGTTAAGTGATCGGCTCCAGCTGTAACTCAAATTGAAGGTAGAAATACGGGCTAAGTGATCGGCTCCAGCTGTACCTCAGATTGAAGGTAGAATTACGGGTTAAGTCAACGACTGACTGTACAACAGTGAAAGACAGGCTACCCAATATAAACATTGCAATGTGTATTGTTATTTCTGTATTCTAACACATTCTGAAAGCACATCTCCTGCTACGAACCACACTGGTTGTCTCCCTCCATTCGCTACCAAATACAGCCAGACAACCAGTGTGGCACGTACGGCCTCAAGAAAGCAAAAGGTCCTTGGGCCGATGTTAGCCTTAGTTGGCCAGCACACAGGCTAAATCCGAGTGACATCGGCCCGAGCCCTGCATTGGGAAAAATAACGATAACTTGGCCCAAACACCTTGTGCTTACTACCGGGTAGGTATAAGTCCTTTGATCTGACGTTCGCTCGGACAAATACACACGTGGAAATCTAAGTCTGAGAAATGACAGTTTGGATAGAGCCTGCAGACCACAAAGGATGCCACGTTACGACATGCAAACAAATAATAATGATTTTAAATAGTGTACAATGAAATGTTTCTCATTCTTCACACTATAAGACATGAGGTCGGAATTCCCTAATTTGAAGACCATATTACAGGTTAGGAGATATATCGACCATAACAATTCAAGGGTGGTGCCCGAATAGCTTGGCGCCTATAGGCGCCAAGCTATTCCGGCACCATCCTTGAAATATCATGATCGATTAATATTTTGTTGAAGTGTGTCAGGTCTGAATGAGATAAAAGTCATTTCAGTTAACACCGAAGCTATTTCGGGCACCACCCTTGAAGAGGCATAGATACTCATGAGCCCCCGAAGTCGCGGGGGCTCATGAGGATCTATGTCTTGTGCAGTTGGATCGTGTTCACGTTTTTCTCGGCAGTGATGGGGTTAATCATCGTGCATAGTCCCACATTACAGGCCGGCGCCTTCTCTGAACGGAGTTTCATTTGTCCGTCAGTGTCACTTTGGACTCGGCTTACAGTCCCACATTACAGGCCGGCGCCTTCTCTGAACGGAGTTTCATTTGTCCGTCAGTGTCACTTTGGACTCGGCTTACAGTCCCACATTACAGGCCGGCGCCTTCTCTGTACGGAGTTTCATTTGTCCGTCAGTGTCACTTTGGACTCGGCTTACAGTCCCACATTACAGGCCGGCGCCTTCTCTGAACGGAGTTTCATTTGTCCGTCAGTCACTTTGGACTCGGCTTACAGTCCCACATTACAGGCCCGCGCCTTCTCTGTACGGAGTTTTCTTTGGACTCGGTTTACAGTCCCACATTACAGGCCGGCGCCTTCTCTGAACGGAGTTTCATTTGTCCGTCAGTGTCACTTTGGACTCGGCTTACAGTCCCACATTACAGGCCGGCGCCTTCTCTGTACGGAGTTTCATTTGTCCTGCAGTGTCACTTTGCACTCGGCTTACAGTCCCACATTACAGGCCGGCGCCTTCTCTGAACGGAGTTTCATTTGTCCGTCAGTGTCACTTTGGACTCGGCTTACAGTCCCACATTACAGGCCGGCGCCTTCTCTGAACGGAGTTTCATTTGTACGTCAGTGTCACTTTGGACTCGGCTTACAGTCCCACATTACAGGCCGGCGCCTTCTCTGAACGGAGTTTCATTTGTCCGTCAGTGTCACTTTGGACTCGGCTTACAGTCCCACATTACAGGCCGGCGCCTTCTCTGAACGGAGTTTCATTTGTCCGTCAGTGTCACTTTGGACTCTGCTTCACAATCTGTCAGCCACTGCTACAACATGAACAGACGGACACGGTTATTCTGGATGGATGGATGGGTGGATGGATGGATGGATAATTGGATGGATAGATGGATGGATGGATGGATAAATTAAAGCCGCTGTGTGTGTCACCTCTCTGACTTTCTTACTTTTCTTCCATTTAGCTACTCTTTTTCTTCTTCTTCTTTTTGAGGCGTTGGAGGGGTGTGTGTGTGTGAAGGGGGGGGGGGAGGGGGGGAGAGGGGCTGTACTGGGGGTTATAGTTTAACACATCAGTCGCTTCAAAGTGAACTTTTCGATGGAGTGGAAGGGAGGGTACCAGATATCTCCCCCCCGCCCCCCCCCCCCCCACCCGCCCCCTCAAACCACCACTGATCAACACGCTCCCTCCAGAACATAGTGAGACAATTAATGCTTCAGCACAGCAGTCCACACTGGTTGTCTTTATCTACTGGCTGCCGCTGAGGCTGTGAATAGAGGGAGACGACCAGTGTGTTTTCATAGCTAGCTTCCAACAGACCTGGCTGTGTCTCTGACAGCGGCATCATGTATCCACTACTAACGCCCGCACGTATCGCGCAGTTAGCAATACAAATAAACACATGTCACGCACCGGGTCAGATAGGGTTTTTATCGTCAGCTGAGCGAAGCATTGAACATAAGTGTTGGTCTGTGATTTTCAGCCTCAAAGTCCCAAATGCCAGACCAGCACACGATGATGACGTCATCACGCTCGGGCCTCATGATAATATTAAAGTTCCTGCGGTGACGACTCTTGTGTAACGTACGCTCTAGCTTTCTGTTTTCATTCTCACATTTTCCAACAAGAAAGAAAGAGATAATTATGGGCACACCATCGGACAGAATGACGACAGACAGAATGACGACAGACAGAGCGAGTGACTGACAAACAAAAGGATACAAGTTCACACGGCAGACAGTCGTTGTATTTCATTCTGCACTTTACTTGACATCCGGGCGACATGAACGTGTATATACTCACTCTGTATAACCTCATTCTACCCCAAGACCGAAATCCCCACATGTTGCCGTTGTCCTCTGAAGACTGCAGTGCAATGCAGGACACAGATAGGACCATGATAGTTCAAGGGTGATGCCAGAATAGCTTGGCGCCCATAGGCGGTCAGTCAGTCAGTCAGCCCATAGGCGCCAAGCTATTCTGGCATCACCCTTAAACTATCATGGTCGATCATTATCTTGCTCTAGTGTGTCTGGGGTAAAATGAGTTAACTCATGCAGCCCGACGCACGTAATTCTCAAATTTTGAAGGCGTCATCTAAAGACTATGCAACTGTTGCAGCAGATGGACCGACCATGACAATTCAAGGGTAGTGCGGGATTAGAGGCGCCAAGATAATCTGGTACTACCCTTGAATTATCATGGTCGACCCATCTCCTGCTGTAGTGCGTCAGGGCTGAATGGGTTAATCACTTTAAACACATTCTCGTGTCACGATGTATCGACGCAAAAGCGAGCGGACGGTTCTGAGATTAAACACAAAATAATAATATAGAAAAAGCTCATTAACTGACGCTTATGTTAACCCTCTGGCTGTCGGTAGCGGTTATGGTCACGGTAATTCATGGAGGAATCATCGCGACCAAAAAGCGCTACAGACGCCAAAGGGTCAAATGTGAAACCTGTGGAATAACGTCTCAACCTTCCCTTTATGCAGACACTCAATGCCAGTCCAGAACCAGAATGAACAGTACAGTGAAAGTTCCCCACACCACTCAACTCTGAAACGTCTGGTGTACGGTCCTATGAAACCCGGGTGTGCGTCTACGCAGAAATTTTAAATTCAAAATAAGCATGACGTGTTTTTTTTTTTTTTTTTTTTTTTTCCCCACTTGACTATTTCGGTCTAAGTGCAGTCCACTGGTTTTTGCGTTGACACGGCGTGTGTCTAGTACACACTCAACATCTGACTGTCCACACTTCTTATCTACGTAGCTATACAGCATACAGGACATGAAAGCTAAGCTGACATCACCATGGGAACAGCTCATTATCTACGTAGCTATACAGCATACAGGACATGAAAGCTAAGCTGACATCACCATGGGAACAGCTCATTATCTACGTAGCTATACAGCATACAGGACATGAAAGCTAAGCTGACATCACCATGGGAACAGCTCATTATCTACGTAGCTATACAGCATACAGGACATGAAAGCTAAGCTGACATCACCATGGCAACAGCTCATTATCTACGTAGCTATACAGCATACAGGACATGAAAGCTAAGCTGACATCACCATGGCAACAGCTCATTATCTACGTAGCTATACAGCATACAGGACATGAAAGCTAAGCTGACATCACCATGGCAACAGCTCATTAACTACGTAGCTATACAGCATACAGGACATGAAAGCTAAGCTGACCTCACCATGGGAACAGCTCATTATCTACGTAGCTATACAGCATACAGGACATGAAAGCTAAGCTGACATCACCATGGGAACAGCTCATTATCTACGTAGCTATACAGCATACAGGACATGAAAGCTAAGGTGACATCACCATGGTAACAGCTCATTATCTACGTAGCTATACAGCATACAGGACATGAAAGCTAAGCTGACATCACCATGGCAACAGCTCATTATCTACGTAGCTATACAGCATACAGGACATGAAAGCTAAGCTGACATCACCATGGGAACAGCTCATTATCTACGTAGCTATACAGCATACAGGACATGAAAGCTAAGCTGACATCACCATGGGAACAGCTCATTATCGCCATATAAAGGTACACAGTGAATACTTCTCCGTCTACATCATACGACAGTGCACACTCGTCACTAAATAGTTTGAATACTGTATTATCTATAGGGCATACAGCAAGTCAAAGTCCAGTCATTGGTTTTATTAATCTTATTTGGTTGGTTGTAAAATGCTGAACAAAATCAAAAGAACAAAAAATACAATGAGGTGGCTTCGCTGCGCGTGAAAAAAGCCAGAAAATTGAATGTATGTTTGCCAGCCGACTGAACATGCAAAATAAACCTAAGACGTACTGGGGACGCCGCAACTCTATCCTAATTTATCGTACCCCTGTTTATAAAAAAAAAAAAGAGTACAAAATCATATACAAGTACAACATATGTACTGGGAAATGATGTTTTCAATGGATTAACAGCAAGGACACAGCTTATCATGTCTCAGGTACAGCAGACCATTTAGCAACACACATCCAACAGCAAGGACACAGCTTATCATGTCCCAGGTACAGCAGACCATTTAGCAAGACACATCCAACAGCAAGGACTACAGGCGGCGCAGTGTAGAGAGAGAATATCTATGTCTCCTGCTGACAGATCGGCTCCAGCTGTACCTCAGATTGAAGGTAGAATTACGGGTTAAGTGATCGGCTCCAGCTGTGCCTCAGATTGAAGGTAGAATTACGGGTTAAGTGATCGGCTCCAGCAGTACCTCAGACTGAAGGTAGAATTACGGGTTAAGTGATCGACTCCAGCTGTGCCTCAGATTGAAGGTAGAATTACGGGTTAAGTGATCGGCTCCAGCTGTACCTCAGATTGAAGGTAGAATCACGGGTTAAGTGATCGGCTCCAGCTGTACCTCAGATTGAAGGTAGAATTACGGGCTAAGTCAACGACTGACTGTACAACAGTGAAAGACAGGCTACCCAATATAAACATTGCAATGTGTATTGTTATTTCTGTATTCTAACACATTCTGAAAGTACATCTCCTGCTACGTACCGCACTGGTTGACTCCCTCCATTCGCTACCAAATACAGCCAGACAACCAGTGTGGGCACGTACGGCCTCAAGAAAGCAAAAGGTCCTTGGGCCGATGTTAGCCTTAGTTGGCCAGCACACAGGCTAAATCCGAGTGACATCGGCCCGAGCCCTGCATTGTGACACATAAGGCTGACTTGGCCCAAGCACCTTGTGC
>BTPG01000004.1:3952917-3965417 GCA_036245525.1 Semisulcospira habei
CTGTAGCGTCGCCCCAGTAGTAGCTATTGTCGTAAGCATGGAGCCACACGCGCTGTCCCTGTACCAGGTGAAGCACGGCGTGACAGCTGGAGCCTTGGGAATTACCTGAGTGATAGCTATATGTCACACAGACCGGGGTATTATCCATCATGATGTACACACTGGCGGCTGGAAGACTCGTACTGGCCGTCCCAACACTGGCGAAGAAGCCGTATGTTCCGTTCCTTGGGACGGTGAACTGTCCTGTGGTGTTGCTGTACGACCCTCCCTCGTTGTTGATGACGCGATCCATTATGACGGGGTTACCGATGTTCACCTGTTTGAATGTCGACAGACTGGCGTGGAAACTCACCCGTGCAGACACCTTGTCTGTAAACAACGGACAGAAACCACACGAGTCATTTCAATATCCTGATGTCTGTAATACTGTGACTCCATCCCTAGGATGGACATTTTGAAAATTTCATCCTCGGGGCGCGGGGGAGTGGGGTGGGGGGCGGGTCAGATCATTGACGAACACCCCCCCCCCCCCACACACACACACACACACACACTATTCGTTGCTATAAATTACATTACATAATTCATTTCAAGAGAAAAATCAACAATTATAGTTCAAGGGTGGTGCCAGCATATCTCGGCGCCTGGAGGTGGGACGCTATTCTGGCCCCGTTTCCTGAACTATGGTTGTGAATACAGGCATCTTTTGGTAGTGTGTGTCAGGGCTGAACTATGGTTGTGAATACAGGCATCTTTTGGTAGTGTGTATCAGGGCTGAACTATGGTTGTGAATACAGACATCTTTTGGTAGTGTGTGTCAGGGCTGAACTATGGTTTTGAATACAGGCATCTTTTGGTAGTGTGTGTCAGGGCTGAACTACGGTTGTGAATACAGGCATCTTTTGGTAGTGTGTGTCAGGGCTGAACTATGGTTGTGAATACAGGCATCTTTTGGTAGTGTGTGTCAGGGCTGAACTATGGTTGTGAATACAGGCATCTTTTTGTAGTGTGTGTCAGGGCTGAACTATGGTTGTGAATACAGGCATCTTTTGGTAGTGTGTGTCAGGGCTGAACTATGGTTGTGAATACAGGCATCTTATGGTAGTGCGTGTCAGGGCTGAACTATGGTTGTGAATACAGGCATCTTTTGGTAGTGTGTGTCAGGGCTGAACTACGGTTGTGAATACAGGCATCTTTTGGTAGTGTGTGTCAGGACTGAACTATGGTTGTGAATACAGGCATCTTTTGGTAGTGTGTGTCAGGGCTGAACTATGGTTGTGAATACAGGCATCTTTTGGTAGTGTGTGTCAGGGCTGAACTATGGTTGTGAATACAGGCATCTTTTGGTAGTGTGTGTCAGGGCTGAACTATGGTTGTGAATACAGACATCTTTTGGTAGTGTGTGTCAGGGCTGAACTATGGTTGTGAATACAGGCATCCTTTGGTAGTGTGTGTCAGGGCTAAACTATGGTTGTGAATACAGGCATCTTTTGGTAGTGTGTGTCAGGGCTGAACTATGGTTGTGAATACAGGTATCTTTTGGTAGTGTGTGTCAGGGATGAACGGCTTATAATACCAAGGGATAACTTGCAAACCAAATCACGCAACAAAACTTTGAGCGACCAGCCCCCCCCCCCCCCCCCCCGCTCCACAAGCCATTTAACTTCTTTCTCCCCTTACTAACTAAGCAACCATCAAGCCGCCCAGCCAACAATCCAGTCAATCATTCTTAACCCGTTCGCTGCCAGTAATCACGAACTTTGCGTCCGGGACCACGTGACACTGGCCGCTACTGGCCTGAAGAACACACTAAATGGGACCAAGTCTAGGCATAAGATATAACTTATAAATAATACGTAATAAGTAACATAGGCGTGAAGAACACAAACTAAATGGGACCAAGCCTAGGCATCAGTAATAACTTATAAATAATAAGTAATAAGTAACATTGGATTAACAAGAGACATAAACAGTCTTGAGCCCCCGCGACAGCAGTAAATTAGTGCGACAGCGACAGCGGTAAGTTAGTGCAACAGCGACAGCGATAAGTTTGTGCGACAGCGACAGCGGTAAGTTAGTGCGACAGCGATAGCGGTAAGTTAGTGCGACAGCGACAGCGGTAAGTTAGTGTGACAGCGACAGCGTTAAGTTAATGCGACAGCGATAGTGGTAAGTTAGTGTGACAGCAACAGCGGTAAGTTAGTGTGACAGCGACAGTGGAAACTTAGTGCGACAGCAACAGCGGTAAGTTAGTGCGACAGCGACAATGGTAAGTTAGTGTGACAGCAACAATGGTAAGTTTGTGTGACAGCGGTAAGTTAGTGCGACAACGACAGCGGTAAGTTAGTGCGACAGACACAGCGGTAAGTTAGTGCGACAGCGACAGCGGTAAGTTAGTGATAAAGACACAGTGGTAAGTTAGTGCTACAGCGACAGCGGTATGTTAGTGCGACAGTGACAGTGGTAAGTTAGTGCGACAGCGACATGGGTAAAGTAGTGCAACAGCGACAGCGGTAAGTTAGTGCGACAGTGACCACGGTAAGTTAGTGCGACAGCGACAACGGTAAGTTAGTGCAACAGTGACAGTGGTAAGTTATTGCGACAGTGGAAAGTTAGTGCGACAGCGCTAAGTTAGTGTGACAACGACGGCGGTAAGTTAGTGCGACAGACACAGCGGTAAGTTAGTGCGACAGCGACAGCGGTAAGTTAGTGATAAAGACACAGTGGTAAGTTAGTGCTACAGCGACAGCGGTATGTTAGTGCGACAGTGACAGTGGTAAGTTAGTGCGACAGCGACATGGGTAAAGTAGTGCAACAGCGACAGTGATAAGTTAGTGCGACAGTGACAGCGGTAAGTTAGTGCGACAGCGACAACGGTAAGTTAGTGCAACAGTGACAGTGGTAAGTTATTGCGACAGTGGAAAGTTAGTGCGAAAGCGGTAAGTTAGTGTGACAACGACGGCGGTAAGTTAGTGCGACAGCGTCAGCGGTAATTTAGTGCGACAGCGTCAGCGGTAATTTAGTGCGACAGCGTCAGCGGTAATTTAGTGCGACAGCGTCAGCGGTAATTTAGTGCGACAGCGTCAGCGGTAATTTAGTGCGACAGCGTCAGCGGTAATTTAGTGCGACGAGCGTCAGCGGTAATTTAGTGCGACAGCGTCAGCGGTAATTTAGTGCGACAGCGTCAGCGGTAATTTAGTGCGACAGCGTCAGCGGTAATTTAGTGCGACAGCGTCAGCGGTAATTTAGTGCGACAGCGTCAGCGGTAATTTAGTGCGACAGCGTCAGCGGTAATTTAGTGCGACAGCGTCAGCGGTAATTTAGTGCGACAGCGTCAGCGGTAATTTAGTGCGACAGCGTCAGCGGTAATTTAGTGCGACAGCGTCAGCGGTAATTTAGTGCGACAGCGTCAGCGGTAATTTAGTGCGACAGCGTCAGCGGTAATTTAGTGCGACAGCGTCAGCGGTAATTTAGTGCGACAGCGTCAGCGGTAATTTAGTGCGACAGCGTCAGCGGTAATTTAGTGCGACAGCGTCAGCGGTAATTTAGTGCGACAGCGTCAGCGGTAATTTAGTGCGACAGCGTCAGCGGTAATTTAGTGCGACAGCAGGGGCTCATGAAGGTTTATGTCTCTTGCAGCTGGGTGGCGTTCGCCTTTCCCTGGCAGTGAAGGGGTTAACGGCACTGGTTTACGAGATAATAACACCCTCCCACACTACAGATATAACGGTGATAATAACACCCTCCCACACTACAAATATAACGGAGATAACAACACACTTCCACACTACAGATATAACGGAGATAATAACACCCTCGCACACTACAGATATAACGGTGATAATAACACCCTCCCACACTACAGATATAACGGAGATAACAACACACTTCCACACTACAGATATAACGGAGATAATAACACCCTCCCACACTACAGATATAATGGAGATAATAACACCCTCCCAGTACAGATATAACGGAGATAATAACACCCTCCCACACTACAGATATAACGGTGATAATTACACCCTCCCACACTACAGATATAACGGAGATAATAACACCCTCCCACACTACAGATATAACGGAGATAATAACACCCTCCCACACTACAGATATAGCGGAGATAATAACACCCTCCCACACTACAGATATAACCGAGATAATAACACCCTCCCACACTAACAGATATAACTGAGATAATAACACTCTCCCACACTACAGATACAACGAGATAATAACACCCTCCCACACTACAGATATAACGAGATAATAACACCCTCCCACACTACAGATATTACTGAGATAATAACACTATCCCACACTACAGATATTACGGAGATAATATCACCCTCCACACTACAGATATAACGGAGATAATGACACCCTCCCACACTACAGATATAATGGAGATAATAACACCCTCCCACACTACAGATATAACGGAGATAATAACAGCCTCCCACACTACAGATCTATCGGAAATTAACAAAACGCTAACTTTCTTGTTGTTATATATGAGGTTTGTTAATACATGTTGTCAACATGGTCAAAGCGTAGTCAGGACTTCAGTAAAACGTGTTATTAGCAACTTCTACATCTGATGCTGGTTATCTCGACCACATTATCAGCGAAGACGACTGTTTTTAATTGTAAAACGATCGTAGCAAGTGCACTTCTGTCTGACGAAATGTTATCCACGTTCAGCCTGTACTTGTTTAGATGGGCTTGCCATAAAACAGAAAGAAAAGTTAAAAGTTGGAAAACATAACCCTTTCATTGCCGAGAAAAATGAACACCATCCAGAGCAAGAGATAGATCCCCAAGAGACCCCGCTGTTACGGGGCTCATTAGGACATATGTTTCTTGCGGACATCAAAACCACTTTGAATCTATGTTTCTGGGACGGCTGGGGATCTTTAGCGTTAAATTCACCAAACGTCCAGTCCATATTGACGCAAACTGTAGGGCAGGCGACGTTAACATGGACTGGAAGTTAATTCTGTAACTAGCAGTTAAGGGGTCAGCCAAAGGAAAGATCGAGTCTCACCCTGCAGAATGTCAACGGCGTTTGTGAGGTTGGTATTGTCTCTGTGGTACTGGTCCAGCTGGGTGTCCAGACTGTGGACATGCTGTGTCAGGTTGGTGATGTCCTTGTGGTGCTGGGTCTTCAGACTCTGAAGCTGGTCCGTTAGGTCAGCGTTCTTGTCCGTCAGGTCGGCGTTCTCTGTTTTCAGTTGACTTTGCTGGGCCTCGATCTGTGTCAGCCTGGCCTTCATCTCGTCCACAGTTACCCTGACCTCTTTCATCATGGGATCATCGTCATGGAAACAGACAGCGGCCGGGGAGCTGGGATTCAGGCGGCAGGAGTAGTTTCCACCTTTTACAGGGTTGTCCATCAGCAGCTCGAAGTAGCCGTTGTCATAATTACTGTTGGGCAGGGAAGATCCAGACGGCGTCTGGTGAACACAACAAACAGAACTGGGTTACTCTCCTGGACAGTGTTTAGTTCTGGGTTGCTTACTTTGGATCGTGATTCACAACCCAACTTTATAATGACGTCACATCTCACGCATCATTGTGGTGTATCCATGCGCATGATTGACGTCTTGAATGGATTTCATAAATTTGTTGAGTTACGCACATAATGTATAATATATGCATGGAAAGTACTTTAAAACTGAAATTACTGACATGCAACTAACTGCAAGTTAGCAGTTTTTACGAGACATTGTGTTTGGCATCCTGTCTCGGAAGACAATGGAGTATATGTGCTTGCTGGGTCAGTCACTGGAGTGACCTCTCCAGGGCGCAAGCCTGGGCGAAGTGTATGGAGATCCTGTGGTGCCCAGTCGTCAAGATCCCCCTCTCGGCCTCGTTGGTGTATCCAAAGGAATGCAAAGCAGTACGTTTGGCACCAGTTTGGCTGCAGGAGCTGCCAGAACAGTGCGTGAATACAGGCAGCTGACTGCCTTCGGGGCTCCACTCCTGATTTGAAGGGTTTACTCCTCCACATTTGGCCGTTGGATCCAACGTGATCTCCTCCTTCCTCTAGCCGTTGGCTGTCAGAAACAGCTCATCCACCTAGTGGTGCAATGTGAACACCACCCCGTCACGTGGTTTAGCCCACCAGCTTAGGTGGTTTGCCAGGGTGTGGCGCTTGGAGCCAGCACGTGAGAGATTAAGGAGATGGATGAGGACCAGTGATGCCCGTCCGTCCTATGTAGGACGCAGCTGCCGAACAGCAAAGGTGCTACCTCTATTCAGAGCCCCCTACACCCCACACGAGACATTTAAGTATAAATGAACCCGGTGCACTTTCAAACAGCAAGTTGCATTGTTCTCTAACTTTACCTGACATTTTTTCCTTTATCTAAATTACAACATATTCATACGATAGCGCTCCTCATTTTCTATTTACATAGTTTGGAAGAAAAGGTCTTTCTCCGTAATTAAAAAAAAAATGGTGTATAAATATTCACTTTGAGTTTTCACCCTTTATGTCAGAGTGCTGACCCAAATACGTTCACATCAATCACACCTTTACATGTTATAATGTTGTTTACCAGCACAGCAGTGTTTTGAAAGACAATTTTTGTACAGATATTTGGACTCAACCAGGGATCGAACCTGCCGCCTTCAGTTAAAGTCCAACGCTCTACAATATCTGATCCACCCGGGTCCTCAACTCCAAAACGTACACACAAGAAACTAAAATAAGGGTGGCCGAGTAGGTTTTTGCAGCTGTTCCCAAAAAAGGAAACTCACATTACCACCCGACGACAGGAATCAAAATTAAATGAATGAATGAATGAATGAATCCGTCAATCAGTCAATCAATCACTTAATCACGCAATCACTCAATCAATCGATCAATCAATCAATCAGTCAATCAGTCAGTCAATCAATTAAAATGTCGAAATAGGAAAATGTGCAAATGAATTCCGACCTTCCACAGGACGTCCACTGGCGGCTGGCCGGGACTCGTGAACATCCCACACGTCAGCTGCAAGTGCCAGTCGCCTGTGACGTTGTTATACACGGCGTGACGATCCTGGCTAACTACCAGCTCCCCGCTTCTTGTCGCGGGCGGAGCTGCAGAGATTAATGTGAATTAGCAAATTTGTGTAAACATTGCGAATTCTTGAACTGCTACAGCGAATCTTCTTATTGACGTCATCAACAATGTAATAGCCTACGAGGATTTCAGATGTCAGTTTTCACTGACCAACATTTTGCATAGAGGGCCACCATAGTGAATGTAGCAGCCTCGGTCTGCGAACCAATGAAACAAGATATTACTAGTTTTATTACGAGTTAGGCCTTGCTAGTGGTCCATGTCTCATAGAGGGTCCGATCAGGGAGCCGCTTATTGTGAAGATAATATTCGAGGGTTTTATCTTCAAACTAAAATCCCTAATCAGAGCCTAAAGGTGACAAGAACCGCTGGCAAAGCCCAACTCGTAATACAATTGTATCTTCAACTGTAAAAATTATAAATGCACGAAGTATCCACTTGAAAGAACCCCTAGTAAGAACTTTTAGTCCTCAGGGGGGCGGAACTCTCAATGTCCGTGAATTACGCCTGTTTACCGGCGGAACGTGCCGTTCGCTTCGTAGTGTCTAAACACCTGCACCAAAGAGTATAAAGGTCACGCATGCAGCTCTTAGCGTAGTCTCTGTACTCTTTGCCTGCACACAGTTCTTTTGCTATGTAGCCCCTCCACACTGTTTATTATCAGCATGTTATGCTTCGAGGTTTGACGGAATGAAGATGTTTGTATTGAGAAATGTGCTTGGCCAAAGAGGCATTTGGTGAAAACGTTTTGCTCAGCGAGTACGTTTTCACCGTAACGTGTGATACATTGAGTCTCCTGATCACACGTTACCTTGGTGACATTTGATAAATAGACTCCCGTCGCCTTGAGAACGGGCGACCAGGGAAGGAAGGTGACTAGAGCTAGGTGAATGAGAAACGTGTAAGGAGTCTGAAAGAAGAGACGTAGAATTAGAAGAGAAAGAGAGATAACAAAAAGGACGTAGCATATAATCCTTATAAAGTCACAGATCTTCCAGAACATGCCACATGTATTGTGCTACAAAATATCAACACTGTTCTAACCATTTGAAAAATTGTTCTTAAATCACACAATGCACGGTCAGTTTTATAGGGCATGCGTGTCTTTAATATAGTTCAGGTATTGTTAGCAGCTTGTGACTATTGCACCTGCCACCTGTGCCCAAAGTTACTTTTACGTTCAATGTTAGCACTTTATTTTCTACTCTTGGATTCAGAACTTTGTCGAATTATAAGTTTCATGGAAAAAGATATACAACAGCATTGCCAATCTCGTGTTAGATTTATACAGCTTTTGCGGAGGATTAAAACGACTGCAGACACCTCTTCGTTAGATTTGCTCTAATAGAGAACATGGCCAATAGCTGTTTGAAAAGGATCCCAGTGCGCAATGGTCATCGGGCCAACATCGGCCGCCGTTGGCCCCACACTGCTGTGTTTGTGTGTCTGTGCACGGCTGTGTTTGTGTGTCTGTGCACGGCTGTGCGCGGGCCAAAGGCGGTTGACGTCGGCCCGATGGCCTTTTGCGCAATGGGAAGATGCCGATCTGGTGCGTGTGAACCTATCTATCATACTCACCAGCAACCTGCAGGAAAGCACTCCTGTAGGAGTCAGCGTATGTCCCGGAAGTGTGACGGATACTCACTTCCACGGAATAGTTACCACTATCGGTAAGGGTCACGTGATCAAGCGCAAGTCTCGCGCTGCCAAGGTAACGTACTCGCCCAGAAAACGTCGGCATGATAACAAAGTTTCCGTCAGAGAAGATGGCCGCTATCATCTGATTTGAACGCTCGCCTGCACTGTACCACCTAAAAAAGATCTCGTGAGTCACGCACGTCAGTTTTGTTTTTGAAATCTTCGTTCCTTCAACCATCCAGGAAACATGTTTACAAACTGGTCATAGCAACAGGCATAGATTCGCTTAAGCTCCCGAAATTGCGGGGCATATGGGGATCTATGCCTCTTGCAGTTGGGATGTGTTGTATTTTACTCGGCAGTGAAGGAGTTAAACAAATCTAATGTTTTCCAGTTGGATTATTGTAGTCTCACCGGGCGGTCCGTTGCACAGCAGTAAAGTATCTGCCTCCAATGCTAAAGGTGCACGATGGGATACCGGGTTCCGGAGTTGGAATTTTCTTCTCCGTGAAGTATCACCGTTATTTCGGGCAGACCGTCGGGGGTTCTTTCTCCGGGTACACCGGCTCTTCCTCCCACATCCACTTTAGTAAGGGTTTCAGGTCATTTTATCAATTTTACATTCGAGCGATCAAAATTTCCGAAACTTCAACAGCTGAGCTGACCCATCTCACCAAGTGACTGTCCTGTGTTTGTCTTGCACTGTGTTTGTCTTCAGAGTGAATGCATGTGTTTCATGTGAGAGTGCGTGTTGGGTTCAGTTCGTGGCGGTTTGAGCCCATTTACAGAATTAGTTAATGCGCCTATAATTTATACGAAGCGGTATTATTATTGCTTTTATATGATAATAATAATAATAATAATAATAATAATAATAATAATAATAATAATAATAATAATAATAATTATTATTATTATTATTATTATTGTATTATTGATTGTATTGATTGTACATTGCTTAACGTCCCGACAGCAACAAGGCTTTCTCAGGACGTGCCTGCACTAATTGTGAAAGAAATCTAAACAGAATATTGAATGTATGTCGCCAGCCGGTCTAATACGCTAAATAAACCTAAGACCATTTAGGAACACACATCCAATATCAAGAGCTACAAGCAGCGCATACAGTAGGGCGAGTTTTAAAAAGGAAAATACAGGTGAATAGACCAAGGGTAGACAGAAACACATGCCCCAGAATAGTGGGAAAAGCCCACCTTGTGGGGCTGACCAGGGTGACTCTGGGAACTAAAAAGTAGCTAACCCCACCCATGTCCCCCACGGCAGACCCGGGGGGGGGGTTGGTTACATTATTATTATTATTATTATTATTATTATTATTATTATTATTATTATTATTGGGCGAATCGTTTATCTCGAGAGGGGTGGATGTGGGGTGGGTAGGGGTGAGGGGGGGGGGGGCTAGGGGTATGGAGGGAGATGGGATGAGGTGGGGGTTCCAACATTTTGTTTAGAACTTTCAACCAGACACAAAAGGCCTCCCGACGCTAGAACGTAGACCTTCAGTGGCCGAAAAATCAAACAACAGGGGGTGAGGGGGGGGGGGGTATAGGCGCATGCGTCACGACTTTCACCACTTACTAAAATATTAAAATATCAAACAACGATGGGAAGTGGGGGAGGAGGATTCCAAACTCCCCAAAGGGACTTTGTTATAACATTAAAGGATTTTTCCGGAACCCTGGAAACCCGCCCACCCCACCCCCCTTCGCAGATCCACCCTTGATTATTATTGTTATTATTATTATTATTATTATTATTATTATTATTATTATTATTATTATTATTATATTATTGAACAGTTATGAAGGAAATCATGTGAACTGTCAATCATTACTGCCTGTTTTGTATAGCTTAGTTACCAATTAATGCTAATGCCGAACAGACGATTAAGGCTGTCACCCGACGCGGCCTGTTTAAGTATAAATAACTTATGTATAGTTTCTCAGATTGTTTTCGTACCTGATGTCGTGTACTCGATCTCCAGCCTCCAGTGTAAAGTTCCAATCCAATGTGGCCTCCTGTCCCACACACGCCAGTACAGTGGCTCCATCAGGCGGGGACGACGCCCAGTCCAGAGATGCAGATGCTGGTACAGACGATTAATGGTTTGGATGTTATATCGTTAGTGCGGATGACATATTATCATAAGCTTAACCACTCAGCCTCAATACTGTGACATTTCTTCTATTGTTGCACAAGGCGAACATTTTAATGCGTCTCAGTTTTCGTTTCCAACTTTTAAACTCCCACAACTAAATGACTTTCATTATATGGAATGGACTGAAGTAATTTAGATCTGGTCATTTAAGACTGAAGACAAATAAAGATAAGATTACACTTAAAAATAATGTATCCCCCTCCCCCCCCCCCTTTCGCCTAGTCCTATTCGCATTCGTACCAAACACTGTACTTCATAGAGTGTTCCCAAGGTCAACAATTTCGAAGTTAGGGAAGAATTGTTGTTCCTTAGCATATGCCTGTCAGGTGGCCATGTTGGTGTATGAAATATGTCTGTGTTACCAGACTAGCGATAAGTGCTGAATGAACACCATTCATATTATTAGTCTTTAAAATACCTGCAAAATAAAAGATGTGTCTCCACTATATGATAAAATGGCATATAGTCTTGAGGAACGAACTTTCTTGTTAGTAGTTACTTGGGAGTGGGGGGGGGGGGGGAGGGAGGGGGGGCGAAAGGGGGGGGGGTGATTGGGAGGGGGTTGCGAGATTGCAAAAAAAGACAAAAACACAAACATCCTCGAATGACAATTTGTTAGAAACCTAGAGTCCCCACTCAGAATCAGAAGTTTGTGGCAACGAAATTTTGTCACAAGACGAAGCACTGGAGACGCCACTGCAAGGAGAGTCCAATAGCTGTGTGATAATTGTCACAACAGTCGTTACTTGTACATGCACTGTTTTAGATATGGTAATACCGCCAAAGTCCATCTACCATGATTTGATCAAAACATATCGTAACGTGTTTGCAGCAAGTGTATATTCCAGATCGCAGCTGAAGGCTAAACTTGCACATGATCCAGGTCTTGAAGTTAACCCATTCAGCCCTGACGCACTACAGCAGGAGATGGGTCGACCATGATAATTCAAGGGTAGTGCCAGATTAGAGAGAGAGAGAAAAATCGTGTTTATTGCCTTTATCTTTAGACCACAATAGTTACTAAGGCATACGGTGTGTGTGTGTGTGTGTGTGTGTGTGTGTGTGTGTGTGTGTGTGTGTGTGTGTGTGTGTGTGTGTGTGCATGTGTGTGTATGTGTGTGTGTATGTGCACGTGAGTAGCTTAATTATATGTTAATGTGTTTAATGTCATTCCTTTTATGTTGCGCGGCACCGCAACGATTTCCTAATGTATTGTTACATATGGCAATAAAGTTCTATCATCGTCATCATCATCATCATTAACTTGGCGCCTGACGGCGCCTAGCTAATCTGGCACTGCCCTTGAATTATCATGGTCGATCCATTCCCTGCAACTGCAGCATAGTCATTAGATGACGCTTCCAAATTTTGGGAAACAAGGCCGTCGGGCTGAATGAGTTAAAGTACTTACCTGATGTAACAAAGAGAACCAGGACGGACAACAATGCCGGGAAGCGATCCATGCTTAATGGTATCTGTCACTTCAGAATACAGCAGAACGTCTGACTGTCTCTATCTGTCGGGATGAGACTTGCTGTTGGTGTCTGTCACTGTCAGAATACAGCAGAACGTCTGACTGTCTATATCTCTCGGATTGAGACTTGC
>BTPG01000004.1:3970417-3975417 GCA_036245525.1 Semisulcospira habei
AAGTGCATTCTGTATCTATTTTGACGCTCTACATTCTCACACGTAAATTATGTTTTGTTACCTAGTTACCTGTTACCTGGGCATTCCCCTGAAGAAGCCCTCGCTGAGAGGGCGAAAATTTGTGCATAGATTAAAAGTGTAACTCCTTCTAAACTACGTGGTGTTTGTGGATCCTTTCTTCATATTTTAAGTATATATATATATATATATATATATATATATATATATATATATATATATATATATATATATATATATATATATATATATATATATATAAGGGGGAAGTGGCAGGAATTACCAACTTTACTGGTCGGGCATAATGACATGTTGTGAGGTTTAATTAAAATAATATAATAAGAATACACACATACACACAACCCAATACGCATACATATAGCATGCATATTTGAGCACGCCACTCTCTATCTCTAATATACACGTACGCACACGCACACGCACACACGCACAATGCACACGCACACACACACACACACACACACACACACACGTGCACACACACGCTTACGCGGCTTATATCGTTAAGCTAGTCAGTCATATGAGTAGCTGGCTAAATACAAGCTGTACCGTATAAATATGAGTCATCAGTCGAAACCTGTGATACACGCAATTAATAATCTAATGAGAAATAGTATTTTTCAATATGTGCACAGTCACGGGGATGCTGCTGACAAAAATAAGTACTTAGTGAGACTGACTTTAAACGAGGAGAAAGTAGCTGATGTCGTGACGTTTCTAGGAAAGGCATTCCAAAGACTAGAGCCAGAGAACGTCAAACTCGTTTTATAAAGATCAATTCTAGGTCGCGGCACAATAAGGGATTTTCTTGATCTGGAGTATGTTGATGACTGGACGGTAAATAGCGATGTGATATATCTGGGTAGCTTACCGTTTAATGCCTTGAACATAACCATTCCCTTATTGTAAATTAGATGATCTTTCAGGGGCAGAATTTTTAAGGCTGCCAATGTTTGGCCAGCAGTTAAGCTGGGATCAGAGAGTATTAGTTTGGCAGCTCTCCGATGTAGAGAGTTCAATCTTTTCAAATTGACATCGCTCGAACCATCCCACACAGTAGAAGCATAATCTATATGCGGTCTAATATGAGCACTGAAGAACAGTTGACGTGTCTCCATATCAGTAATGTGTTTAAGTTTTGCTAAGATGTACAGATTTCTGGAGACAATTTTACAAACATTACTGATGTGTGGCTGCCACCTAAGCTGGTTGTCCACCGTGACTCCTAGCAGGCGATGGTTAGTAACTTGGCTGATGGTTTTGCCTTTGAGGGACAGACTGAGTGAGAGAGAGCCAAGCTGGTGTTTTTGGTGGGTGCTAATTACCATGTTCTCCGTTTTTACCGGGTTTAAAATCACAATATTATGACTGCACCATTCATCAATATCTTGCAATGTGTTTTGCAGTCGTGAATTGATGTTTGATATATCCTTATCTGGCGTGTGTACTGCAGCATCATCTGCAAATATATCACATGCAACGCTTTAATTTTTTATCGCAAGAGGAAGATCATTTATGAACAAGCAGAATAAAAGGGGACCAAGAATAGAGCCTTGCGGTACGCCATGCTTCACTAACCCTTGATTCGAGTATGAGCCATTTAGTAATACCTTTTGTTTTCTACCTTTGAGGTAGGATTTGACAAACGACGCCGAGTTGTTGGTATACATGGATACTTTCTTGATCAGTATTTCGTGGTTTACTAGATCAAAGGCTTTATAAAGATATAGAAACAGGACTCCTGTAAGTTTTGAGTCGTTGATAGAAGATAACCAGGTGTCTATCATCCGTATCAGCACAGTGTGACATGAGTGTTCTGATCTGAAGCCCGACTGCAATGAATTGATTAATTTTCGGCTTTCCGGGTATATAGATAGATGCTTGTGAATATGCCGTTCCAAGGGCTTGGACAGAACAGGTAGAAGTGATATGGGCCTAAAATTATTAATTTCACTAAGATCTTTAGATTTAGTTAGAGGTATTACTTTCGCGTCTTTAAATGCGTCTGGGAAACAATTAAAATTAATACAGAGGTTGTAGATATAAGTGATACTCTCTACAATGTAAGGGAGGGATATCTTGAGTATTTTCGCACAAATCTTATCCAGTCCTGATGATTTTTTATTTTCCAAGGATGTAATTAATTTACCAACTTCATGGACCGCTGTAGTGGGTATGATGAAAGGTTTTGTGCCGGCAGTTCTCTGCTTGCAGAAATCGACTAAGTTGTCCGGGCATACATAGTCATGCGACTCAGTTCCCGGCGGAATTAATGATTCTGTTACGGAGACGAAGTGGCTGTTGAAGCTGTTTCCTGTGAGATGCGGCGGTAAAGGAGCTGTGCTTTTATTCGTGCCTCTAGTAACTAAATTTATCGCAAGCCATATTGTGGCACAGTCTTTACTTTCGTGAATAACTTTATCGAAAAGTAATTTCTTTGCTTTCAGAACCATGGATTTTACTCGATTACGTTCTTTCTTGTAATCGGTGAAGCGTTTCTCTCTTCTCAGCTCGTCCCTGTGCTCCATGGCCTCGATAAGATCCGCAGTCAGCCAGGGTTTTAAAGTGGCGTATTTAACTCTTTGTTGTCTCAAGGGCGCGTGTTTATCTAGCACTCTGAGAAAGATGTGATACCACGTATCTAGTGCTTTATTCACATCAGCAAACAAGTACAGACTTGTCAACAAGAAGATCAGGAAGAGGATGAAAGAAGCCAAAGAAGATTGGATTGAAGACCAGTGTTGTAGCGTGGAAGAGGGCATGGCAAACGGCAACAGCAAGAAGGCTTATGAAACGCTAAGGACCCTCACCAAGACTCAACAGCGAACAGCCACAGTCATCGAAGACAGCAGCGGCCAACTCCTTACGGAAAACACTGCTGTACTAAACAGATGGACTGAGTACTGCCGAGACTTGTATAACTACAAGGCTGAGCCAGACACCAGCATCCTCCAAAACAACCAGGCTGGGGCCAGGAAGGCTGAAGACCTGCCAGTGTTAGCTGAAGAGGTGGAAGCAGCCGTACGCGGCCTGAAGGGAGGAAAGTCTCCAGGTGTAGACAACGTACCTGCTGAACTGTTGAAACATGGAGGAGAAGTAACAACGAAGGTCCTCACTACACTCTGTCAAAAGATCTGGGAGCAAAAGAAATGGCCAGTAGAATGGACACAGTCTCTAGTGATCCCGCTCCCCAAGAAAGGAAACCTGAAACAGTGCCAGAACTACAGAACTATCAGTCTGATAAGTCACCCTAGCAAAGTAATGCTTAGAATCATTCTCAACCGCCTCAAAACTTTCGCCGAGGAACTGCTGGCAGAAGAACAGGCTGGCTTCAGAGTTGGAAGAAGCACTGTAGAGCAGATTTTCAACTGCCGCGTCCTGATCGAGAAACATCTGCAGCATCAGCGCGAACTCTACCACAACTTCATTGATTTCAGGAAAGCATTTGATCGCGTCTGGCACGACGGACTCTGGCAAGTCATGAGATCGTTCAACATAGAGGAGGGACTGATCCAAATGATAGAAGCGCTTTACAAGAACGCCTGCAGCGCGGTTCTACTTAACAATCAGTCAGGCGAGTTCTTCAGGACGACGATCGGTGTCCGTCAAGGATGCCTGCTCTCTCCTGTCCTTTTCAACATATTCCTGGAGAAGATCATGCAGGAAACCCTCCACGACCACCATACTTCAATCTCTATTGGTGGCAGATCCCTGTGCAATCTTCGATTCGCAGACGACATTGACCTCATGGCAGGCAGCAATAGTGAGCTCCAAAACCTGACAGACAAACTTTCAAGTAGCGCAGGGTCTTATGGCATGGAGATCAGTACGGATAAAAGCAAAGTGATGATCAACACCACAAGCGACAGCAGCAGCAACATTCACATGAACGGCCAGAAGCTAGAAGAGGTCAATAGCTTCAAGTACTTGGGAGCCACCCTGTCCAAAGACGGTAGTTGCATAGCAGAGATCCGTATCAGGATAGGTACAGCAACATCCGCAATGGCCAGGCTGGACAGGATATGGCGAAGTAACTCCATCAGCTTCACCATCAAGTACAGGCTTTACAAGTCCCTCGTAGTGTCTATTCTACTCTACGGCTGTGAGACTTGGACACTGCTTGCAGACTCAGAAAAGAAAATCCAGGCCTTTGAGAACAAGTGCCTGAGGAAGTTGCTCCGCATCTCGTACCGCGAGCACAAGACCAACGAATATGTACGGAGCATCGTCACTTCCCTGGTGGGCCCACATGAACCCCTTCTGGCAACCGTGAAACGGCGCAAGCTTGCTTGGTTTGGCCACGTGACCCGACACAACACCTTGTCCAAGACTATCCTCCAAGGCACTCTCGAAGGAAGTCGTCGACGAGGTCGTCAGAGAAAGAGTTGGGTCGCAAACATAAAAGAATGGACCGAACTCGAGATGCCAGACTTGCTTGCCACCGCCCAAAATAGAACTCAGTGGAGAGCACTGTCTGTTGCTGCTGCCTTTCAGTCCCCCCAACGCCCAGTTCGGGCAAGGGACTGATGATGATGATGAGTGCTTTATTTGGGTCGGTTTCATTGTACACTTCAGTAAACTCTGCAGAAGCTAGATCAGACAGAAAGGTATTTTCATTGAACTTTTTAAATGATCTGTATGTTATGCACGTGTGTCCTTGCTTTTTTAGTTTTGGAAGCTTGGACAGCCACGTGCAGCTCACCGGATAGTGGTCACTGACGCTAAGACTACCAACGTGAACGTTGCTAATTGCCAGCGGTTTATTTGTATAAATATGGTCTATAACAGTGGCTGATGATGGCGTAACTCTAGTGGGCGATGTTACCATTTGTTGAAGGCCGACTAAGGTAGTGGTACACTCCCATGATGGGTGAGGTTTAAGAGTGTCAATGTTAAAATCCCCTAGAAGGAGAAGTTCGCTTTTATGAATATCTGTTTTATCAATCAAGTGTACAAAGTTG
>BTPG01000004.1:3982917-3990417 GCA_036245525.1 Semisulcospira habei
GATGATACCTATAATTGATTCAAACCATTCGTCATTAAACTATAGGTTAGATGATACCTATAATGGATTCAAACCATTCGTCATTAAACTATAGGTTAGATGATACCTATAATGGATTCAAACCATTCGTCAAGCTAGCCCCCAATGAAATATTTCTGCAAAACAGGAACAAATGACCTAATTATGTGCAAAATGAGAACCCATTTGCGTCAGTCATAGGTGACTCTTTGTCACTCTCACACATTTGCTTTGACAAAAGGAGCATCATGATATTCAGATTATGGATTTGTCTACATTGATAACTCAGAGTAAAAATAAAGATGGATCTCTGCAAAAGCTGACTCGTCACGTGTCACAAGTAACATGCAATATCCAACAAATCAGGATCAAACACAATATTTTGAACTCATTGGAACGGATTCATTGTGCAATACTAACGCAAACTGACACAAACGTTTCAGTGTAGATGTGAACAAAGCAATCATGAGCAGAGGTGGTATAGCAATGTCACTCGTGACTCATTTGAGCAGTGACAGAAAAGTTAGTTTTTGCTTGTCACAGGAAACACAGCGTGTCTCAACGTGCTGGATTTTGTTTTCAAAAAAGTATTTCATTTCTCTTTTAGCTGTTATCCAAAGGGCAATACCGCCGAAATTGGCTAAAATAATGGAAAATCGACATTCTTCCATGCTTCGCAAGTATAGATATCGCTTGGTTTGCCAAACCTTTTGCTTGGAAGACAGAAGCACATGGTCTGCAGCGTTTTGATTGGTCGAGAGGCAAACGCGCGCTAACTTTGATTGACGTTTTACGCAAGCAATGGGTCGGTCTATTTCAGCAGTACTTGTAGTTTACATTTTAAAGAGAAGTAAATCGTGGTGTAATTTCTATATACTGGCGATGGGCACTTAGAGGAGCTAAAACACAGTAGATCTAATAATAATAATAATAATAATAATAATAATAATAATAATAGTAACGGTATTTATAATGCGCTTATATTATAATAATTATAACGCTAAGCGCGCACTCACAACTCGCGCACGCATGCGCACGCTTTAGACAACGACTCACGTACCACAAATAGTGAAATACATTACGACAGTCAGCTTGGGGTGGGGAGTGTGGTGGCATAGTGCTAGAACTGTTGAAAGAGGTGAGTTTTGAGGACAGACTGGAAGGAGGAGAAAGAGTGTTTCTGACGGAGAGAGAGTGGGAGAGTGTTCCAGGTGGATGGGCCGTATACAGAGAAGGTGCGGGGGCCGAAAGTGCTGAGTTTGGTGAGGGGGATGTGGAGGCAGAGAGGGTCGGAGGCGGAGCGGAGGGAGCGGGGAGGAGTGTAGGGGTGAAGTAAGTTGGAACGATAGACAGGAGCGCAGTTGTTCAGGGATTTGTTGCAGAGAGACAGAATCTTGTATTGAATGCGTTAGGGGATGGGAAGGCAGTGAAGGAGTTTGAGCAGGGGAGTGATGTGGTCGGATTTTTTCTTTCTAACCTACTGATCCATCTGTTCAAATGTCTTTGTAACTGAATCTGTCCCAGTCATCCCCTTTTTCAATCTCCTAAATAAATAACACAAACGCCCAGCAGCTGCACATTTGCCATGCACAAAATTAAAGAATACACACACACAATTTGTCTGAACCTCAGTCCGTACCAACCCCACACTCAAGCGCAGCTAACACGGGCACAGGGAAGGTCTGGATGATGGCGCTGAAACGCATGCAAGATATTTGTTCTGTTTGTTTCGAATCTTGAGGGGAAGTAAGCACTTCGTGTTACGTTTGTGGCTGTGCTATGCTGTGAGAGCATGCGTGTCTTAGTCGTAGGAAATGAGCAGATGTTTATTGGATACGAATCATGTACCTTTTTAGTAGGATTCATACTCGTTCGCACGAAGAGCGGAATGGACTTAGTTATGATACGCTAAGATTAGTCCGGAAGTTTCTAGCAAAGTCGCAATGATAGTCTCGGTCGATTTTTGTGACGCGTAGTTTCGCTGCGAATAAACCAGAACGTTCGAGCGAAGTCGCGCTCTGTCTAGTGACCTCACATGTGCCGTCAAAATGTCGGCAACATTTTGCAACACAATATTTAAGACGCTTACAATAACAGTGGAACCTGGTAGTTTATTCTAGAAAATTCTTTTTCATCAATATTTACGAATTTTGGTTACGTATTCTTTTCTGATTGGTTGTGTTGTGCGAATTTGCTGGATTATTTTGGAAAGCTATAATACTGTAAAAGACTATGCTAGGAAGCGCGTGTGTACACTGTCAGTTGTAGAATTGCAGTGTATCGTAGGCACATTGACATTGAGAGAAATACGCAAGGTATCGTGGTAAATTGTCAGTGAGAGAGATACGCAGTGTATCAGTGTTGGTGCATTTGTGAAAGCATTTTTTTGGAGATCGCATCGCTGAAATAAAATATTGTTGGAACTGTTACTCCTGAGGGGTCTATAACCTTGTGCTACGTGTGACGAGTTGCAGCTGAGTGAAGTTTCTTTACAAGAACCCTACGTGCGTGCGTCGTGTGTGATATCATACTACGACTACGACTACCACGTAACACTTCGACTCCCCCTTATGTCGTCAGTATGCCATCTCTACATTCCGCCATACCTGTCATCAGTACGTCATCTGTACACTCCCCCATACCTGTCAGCACGTCACCTAGACACTCCCCCATACCTGTATTCAGTACGTCATCTCTACACTCCCTCATACCTGTCAGTACACTCCCCCATATTTGTCCTCAGTACGTCATCTCGACACTCCCCCAAGTGTCGTCGGTACGTCATCACTGAAGTCTCTTAACCTGTCCTCAGTACCTCATCTCTACACGCCCCCCTTGTGTTGTCAGTACGTCATCGTTACACTCCCCCATACCTGTCGTCAGTACGTCACCTCAGCACTCCCTCATGTGTCCTCAGTACGTCATCGTTACACTCCACCATACCTGTCCCCAGTACGTCATCTCTAAACTCCCCCATTTGTCCTCAGTACGTCATCGTTACACTCCCCCATACCTGTCCTCAGTACGTCATCTCTACACTCCCCCATTTGTCCTCAGTACGTCATCGTTACACTCCCCCATACCTGTCCTCAGTACGTCATCTCTACACTCTCCTATGTGTCCTCAGTACGTCATCGATACACTCCCCCATACCTGTCCTCAGAACGCCATCTCTACACTCTCCCATGTGTCCTCAGTAGGTCATCGATTCACTCCCCCATACCTGTCGTCAGGACGTCATCTCTACACTCTCCATGTGTCCTCAGAACGTCATCGTTACACTCTTCGATACCTGTCCTCAGTACGTCATCTCCATATGTGTCTAGCATGCCAATTGTTCATAGAATTGTAGTTTTGTCAAAATTTTTTGGGTAAACTTTTCAATAAAATTTGGCACAAAGGTAGCTGATAACAAGACCTTCTTCCGATGCATACTAATTTAGTTTACCCGACACAAATGTTAAGGGTCATGGATGATTCAAAAATAGATAAAAAAAATAAAGCCGTATTTGGATTTTACAACTTTTTTCTTTCTTTCTCACATACTATTCACAACTTCACACTCAAACTGGGTACCGAGATACCTCGATCACGGTGAAGGCCCCGCCACAAATGCCCGATTTTGAGGCCGATTCTTGAGCAGTTTCGAATCGGAGTGTGATCGGACCGGACTGCAAAAACGTGTGCACTGCCACACATTCCCCGACTTTATTTAGCCGACCGGTTTGAATTAAAGATCAAGGTCGTACCTGTTCAGCGAAATGGCTGCTAGTTTGGACAGTGATGATGATGTACTTGCATTATCAGCAGTTTTGCATCATATTCGGTGTTACGATTGTGGTTGTCTTATCCTGTGAGAGCATGCATGTGCTAATCGTAGGAAACGATCCGATATTTATTTGAGCTATCATGATTACAAATCACGTACCTTTTAGTAAGATTTTCTCTGTTTGCACGTAGAGCGAATTTCATAAGTTTTACCGGAAGTTTCTAGAAGAGTCGCACGGAGAATAGCGGTCGATCTTTGTTTTGCGTAGATTAGAACCTTTGATAAGATCGCACTGTCTAGTGACATCGTATATGTGACGTCGGGTAGTCGGCGACAGTTCGCAACATTTTGTTTTTCTGTGCGCGTGAATTGAGCAGCCTTTTTTTTTGTTGTTGTTGTTTTGTGAAATTTCTTGAATTTTCTAGAGCGGATATGCAAGGTCGTGATAGGGCTACCATACTTTTATGTGACTTCATTATACATTGGATTTCAGAGCTGAAGTTAGCAGCCGAGTTTTCGTAGCTTGTTATTGTTTTTCTGAAAAAAAAATATTTTAATGAGTTTCGGCTGCGTGTTTCGTTCTGATTGGTTGGGTTGTATGATTTTCGTAGATGATTCTGGAAATTGGTAGTATATATAAAGAGGGTGCTAGGAAAGCACGTGTATACATTGTCTTGCTTTGTCAGTGGTAAAGACGCGCAGTTTATCCTAGGAACGTGGCCCGTATAGGGTGTACATTGTGTGAGACGCTGTGTATGAGAAACTTTGAGTTGCCAGTGTGGACATTGCAGAAGAGACTTTGTATCAGTGTTGATGCATTTGGAAGTGCATTGTGTGGAGATCGCATCACTGAATTAAAATATTGTTGGAACTGTTACTCCAATATTGTCTACATCCTTAAGCCACGTGTGACGGGTTGCAGCTGAATGAAGTTTATTTGACAGAACCTTACGTGCGTGCGTCTGGTGTGTTTATCATACTACGAATACAACTCCACCACGTAACATTCGGGAAGACTGAGGCGGGCGAAACATCGGCAACGAAGGTGGTTGACTAATCTTCCGCCATTTGCAAACTGAAACTTCCTGCTTTGCGAGACGCGCTCTGATTGGTTGAAGCTTACAATAGGGGCCGATTCAGATCGGAAAAATAAAGTAGTTTCTAAACAGCCGATTCCCAGCCGATTGCGATCGGATCGGATATATGACGTCATCCGATCGCAATCGGATCGGAATCGGCTTCAAAATCGGGAAACAACCACAGGAAGTGTGGCGGGGCCTTAAAACCTATCAATTTATACTTATTTGGATAAACCCTCGGAAAGCTCAAGGCTAGCAAGAGGTCGGTATTGTGACAAATGCTGATTTTTGTTAGAATTATTGTTTTTATTAATGTTTTTGCAAACGTTTCAATCAAATTTGGCATAAAGGTTGCTGATGGAAGACATTTCTATGAATACTAATTTAGTCGACCCATCACAAAGGTCAAGAATCACGGGGATTGATAGATGTGTGAGAAAGGCTTATATTTGAGAAAACATGGATTTTGCTGGTACAGAAGCCAGCCATTTACTTATGGTCACGAAAGTCACACATGCGGATCGGTCATACACGTGAGCCATAAGGGCTTTGCTTTGCTTTTTCTTTTTAAGTCCCTTCTATTTATAGAAGAGACTTTTTAGGACGAGTCGCGGTGGGGCGAATTTAATAGCATGTCCATGATGTCAAAGGCGGGCAGGCTAAATCTCTAACAACTGAAGTAACAAGATAAAAATTACGTCATGTCTAGTTACGCTAACCTCGTTGCTGAACGTACATTTGGCGCAAAGCGCCGTACATGCGTATGTGTGTGCGTATGTATGTAAACAGTCTCCGATATTTCTGTACACACAAGCTTGAAACTTGGTGAAATACTTGCTTAAGTGGGTGGCTATGAGAGCCTCCGAGCATATTGTAATTGAATGTCTCATTGAAGACATAAACAACTGTTTATAGGAAATCGGTTGACCCAGATTAGAATCCGTAACGTTTTTTTATATTTATTTGAACTTTTGCATACAGCTAGTTTGGATAACGACATTGGATGAGTTCGTTAGCCAGCTTTGTATCCTTTTAACGTCTTTAGTAAAAATTAAGTCTTTTCAGTAAATAATTAAAACAGTAAAAAACCATGACTTCCAGAGAAAGTCAGACAGTGCCGGTGACGTAAAAGAAGCAACTCCGTTCCCACACAGACATACTTTAAAAATGACGTAATTCACTCTCTCTTGCTCGCTCTTTCTCACACATATGCGCGCATCTCCAAGAGGCATAGACATACACACACATCGACGCGCTTTCAGAAGTGCATGCAGGTAAACTTAGTATAGCATGTATCTAGGTAAATTCAACATGATTTCACACAAATTATAGCATGACTGAAATTGTACCGTGAAATTCTAGTTTTGTTACCATTTTCGCAAACCTTGAAGCGAAAGCGAAACTCATATCACGTTAAGTATAAAATTACTAAAAAACAAAACAAAAAGATACGTCATGACAAATGACGTTTGACAAACCAATGGCACATATGCGCCCATCTCCAAGAGGCATAGATCCTCAAGTTCCCGGAGGGCGCATGAACATCTTTGCCTCTTGAGGATGTTTGCAGCGCGCGCATGCTCGCACGTACACGCACACGCATACACACACATCCACGCGCTTTCCGAAGAGCATGCAGATGTACATAGTACGAATATGAATACCTTTATTGTCCCAAGATGAGAAATTTGTTTGCAGCGGAATTTTTGTAAAACAGTTGTAAAAAACAACAATGTGAACATAAAACAAGTAAATAGGCCTACATTTGACTGACTAGAACACACCGACCGATTACAGTGAGTATGTGCACGTAAAATAACATCACAACCATCTGTAATGTTAATATCCACCTAGAAAGAAAACGTTCTTTTAAAAAGATGTATGGCATGTAGCTAGGTAAAGTCAAACTGATTTCATACAAATTATAAATATAGCAAGACTAAAATTGTACCGTGAGATTTTAGTTTTGACAACATTTTTTCAAGGCTTGAAGCGAAAACGATTCTCATATCATGTCAAATATAAAATTACGTAAAAACAACAACAACAAAAATACGTCAGGACAAACCAATGACGTGTATGCACTGTATGCACTGTGCGCGCCACTTATAGAGTTCACTATGACGCATTGGCACATCTGCGAGGCTTTTTCAAAAGGAAATATTTCAACATCAGAATTAAGTCAAAGACAAAAGGTAGAGACCCTTGACGGCGAAGACAGCCCTCGTATATAAGGGATTTTTGGGTTATGGCTCATCCCATCTTGTTTCTTTTCTTGCAGCAGGGTGCGAGACCCAAACAAAAAACGGAATCTGAGCAACAACAGGCACAGGTCAGTGCCAGACACCAACAAAAAAACGTTAACAGAACCGGAAAACAAACACAAGGCACCAGCACCAGACAACAGCAAGCACAAGGTACACACACCGGACAACAAGCACAAAGTACCAGTACCGGACAACAAGCACAAGTAGCGGCGGCCGAAACCATCTGGCGTCAGTTTGTACGTGACTGCTATCCCAACCTCCACAGCAAAACATACTTCCTCCCCCCGCATCACTTCAACAAAGTGTCGTACGACGTGCAGACTGTGGCGCGTCAGTCGGTTCTAGTTCCACAGGAGGCATCAGATCA
>BTPG01000004.1:3995417-4072917 GCA_036245525.1 Semisulcospira habei
TATAAGCTTGATTTGAACTCTATAGCTTTTTTCTCCTCCTACCTCAGTAACCGCCGACAGAAGGTGTACTCAAACGGAAGGTATTCGAAAGAAGGTATAGTCAGGCACGGAGTCCCCCAAGGATCTATTCTAGGGCCTCTTTTATTTTCTTTATTCATCAATGACCTACCTCTTTCCATCTCAAATCCTGAGGTTAAATGCGAACTCTTTGCTGACGATTCAACGCTGCATACATCTGACAAACGTGAAACGATGCTAAATTGTATCCTCCAGCAAAGTCTCGATGAAGTGTCAGATTGGTGTACGCAAAATCGCATGCTAATCAGTACTTCTAAAACCAAAAGCATGTTGATAACAACCCGACAAAAGCGCCAGCTACATCCTGCCCCTCTGAAACTGTCACTTGGCAATAAGCCTATCCAACAAGTATCCAGGTACCGCCTACTGGGAGTTGTAATTGACGACCAGCTGAATTGGTCGCCGCATATCGACAGTTTGTGCAAAACCTTGTCCAGGAATGTATTTCTGCTATCTAAACTTAGACATATTCTTAGTACAAAGTGCTGTACATTGTTCTTTCACGCACACATTAAAAGCCACTGTGACTATGCATCCTCGTTGTGGGACGAATGCAGTGAACTTCATTTTAAAAAACTAAACTCGCTGTATCGTCGTTCAATTAAGTTAATTATTCCTAACCCTACTTCCACGGACGATAAAATAAAATCCCTTGGCCTGCTTACACTGAAGGAACAACTCAAATTTAACAAATGCGTCCTCATGCACAAAATATTTCATTATCAAGCCCCGGAATATCTGCGCATGATATTTAACTTCAGCCCTCGGCATCAACTACATACGAGGAATGACTTGCTTCACTTACCCCGCCCACGGATAGATCTCTACAAGTCAAGCCTTCTATTTTCTGGTAGCTCTGTCTGGAACTCATTACCATTAAACATTAAATCATTTTCTGATAAAACACATTTTAAACGCGCATTGCACACTCACTTCCAATCAGCGTGACTTCACAGTTTGCCATATAAGAATAATACTGCTGATAACACGTAAACGTCAAATATTTTTCTCTTTCTCCTTAAATTTGCTACCTGCTCATCTATTGTCTTGTTGGTGTCTCTATACGCTATTGATGCTGCTGATTCTATGACACTGTCTTAGATGAGTATAATATTAATGCTGTGCACGCGTTTCGTTCTCTTGCTTTTTGCATCGGAGGCAGTTACAAATTCTCCATTGTCATTTTTTTTCCTCCTTTCGATGATTCCCCTATTGTGTTCCCCCCCCCCCCCCTAGTTTTGCTTCCTCATATTATTATTATTATTATTATTATTATTATTATTATTATTATTATTATTATTATTATTATTTGCATGCTATGTTTCTTTTCCTGTTGTGTTCTCTTTTGTTTACAGGACAGCTTGTAAGACAGGCATTGAGTTGCCTAATGGCTTTATCCTGAATAAAAAAGGATTCATCATCATCATCATCATCTCTCTCTCTCTCTCTCTCTCTCTCTCTCTCTCTCTCTCTCTCTCTCTCTCTCTCTCTCTCGCTCTCTCTCTCTCTGTGCAATCGCACGCAGTTTGAGCAGTGATTTGTGTAGGCAATACAAGGTGCACATGTTGGAATGTTAATAATAATAATAATAATAATGGCTACTTGTATAGCGCTTATCATTAAAATAAGCTCTAAGCGCTTTGTAAAAAAAAAAGAGTGGGAGTGGAGGGGGTCATAAAACCAGAGAAACAACGGATTCTGCAATTCACACGCACGCAGGCACGCACGCACGCACGCACGCACGCACGCACGCACACACACACACACACACACACACACACACACACACACACACACACACACACACACACACACACACACACACACACACACACGTAAATAATGACAAAGAACTAAGCTACATTGGGGTATCGAACAGGTGGGTCTTTAGGGCAGATTTAAAGTCAGTGAATGAGGGAGAATATCCAATGTCTATAGGTAGAAAGTTCCAGACAACAGGTCCAAAGTGCGCAAAACAACGGTCACTTCTGGTTTTGTATTTGACGAGCGGGACTCTTGAGAAGGCGCGTGCCACTACTTGAACGGAGGGAGCTGGAGGGAGTGTATTGATGAAGAAGATCAGCGAGATAGGTAGGGGTAGAGTAGTTAATATCTTTGTAGCACAGACAGACGATTTTGTACGAGACTCGTTGTTTGACTGGCAGTAAATGAAGTTGTCTCAGAATAGGAGTGATTGGCTGATGCTGTGAGGCGCGGACGATCAGACGTGCAGCACAATTCTGAACTCGCTGCAATTTCTGAATGAGAAACTGAGGGAGGCCAGCTAAGAGGGCATTGCAGTAACGACTGCGGGACACGACTAAAGAGACGACCAGTTTGGTGGTAGCTTCAGTAGTGAAGTAATGACAGATAGAACTAATGCGTCTTTATTCCAGATTTATACCAGTGAACTTGTGATGTGATCTTCTACATAATGGTGACGTTATTTTCGTGACTTTCTACGTTTCTCGTAAGCTATTTATATTTTTGTCACATTTCTTTGTTTGAACTCGAACTGGAACTCTGTATTGCCGGTCGTCATTCACCTACACGCTGCGCAATGATCCTCTAGCGTCACGTTACGTCACGCCTGGCGCCAGAGTGTCGGCTCCGACGGTCAACGGGCTGTTGTGTAAACACCGGCCGCTACAGGACCCTCGCCCCTTTCACCCACCATGCCTGTCTAATCCCTTGCTACGTCGTGTAACGAGTGTCCAACCTTTCTTCAACAACCCTAAGCACAAGGCCGTTAGTCAACATGGCGACTAGCGCACTAACCCCCTTTAAGGATAACTAAAAGATGGACCCAACAACAAGGTTCAAGTTGAATTTTACAAAACTAATGTTAAAGAAATAAAACGCACGTTAGACCCACATTAATTAACTTACGACACCGACCTTTGTTTGTCTAGTTGTCACTAAGCGTCTTCACACTGACAAGATAAGTAGCGAACTGTAGACTTGTTTGTCTAGTTGTCACTTAGCGTCTTCACACTGACAAGATAAGTAGCGAACTGTAGACGTGTTTGTTTGTTTAGTTGTCACTAAGCATCTTCACACTGACAAGATAAGTAGCGAACTGTAGACTTGTTTGTCTAGTTGTCACTAAGCGTCTTCGCACTGACAAGATAAGTAGCGAACTGTAGACGTGTTTGTTTGTCTAGTTGTCACTAAGCGTCTTCACACTGACAAGATAAGTAGCGAACTGTAGACGTGTTTGTTTGTCTAGTTGTCACTTAGCGTCTTCACACTGACAAGATAAGTAGCGAACTGTAGACTTGTTTGTCTAGTTGCCACTTAGCGTCTTCACACTGACAAGATAAGTAGCGAACTGTAGACGTGATTGTTTGTCTAGTTGTCACTAAGCGTCTTCACACTGACAAGATAAGTAGCAAACTGTAGACGTGTTTGTTTGTCTAGTTGTTCCTTAGCGTCTTCACACTGACAAGATAAGTAGCCAACTGTAGACGTGTTTGTTTAGTTGTCACTTAGTGTCTTTACACTGACAAGATAAGTAGCCAACTGTAGACGTGTTTGTCTAGTTGTCACTTAGCGTCTTCACACTGACAAGATAAGTAGCGAACTGTAGACGTGTTTGTCTAGTTGTCACTTTGCGTCTTCACACTGACAAGATAAGTAGCCAACTGTAGACGTGTTTGTCTAGTTGTCACTAAGTGTCTTCACACTGACAAGATAAGTAGCCAACTGTAGACGTGTTTGTCTAGTTTTCACTTAGCGTCTTCACACTGACAAGACAAGTAGCGAACTGTAGACGTGTTTGTTTGTCTAGTTTGAAACATTAACCCCTTCAGTGCCAGCTGATGCAGACTGTGTTTCTGCAATCTTCCGTAATTCAACACAAATCAATGCTAGTCTCGGTGACATTGCTTCAAACTGGTGTCAGCAAGAGGCATAGATCCTCATGAGCCCCGCGACTGTGTGTCAGGAAGAGGCATAGATCCTCATGAGCCCCGCGACTGTGTGTCAGCAAGAGGCATAGATCCTCATGAGACCCGCGACTGTGTGTCAGGAAGAGGCATAGATCCTCATGAGCCCCGCGACTGTGTGTCAGGAAGAGGCATAGATCCTCATGAGCCCCGCGACTGTGTGTCAGCACGAGGCATAGATCCTTATGAGCCCCGCGACTGTGTGTCAGCACGAGGCATAGATCCTCATGAGCTCTGCGACTGTGTGTCAGCACGAGACATAGATCCTCATGAGCCCCGCGACTGTGTGTCAGGAAGAGACATAGATCCTCATGAGCCCCGCGACTGTATGTCAGCACGAGGCATAGATCCTCATGAGACCCGCGACTGTGTGTCAGGAAGAGGCATAGATCCTCATGAGCCCCGCGACTGTGTGTCAGCACGAGGCATAGATCCTCATGAGACCCGCGACTGTATGTCAGCACGAGGCAGAGATCCTCATGAGCCCCGCGACTGTGTGTCAGGAAGAGGCATAGATCCTCATGAGCCCCGCGACTGTGTGTCAGCAAGAGGCATAGATCCTCATGAGACCCGCGACTGTGTGTCAGGAAGAGGCATAGATCCTCATGAGCCCCGCGACTGTGTGTCAGCAAGAGGCATAGATCCTCATGAGCCCCGCGACTGTGTGTCAGGAAGAGGCATAGATCCTCATGAGCCCCGCGACTGTATGTCAGCACGAGGCAGAGATCCTCATGAGACCCGCGACTGTGTGTCAGCACGAGGCATAGATCCTCATGAGACCCGCGACTGTATGTCAGCACGAGGCATAGATCCTCATGAGCCCCGCGACTGTGTGTCAGCAAGAGGCATAGATCCTCATGAGCCCCGCGACTGTGTGTCAGGAAGAGGCATAGATCCTCATGAGCCCCGCGACTGTGTGTCAGCACGAGGCATAGATCCTCATGAGACCCGCGACTGTGTGTCAGGAAGAGGCATAGATCCTCATGAGCTCTGCGACTGTATGTCAGCACGAGGCAGAGATCCTCATGAGCCCCGCGACTGTATGTCAGCACGAGGCATAGATCCTCATGAGACCCGCGACTGTATGTCAGCACGAGGCATAGATCCTCATGAGACCCGCGACTGTGTGTCAGGAAGAGGCATAGATCCTCATGAGCCCCGCGACTGTGTGTCAGCACGAGGCATAGATCCTCATGAGACCCGCGACTGTATGTCAGCACGAGGCAGAGATCCTCATGAGCCCCGCGACTGTGTGTCAGGAAGAGGCATAGATCCTCATGAGCCCCGCGACTGTGTGTCAGCAAGAGGCATAGATCCTCATGAGACCCGCGACTGTGTGTCAGGAAGAGGCATAGATCCTAATGAGCCCCGCGACTGTGTGTCAGGAAGAGGCATAGATCCTTATGAGCCCCGCGACTGTGTGTCAGCAAGAGGCATAGATCCTCATGAGCCCCGCGACTGTGTGTCAGCACGAGGCATAGATCCTTATGAGCCCCGCGACTGTGTGTCAGCACGAGGCATAGATCCTCATGAGCTCTGCGACTGTATGTCAGCAGGAGGCAGAGATCCTCATGAGCCCCGCGACTGTGTGTCAGGAAGAGGCATAGATCCTCATGAGCCCCGCGACTGTATGTCAGCACGAGGCATAGATCCTCATGAGACCCGCGACTGTGTGTCAGGAAGAGGCATAGATCCTCATGAGCCCCGCGACTGTGTGTCAGGAAGAGGCATAGATCCTCATGAGCCCCGCGACTGTGTGTCAGCACGAGGCATAGATCCTCATGAGACCCGCGACTGTATGTCAGCACGAGGCAGAGATCCTCATGAGCCCCGCGACTGTGTGTCAGGAAGAGGCATAGATCCTCATGAGCCCCGCGACTGTGTGTCAGGAAGAGGCATAGATCCTCATGAGACCCGCGACTGTGTGTCAGGAAGAGGCATAGATCCTCATGAGCCCCGCGACTGTGTGTCAGGAAGAGGCATAGATCCTCATGAGCCCCGCGACTGTGTGTCAGGAAGAGGCATAGATCCTCATGAGACCCGCGACTGTGTGTCAGCACGAGGCATAGATCCTCATGAGACCCGCGACTGTATGTCAGCACGAGGCATAGATCCTCATGAGACCCGCGACTGTATGTCAGCACGAGGCATAGATCCTCATGAGCCCCGCGACTGTGTGTCAGCACGAGGCAGAGATCCTCATGAGCCCCGCGACTGTGTGTCAGCACGAGGCATAGATCCTCATGAGACCCACGACTGTGTGTCAGCACGAGGCAGAGATCCTCATGAGCCCCGCGACTGTGTGTCAGCAAGAGGCATAGATCCTCATGAGACCCGCGACTGTGTGTCAGGAAGAGGCATAGATCCTCATGAGCCCCGCGACTGTGTGTCAGGAAGAGGCATAGATCCTTATGAGCCCCGCGACTGTGTGTCAGCAAGAGGCATAGATCCTCATGAGCCCCGCGACTGTGTGTCAGCACGAGGCATAGATCCTTATGAGCCCCGCGACTGTGTGTCAGCACGAGGCATAGATCCTCATGAGCTCTGCGACTGTATGTCAGCAGGAGGCAGAGATCCTCATGAGCCCCGCGACTGTGTGTCAGGAAGAGGCATAGATCCTCATGAGCCCCGCGACTGTATGTCAGCACGAGGCATAGATCCTCATGAGACCCGCGACTGTGTGTCAGGAAGAGGCATAGATCCTCATGAGCCCCGCGACTGTGTGTCAGCACGAGGCATAGATCCTCATGAGACCCGCGACTGTATGTCAGCACGAGGCAGAGATCCTCATGAGCCCCGCGACTGTATGTCAGCACGAGGCATAGATCCTCATGAGACCCGCGACTGTGTGTCAGCACGAGGCATAGATCCTCATGAGCCCCGTGACTGTGTGTCAGCACGAGGCATGGATCCTCATGAGACCCGCG
The DNA here is from genome assembly GCA_036245525.1 of Semisulcospira habei. NCBI lineage: Eukaryota > Metazoa > Mollusca > Gastropoda > Semisulcospiridae > Semisulcospira > Semisulcospira habei. Next base: position 4,002,370 of record BTPG01000004.1, read on the forward strand.
ACTGTGTGTCAGGAAGAGGCATAGATCCTCATGAGCCCCGCGACTGTGTGTCAGCAAGAGGCATAGATCCTCATGAGCCCCGCGACTGTGTGTCAGCACGAGGCATAGATCCTTATGAGCCCCGCGACTGTGTGTCAGGAAGAGGCATAGATCCTCATGAGCCCCGCGACTGTGTGTCAGCACGAGGCATAGATCCTCATGAGACCCGCGACTGTGTGTCAGCACGAGGCAGAGATCCTCATGAGACCCGCGACTGTATGTCAGCACGAGGCAGAGATCCTCATGAGACCCGCGACTGTGTGTCAGGAAGAGGCATAGATCCTCATGAGCCCCGCGACTGTATGTCAGCACGAGGCAGAGATCCTCATGAGACCCGCGACTGTATGTCAGCACGAGGCAGAGATCCTCATGAGACCCGCGACTGTGTGTCAGGAAGAGGCATAGATCCTCATGAGCCCCGCGACTGTGTGTCAGCAAGAGGCATAGATCCTCATGAGCCCCGCGACTGTGTGTCAGGAAGAGGCATAGATCCTCATGAGCCCCGCGACTGTGTGTCAGCACGAGGCATAGATCCTCATGAGACCCGCGACTGTATGTCAGCACGAGGCAGAGATCCTCATGAGCCCCGCGACTGTATGTCAGCACGAGGCATAGATCCTCATGAGACCCGCGACTGTGTGTCAGGAAGAGGCATAGATCCTCATGAGCCCCGCGACTGTGTGTCAGGAAGAGGCATAGATCCTCATGAGCCCCGCGACTGTGTGTCAGCACGAGGCATAGATCCTCATGAGACCCGCGACTGTATGTCAGCACGAGGCAGAGATCCTCATGAGCCCCGCGACTGTGTGTCAGCACGAGGCAGAGATCCTCATGAGCCCCGCGACTGTGTGTCAGGAAGAGGCATAGATCCTCATGAGACCCGCGACTGTATGTCAGCACGAGGCAGAGATCCTCATGAGCCCCGCGACTGTATGTCAGCACGAGGCATAGATCCTCATGAGCCCCGCGACTGTGTGTCAGCAAGAGGCATAGATCCTCATGAGCCCCGCGACTGTATGTCAGCAGGAGGCAGAGATCCTCATGAGCCCCGCGACTGTGTGTCAGCACGAGGCATAGATCCTCATGAGCCCCGCGACTGTGTGTCAGGAAGAGGCATAGATCCTCATGAGCCCCGCGACTGTGTGTCAGGAAGAGGCATAGATCCTTATGAGCCCCGCGACTGTGTGTCAGCACGAGGCATAGATCCTTATGAGCCCCGCGACTGTGTGTCAGCACGAGGCATAGATCCTTATGAGCCCCGCGACTGTGTGTCAGGAAGAGGCATAGATCCTCATGAGCCCCGCGACTGTGTGTCAGGAAGAGGCATAGATCCTTATGAGCCCCGCGACTGTGTGTCAGCACGAGGCATAGATCCTTATGAGCCCCGCGACTGTATGTCAGCACGAGGCATAGATCCTCATGAGCCCCGCGACTGTGTGTCAGCACGAAGCATAGATCCTCATGAGCCCCGCGACTGTGTGTCAGCAAATGGCATAGATCCTCATGAGCCCCGCGACTGTGTGTCAGCACGAGGCATAGATCCTCATGAGCGTCCGCGACTGCGGGTCCCATTAGGATATATAACTCTTGCAGTTGGATGGTGTTCACAATTTCTCGGCACAGAACGGTCGATAAACTGTGTTGTGACTGTCGTTTCTAAGCGTGTTTCTTCCTCCGATAACTCTTTTCTGTTTCACACTTAAGCGTTTTTGTATTCGAATAAAAGATTTGACTATGGTTGTTAAATCTACATTAGAAAAAAAAAATTAATAAGAAGAAGATAAGAATAATAAGAATAATTGTAAAAATAATCCCTTTAAAAACCTGTTCAGGTAAGGAAATGCAGAAAACGCTAATGCCCCATGCCAAGGAATGTTTTGTCAGCCCGAGCTACTCGTACATATAACAAACTTCTGTCTCATCAGCAGTTTGACAGACTGAGTGACAGTGACAAAGTTTCTGAACCAGTCTGTCAAGCCTCACAAGCCGCCCACAGCACTTGTGTGTTTGTGTGTGGAGACAGATGGCATTTGATTTGCGTCATGATAAAAATGACGTACGGGCGCAGAAACTGGACATCTAATGACGTTAAAAAATGTGCTCATGACGCAGAAAAACTGAAAGCCAAAACTGGTGTGTTGTCTGATTATACCGGCTGTAACGCACGCAGACTTGCCCACAGTCGTACGCACAGACTCTCGCACAACAGACGCATACATCGCCACTGACTCAGACGGGCGCATTCATGCTGTAAAACTCAACACACGGGCTCCCTTTCTAAAGTAACTTTTATACACAAAAAGGTTCAAAAAGATTATCAAACTACATACACTTCTCTACTAACATCCGAACATCACACACACACACACATCACAATATCTCGCCAGGCTAGGTGTTAGTTCTCAGAGTCTCCAACCTGTTTGATGTTATTGCCTGGTTACGGTGGTCCTTCTCACGTCTAGGCGTGCAAGTCCGTTGTATGCTCTTTCCTGTCATCCTGTCTGTAACACGGACGTCCTTGTACTCGCACTATAGCGCAGTTCTCGCGGTGATCCGGGTATCTTGGTCCCGATCAGACTCACTCTGAGCGAAGAGCTGGAGGGATGACCTCACGTTAGGTCCCACCTGTGACTGACGTCTCGGCGTCCGTCGTTCCACTCTTTACAAGCACTCTGAATACGACAACAAAAGTCCCAACGTAACACTTGCTAAACACACAACATATTGGATCAATGAGAAACGTCACGTAACCTGGCTTATCCAAATAACTCACACGTTCATTCACACACACACACACACACACACACACACACACACACACACACACACACACACACACACACACGTGCTTCATAAACTGTCTACTTCCGTAACACCCCCATATCTCTGTCACTATCTTGAAACAGACTATAGCCTAACACTCTTGCTATCCACTACTCTATACACTGGAAAAGACTATGCTTAACCATCCACGTACTACCTTCATAGCGACTTAAGCATACACACCTTACATCCCTTTAGTCATCCATCTCGGTAAATAACTGTATAACAAAAACACCGGTTACTTCACTGAATTCTAAACCAACATAACTAAACCAAACCGGCCAACACTACACAAGCAAATTACTCTTAGCAACGCATACTGTCTTTAACTAAGCATCAATAATACATATATAGAAACATACCTGAATTCTAGGCTTCAAAGTCTTGGAATACGGGCTAGGTATCTCAAACACATCTGATTTCTCCGACAAGAAAGCCCGTATTAACGAAACTAGACCTCTGACAGACACAGCTTTTGCCTAGAACTCACTAAACAGAACTCACCAAAACTCCGTGCTAACCATGTCTTAAAGATTCCACGTGGGCAGCAGGCCCCACGGACTATCGGCACAAACAAACCGTTAACAAAAACCGTACCGTATTTACCCTAATGTGTGAGCACTATGCACGAGCATAGAGCTTCATCACACCGGCCATAGTGTAAATGTCTGTTTTCACATCTGATCAAAAAGAAGTTAAGAAAAGTTTACCACAATTTTGTTTCGCTTGTCCTTGGTAATCCCTATTAAAAAATAACAGTCAGAGATAGAGTTCCTGTTTAAATTCAGTGTTATTTGTGTTTTTACCGGCTGCAAAAGACCATTACAAACATTTTGTTGGGCTAGCTAGTCTTGAAAGTCTGTTCCTAAGATTCGGTGTTTGTTTGTGTGTGTGTGTGTGTGTGTGTGTGTGTGTGTGTGTGTGTGTGTGTGTGTGTGTGTGTGTGTGTGTGCGTGCGTGCGTGCGTGTGTGTGTGTGTGTGTGTGTGTGTGAGTGAGTGTGTGTGTGTGTGTGTGTGTGTGTGTGTGTGTGTGTGTGTGTGTGTGTGTGTGTGTGTGTGTGTGTGTGTGTGTGTGTGTGTGTGTACCAGGCCCTGTGTGACTGTCTCGGAGCGCCGGATACCAATATCGCCGTGACCCGCTGCCTGTGTCGAGATCACATGGGAGCGTCATCCAGCGGGTGGTGGCAGAGGGCCGTCACTGACAAAGGTCCCGACACCAGCATGACACCAGACCTTTACGAGGTGCTTGTGGCCAGGTGGGTGTTGGTCAGATCGTCAAGTTCAGTGCTTGGTTGAACATTGTAACTGTTTTACCTAGATGACACTGTCCGTCCTATTACATTCAGTTTACCTGTCTTCGGCAAAATAGGGTCTACAAATACGTGCGTTGTTGTTGTTGCTGCGGCTGCTGTTAATGTTGGTGGTTGCAGGGGCGGATCAGGTACAGTTGGGGTGGAATCCATCTTTTTCTTATGTACCCTTAACCTGACACAGGTTGCGCTCAGAGGGCACACTGGCCGAACAAATCTAAATACGGGGGGAGGGGGATTAAGGCAGCATACATATTTTGTCACTTGAACACATCCACACTCAATTTATAAGGAAGAGTAGGGTGACCTTGAGTTGCGTATTTTCCCTGTATCTCTCCTTTTTATAGGTGAGGAGGTGGGGAGGGGTGGGGCTCTGGTACCTCTCCCCACCCCAGATCCGCCCCTGAATTGTGTTGGTGATGGCGTATGTGGCGATACTTTACTGTGCTGTCTGTTTCAGGTTCTGTGGCCCGGCCAGCACCATAGAAATCCCCACCATCACCGCCCCACGTCGCGCCGTCCAACTGCGGACCATGTCGGAGGCCGCGGCGCTGACAGGGCTGACAATGGTCATGCTGACTCTCTACCCAGACCAAGTGGACCTTGTCAACAGGCCCGGGCTGCCGCGGGTGTTTCTCTGGGGGCCGCCGGGTAGGTGGGATGAGGCAAATACTATACACTATCACACGATTAATTCAGGCGGATAATTAATTCGCTGTTGTTGTTCCATGTTTGGTGGTGGTGTTCTGAGCGTCCATTGTTGTGGTTTGCAGGTGACCACGAAGAAAGATGACAAATGTTATTCAAGTTATTGTCACTGACGTTCATCACCTCTGTTGTTGTTGTGGCTATATTTGGCTCACGTGCGATAGTGAAGTGAATCTATATCATGGGCCATCCTCCGTCTGTCCGGTGTCCGGCGTCCGTGCTAAACTTTAACGTGGGTGTTTCTCGGAGAATATTCAAGCCTCAGACTTCATACTTGGCCCAAGTGCACGTTGTGGTAAGACCTTCCTAAACATACCGATTTCAGTGACCTCTCTAAAAGGTCAAGGTCACAGGAGGTCCATAAACGGGGCAAACACAACCATATTTTGACACAATTTGTTTATCCTCAAATACTATTTTCAACTTCAAACCCAAACTTCGTACAGAGATACTTGAGATACCTATTTGTACGCATCCTGATTTGGATCACCCCTCGGAAAGTTCAAAGGTCACAAGAGGTGAGCAAATATGTGAAAATGCCAGGTTTTGGAAAATTGTAGTATATTTATTTATGAAATATTTGCCAATTTTCGGTCAGATTAGGCACATGTGTACTAATTTAGTGGTCCCCTCGTAAAGGCCAATGGTCATGGGGGATGGGGGGGTGGGGGGAGAAATAGGTAAAAAATAGTCATATTATGACAAAAATGTTCCCCTCCAATATGTTAAACTTCCAACCCCAACTTTGCTAAGTGATACCTGATGGTGAGGCCCTTCCTTTTGAATGACCCCTCGGAAAGGCCACAGGTAACATTGTAGTTTTGGGCTCACGTGCGATAGGAAAAATTAGTCTATGTAATGGGCCGTCCGTCGACTGTCCGTCATCGTTGTTAAACTTTAACGTTGGCATTATCTCGGTGACTATTCAAGCCTCAGACTTCAAACTTGGCCCAAATATACTTTGTGGTTAAACCTTTCTAAACATACCAATTTGAGATGCCTGATGGTAAGGCCTTTCTATGCATACAAATTTGGATGACCACTCTCAAAGGTCAAGGGTCACAGGGGGTCGGCAAATGTGTGAATAATGTCAACTTTTGACACAATGGTCTTCGGAAATAGGTAACAAAGAGCCATGTTTTGACAAAAACGTGGGTTTTTTTTTCCAAATACTGTTGTGAACGTTAAGCCAAAACTTGGTATACAGATACCTGATGATAAGGCCTTCCTCTGCATATTAATTTGAATGACCCCTTGGAAAGTTTAAGGGTCACAGGAGGTCAGCAAGTGTGAGAAAAATGTCAGTTTATGATAGAATTGTAGTTTTTATTCAATATTTTTGCAAACTTTTCAATCCAACTTGGCATAAAGGTAGCTGATGATAACATCTTTCCATGCATGCTATTTTAGTCGTCGCGTAGGGTCGATAAATGTTTGAAAAATGCATACATTTTGAGAAAACTCGGATTTCACTGCTACAAAAGCCAACCCTTTACTTATGTTTAGACACTTGAACACACAAAGGTCAAACTTATCCTTTGGATTCGTCATACCTGAGCATTAAGGGCTTTGCCTTTTATTATTAATGCTTTTGCAATTTTTTTTCAATCAAATTTGGCATACAGGTAGCAGATAGCATCGTTTTATGCATACTACTTTAACTGACTCCTCACAAAGGTCAAGGGTCACAGAAGGTTGGCACATTTGTGGAAAATGCATACATTTTGAGGAAACTGGGATATCGCTGGTACAAACGCCAACCATTTACTTATGTTTAGACACTTGAACACTTGTTGGAAAGGACAAGATCACACTTATCATGTGGATTGGTCACCCACTTGAGCCTTTCATGTTAGTGTTGTTGTGAGCGTCCAGTGTTGTAGTTTGGAACTGGCCAAGAGGTAAGCTGAAGAATCTGATTGTCACTGACGTTATCTGACCCTATGACCAACCTTCCAAAGTTTGGACACGTCCCTTACTGACTACACGCAGCTTGTGGGAGATGGATCGATCATGATAGTTCAAGGATAGCACTCATTAGTTTAAAGCATGGAAACAATCTGATCAGCCTCAGCCCTTTAACTGTCATGGTTGACCCGTCTCTAGCTGTAAAGTGTCAAAGGTAGTACTGATTAGTTTGGTGCCAGGGAAGAAATCTAAACAGGCACTACCCTTGAACTATCGTGGTTGACCCGTCTCTGGCTGTAACGTGTCACGGCTAAACGCGGTGAAAGCAATGATACGTGTGACTACCTCTGTTCCTCCATTGTCCACACAGGCACGGGGAAAACTGTCCTCCTCGTCATAAAGGGAATGCAGTGGGGGCACCAAGGGAAGAACGTTCATTTGCTGAGTTCACACAGACACAGCCGTGCCGCCATCTTGCTCATCGAACGTCAACTACTGCACACTCCTGGAATCGGGTTCACAGCAACGCCACCATCCGGCACGCTGGTCCGCCGTCATGTTTTCCAGAGAATCCTGTCTGCTTTTAGACGAAGGACAGCAACATCAACACCAGCGCCACCGCGGGTCTACACCCATTTCTATGACTTTGAACACAAGGGAGACGTGGAGGCCGCTGTGAAGAAACTGGCGACAGCCGCGCGTGACGGGGAGCTCTTCGTTATCGCTGATGAAGCTTTTAGTGGCAGGTAAGTTTTACTCGGTGTGAGTGTGTGTTTGGAGAAAGAGAGAAAGAGAGAGAGAGAGAGAGAGAGAGAGAGAGAGAGAGAGAGAGAGAGAGAGAGAGAGAGATTAATATTTACCAGTGGATGACGCATAAAAGGCTCTGATGTCATCATACGTCACCAAAGACATGGATACTGTAACAATACGTCATCAGCGGGTAAACTTGCCGACAATAATGACGTCACTGACTGTCTGTCTCTCCATTCTCTGTAACAGTGACGATAGTCGGCATGGCGGTGTCAACACTAGCGGCAGGTTCGCCCAGTTCTGCACTCACCTGGCTGCCCGAGTCCCCGCACTACACCTGTGGGCCGCCGCAGTGGAGCGTGATGTCACACCTGTTTGTCTTCGTGAGGAACGTGTCACAACACCAGTGAGGTGTCCGCCGGCCGTCCTCAGACACGTGTGGGAGTCAGACTGGATTGATGGTCACCGTGTCCCCGACTACAGCAGCAGCGCCGCCCCCGCACCAACAGACGGCCCCGCGGTCAGGGTGATACAGCACTGGGGGCGGCGTCCCGTGTACACACCATTACGTGGTCACACAGATGGCTGGCCAGAGGACTGTGAACGTTGTGCTGACCACATCGCTCACCTGATGGAGGAACTCCGAGTGGGGCAGCCAGGTATGACGTCATCTCTTGTACTCAACACCACCACCATCCCAACAACATCGCCACCACCACCACCATCACCACCACCACCACCAACAACAACAACAACACCAGCACAACCACCACAACGTCAACAACACCATCATCACCGCCACCACCACCATGCTTATTTCATTACCGCCGTTATTCTAGTAGTTGTTGTTTGTGTGTGACCAGGTCGTGACCTGCAGTACCGTGACACACTCATCCTGTGTGAACGCCCACGTGACGACCTGCCTGTGGTCACCCGTCTCCGTGCGCGTGGTCTGCCCGTGCAGGTGGTGACCACAGATGATGATGAAGCTGCCATCCGTGACGTGGCGCTGGCCGTGCGTGACGCCGTGACCGTGATAGACTATAACGTGGTCCGCGGACTGGAGAGGCGGATGGTGGTGGTGTTGGGGTGGGGAGGGTTTGGTGATGATGATGTTTATAGACACAGACTTGGTCTTGGTGTTGATGTTTATGGAGAGAGACTTCACGCCATGTCAAGATGCACCTCCCTCCTGGTCTGGGCTGGTTATCCTCTACAGTCTGATGATGGTGATGGTGGTGACTAGGAGGGGTCATTCACTCATTCATTTATGCGTGGTGTTGTAGTCAGCACTGGTGTTGCAGTTGACAATGTTGTGGGGGTGGTAGCTTGTTGCTGTTTGACTGTGTAATGTGTGTTTACACCTGTACACTGACAATGTTCCTGATGTAAATAAAGCTGACACTCCTGACTTCCAAACTGCTGGTAATTATTGTTGTGTTTTGTCTTGTTACTAACATGTAATACATTTTGCTGCGCTGTCATGACGACAGTCAGTGGTGCGTCATAAATATGACGTAATTTACTCTGTACGAGATGTGACGTCAGCAAGGTGTCCGTGTTCATGTTGTAGGTGAGCTGGCTGTGAAGTGTGTCTGTGATTGTAGCTGAATTCACACCTCTGTCTGCGCGCCATATGCTTCCCTCACTCTGTCCCCAGTAAGTCAAGTCCATCGGCCAGAAGTCGGCGGTAGTCAGCCCACGTAGACAGTGGATGACACTAACACGACTGTTGACAACACTACTGCGGCGGTAGTCAGCCCACGTAGACTGTGGATGGCACTAACACGACTGTTGACAACACTACTGCGGCGGTAGTCAGCCCACGTAGACTGTGGATGGCACTAACACGACTGTTGACAACACTACTGCGGCGGTAGTCAGCCCACGTACACTGTGGATGACACTAACACGACTGTTGACAACACTACTGCGGCGGTAGTCAGCCCACGTACACTGTGGATGACACTAACACGACTGTTGACAACACTACTGCGGCGGTAGTCAGCCCACGTACACTGTGGATGACACTAACACGACTGTTGACAACACTACTGCGGCGGTAGTCAGCCCACGTACACTGTGGATGACACTAACACGACTGTTGACAACACTACTGCGGCGGTAGTCAGCCCACGTACACTGTGGATGACACTAACTCGACTGTTGACAACACTACTGCGGCCGACTCCTGCCCGATGGACGTTGCCTACTGGGGACAGAGTGAGGGAAGCATATGACACGCAGACAGAGGTGTGGACGCAGTGGGTCAAGAATTCATTAGCGTAGAAATATATTTACATCGGGTGGGTGGAGGTGGGAAAAGGCGGGGGGGGGGGGGGAGGGGGGGAGGGAGGGGTATGGATTAGGGCGGAAAAGGCTCGCCACAGTCCAACGCGCACAAGTCAATAAAACAAAGAAACGCAAAAAAACAAACAACAACAACAAATACAAGGGGATGGGGGGGGGGGGGGGGGAGGGAAGGGGTTCGTTGATTTTGGCCATTGCAGCTCAGTTTCAAGCGCTTTTCTTCGCACGTGAATGCGACACCCCCCCCCCCCCCCAAGGTGCTCGGTGACGTTCGTATTTGAGGCGCATTGTTTTTCGAGTACATCTCCTGTTTGCTGAGGAACTTTTACACTTTCATAGCTAGATATGGGTCGACCATGATAGTTCAAAGGTGGTGACAGAATAGCTTGGCGCCTATGGGCGCCAAACTATTCTAGCACCACCCGAGCCGTATCGTGGTCGATCTGTCCCCTGGATTGTACTGCAGTCTTGATTTGTTATATTTGGTAGAAAAGAGAGCTACGGCGGTTTGGCCCAGCGCTAGAACTACACACTTAGTTTGTTCCAGGCGAACCGAGAAACTGGTTCACACCTGGTGCCCGCGCGCTGCCTCAGCGAGTCTCCCAGCTGTTAGGCTGGCTGATAAGCACGCGTCCTGATAAGCGCAGTACAGCAGGGAAAATGACAACCTTTTGTTTTTCATGACTTTCTTATTTACCGTTCAAGTGTGTGATGCAAGACTTTGTTTGCTTAAAAGCGGACATTCTGCCCGACACACTGACACCAAACACACTATAGTTGTGACAAACCAGTAGCCAGCAGGATAAGGTGGAAATAAAGAGAAAAAAGCAGATTTCACTGTCTGTGTTGAGTTTTGTCACAAAATAGATGAAGTTCCAACATCAATAACACAAATACGATACAAACTACATCAAAACGGGCTTGCATGTGCTAGAAGTAACATGCCTAGAGAAAGTATGACTTACCAGATCAGAGACACCGTGAAAGGGGCCGGAGAGCGGAGGGTGATAATGAGGTCACTGTTAGTGCCAGTACTCTCACAGGCACGTAGCAGTAACACGGATCTTTCTATACCATGATTACACCGCTGGACTTTCAGTTACAATTTCAACACTGGACACACAAATCTTTGGCACTACTTTCAGTTTTACCCCAACATCCTACAGCAGGAGATGGATCGACCAAGGTAATTCAAGAATAGTCCCAGATTAGCTTGGCGACATGAAGTACAAAGCTAATCTGGCACTACTCTTGAATTATCATGGTCAATCCATCTACTATAACTGGTACTCAGTCTTTAGATGACACCTCCACAATTTGGGAAATGAAGCCGTGGTATTAAATGTTTTAAAGAAAGCTGTTGTGTGGTAAACAAGAGGAGCTCACTCTTGGATATTTTCTCAGGACGAACTGTAATGTTTAGTCTGGAAAAATCTGCTTTGAACATGAACGGACCCCAAAGCAATGCAGAATAAGGAAATTCAATACACCTATGCACATAGTTGTCAATGCTATTTTTGATTTCTTGGATGCCAACACCTGTTCTTGGCAGTTTTGTAGTGTCGCTTCACTCCAGCATTCGACACCAAATTCTGTAGCGTCGCTGACCGTGTGCAATGTTTGTGTGACCGGTGCATGTATATAAATGTTTACTTCGTGTCCGGATGCCAAGTTCACACACACAAGCCAATTCACTAGCACTCAATACTAACTACAATAAAACACGTGAAACAAAGATCTCATTTCGTATAGACTATATTGCGCTACAGGCTAATAATGGTAAAGCGACAACAAATGCCCCGGCATGAGGCCGTTTGATAAATTATATTCTTTGCTGGTCACAATGTAATCAGGCGTTACTACAGTAGCGCATCACGGTACTAATATTTAAGTCGTGTCTCTAAAAAGAATGACAAAGTGCGACAAGTACCCTTTGTAAAGGAGAATGTAGTAAAATAACTAAGTCGGAGAGGCCATTAGGTAAAGGGGAGCCTCGGCAAAAATGTACACACTAAATTCTAAGCTTGCAGAAGACAAAAATAACTGAACTACGTGAGCCTCAGTGAGCACACTAACTACACAACAATAACTGAACTACGTGAGCCACAGTGAGCATACTGACTACACAACAATAACTGAACTACGTGAGCCTCAGTGAGCACACTGACTACACAACAATAACTGGACTACGTGAATCTCAGTGAGTACACTGACTACACAATAATAACTGGACTACGTGAACCTCAGTGAGCACACTGACTACAAAGAATAACTGAACTACGTGAGCCTCAGTGAGCCACTGACTACACAACAATAACTGAACTACGTGAGCCTCAGTGAGCACACTGACTACACAACAATAACTGAACTACGTGAGCCTCAGTGAGCCACTGACTACACAACAATAACTGAACTACGTGAGCCTCAGTGAGCAGACTGAGTACACAACAATAACTGAACTACGTGAGCCTCAGTAAGCACACTGACTACACAAAAAGAGAGAGAGAAAAAAAAGATATAAGATTTTTTTTTTAAAGTGTACAAGGCATTTTTACTACACTACGCCCCGCTTTCATAGCAAATGTCCTCAATCGGAAAAGACATATTATGAAAACAGTGGTAAAAATGAGGACATAACCAAAGCATGCAATCATAAAAAAACACACGCACAAAAACCAAGTCAGGTCCTGGTTCACAAGGCGCTGCGCGACATAACCCAGTTCTTACCAACTTGAATTGTCATACGGCAACAAAAAACAAAAACAAAAAACAAACAAACAAACGTTGCAACAACCAAAACCCACAAAACACCTGACTGACGTGTTACAAAACTAGCCTCAAATAAACCATGGAACCTCGATGGTATAGCAAACGACCACAATCACCCATTATCTCACACTTCAAAACAAACAACAAAATCATGGAGCCTCGACGGTATAGCAAACGACAACAATCACCCATTATCTCACACTTCAAAACAAACAACAAAACCATGGAACCTCGACGGTATAGCAAACGACCACAATCACCCATTATCTCACACTTCAAAACAAACAACAAAACTATGGAACCTCGACGGTATAGCAAACAGCACAATCAACCATTATCTCACACTTCAAAACAAACAACAAAACTATGGTACCTCGACGGTATAGCAAACCACCACAATCAACCGTTATCTCACACTTCAAAACAAACAACAAAACCATGGAACCTCGACGGTATATCAAACGACCACAATCACCCTTTGTCGCACACTTCAAAACAAACAACAAAACCATGGAACCTCGACGGTATAGCAAACGACCACAATCAACCATTATCTCACACTTCAAAACAAACAACAAAACTATGAAACCTCGACGGTATAGCAAACGACCACAATCAACAATTATCTCACACTTCAAAAAAACTACAAAACCATGAAACCTCGACGGTATAGCAAACGACCACAATCAACCATTATCTCACACTTCAAAACTAACAACAACACCTTGGAACCTCGACGGTATAGCAAATGACCACAATCACCCATTATCTCACACTTTAAAACAAACAACAAAACCATGGAAACTCGACGGTATAGCAAACGACCACAATCACCCATTATCTCACACTTCAAAACAAACAACAAAACTATGGAAACTCGACGGTATAGCAAACGACCACAATCACCCATTATTCTCACACTTCAAAACAAACAACAAAACTATGGAACCTCGACGGTATAGCAAACGACCACAATCAACCATTATCTCACACATCAAAACAAACAACAAAACTATGAAACCTCGACGGTATAGCAAACGACCACAATCAACAATTATCTCACACTTCAAAAAAACTACAAAACCATGAAACCTCGACGGTATAGCAAACGACCACAATCAACCATTATCTCACACTTCAAAACTAACAACAAAACCATGGAACCTCGACGGTATAGCAAATGACCACAATCACCCATTATCTCACACTTTAAAACAAACAACAAAACCATGGAAACTCGACGGTATAGCAAACGACCACAATCACCCATTATCTCACACTTCAAAACAAACAACAAAACTATGGAAACTCGACGGTATAGCAAACGACCACAATCACCCATTATTCTCACACTTCAAAACAAACAACAAAACTATGGAACCTCGACGGTATAGCAAACGACCACAATCACCCATTATCTCACACTTCAAAACAAACAACAAAACTATGGAACCTCGACGGTATAGCAAACGACCACAATCAACCATTATCTCACACTTCAAAACAAACAACAAAACCATGGAACCTCGACGGTATAGCAAACTACCACAATCACCCATTATCTCACACTTCAAAATTAACAACAAAACCATGGAACCTCGACGGTATAGCAAACGACCACATCACCCATTATCTCACACTTCAAAACTAACAACAAAACCATGGAACCTCGACGGTATAGCAAACGACCACAATCACCCATTATCTCACACTTTAAAACAAACAACAAAACCATGGAACCTCGACGGTATAGCAAACGACCACAATCACCCATTATCTCACACTTCAAAACAAACAACAAAACTATGGAACCTCGACGGTATAGCAAACGACCACAATCACCCATTATCTCACACTTCAAAACAAACAACAAAACTATGGAACCTCGACGGTATAGCAAACGACCACAATCACCCATTATCTCACACTTCAAAACAAACAACAAAACAATGGAACCTCGACGGTATAGCAAACGACCGCAATCACCCAGTATCTCACACTTCAAAACAAACAACAAAACCAAAAGTCAAAACCTAAACACCATCATGCACAAAAAAAAAATCAACTAAAACTACGGTTACATGATCAAAACTATTCTGTTACAAAACAAACAAAAACAAATGTAAAAAAAGTAAATGCATTATTAACCCGACATCCCCATTTTAAGGTGACGGTCACTACAACACACTGGTCCCAAAAGAATCCACCCAGGTAAAACAAAACACCTCGTAATAAAATGTCGTCGAATAACCTCAGGTCTGACACAGGTACATGAAAAAAAAAAAAAAAACCACAAAACAACAATCCAGCCAACAAAATAAAAAAAAAAATCAAACTACAACACTACTAAGCAGGCCGCTATACATAATCAAACTACAACACTACTAAGCAGGCCGATATACATAATCAAACTACAACACTACTAAGCAGGCCGATAAATATATATATATATATATATATATATATATATATATATATATATATATATATATATATATATATATATATATATATATATATATATATATATATATATATATATATATATATATATGCCTAGGCTATAGTGGTGCATAATTTATGTGAAACGATGCTATAAACACTGCTATTGGAAGTCATGAATTTGCAAATTGAACAATTGAAGCCAATGCTACGACCGAATTCCTGCGAGATGGCTCTAAACCGCTGCATGTAGCAAAACACAGGTCGGCCTCCGTATATAGCGGTACCCGGGAGCCATAAAGTCAGACAACGTTCTCCGCGATCGCGTTATTGTAGTGCCAGAGACTTGTGAAGAAACTACCTAGAGAGCAAAAGGCCTTCGGACCGACATCGGCCAGAAGGTTTTCTGCTCGTGGGACATTCCACACACCGGGCATCCCATACAGCAGGCGTTCCACACACCGGGCATCCCACAAAGCGGGCATCACACACACCGGCGGGCATCACACACACCGGGCGTCACACACAATGATTGTCACACACGGTTGCAACACACACACCGGGTACAACACATTCCGGGTATCACACCAGCCGGGCATCAACCATACCGGGCATTACACATACCTGGCATTACACATACCGGGCGTCACACACACAGTCGCATCACACACACCGGATATCACACACTCCGGATATCACACACACCGGGCATCACACATAACGAGCGTCACACACACCGGGCATCACACACACACCGAGTATCACACACCGGACATCAACCACACCGGGCATTACTCATTCGAGACGTTCCGCATTCGGATACGCGGCTCTAAGCCGCATATCCGGATGCGGCATGTCTCAAATGAGTTAAACTGATTAGTCTTGCTCTTGCCTGTCTATTTTGTCTATATTTATGTCTATACTTATTTGACGACTTATTGTTCGTGTACTGTGCATGTGTTATACTACTGACTGTAAAGCGCCCAGAGCTCCGTTTGGAGGTTAGGCGCTATATCAATCAATCTTTATTATTATTATTAGCCATTAACCTTTCGCGTGTCGTTAGCGGTTTTTGTCGCGATGATGCCTACAGGAATGATCGCGACAAAAACCACTCACGACATGCAACGGGTCAATATTGTACACGAACACTCCGTGACATCTCTGGCTGCAAGACTTAACATTAACAATGTCTCTGCGAGCCAGAAACGTGTCACGGCGTGTTCATTTTGTCAAATACAGGGCCGTTTAACTTGTGACTCCATAAACGGTGACAATGTAAACTTCACTGTTTTATTTTGCCGTTGATTTTTTTCTTTACATAAATCGGTGTGTGCTTGCATTCGTAAATTCGTGTGTATTTACGGTTACTTATGTGCGCGCGCCCTGGATTATGCGCGCGCACCTGAATAGAGTCTACTTTGTCTGCGGACCCCTTCCCTGCCGCTGTGAGTTCACTGTACGTAAGCATACATTTTTTTTTTCGTTCTAAAATCTTAGTTCATTCAACTACTAAAAGCCAAACACCGCCCACGAAACATGGATACAAATCGGTCTAAGCAAGAGCAGAAATCATCATGAGCCCCCGCAGTCGCGATGGGCTCATGAGGATCTATGTCGCTTGCAGTTGGATCTTTTTTTCTTTCGGCAGTGAAGGGGTTAAGGTGTGGTTTCACCGTGCTGCACCTGATGTCCGGAAAGTGTATCACTGTGTCACTGGGTTGACTTCGCAGTCCTTTTCCCGAAACTGTCATCAGTGTCGCTCCGCTTATCTCCAATACGTACATGAACGTTGGTGCTATAGTCTTTGATTTAGGACCCTACGACCTAAAAGCCGTACACTGCTGACAATCACAGACCGGCACACTTTTAATAGCAAGTCAAGCTCCTTCAGTGTTTACACAACTGCAATAGGGATAGATCCTCATGAGCCCCCTCATTCGCGGGGGCTCATGAGGATCTATCCCTCTTGCAAAAACCATTTCCTCCTATTTCTAAGTGTGTGTCACCGAGTCGCGGGAGTTATAGTAGTTTCCACAGTATCGAAAGATTTCTATTTTAATGGATGCCCATTTCAAGTGGACATCATCATCATCATCTTCATCGTCGTCGTCGCCATCATCATCATCATCATTTAGTCACTGTAATCGGTCGGTGTGTTCTAGTCAGTCAAATGTATTTATTTGTTTTATGCTCACATTTGTTGCTTTTTACGTCTGATTAAAAAAAAAAATCCGCTGCAAACAAATTTCCCGTCTTGGGACAATAAAGGTATTCGAATTCGTATTACTTACTCACCCAATGCTAAGCCGTCCCTCAGACACTTTCAAGGTTCAGATTTATATCCGCTTTGTATCCGCGTTATTTGGACGGCTTGGGCTTTTTTGTGTGCGTTGAATAAGATTTCAGAGACACAGTATGCGCTTGGGCTTTTTTGTGTGCGTTGAATGTGATTTCAGAGACACAGTATGCGCTTGGGCTTTTTTGTGTGCGTTGAATGTGATTTCAGAGACACAGTATGCGCTTGGGCTTTTTTGTGTGCGTTGAATGTGATTTCAGAGACACAGTATGCGCTTGGGCTTTTTTGTGTGCGTTGAATGTGATTTCAGAGACACAGTATGCTCTTGGGCTTTTTTGTGTGCGTTGAATATGATTTCAGAGACACATTATGCGCTTGGGCTTTTTTGTGTGCATTGAATATGATTTCAGAGACACAGTATGCGCTTGGGCTTTTTTGTGTGCGTTGAATATGATTTCAGAGACACAGTATGCGCTTGGGCTTTTTTGTGTGTGCGTTGAATAAGATTTCAGAGACACAGTATGCGTTCACTGGCAGAAAGGGGTTAACTGATTCGCGGGCATCCGCATCCGGATGCGCGGAATAAGCCGCGCATCGGGATGCGGCTGGCCTCGAATGTCTGAGTTAAACCATGGTTATATTTTCTATAGACTGTTCAATCCATGAAAACACCTGCGACTAGGTGATTTTTAGAAAGAAAAGAAAAAAGCATAGTCTGCAATCCTCCGCTGGAGAGGGGTGGCGGGAGCATGGCCATGGATCATGGGGCAAGTAGGTCCATGGACCAAGTTCAGTCATTTCAACTTTCAGCACTCTCACCCATGTAGGAGTCCTCAGTGCATCATTACTTTGCAGAGCACAGTCAAAACTGCCTATGTGTACAAAGTGCTGTGATGGTTATTCCATACATTGTGATATAAATGCTCTTTATTATTAGTAGTAGTAGTAGTGCTAGAAGGAGTATTCTCTTTAAAGAACACAGGACTAATAAGAAACATGAAACATCATGTGCCCCCGTGGGGGTTGTGTCTCTTGCAGCTGGGTAGTGTTTCTCACAAACCAGATAGGAGAGGCTAGCGCTGGCAGAATTGTACACAAACCAAGGGGAATCACTCAGCGCTCGACAGACAAACAGTTAGATCCCCTGACCCCGCCTATCAGGCACCCAATCGCCAGCACACAGAGAAATACGCAGGTATAGAATAAGACGATCATTTGCATCCTCTAAACGGATGCATCAGGTCTCTTATATAACCCATGCCTTTCTCCGAAACTTAGGAAGTAGGCAGGAGAAAAATACATACACAACACGAAGGTGCACTACTATATGTGGTCGGGTAAATACCAGTGATTTCCCACAGTAGATGCCGCCCGTTTTCCATTTTTGCTTCCGCCCAGTCAAACGGAACGGTAAACGGAGCTATTTCCGTTTTCAGTCCGACCGTCACTGAACTATTTGCTACGAGCGACTGACTTCAGTCTGTATTCATCTTCCCAAGCTCGGCTCTAGTGCCGGAAGATGCCACTGAGTGGATTAAGCACAACCAAACTGGTGACACTCTCTCTATCCCCTGAGATTCATCACATCGGGAGCAATCACACATCACGCAACGCCGGCTGGCACCAGAGACGAGCACTCAGTCGCTTTATGAAACTACGTGCCACACTGGTTGTCTCCCCCCGATTCGCTACCCGACGCTGATCAGCGGTTGCGAATCGAGGGAGACAACCGGTATGTGAAACTACATGGTTGAGTATAGTGAACCCCTCTTCGATGATAATCCACTTCCGCCTGGCCGTAGGGTCAGTGTCAGAGCACGTGGCATAGATCCACGTGATTCCCAGCTTTGCTTACTATGCCTGTGGCTTGCTCTCGATTGTTGATGGCCGGGTTTCACATGACACAGCAGTTTATAAACCGGGAACTGACTCAGTATTGTAAATAATCAAATGATTGTCACCATGGTAATGTCGCTCTCCCCTGATAATTCCTGCCTGGCGGCTGGGGACCTTCCCCTCAACCATTCTCCCCTCCACGCCTAAATTACCCAAACAAATCCCTCTCCCACTGATTCTAAATTCTCTAATTAAGATGGCCCCACACGCGAATAGTTCAAAAAAACCCTTCACAGACCTACAATGGAACTGCAGGTCGATCAAAACTAATCTCCACTTCCTAAAGAATTATCTCCTAACAAACACTCCACAAATAATATGTCTCCAACCCCCAAATACAACAAACATGAAATTACCCCTCATCCCTGGCTACCATTTTCCCCCTGTAACTGAATGTAACCCTGTCGGCGTCGTACGCACAGCCACCTATATTCAAATAGGATTAGACCACGAAGTTACTATTTCCCCTGTCCCTCTGGATACCACCCACCCAATCTACAGTAACTTAATACAGGTCAAATTCCCTAATACCCCTCAACTCATAAAAATTCTTAACACCTATGCCCCCAAGTCAGTACATAAGTCCGGGCTCGAGTGGCTGGGATCTGCCCAGGGTGACGGCTGGCTCATCCTGGGCGACTTGAACATTCACCACCCACTCTGGTTCCCTGGTATAAAAGAAAATAAAAAAAATAGCAACTCGTCAAGCAAATGACATTATTAATTCCATTTTTTTAATCTTAAATAATGGTCATTTCACCAGAATTCCAGATAATTCCAACCAAAACCCATCAGCAGTAGATCTCACCCTAATATCAACAAATTTACTAGCAGAGTCATACTTGTCCATTGGGGGCGACTCACTAGGTAGTGACCATCTTCCTATTTCTATTGAGTTTGACTTTAGTCTACACATGCCAGTTAATCCTAATTCGGGTAAAGGTAAATTTAAAAATGATAAAGCCGACTGGCCACTTTTCTCGGAGTTAATTACTAAAAACTATGAGGAAATTTGCGAGTCAAATGTGGACACCATGTGTGCCAATATCACTGACTGCATTCTTAAAGCAGCGGAGGTATCCATTCCCCGCAGCTCAGGCACTCCCCAAAACACACCGTTTAACCCTTGGTGGACAGACGAGTGCGCAGCAGCTGTTCAAAACAAAAAATATAGGTATAATAAATGGAAAAAGTACAAATCGACTGCAAACCACCATGAGATGAAAGTAGAAAACATAAAATGTAATAGAGTAATCGCCCTCGCTAAGCTGGCGTTTCTCAATCAACAAGTATTAAACGAAATACATTCCCCAACCGACCTTGCAAAAGCTTGGAAAATAGTCAAAAAGTTAAAAAATTATTATAATCCCTCACCGGCCCTGTTAATACATAATAAGATGAAATACACCATTGATCTGAAAAAGCAAATGTTCTCGCTGAAGTTTTTTCCTCTGTCAGCTCTACCTCTTCATTTCCTCCCCCCCCCCCCCACTCACCCAAACTTTTCGTGCCACAGAGGAATTAGAACCAGAATATCAAAACCCTCCTCCTCCACTATACTCCCTTCCCATAAATTTACCTTTCTCCCTGCAGGAACCTAATACCGTATTAAACCAAATAAAATCAATAAATGCTTCCCCTGGCCCTGATAGTCTCTCATACCCAATGATCAAAAACTTACCTACTAAAGGCAAAAAAGTCATTCTGGAACTAATGAATAGATGCTATAGTGAAGGAACTCTCCTACGGACCTGGCAACAAGGCACCGTGATACCGATCCTAAAACCTAAAAAGCCTAGAAACCAACCCACGTCATACCGCCCAATAACTCTGACCTCGCACCTGAGTAAAATATACGAGAAACATAAAAAGTAGGTTAGAATATCAGTTAGATAAAATTAACGCTATCCCCCCTGTCCAAGCTGGCTTCCGCAGAGGTAGATCCTGCGCTGACCAACTTTATACCCTCTCCTCTTCTATCAAGCAGGCCTTCCTCAGGAAGCGCAGGGTCATGGCCTGTTTCTTTGACGTCCGGCGTGCGTTTGACGTAGTCTGGCACCGTCGGCTGTTACAAAAAAATAAAAAACCTAGGTTTCTCTGGCAACATCTATAATTTCATTAAAAACTTTCTCAAGCGTACGTTACAGGTCAAATTTATAATGTGGCTAAAACCGTACGCGCGCATGTGATCCCAACGAAAGAAATTTGTCGGCTAGACTGACACAATAAAGTATTTTGAATTTGAATTTGAATTTGAAATTTAATTATACCTTCTCTGAGATCCGACACACGGACTGTGGGGTCCCCCAGGGGACCTGCCTAGCTCCGACCCTCTTCAACAGCATGGTCGCCGACCTCCCCACCTTTCTCGAAACTAATAAAATAAAAAATATCATACTTTCCAATAAAACTCTCCCAATATGCCGACGATATTGCCATCTGGCAGGAAGCCAAAACCAAATGTCCAGAAAACAAAACCCACTATATCAGTATAAAAACGGCTAAAGACTTCCAAGCCGCCATTGATCTAGTACAAAAATATATGTCAGAAAATGGCTTTGAAATTTCCCCCCGAAAAAACCCAACTCATCTTCTTCAACTACAGAAAAACGATATCCGAGTACAAATTCTCCTTAACAAATAATGGTGACAGACTACCACTCAAACCCTCTGCCCAAATTAAATTCCTCGGAGTCACCATTACGTATACTCTTAATTGGACGCCACATATTAATAACTTAATTACCAAAGCTAACAGAGCCACCAACCTCATAAGAACGCTAAAAAACGAGGTCTGGGGGAGAGGACATATTTTCCTCCTTCATCTCCATACAGCTTTAGTGAGATTCAACTTAACCTATGGAGTCGAATGCTTTTTCCCAGCCTCCAAACACTATCTCAAATCCTTAGAGTCAGCAGAAATGAGATCACTAAAATGCATTCTCGGTACCCCCCGTCATGCACCTAATAACGCCATCTATGCGCAATTAGGTATTCTCCCTCTAAAATATCACATGCTAAAACTCTGTGCGTCCTATCTGGGACGTATCTTCTCCACCGCAAACAGTGCCCAAGAGACCTACCATAAGGAAATAAAAATC
Organism: Semisulcospira habei; assembly: GCA_036245525.1. NCBI lineage: Eukaryota > Metazoa > Mollusca > Gastropoda > Semisulcospiridae > Semisulcospira > Semisulcospira habei. The sequence continues at coordinate 4,024,726 of BTPG01000004.1, forward strand.
GACACTACAGAACCCACCAAAACAAAAAAACTCATAAACAAAAATTCAACACTTACTTCAGCCACTGCCGACATTTACGCATTAATAGACGCAACCCCTCAAATCATCACTCCTACACCAATTCCAACTCGCCCGCCTTGGACTCTCCTGCCGGCATCAATCTGCACAGAAATTCCGAACACTACCAAGAAAGATAATCCCCACATTCAAAATTCCACCACCCTTAATTACATAGATAAAAAATACCCCAACGCCCTAACGGTTTATACAGACGGCTCTGTCAACAGCGACGGAAACGTAGGGTGTGGATTCTACATCCCATCTCTTAACAAAAATTCTTCCTTCAACCTCAATAAAGAATGTTCCATCTGCACGGCAGAGCTAACCGCCATCATGATGGCTCTCCACCATCTTACGTCCCTGCCGTTGCAGATGTACCAAGTCCTAATCTGCTCAGATTCTAAATCAGCTCTACAGAGTCTACTGCTAAACGATAAATCCACAAGACCAGACATTATACTTGAAATTCATCTTCTCCTGCGTGAACTAATCAGCAGAGGGGTTGATGTTTTCCTTCAATGGGTCCCCTCCCATGTTGGAATCCTGGGAAACGAAATGGCTGATAGGGCTGTCCGCTGCGTTGCCTTGGCTTTACCCGGTGCGCAGACCATTAGGCTACCCCCTTCAGCTCCGGAAATTAAAAGGAAAATCAAAAATAAAATCAATGACATATTCAGGAAACAAAAAAATCCTAAGTCAAGCAAATCCAGACGTCCTCGCCTATCGAATTAAGAAAAATAACCCCATCCTCACTAACCGTTTTGTCGATCCCGCCCTCCACAGACTGTGCACAAATAGCTGGCGCACCAAATGGGCTCTTCCCACCTGCCTCTGTGGAGAAGACTTTACCCCTAGCCACGCGATACTGGCGTGCGAGGCATTTACCTCTGAATGTAGTACCGTACTTTTCGAACCGCCCACTCAAATCTTAAATCCTTAGACACTATATTAGAATCTGCAGATGACAGCGTTCTTACTAAAAATAACAGTAAGAGTAGGGAAGTCAACGTCCAAAGAACACTCATTAGATAATGGGGTACCACAAGGTTCGGTGCTCAGCCCCATCCTATTCTCACTCCTGCTCACAGGTTTACAACACGTAGTCAGGCACCACAAAATAATGCAATTTGCCGATGATACGTCACTAATAGGTAAGATCAAATGCAGACAAAGGAAATTTAAATGGGAACTAGTAGGATTGGAAGAGTTACAACAAGATCTAACCAGAATAGAGAAATGGCTAGAAAGAGCAGGCTTCAAAATTTCCCCAAACAAAACCCAAGCGATTATATTTAGGAGTAACCGAAACCAAAAATACCAAGTAAAAGCTCATATCCCCAAATTACGAATAGGGCAAACAGATATTGAATACCGACAAAACATTAAATTTCTAGGAGTTACGTTTACAAGTAGTAATAATTGGTCACAGTACATAGAACAAACATGTCAGTCTACCAGGAAGGGAATAAATCTCATGCGCAAAGTCAGCGGAGCAGACTGGGGCACGGACCCCAAATCCCTCCTAAGGCTATATCACGCCTTCGTTATGTCCAGACTACTATATGCAGCCCCCATGCTCACCAACCTAAATAAGAGCCAGACCGGAAAATTGATGTCAGTACAAGCGGACGCGTTGAAGGTGGCCCTGGGAGTCCCCAGACACACCCCAAACCTACTTGTACTGGCAGAGAGTGGGCAAAAACCGATATCAATCATAATAAAGGAAAGAGCAGCAAATTACTACTATAAAACAATATGCATGCCAGATGACCATCCGGCCAAATACACGCTCACCGCGGACCACAAAATTAGAGGCAAACGCGACCAAACACCACAAATAAAAGCTGTAGTTCAAGAAAGCGAAGCTGCTATAAACCTAAAGCTACCGTATAGAACACCGAAAATACAAATTAAAACCCCCACCTGGAAACTCCCCCAAATAGAAGTAGACCTGGACTTAACCAAATATCGGAAATCAGAAGACGGGCTCAAAATGAAAATAGAATTTAATATAAAAAAGGACACCATTTATAAAGACTACGTATTCATATATACAGATGGGTCCCACGATCCAACCACACACGCAACCGGACTAGGTATCCACCCCCCCCCCCCCGGCAAATCGGATAGGACCATTAAATTACCTGACCACTCGGCGGTCTTTACAGCAGAGCTCACGGCCATCTTAGGAGCATATAAGGTAATAAAGAGCGACTTCCCAAAAAACAAACACACACTCATAGTAACGGACTCACTCTCAGCCGTTCAAGCAATCCAGAGCTTGGACTCGTTCAGGGACGATCTTACGTATCTGATCAGAGCTCAAGCTGCTGAACTGTCAGAACAGGGGAAGATAATCAAAATCATGTGGGTCCCCTCACACGTGGGGATCCCAGGGAATGAATGCGCCGACAGAGTGGCGAAGAAAGGCCTCGAACAAGAATCGACCTTCTTTAACTTACCTCTGTCGGCAAACGAAAGATACAAGGCACTTCGACCCGCCTTTCAAAAACTGTGGACAGATCAATTTCACCAAAACAAAAGAGGTAGAAGGAAAAACCTCGCGAGGGAATTAAAAAACAAACCCATCATCTTCCAAGGAAAAAGGAAAGACCAATCCCGACTATCAAGAATCCGATTAGGGGGCGAAAGATACCTAGTCCTTCCAAACCAAATAATATGCATGTGCGGCCACACGTTAACAACGGAACACATCCTACTAGAGTGCCATCACACAGAAGAAACCAGAACCACAATAAAAGAGAAACTAGATAACCACCTTACCTTAGAAGGCCTCATAAACCCCGATTCAACAACATGGGACACCACCACCAAACTTACAATACATTTAATCAACAAACACCCCTTAGTTAAGTACATATAAACAAACATACAATCCCACTTGCCCCCTCCCATAGCATGAAAGGCTCATGGTCCTAGACCATGGCGATGAGTTCGGGGGTCAGCTCTCGTCGTCGTCCGAGCACCCCCGGGCCCGAAGTGCTCAAAACTAGATAGTCTCCCGGCCGGGCAGGAAGGGTGTCAGAATGAAGTGAAAGAGGAAGAAAGACTGAGTGTGTGCAAGGTTAATAAAAAAAAAAGGAAGAATGAAAGTAAGCAAGACCGAGCGGCTGAAGGGGTCCCCCCTCCACCAATCAGCCCCCACCATCAACCATGGTCCAGCACCCGCCCCCACCCCCCCCCCCAAAGCCCCAAGGCAATAAAGACTGTACCCTACCCCCACAGCATCCCCATTCTCCACTCCCATCACAACCACCCCGCCCGGACTGCCCGCCCGGGAGCACTCAAAAGATAGCACCCTAGACAGTGGGGGGCTCTCACGAAGCCAGGTCTCCCAGAACTGCCCGGTGCCTGCTCTCTCGACCCGAATCCATGATCCCAAAACCTCTGGTATCTATCCACTCCGGGGACGCCCGCCTCGCTCCTCCGCTCTCCCAATAAAGGCCGGGGGGGGGGGGGTGGCGGGGTAGGGGGGAGGGCGAACCTATCATCTCCAACCCTCTCATCTCATGGTCCGAACACCCGCCCCCACCCCCCACAGATAATAAAGAGTCACCTCTTTCATAACCCCCTCCCCCCGCCCTCCCCCCCCCCCCTTTTTTTTTTTTTTTTTTTATTCTTTTTTTTTTTTTCCGCCGAGAACACCCCCCCCCCCCCCCATCTCCCTCAACCCTACCCGGCCGAGGCGGGACCGCAGGGAGCTGCGGTAGCTGTGCACGGACAACCGCTTACCAGGTGGGCCGTGCCCGGAGACCGCGGGGCACCCTGACGGGGCCCAAGTCCCCCGCTGGGCCTCCGGGGGCCGACCAGTTAGGCCCCGGGAAGGAAAACAGGGAAGAGCTAAATTGAGAGCGGGCAAATCCGGGCGGCTGGAGCCCAGCCTGGAGCAAGGAGAGCCAACCATTTAAATAAACTAGGTCCAACCAAAGGAGGTATAGCATCCGACGTCAATGCACTCCTTATAAACATAGATAATGGGCGACGACTTACGCGCAGGATAACACCCTTCCAGAGTCACGCGGTGGCGGACCCCGTCCCCCACCGGCCCCTCCCCACTTATCCTCACACTATCCACTCGCGAAGTGTTGCTGTGGGCCCGACAGGGCCGAACGGCAAACACAGGTCATCCTCGCCTCACCTCATGGTCCCGCACCCGCCCCACCCCCCACACGGTTAATAAAGTTATATCATCAACCTCATCATCACCAACCACCCGGCCCAGAACCGCCTCCTCTCCTCCCACGCCGCGGGCGGGGCCCACGGACTGGCGGAGGCCGCCGCCGGGGCCAGGGGCTCCGCCCGGGGGGGGGGGGGGGAGGGGGCGTAGGGGCCATCCATCATATCATCCTTTTTTTTTTGTTGTTTTTGGGGGTTTTTTTTTGTTTACAAGTTACTGTCATTTATTTTTCCGCCGCCCCGCACGTTAAGATTGCCCCCCCCCCCCAGGAGCTCGGAGGAAAGCCCCATAGGTCGCTGCGGGGCGGCGTTTTGACCAACTAGCGGAGAGAGGGTCCCGGGGGGCCGGCGGCCGGCCCATAGGCCCCCTCCCCCCCCCCCCCACCGAATCTCGGTGGGACGCGCCCGGGGGCCGGCGGCCGGCTCCGGGGGTCGTCTCCCACGTATTGGGGCGCAGGGAGGACACTCCTGGAAGGTCCACTCTGCGGGATAGGGGGGTTCAAGAACCCAGGGGTTCGAGGTACCCACGATGGCACTCCGATACCGCGTGACTCCCCGCTCGCCTGCGTACGGTCGCCGCCCATCAAAATAAATAGGGAGCCCAGGGAGGTCTAGCACCCTTCGTCCGTGCACTCCCTGGGAAACGGAGGGTACAACACCCCCCTCCAGAGAAATACAGAAACACGTACAGGGGGGTTAGTAAAAATCAACCCCCCTCAAACCAGAGGGTGTAGAGCTGGCTGGGCCAAGAGAACCGGGCCTTGGACTGTGACTATCATCAGGGGAGGAGAAAAAAAGAGCACACCACCCACCAAGCAAGACGGGGGACTCAAGCAAGACGGAGGACCCAAGCGACCACAAGAGCAGGGCTCTCCCCAACGACCCAGCCCCCTCGGGCGCGGGCAGACATGATGAGAGAAGAAACAAAGTGTTACGCGAGCATCAGCGACGAACAGCCAAGATAGACCCCCCCCCCAACCCCCCCGGCCCACCCCCCCTGGACGAAATCAGCGAAAGCTGGAAGTCCCGGTCCCTTTTAAAGAATTGATTGATTGATTGAGCGTTCTTACTGGTTTGACTACGATACTCAGATCTTCTCGTCTGGAGCGTCTGATCTGAGGGTAGTCGCCCTACTTTTCTCTTGCGCGGCGAGTGGCTCACAATGCAGATCTAGGTCAGAGCGGTCGGCCGCCCGCCTTGCCAGTTATACTATATTGCATATGCCATTACCAAAGCCCCATAGTAATTTAATATATCAGCAATTTGTCCCCTTTTTCCTTGTACAAAAGCTTGGTCCTCCTATATAAAGTTTTATGTTATAATAAAAAAGTAAATTTCTTTATACATGTCACTATTAAGGACCGTCAGTGGTTCCTGGCCTTGGTGCCCACGGCCACGGCAGCACTTCTACTCTCATTTATTCACGGCCCTGTTGCTGTGAACAGACAACATTAATAATTCTAGCTTAGCTTTTTTTTTTTTTGCTTTTTTTTTCCTCTTTCCCCACCCTTTCCACCCTTCCCCTACCCCTTTTTTTCTCTGCATGCAAAATAAATTCGATTTTCCTTTACTACTTAGAATTGGAATGGAATAATGAGTACTTACTTACTTACGCCTGTCACCCCTACCCGGGTATAGGCCGTCGACGAGAGACCTCCAGCAACTCCTGTCCTGTGCTTCTCCTTCGATTCTACTCCAGGTGGTTCCCAGTCTCTTGATGTCTGCTTGGAGGTCTCGACGCCAGGAGTTTCTCGGCCTACCTCTTTTCCTCTTTCCCTGGGGGTTCCATGACAATGCCTGCCTAGTGATACTGGAAGCTGGCTTTCTCAGACTGTGACCGATCCATCCCCATCTTCTTCGCCCAATTTCATTCTCTGCTGTTATCTGCTCTGTTCTCTCCCAGAGTCTGACGTTGCTGATCTTCTCTGGCCAGTGGATTTTCAAAATTCTTCTAAGGCAACTCTTCATGAAGGTCTGTACTCTGTTGACTGTGGTTTTTGTCAATCTCCAAGTCTCTGCTCCATATAGGAGAACTGCTTTTACATTGGAGTTGAAGATCCGGACTTTGGTGTGTTGTGACAGCTCTCTGGAACTCCACACTTTTTTCAGCTGGAGAAAGGCTGCTCTGGCTTTACCAATTCGTGCTCTGACATCTGCATCAGTGCCGCCTTTTTTGTCTATGATGCTCCCGAGATAGGTGAAGGACTCCACCTCCTCCAACGGGGTGCCAGCAAGCAAGACTGGTTCCTCCCTGGTTGCGTTCAGCCTGATTGTCTTTGTTTTCTGTTTGTGAATGGTGAGGCCCACTTGGGACGAGATGTCAGCAAGCCTCGTGGTCTTGTCCTGCATTTGTTGATGAGTGTGGGACAGTAATGCCAAGTCGGGAATAATGAGTGATTAAAATAAAATAAATGGATGAATAATAAATAAATAAAATACACCACCTATATGAGTTTAAATCCTAAGATTTTTTATGTTTCCGTAGGTCCAATATGGTCACTAACGACCTGCTGTAGGCTGTAGGACCAGCAGACACAGTGTGCTACGCACAGCTGATCCAAAACAGTGAGGCAGCAGGTCAGACCAGTACCTAGTCTGATTTAAAGAAATGTCAATAAAATTGACATAACTATTTTTCTCCTATATTTCTAGCACTTTGGTTCTAGGTTAGCCCTGAGGCACGTTTATGGTAGCCTACCCACTATATGATATGTCCAATATGGTCAATAATGACCTGGCTGTAGGCTGTGGGACCAGCAAACTACACAGTGTGTGTGATTCGCACAGCTGATCCCAAACAGTTAGGCAGCAGGCCAGACCAGGACTGACACCAACAACTATAAAGGGAAAAGGATGAAAGATAAGATAGAAGAAAAGAATGTATAACCCTACCCTAGTACTTATTCTGGTCAAAACAATAATGTCTATAATACTATTATAATTATTTCTCTCCTATATTCTCGAGTACCCTGGCTCTGGGCTAGCCCTGATGCACGCTCACGGTAGCTTATCCACTATATACCCCCCCCCCCCACCCACCCACCCCCCACGCCCCACCTGGCCTAACCCACCCCTACCCACTGTTACGATTGTGGTTGTGTTTTCCTGTGAGAGCGTACATGTGTTTTCATAGGTAACGATATGTTGTTTATTTGAGCTATCACGGTTACGTTTCACGTGTTTTTTTTAAATAAGATTTTCTTTTGTTCGTGAGTAGAGCCGTTTTCGTTTTGTCAAGTTTAGTCCGGAACGTTGTAGACAGGTCGCACTTTCCGGTGGCCTCATTAGTGTCACGTCGGTTGATTGACATCTGGCATCGCTACTTTTTCGCTACTTGTTGTTTTCATGTGCGCGTGTATCGAGCAGCCTTATTTTGTTTGGGAATGTTCTCGTACTTTTTTGAGCTACCAGGTGATAGGGATACCATACTTTTATGTGACTTAATTATACGTTAGAATTTAGAGCTGAAGTAAGCAGCCGTATTTTTGTAGCCTGATATATTGTTTCGGGAAAGTTCATGTTAATGAGTTTCGGCTGCGCGTTTCGTTCTGGTTGTTTGAGTTTATGATCTCCATAGAAGATTCTAGATTTGGATAGTGTATATAAGGAGGGCGCTGGGAAAGCCCGTTAGTACATTGTCTTGCTTTGTCAGTTGTAGAGATATGCAGTTTATTGCGAGAGACGCTGTGTATGAGAAACTTTGAGTCGTAGTGAGGACATCGCAGAAAAGACTTTGTATTCAATAGTTTGTGCATTTGGAAGTGTATTATTGTGTGGATATCGCATCGCTGAATTAAATTGTTGGAACTGTTACTCCAATATTGTCTACATCCTTAAGCCACGTGTGACGGTTTGCAGCTGAACGAGGTTTACTTTAAAGAACTCTACGTGCGTGTGTGTCTGGTGTGTTTATCATACTTCGACTACTACTCCACCACGTAACACCCACCAGTTGGCTCCCTGCAGCCCACCCCCCTTTTTATTTATTTATTTATTTATTTATTTATTTATTTATTTTTATTTATTTCTTTTTTTTTCTTTTTCCCTGACGCTCTACACATTTATGTAACCTATTCAAATTATATTCAAGACATAGTTCCTGGCCTACCAGGCCACAGACTGATGTTTAAGCCTTCAGCCTGATTATCTTAAATTTCATATTTTAAATCATATTTTTATAACTCTAACCAGTCCTGGTCCTAATTATTTTATCGCAAATATATAGACATGGCCCGCATCAAGGACGGACCTCACGCCGCTTTCTTTTGCTCTCCTCCCACTATCGCTGTATATTCACAACATAGTTATATCCCGCTGACTGCTGAGTGTGTCGCGCAGACCTCGCTGACCCACTTGATAGTCTGCTATACGAACTTTACAGGCTATTATGACAGTGTCGGATTTCATTAAATAAAACACAGAAATGTTAAAAGTATTCTACCAGCTCTCCTCCAGCTCAGTACCGCCTCGGTAAAGTCTGCTGATCGGCTGCCCTACTGGCCCGATATCCACAGCCCACGCTTGCGTGCACATTCCAGTATATCGGAACTAGGTGGCCTCCGTGCGACCTTGCCCCCTCTCTCCGTCACCCACCGCCATAGCCAGACAAATAACCCGCCAATATTCCATGTGTTCATAGTCTTATTCTTAATGATATGAGAGTGAAATTTTTAACTGTGGACCTGAAATTTTTAACCTCCTTTTAGACTGTATGAATAAAATACCATTGCTTAGCATAGGACCGCTACTGTTGCTGGCCTTTATCTTACCCTGACTTTTACTCTATTTTTAACCTTGCTGCGACCGATAGGCCTTGGGCCTAACGCAATATTAGACTGATCAACCTTTCCCAACTTCTCGGATCGGAAGATACTATAGGCCCTGGGCCTAACGCAATATTAGACTGATCAACCTTTCCCAACTTCTCGGATCGGAAGATACTATAGGCCCTGGACCTAACGCAATATTAGACTGATCAACCTTTCCCAACTTCTCGGATCGGAAGATACTATAGGCCCTGGACCTCGAACTGAAACATAGTGGCAGAAATTTTAATAATTTATGAAAATAAATTTCTCCTCCTGTTATTGAAACCCCATAGTAACACTGCTATCGTTCAAATCAAAGTAAACCTGCTAGTCCCTGATCATCTATGATGCCGTAGGGTCATGAAAATTTTAATAAAGAAGAAGTATTGAAAATTCGGATACTGATACCATAATATTTGTTTTTTGTTGTTGTTGTTTGTTTTGTTGGGTTGTTTTTTTACAAAGATTTCAAGTTTCAACTGATATGACGAAAAAAAAAAGAAAAAAAAAACATTCAGCAGTACATTAGGGAAAGCGTTGACTTTGCTAGCCTCAGTTTATAATTTTAAGTTTCTTGTCAGTCATATTTCATACTAATTTTTATTGTAGAAACACTACAATCATTATGCTTTTATTTCATTGAAATAAATTTTTGTTTCGACCTTTCATGTGTACGAGCTTTGGAAGTGACATCATGATCTATCATATACTGCGACTGTCTGATCGAGTCATAATGTTCATAGCCCACAACACATTGCTTGGCAGATGGCGAATCGAGGGAGACAAGCAGTGAGACTGAGACCACGTGTGAAAGACAATAGAACGGACAATAAACATTGAATTGCTGTCAATTATTGTGTTTGTTTGTTTTTTGTTTTTTGTTGGGGGGGGGGGTAACATATCGGGAAATGAAGCGTTTAACCCGTTCAGTGCCGAGAAAAACGAAACACCATGGAACTGCAAGAAGTGTAGATCCTCATGAGCCCCCGCAGTTGCGGGGCTCATAAGGATCTATACTTCTTGTTGAAACCAATTGGAATCGATGTTCCTGGAACATCTACGAGTTTGTTTGTTTTGGGGGAAATAGTCGAATTAACGAAGCTAGTGCCACTGATTCAGCCCGACGGCCGTATTTCCCAAATTTTGGAGGCGTCATCTAACGACTATGCACCTGTTGCAGGAGATGGATCGACCATGATAATTCAAGGGTAGTGCCAGATTAGCCGTTTGTCGGCGCCAAGCTAATCTGGCACTACCCTTCAATTATCATGGTCGACCCATCTCACCTGTAGTGCGTCGGGGCTGAAAGGGTTAATAAATTATACCACACGCTTTTCAATGTTGCGGATACCTGCGCCTAGATTTAGGGACAGTCGCGGTAAGATTTTGTTGTCACGTTAGTCAGTGTTCACACATACGGCAAAATCACACCCAAGTTCCGTCACATGCGACTTGTCGCTGAACCTCGTGGGGCGTTAATCCACAGAACATACAGCAATACATTTATAAAAGCGGAAACAATGTTTCTGCCAATAATGTGACAGTCGATACCTGCTAGACGAAATGGCGCCGAACCCTGGCGTAGACCCACACCCTGGTTGTCTCCATCGAATCGCTGCGCTGATGTGACAACCAGTGTGGCCGATAAGACCTTGCACCTTCTTGGTCTAGCCACACTATGATGATAATCGTCCAGCTCGCAAAAACAGAGCTTCATTGTTCACCCTGCGAGAAATAACCCTTGTCATAATAGCGAATGTACGTCTTTGCCAAAGACTTTCGGCCAGGTGGTAGACAAATCATTATCCACGAAACGCGTAGCCTTGCCAATAGTTAATACAAATGCACATCTGTGTCAATTTCAGTTAACCCGACGCTAATAACAATCAAGGATACAAACGAAACTCCCCCACCACCAGACTCAGGAGCCCCACAAAGAATCAACACCAAACGGACAAACTGGGAGAAATACCACGAAATCACTAGGTTCAACCCAAACTGGGACGAGAGACATAACATAGATGACAAAACGGCCCACATCACAGACCACATTATCAGATCAGTCACGGAGTGCACACCTGCCAGATCTGATAAGGGAAAGCCAGGGAAATCCTGGTGGACCAAGGCCTGTGATCAAGACGTAAAGAACAGGAAAAGGAAGCTCCAAATCTGGAAGAAACACAAAACGCCCTAAAATAGGATAGAATACAATCGTGCCAAAGCCTAAACAGTTTCCACGTTCATGGTTATCTGTCAGTCTAACAAAGCACCAGACTTGGTTTTGCTTGGTTTTGGTTTTGGGTCTAAGAGTTATTTCCCCATAGCCGTTTTCCCTTCTATGCAAGGCAAAGTTGATACAATCTAAGAAAATCGTTGACTCGCTTCAAAACTAGATACTTTTTTTTTTAAACATACCGTTTTATTATCAGTAAATAATTATCTTTCATCTGACCAACACAACCGTACTGACAAAATCGGGAATGGTGTACAAAAAGTTATAGGGATTTATTTTTGGTCTTGATTCACCTGTCTGATCAAATTCAACACACGAATGTTATAAATATTTAAAACAATGTTTGTGGTTGTTGTAAAAAATAAAAAGTAAAAAAAAAAAAAACCTTGAAGGTGTCTAGTGATGTCTTGCCGTGAAATCATAACAATAATTCCTGATTTAACGGATCTGGAAGTGCTAAACATTTTTGAGAGTTTAACTTGAAGAGGTTAAGCCTACAGGAACAGTACATTGTATTTAACTCATTCTACCCCAGCACCGAAATCCCCAAATTTTGCCGTTGTTCTTTGAAGACTGCATTGCAGTGCAGGATACAGATCGACCATGATAGTTCAAGGGTGATGCCAGAATAGCTTGGCGCCCATAGGCGCCAAGCTATTCTGGCATCACCTTTGAACTATCATGGTCGATCCTTACTTTGCTGTGGTGTGTCTGGGGTAGAATGAGTTAATTATAGTACGTTTTTTTGTTTGCTTTCCGTCTACATTTTCACATGACAGTGTTGAGCTATTCCTGTGCGAACGTTTGTTTGAGTGTTTGTCTTTACTATGTCTCCCTGGGGGCGGATCTGGGGGAGGGGGATCTTGGGGGGGGGGATCCTAGGGGTTCCGGACCCCCACCCCCATCCCCATCCGCCCCCCCCCCCTCTCAGGTTGTTTGATTGTTCGGCCACTGGAAGAAGGTCTAACGAGCGTCGGGGAGGCTTTTGTGTCAGGTTGAAGGTCCCAAACAAAAATTTCAGTTGGGAGTCCCCCCCCCACTCGAGGTAACTGATTCGCTCTTGCTCCCTGCCTGAGTGGACTGCCTATATACAGGCTGTATGTCCGGTCAGCCGGCCAGTCCGTCCGTCCGTCAACTGTTTATTTTTATTATTAGTTTTTGATGTTTGTGTTTTTTTGTTTGTTTTGTTTTGTTTTGCCAGGGGTGGGGGGAGGGTGTGTGTGTGTGTGTGTGTGTGTGTGTGTGTGTGTGTGTGTGTGTGTGTGGTCTCTGTCCTTGTCTAACAGTGACTGTCTGTCTGTAAGCTGTCTTACTGTCCGAGCATTTGTTTTTGTTGTTCGTAAGACATTTCAATGTATGTCAGTGCTAGTCTGTGATTCTGGGCCTCACTGCTCTACTGTTCATGTGCAGAGCAGACCACTGACACTAGCTTGTGTGTTTAACTCATTCTACCCCAACACCGAAATCCCTAAATGTTGCCGTTGTCCTCTGAAGGCTGCATTGCAGTGCAGGACACAGATCGACCATGACAGTTCAAGGGTGATGCCAGAATAGCTTGGCGCTCTATAGGCGCCAAGCTATTATGGCATCACCCTTGAACTATCATGGTCGATCCTCATCTTGCTGTGGTGTGTCTGGGGGAGAATGAGTTAATGAACTATGCGTGTGCTCGCTGAAAGCCGCTGTCGTTCGCATCATTGACATTCACAGTGACGCAAGACATGTACCCCAGCAGTACAAGTCCTTTGCCACCTTCTAATGCTATGCAATCGATTTGTTCTGCACAGTCATCAGCTCATGCATGCATTTAACCCTTTCAGCCCCAAGGTCCCATTTCTCAAATTGTGGAGGTGTTGCCTAACGACTATGTACCAGTTGCAGGAGATGGCTTGACCATGATAATTCAAGGGTAATAATAATAATTACGGTATTTATAATGCGCTTATCTTATAATAATTATAACTCTTAGCGCGCACTCACAACTCGCGCACGCATGCGCACGCTTTAGACAATGACTCACGTGCCACAAATACATTACGACAGTCAGCTTAGGGTGGGGAATGTGGTGATGTTATAGTGCTAGAACTGTTGAAAGAGGTGAGTTTTGAGGGCGGACTGGAAGCATGAGAGCGAGTGTTTCGGTGACGGAGAGTGGGAGGCGCCAAGCTAATCTGACATTACCCTTGAACTATCATGGTCAAATCCATCTCCTGCTATAGGGACTCGGGGCTAAATGGGTTAATCGTTAGGCTTCTCCGTGTTTACAATTTTTATTATCAGTCTGAGCAGCTTACACACAAGGAAGGTGTGACATGGTACACATCGCATGGAAACATTGACCCAGGCGCATGTACTGCTTTTGACATGCGGATTCCATTGTGATGATGATGACGATGACGATGATGACAACTTGACGACCGGACGACAAATATGACGCTGACGTCAGGGTCGGTATGGGCGATTCTGCCGTATGAGGAGCATGAGGGATACAAGGTTGACGATGGCAGTGATGACTGATGGTGACAACAAGACAACGATCCCTATGACGTTGATGATGACGATGATGAATAAGATACGGACGATGACGTTCATCAAACTGCCTATCCAATGACGTAAAGGCGGCCTGGGCTGACTGGAGCTGCTGAGGCCTTCAGCTGAACGCCATCTATTGTTCACTGACACACGGCCGGTCCGGACTAACAGTGGCATATTGAGCGGTCAGTCGGGTGCAGAGGAAAGTCGCAGTCAGTCTTGGCAGATACAGAAAGTTCTTCTCCATACCAGGAACTTCCGACAGAGATCGCCCATCCTGTCTGTACCAGCTAGGATGGTTCTAGTCCTGTCTGTACCAGCTAGGATGGTTCTAGTCCTGTCTGTACCAGCTAGGATGGTTCTAGTCCTGTCTGTACCAGCTAGGATGGTTCTAGTCCTGTCTGTACCAGCTAGGATGGTTCTAGTCCTGTCTGTACCAGCTAGGATGGTTCTAGTCCTGTCTGTACCAGCTAGGGTGGTTCTAGTCCTGTCTGTACCAGCTAGGATGGTTCTAGTCCTGTCTCTACCAGCTTAGATGGTTCTAGTCCTGTCTCTACCAGCTAGGGTGGTTCTAGTCCTGTCTCTACCAGCTTGGATGGTTGTTATGGAAACGACAACCGCTGGCGGCACGAGTGGTAGGAATGTCAACCAGCACGCTAGACACACATCACCAGTGTTTACTTGCGCCTTGCCCGGCCCTCCACCTGGCAATGGATATCAAGTCCACGGGTTGTATCGCATTCGGCAAAGCGCATGTGTGTGCTGTTCTGTGATTTTGTATCTTACCGCCCTTGGCTATAAGGTATAAAATCGCACACAAGTACAATATATAAAACTGCCCTGATCTAAGTCTACGGCGTTGGTTGAGGAACGGCAAAATCCGACGTTTCCACACAAAGCTGTTGGTTTTGAAAGCAAATAATCTGAACACATTGTGTGCACGGGTCTGTAATGTTACGCCTTACATCTCTAGGCCGTACGGCCTGAAATCACATACAACCCTTTTTTCACCATCCGGCCACAGACGGCTGATGTTATGGTCCCAAGTCTATGTCAGTGGGTTAGACGCAACTGAACCCGCCTATTTCTCTCCGCGTGGAACACAGTTTGATTTCAATATATTTCCAGAACACCCGCCGTCACCGCCGCCCCGTTTTCAGCCGTCTGGCCCGCGCCCTGCACATGAGAAGAAGCCGGCGCGTTGCAGCCTTGCCCCTCCGCACTGTTGGACCTGTAGGTGGCGCTGGCCGTTCTGCGCATGGACAGCGTCGTCCTGAGGTACTCGGCCCAGGTGCCGCTCGTCTCTGCCCCTGAACCCATGTCCTGGGTGATGTCAAAACTGGACGGCTCCACGGAGATGCGGCCCGAGTGGTTCGAGTCTCGCAGGAAAATGTCTGCACACACGATAATACATTTGTAATCTTTTGAATGAACGAGTGCCGGTCTGTGATTTTGGACCTTACGGCTAAAAGCCGTAAGGTCCAAAATCACAGGCCAGCACACACATAATCTGGTCTGACACTGAATCACAAAGAGGCTTTTTTTAATGGCAAGTGCAATCGTGAAAACGAAATTTAAACCGTAGATGGCCAACGATAGGGTTCGTCATGCCTGTCATTTCAGCCGATCCGCCGTGAGATGGCCTTAGCCGCCTGCTCGGCGTTAAACCCAACTAACTAACTAACTGTTCAGCCGATAGTGGCGGCAGACTGCATGCACTTTCACGAGCTGAAGCGACCTTGATGATCGCTTCACATCTCGCTGGCGCTGATAGAATAGCTGGTTAGTCAACAAGAGAGGTAACTCCATCCAAGGGAGGGTATCGCACCTGGCACGCCTTGCGCTACAGCTGCCTCGTTAACCGTGATGTTGGCGGGCAGATAACCCATCTCTATCCCATCACGCTTGCTGGAGTTGCCGCAACATAGTAGCCACGACGGCAGTCCATACCTTTTCAGAAGAAAACAATCTTTGGTTAATTATCAAGAGGGGAGGGTAGGCCCTAAATTCGTGAATGGCGATTTTTTAAAATTTTATTTTATTTTATTTTTTTAAATTAATTTATTTATTTATTATTATTTATTTATTTATTTATTTTATTTATTTATTTTTATTTTTATTTTTTTTATTTTATTTTTTTGAGGGGGAGGGGGTGGGGGGGGGGGTTCGTGGTTGCAGTATTTTTCATCTCCCTGATCCGCGGAGAAAGAAAGGGTTGTCGTTAAACGGGAAAGACCACATAAAGCTTTTGTGATCCTTCAACACGTACTGGTTATTTCGTGAAAAGTGACTGTCTGTTGCCACACTGCAAATTCTAGTCAGAAGCCTCATCACCCCTCCCTCCCCCCCCCCCCTCGCGCCGTCCTCGTCACAATCAACCCTGTTGACAGTTTAGCCGTCTGGTCCTCAGGCTGCGCGGTGCGTGTGTCAATCGGAAATGACAAGACAATGACCTATTGGCCGTTTTGTGTTTGGCTTTTCCACTTGCATCCCAGTCAGTACGCCAAAGGCCATCCGGCAGACGTCGACAGCCTGCGCACGGCCAACGACGGTTGATGTCGGCCCGACGGTTTTTCCACTTGCATTATGAGGTCTTTTTGCGCATTTGGAGTCTCTTTATCATTGACGCCGTATCAGTTAATGCCAGTTTATGTGGTCGTGTCTTTGTGACGTGTGTGTGTGTGTGTGTGTGTGTGTGTGTGTGTGTGTGTGTGTGTGTGTGCCGTTTCAGAGTCTCACTGTGCAAATACGAAACCAGAGACGACCGTTGTTTTGCGCACGTTGGACCTGTTGTCTGGAAATTAGACATTCTCCCTCATTCACTGCCTTTAAATCTGCCCTTACTCAGACCCCAATGTGGCTCAGTTCTTCGTGATTATGTACCTGTGTTTGTCTGTGTGTGTGTGCGTGTTTGTCTGTATGTGTACGTGTGTATTGCAAAATCCTTTGCTTCTCTGGCTTTATCGCAGTGACCCCCTCCACTCCCACTCTTTATTTGTAAAGCGCTTAGAGCTTATTTTAGGATAAGCGCTATATAAGTAGCCATTATTATTATTAGGCGTATTGTGTGTGTGTGTGTGTGTGTGTGTGTGTGTGTGTGTGTGTGTGTGTGTGTGTGTGTGTGTGTGTGTTACGTGTTGAGCCGTAGTCGTAGTATGATATCACACCAGACGCACGCACGTAAGGTTCTTTTAAAGAAACTTCATTCAGCTGCAACCCGTCACACGTGGCTTAAGGATGTAGACTACACTGGAGTAACAGTTCCAACAATATTTTATTTCAGCGATGCGATCTTCACACAATGCATTCCCAAATGCATCAACACTGATACAATGTCTCCTCTGCAAAATGTCAACACTGGCGACACAATGCGCTTCTCATACAACGTACACCACCGTTACGCTGCGTCTCTCACAATGTACACCCTATACGGGCCATGTACCTACGATAAACTGTGTGTCCCTACAACTGACAATTTATGACAATGTACAAACGTGCTTCCCAGCACAAACTTTTATAGTACAACAGCTTTCCAGAACAATCCAACGAATTCACACAACGCAACCAACCAGAACGGAACACGTAACCGAAACTCATAAATATTAAATAAAAAGAACTTTCCAGAATAAACTACAATAGTCTACAAAAATTCGACTGCTAATTTCAGCCCCAAATCCTAGTGTGTATTGACGTCACACAAGAGTATGGCAGACAGTTCACGACCTTTCATAATACAAACTGACTGGCTGCCAACTTCACGCGTACAGAAACCAACTATGACTAAGAGCGGCTATAATACTGTGTTGCAAAATGTTGCCGACACTTTGACGTCACACAAGCGAGGTCACGAGACAGCGCGATTTTGCTCGAACGTTCTGGTCTATTCTTAGCGAATCTACGCATTACAAAAACTCACCGCTCTTCTCCGTGCGACTTTGCTAGAAGCTTCCGGACTAATCTTAGCGTATCATAACAAAGCCAATTACGCTCTCTGCGCGAACGATAGAGAATCTTACTAAAAAGGTACGTGATTCGTAACCATGATAGCTCAAATAAATATCGGATCGTTTCCTACTGTCAATCAATATATGCATGCTGTCACGGAACAACACAACCACAATCGTAACAGTGTGTGTGTGTGTGTGTGTGTGTGTGTGTGTGTGTGTGTGTGTGTGTGTGTGTGTGTGTGTGTGTGTGTTGTCATTTGTAAATGTATATTTTGGTTGTCTTAATATTCTGTGTTTTGGTTGTCTTAATAGTCTGTGTTTTGATTGTCTTAATAGTCTGTGTTTTGGTTGTCTTAATAGTCTGTGTTTTGGTTGTCTTAATAGTCTGCGTTTGGTTGCAGCTTTTAAATGATCGTCTTCTGTTTGTGTCTTTCTTGCTGGCGTCATACTCTCTTGAAAGGCACTTAGAGCCTGCTTTGCTGGGTTTTTGTGCCATAAAAATGTATCATTATTACATCATCATCATCATCATCATCATCATCATCATCATTTCCTATCACAGCCACAACGTGCGAGGTTTGAGAGTAATCTGCCATCAATAAGTTATATATCTTCATGTTTGTTGCGCCCCACGGTGTGCTACGCCCCACCGTGTGCCAAAATGTTCTTCCGGTCTCGAATAGTCTCGTAATCAGGTGACTTGCCCCTTTGTGATTGGTGGATCATTTGGGGCGCCGCCATGTTTTAGAAAGTAACGTACAGGAAGTTGCTGCTAGTTTTTTAACAGTTGTAAATCTGTGCTACTAAATCACGATTTTTTCACGATTTAAGTGTTGTTGTTTTTTTAAATCACGGTAATTGGATATTAGCGAAGGAAAAAAGTGTGTGACGTAAACTGCTCCGTTCTTATTTTGTTCAGTTTGAAAACATGGCGGCCATTTCGAATGAGAAAACGCACTCCAGCCGGTAGGTAAACGAAGACTGTTCTGTTCTGCATTGTGTTTGTCGACCAACTTCAACGTTGTCGGTACACCTGTTCGTCTTTTCCCAACCGTAATCCGAATCTGGGAGATTTTGATTTAATGAGGGGGGGCGGGCGGTGAGACTATTCCCGCCCACCACTGAGGTGTTCGAATTCGAAACGAGATTGTCTGCTGTTGATAAACACGCAGTGCTACCATATCCCAATGTACAAAACGTGTAATCTATTACACTGTTTAGAATCCCTCACCGATATCTACCTTGGGAGACTTGTGTGGAGTTAACAACTGTTTAGTTGTCAGTCCCACAGCGTGTTTTTTCCCTTTTTTTCTGGGGCTTGTGTATCCTTGGTCCATTGTTGTGCATTTTCCTTTTTTACACTCTCCCTTCTCTCTTTGCTCCCTGTATTCCTTGATATTATTAGATCTGTATTTGGTGTTTCCCCCACCCGGGTCTGCCCTGGGGGACTTGGGTGGGGTTAGGTATTTTTTCGTTCCCAGGGTCACCCTGGTCAGCCCCACAGGGTGGGTTTTCTCTATTCTGGGGCATGTGTTCCTGTCTACCCTTTGTCCATTCATCTGTATTTGCCTTTTTAAAACTCTCCCTGCTGTCTGCACTGCGTGTAGCTCTTGATATTGGATGTGTGTTGCTATATGGTCTTAGCTTTATTTAGGCCCCATGTCTTAGCTTTATTTAATGTATTTGACCCTCTGGCGACATACATTCAATGTTTTGTATTTTTTGTTTTCACAAGCAGTGCAGGCACGTCCTGAGAAAGCCTTGTTGCTGTCAGGACGCTAAGAAATGTACAATCAATCAATGTATTTGACCAGTGTTAATGATTTTCTACTGTTGAGTCAAATACTTCAACTATGAATAGGATACATGATACATTAAGATGAAGGTCCAGCATCCCTAGCCTGTCTTATGTTTATTTAGCATATTTATATTAGACTACCTGGTGATGTACATTGACTATTATGTTGTGCTTTTTTTTTTTCACAAGCCGCACATGGCACAGGCATTCCCTGTGAAAAACTTGTTGCTCACTGTTTCGATGTTTGTTAAGGCTTAAGCACTATACAAGTAATTACAACGAACCATGATTGAAAGGCGACTGCCATTTTCAAGCATGTAAAATGCTTTTTTTTTCTTTCAGTGACAGCGCGCATTCAACATCACATTTTGAAGATCCTGCCACTTCTGGGTGTGCAGTTGAAGGTAGTAGTGGTTCATCCAATGCAACCTCTGTTTACTATCTTGAATATATACCAGTACAATGTGGTCATCTGCCATTGTGAGAGCACATGCCTGATTAGTACACATGAATTAAGATTGGCTAGTGTCACACTCCCCTGAAAATGGAAATCTATGACTATGTTGGGTTTTTTGTTTTAAACCAATGTCATTTTATATACAGGTTTGTTGAACACAAGGTTAAAGTAAGATGAGGATTTCATCCCAAAGTCTACCATATTGTATGAGCTAACGTGCATTATTCTTTCAGAAACCTTCACAGTTGTTGCTGTTTTTAAGCTTCATCCTGGTTCATCTCTCTTCACCTGAACCCACCCTATCCCCCAATCTGCATGGCAATTATGGCACACACAAATACTGACACTTGACAGACACACAACGCTTTGTACCAGTTATAATTCATAGTTTTTATATGTTCCTGAAGAACAAGATGACGGGATAACTCATGCCCACAAAGCATCTTTTATATGAGCTTGCATGCATTTTCCACAATATTTTTGCTGACATCGTAACGAACAGAGAGACTGTCTTCTGATATAAAATCAGAGAGGGAGAGAACTGCGTCAGCTCATATACATTTAAAATACTGACATATGGATGCTTTGTGTCCATTAGGAACATTGTAACACTGAAGCGTTTGATGCTTATACATCACTGCCACTGTCTGGTTTTCCTTCAGATGTAGAGTATTCTTTCTTTTGTCATTTTTGTTTTTCTGCTTCTTCTTCTTCAGCGTTCCAAAGTTTTTGCCTCAGATGTCAAGATTAATATCCACCTGAGGCATAATCTATGACTATGAGGGTTGTGTGTGTGCTCGTTTCCCTGACGGGTTTCCACACCATACCTGATGGCATAGTCAGCGACACTCCGACTTTGTTGGTAATTGGTTGTTTTTTTGTCGGGATTTGCTCCCGTTGCCTTTGCTTCTTCCTAGGCACCTCCAAGGCAGTGGGGCACACACCAGTGGGCCCGCATGCCACCTGTCTGGGGGGCCAGACCTCCTCTGAATCCCCTGTAGTTCAGCCGTGAGGTGCTCAGTTACCGTGTGTCGCCGCGAGGAGGCACTACATGAAGCTTGTTGGAGAGGCTATGTACTGGCAGAGAGAGACTGACACATTCTGCCCTCCTTTTTGCAATACTGCTAGCCAGTGGTAGAAGCTGTAAGCGAGAAGTGACAAGTACTACCACTGCGCTGCCACACTGGATGAATCACAACAACCATTTTGACACACCTTTTTTTATGCAATGTATTTTCATTATTTAAAATAAGTCGAAGAGGTAGAAAGCTGGCTAACGAACTCCTGCAATGTCTTTCTCTAGCTATATAAAAAAAAATTAAAGTGCGTATAACAAAAATTATGGAGTCTAAAGTCTAATATGTCGCAACCGACTTTTTATTAACGATGACTTAACTCTCCAATGAGACATCCAATTTCAGTATACTCGGAGGCTCTCCTAGACACAATTCCTATGCATACTACTTTAGTCGACTCATCATAAAGGTTGAGTGTCACGAGTGGTTGACAGGTGTATAAACAATGCTTACATTTTGAGAAAACATGTATTTCGCTGGTGCAAGAGCCATCTTGTATTCTCATATGTAAATCGGTCAAACTGTTAAGAAAATCTGCACTTTTTTTTACCCACAAAGCAATCCTTTTAATACCAAAACAATTTTTAATAAACAGTTTCCACATAAGCCTTTTGTCTGTTTCTGCTCTTGGGTTCCATACGTCAAATTGTGATTTTTGGCAACACTTTTGAAGTGATTTATATTTAAAGTTACAAATCTTTAAATCTGTTTATGAAAAAAAATATCTTCTCATTAATACCCGAGTGATTTTTCATAAACCTTATTTACAAATCATATTTTAGAGGTTACTGTGTGTGTGTGATTTTAGTCTTAGTATTTGACATCAAGACAAATTCCAATGTTTTTATTGTTTTTTACATGGAAACATGGCAATAAACTATTTTATCTTATAAGCCTGCTGTTTGTCCTGGCTGGCGGGTATGGTTAGGTAAAATTGTGATCAGATAGCTCTGAGTGTGATTATCCAAGTTTGATCCTCTTACATGTAACATTTTAGAACTAACGAGTGGCGTGAGTGATGTAAAACATGAGTTCTATCACTGCGTACACAGGACTGCCGACAACGGGAAGCTTTATAGTGACGTCATTTCGCTGCTCATTTTGTTATTATTTTCTTTTTCAAAATGTCTGTTGCTGTGTGTGTAGATCAGAGGATAGGGTGGATTAGAGAGAGATGGATATGTTTTAAATAGGAATAATATTGGGCTGGGGTTCCCATCTTGTTTGTGAACAGGTTCTGAGTTTTGATGTGCTGGTGTTGTATGTCACAGGTTTCAATGTGTGAAAGGCACAGTTTGGACAACTTGCCAGGTACAAGTGAAGGAGACTACAACAACTGACAAGCTGTGGTCACTGACTGATGCTTCTTCTGCGTTCTGCTTTGCCCTGCTACACTTGGAGTGTGGATGACTTATCTGTCTTTTGTTTGACACTGCATATGATATGTGGTTGACTTCTGCTGGGCCTGTTACAACCTTGTGTCCAAGAAAATATGTGCCTCAGGTATATGAGATTGTCCTAGTCTTTCCCAATTAATTTCAGCTGTAACATTAATTTAGATGGTTGTGTTTGATTGTCATGTCACTCACAACTGTGTTATTATAGCTGAAGAGATAGGTAATGATGTTTGCCAGTGGAACAGTGCTTTGAGAAGTAAATTAGGAAAAGATCCTACTTTTTTTGGTCTACTTTATTGAAAATACAGTGGATTTCAAAATGGTGCTGACTGCAGCGCATTTAAAACCTAGTACCCCATAATATAGGCAGTCAGGCATCACATTGTAACAGTGCAGTAACAAGGAAAAGGTATGTCATGTCCAGGTAAGCTAGCATTGGTGTTGAACGTAGATCTACCGCCAAAGCACGGCGTGTGGATGTGACAGTGACTATATCTTTTACTATATCTAATATTTGTGGACAGACAAATTGGAAACTTTAGAATATTGTCTTTAAAATGATTTTTTATCATTTTGCACGTGATGTCACATGAGCGCAAGGAGAAACACTGAGTGGTAACAAAATACCATGTCATTTGATCTCCATACTAATGATGTAATATCATGGCCTTCACCTTTCAGAAGATCTCCTCGGCTCCCCCCTCCCCCACCCTCATCCCCCTTCCTCCCCTCACCCCCTCCTTCGCCTGCTTTCTCCTCCTCGTCCCATCCTCCCCCTTTTTCCCCCCCTTCACCCTCCCCCTCCCTCTTCTTCATCTTTTTCTACTCCCCTTCCTCCCCCTCTCCCCTCTCCCCCACCCCACCCTCCTCTCGCATCCTCTTTCTTCCCCGGTCATCCTTCCCCGTCTGTTCCTCCTCCCCACTCCACCCCTCACTCCTCTTTCCCCCCTCCATCCTCTCTCCCCCCTCCCTACCCTCCCCCTTCTCTGTCCTCTTCTTCGTCCGTTTCTTCTCCCTCTCCCCCTGCTGTCTCTTCCAACCTAAAACTGTGTCTATTTAATGCACAGTCTCAGAGTCTGTCTGCAAAGACGGCAAAGCTGACGTGATTTCCGACTTCATTCTAGACAATGACCTAGATGTTGTCGTGATCACCGAAACGTGGCTCCGCTCGGATGGCGATGAAACCATCATCGCCAGCGTCACCCCGAGTGGCTACCGCCTGGCCTCCTTCCCGCGCGCTTCCAGAGGGGGTGGCATTGCCATCATCTACAGGGACTGTCTTTCCGCTCACCTCTCCTTCTCTCAGTCTCTACCTTTTGCTCATCCCTCCTTTGAATCTGTCGAGGCCATAGCAACACTCCCTGGCCAGTCCCTCATCTTCACATGTATCTATCGCCCCCCTCCAAGCTCTCAAAACAAAGTCACAAACTCCATGTTCCTCACCGAGTTCGATCTCCTCCTCGACCACTACAGCACACGACCCGGAAAACACATCCTTCTAGGCGATTTTAACTTCCACTTTGACAAACCCGACCACCCTGACACAAAACGCCTCTGCACGTCACTTTCAAACCACAATCTTACACAACACATCACTAAACCCACCCACCGACTTGGCCACACCCTAGACTGGATCATCACCCGCACCTCCGATCAACTCTTTCTCGACTCTGACACCTCCTCTGTGCTTCCCTCTGACCACCTCGCTATTCTCGTCTCCCTCAATCTACCTCCCCCGAAAAAACCCAAGCTCATTGTCTCTCGCCGCAAACTAAAATCTGTCAACCACGAGAGCTTCTTCGACGAAGCTGTCGACCTTCTCTTGGACCCCGCCCCCTCTCCCGATCTTGCATCCCATTTCGATTCCTCCCTTCGGAAACTTCTAGACACCCACGCCCCTGTCACCACCTGCTCCATACCCAACCGACTCCCCTCCCCCTGGCTTACTGATGACATAGCTGAGGCCAAGCGCGAGCGCCGACAAGCGGAACGCCTCTGGCGCTCATCCGACCTCATCGTTCACAGACAGATCTTCCAAACAGCTAGATCCAAAGTCTGCAAAATGATCTCCAAATCTAAACGCAAACACCTTCAAAACCAAATCCTGGAATCCACCTCTTCCAAAACCCTCTATGCCACCATGAACACACTCCTAGGCACTTCTAAAGACTCTCCTCTCCCCAACACACACAGCAAAGAAGAACTCCCGTCTGCTTTCTCTACCTATTTTTCGGACAAAATCCAAAATCTGCGCGACACACTCGACACCCTGCTTCCTCCGCCTTGCCCTCCCGACCCCACCTTTTCCGGCACTCCCCTCTCGTCCTTCCGCCCCGTCTCTCAGGATGAAGGCCTCAAGACCATAAAGACCATGTCCTTCAAAACCTGCGAACTTGACCCCCTCCCAGCTTCTCTCTACCGTGACGGCCTTCCAAAACTCCTACCCTTCATTACCGACATCATCAACGGATCTCTAGAAAACGGCTCCGTCCCCGATATCTTCAAGTCCGCCATCGTCCGTCCTCTCCTCAAAAAACACAACCTCGATCCAAACGAACTCAAGAACTATCGCCCAGTCTCAAATCTCTCTTTCCTGTCCAAGCTTCTTCAGAAGGTTGTTCTCAACTAGCTCAACCTCCACCTCACCGCCAACAACCTCCTCAGTCTATTCCAGTCTGCCTATCGCAAACATCACAGCACTGAAACAGCCCTTCTACATATCTTAAACGAGCTGCTTCTCTCCACCGACTCGGGCAACATCTCCCTTCTTACACTACTCGATCTCTCTGCCGCCTTTGACACTATAGACCACTCTATCCTCCTCCACCGACTCCACCACTCCTTCGGCATCACTGACTCAGCTCACTCCTGGTTTCTCTCCTACCTCTCCGACAGAAAGCAGTCCGTCACCATCAACTGCGTCTCTTCCCACCCGGTAACGCTCTCCTGCGGAGTTCCACAGGGATCCGTCCTGGGCCCGGTCCTTTTCACACTCTACACCTCTCCTCTGTCCAACATCATCCAGTCTCACCGCATACACCACCACCTCTACGCTGACGACTCACAACTACAAGACAAAGACAAACTCGACAACATTCAGTCACTACTGACTCGCACGGCTGACTGCTACGAAGACGTGAAAAACTGGATGACAGCAAACATGCTGAAACTGAACGACGACAAAACGGAAGCCATGCTGGTAGGCACTCGCCAGAAACTCTCCCAGCTCCCTCCCTCTCTCCACCTTCAACTCGATAGCACTCCCATCTCCCTCTCTGACTCGGCCAAGAACCTCGGCGTCATCCTGGATTCCTCTCTGACCATGACCAGCTTCGTCTCCGCCACGACCCAGGCATGCTATTTCCACCTCCGCCGCATCAGTCAGATCAGAAAATACCTCACTACCGAAGCTGCCACCAAACTTGCTGTCTCTCTCATCTTATCTCGCATCGACTATTGCAACTCTCTCCTTTCCGGTCTCCCTCACTCCACCATTTTCACTCTCCAACGCGTCCAGAACAATGCTGCCCGCCTCGTCTTCAGAAAGAAAAAATCCGACCACATCACACCCCTGCTCAAACTCCTTCACTGGCTCCCCACCCCCCAACGCATCCAATACAAAGTTCTGTCTCTCTGCTACAAATCTCTGAACAACTGCACTCCTGCCTATCTCTCCAACTTACTTCACCCCTACACACCTTCCCGCTCCCTCCACTCTGCCTCCGACCCTCTCTGCCTCCACATCCCTCGCACCAAACTTAACACTTTCGGCCCCCGCTCCTTCTCCGTCTACAGTCCATCCACCTGGAACACTCTCCCACTCTCTCTCCGTCAGAAACACTCTCTCTCCTCCTTCCAGTCCGCCCTCAAAACTCACCTCTTTCAACAGTTTTAGCTCTATATCACCACCCTCCCCACCCCAGGCTGACCGTCGTAATGTATTTCGCTGTTTGTCGTACGTGAGTCATTGTCTAAAGCGTGCGCATGCGTGCGCGAGTTGTGAGTGCGCGCTTAGAGTTATAATTATTATAAGATAAGCGCATTATAAATACCGTAATTATTATTATTATAATTATCTGTGTACTGATTAGTCATATGATGGCAATTACCTTTGAAAAGTGCTCTGAAGGTGCATATATTTTTGGCTCACATGTGAAGCAACAGTCAGTCTGTGTTATGGGCCAGTGGTCGTCTGTCTGCCATCGTCCGTGGTTGGTAAACTTTAATGTAGGCATTTTCTTGTGGACTATTCAAGCATCAGTCTTCAAACTTGGCCCAAGGATACAAACCCAAACTTGCTACAGAGATATCCAATGGTAAGACCTGTCTTTGCATACTAGTTTGGCTGAGCCCTGAACAAGGTCATGGGTCACAAGAGGTCAGCAAATGTGTGTAAAAATTTCCATTTTTGATAGAATTTTAATTATTATTTACAGTTTAGCAATTTTTTTCAAATTTGGCACAAAGGTAGCTGATGATGGTATACCTTATGTATGTACCTTATGTACCTTACCTTTAGGAAACTTTAGGAAACGTCCACCTTATGTATACTAAGTTAGTCAATGTGTCACAAAGGTCAAGGGTCAGTGGTGTTTGACAGATGTGTGCAAGTAATAAAATTTTGAGAACACATGGATTTTGCTCATGCCTAAAAAAACCATCCCTGTACTTATTGTCACAGCACTGGTCATACATGTGAGCCATAAGGGCTTTGCTTTGCATCAATAGTTGTGTGGCCCACGCTAATGTTTTCGTCTGCTTTGCGTTCCACTAACAACATGAATCAATTCCCGTCTGTTTCGTCAAGGAGAAATTTTTCGGGTTAAAGTGTAACTCACCCCAGAGGTCATGAACAGAGCAACGCAGGCATTCGCTAGCTTATTTCAATCTTACTTTGAGGCATATGCACATGTGTAACTCTAAGTCATTAAATGCAGACACATAATCTTTGCGGTATAGCCCAACCTCCCTGTCACTGTGAGTGGAACATTCCATCACACGGAACAGTCATGCTGCATCAACGTAAATGCGTGCAGACGATTCTGAGATCAAACCTAAATAAGCTGAAAATAATCAACAAACAGCACCTGGAGCGTAATTTAAAATGTATCCCTTTTGAATTCCTTTTAATGAAGACCCTCAATGACAATCCAGATAAGCGTTTCAGTACACATTGTCCAAAACCATTCAACTCGAAAAGTATTTGGAATGGTCCTAATAATATACACGCGTGTACGGAATCAAGGATATTGACTTCTCGTGACTGCAGCCATGGATATGGTCTATCCTGACTGCAGACTACTAAGTGTTTTCATAAACGTAAGTTTACAATTCTGTAAGTGCAGTCATAAGTAAATTACTAATGGTAACAGACTTGTGGTACCGTCCATTCCGGATTTTGTTGATAATACAATGGTTTTAAGAACATTACTGAACTGTTGTCATGGTTCTTGATTATTACTGAGAGTCTTTATGAAAGAAATGTTATTTAGTAAGCTTTCAACTGTAACAGAAGCGTCCAGCTTTCAACTGTAACAGAAGCGTCAGTGTTTTTTTCCTGCTTGGCATACCCTCGCCATTGTGCTGATACAGCGTTAGCCCAGTGTGTTCTGTGCTGTGTCCTACTTCCGCACCAAACTGTACAATTGAAGCTGTCATCAGTAAAATTCTTTGTAAGAAAGATGTTTGTGCAAAAAATAAAAATGCAGAAATGTGAATGAAGAGTTTAATGTTTGTTTTAAGTGTTTTTTTAGGCGTGTATTTATGTTCCAAATTATTGCATTGAAGTGCATGAAAAAGACACGTCTGACAGTCAGAAGTCAGTGTCGCTTTTCTTTTCCATATAGCTCATGTCTGTTAGCGAATCAACACAAATTCATCATTTAGATTCGTTACTAAATTATGGCTTTTGGTCACAGAGTAATATCTATAAATTCCAGCACAGAATTCAGCAGAAGAAACGTTAACATTACAGTACAACTTGATATTAATATTGGTAGTTTAGATCAACAACAATGGTATACAATCATTTTTAGACAGACCTGGTGACTCCCATTCTCAAATTGTTAGATTCATAGTCACCTCGAGCTTCGCACGCACGAGCACAAATCGCTGATTAGATTTTAGGTACTCTCCTGTCTTGTGTGAGTCTTAAAGGTAGCTATTATTGCACGGGGGATAAATAAATACTTGTACCTCTGTGTATGTGGAAGCATCAATCTACCACTTCTGTCACTGACTCCGACTCGAGTCAAATTCATATCTTAACCCTTATCATTCGGAATACACCATTGTGTGAAATAAGTTTGACTAAAATAGTTCAAGGGTAGTGCCAGAATAGCTTGGCACCTGCAGGTGCCAAGCTATTCTAGCACTACCCTTGAACTAAAGCCATTGGTCTATATTCTTATCTGTAAGTACTATAATGTAGCTTGCATATGGCACTGTACAGATTTGAAGCTTTTAGCCTCAGTATGATATGGGTTAAAGGATGAGTTGTCGTTCAGTATGCTTTTTTGCCTTGTACATCGGTCATCTGTAATAGATTGAGTCAAAGTGTCTTCGATTTTTTCCTATCACCCTCTCAGCATTCTTGATCGACTTATCTACCCTCACTCTTTCTTGTGCAGCAATATTCCCTACGGCCCCTAGACAGTTACCATCAGCTGTCCAGACAAGAGCAGGTGACCATCTTTCGTCTGAGGACCGGGCACAACCGACTCAATTTCCACCTGCACAGACGCTTCCACCTCGTGCCATCTCCCCTGTGCCCTTGTGGAGAAGCAGAGCAGACCGCAGAGCACATCCTCCAGGACTGTGGGAACCACCAGCCGCTGAGGGAGGAGATATGGCCGAAGCCCGCCACTCTACAAGAGAAACTGTACGGGCCTGTGGAGGCGCTACAGAAGACCACAGATTTCATTTTGAGAGCCAAACTCCAAGTGTGACGGCGTTCGAGAAGAAGAAGAAGAAGCAATATTCCCTTTCAGCTATCCTGATAAGTTTATAATAAATATGCTAGGTATATACAGTTGTGTGGCTCATCAGCCTGTATTTTGTTGTCTATCAAAACCGTATAAAGCCATATTTTGACAAAAGATGCTTTTTTCTAAGATACTGTTCACAACTTTAAATCCAAAATTGCTACAGAGATATCTGACGGGAAGACCTTCTATGCACACTAATTTGATTGATCCGTCAGAAAGGTCAAGGGTCACGAGAGCTCAGAAAATAGTATCGACAATAGGTGCTTTTTTCTCAATTACTATTCAAACCAAAGGGGAGGAAACCCCTGACATCAAAGCCCCCGTGTCTCCGGGGAAGGCTTTTGAGCCAGAGACTAGGACAAGGACAGTCTGATATAAAACCTACGACCCGAGGACCTCGATGCCATCGTCCCAGCTTGCTAGGCCATGGCAGATGAACCAAGGGTTTAAAGGGTGGGGCCAGTACTGCGCACACTGCACTCCACCAAAAAGCTCCACCGCGCAGGCTTTAGGAAACGTCCACGGACCATGACACTGACCATTCCAAGTCCTGTAGCGACGGGCGAGGGGCGAAACGGCAGGTGAAAGATGTCACTGGAAGCCGCAGTCTCAAACCTGCATGCAGGCGGTTCAGGATATTGGTCGCCTGATGTTGACCTGGGGATGACAACATCACTCGGCACACCCTGAACGACCAAGCAGCCTTCTCTAGGGACAGCACTGCTTGCTCCACACGGAGAGGGGCCTAGAAAAGGTGGCCTAATCAAAGCTCGTCCCCACGCAACCCCAGTTGGCTAGCCGCGGTCAACGGGCATCTTCTCCTGCGGTCAAAAAACAAGAAAGAATAACGGATCCACTCTCATGACGACCACGACCGGACTCAACGTAGCATGCTGGAACGTCCGAACCATGCTCGACAAAGCAGACAGCGGACGCCCTGAACGTCGCTCCGCCCTCATTGCCCATGAATTGCGGAGGTTAAACATCGACATCGCCGCGCTCAGCGAAGTACGCCTTCCGGACGAAGGCAGCCTCCAAGAACTTGGTGCTGGGTACACCCTCTACTGGTCAGGCAGGCCTGCATCAGAAAGACGGCTCTCAGGCGTGGGTTTCATGGTCAAGACATCCATTGCGACTAAGCTGGAAAACCTACCAACGGGCCACTCAGACCGCATCATGTCCATGCGCCTCCCACTGAGACACCAGCAACACGTCACCCTTCTCAGTGTGTACTCCCCAACCCTACTGGCAGAACCTGCTGAAAAGGACAAGTTTTACACTGACCTGCGCAGCCTCCTACAGAGTACCCCTGCAGACGACAAAGTCATCATCCTTGGCGACTTCAACGCCAGAGTGGGCCAGGACTCTGAAGCCTGGAAAGGAGTCCTCGGCAAGCATGGCGTGGGGAACTGCAATGACAATGGCCGCCTGCTGTTGGAGTTCTGTGCGGAGCAGCAACTGGTCATCACCAACACTACTTTTCAGCAAAAGGACAGTCGAAAGACCACCTGGATGCATCCTCGCTCCAAACACTGGCACCTTATCGACTATGTCCTAGTGCGTCAGAGGGACCGCAGTGACGTCCTCCTCACCAGAGTGATGCCCAGCGCAGAGTGCCACACTGACCACCGTCTTGTCCGCTGCAAACTCAGGCTCCACTTCAAGCCAAAACCCAAGAAGTGGGGGCCCCCCAAGAAAAAGCTTGATGTTGCCAGCCTTCAGCGTGACGATGTGAAAGCTGCCTTTCAGACAGATTTACAGCGCAGGCTCAAAGACACAGCGGACCCAGTAGACTCCTCCCCTGAAACACTTTGGGAACAACTGAAAACTGCTATTGCAAAATCCTCTGCAGAAGTCTTGGGTTTCGCCAGAAAGAAGAACAAAGACTGGTTTGACGAAAACGATGTAGAGATCCAGGAACACCTAGCAAAAAAAAGAGCCGCCCATCAGGCCCACCTAGCCCAGCCTTCCTGCCCTGTGAAGAAGTCTGCCTTCCGCCTCGTCTGCAGCAGCCTCCAGCGCAAGCTCAGAGATCTCCAGAATGAGTGGTGGACCAGACTTGCACAGAGGACCCAGCTTTGCGCTGACAGTGGTGACTACAGGGGCTTCTACGAAGCACTGAAAGCAGTGTATGGCCCCAGGCACCTGGTACAAAGTCCCCTGCGAAGCGCGAATGGCCAGGCACTCCTCACAGATAATACCTCCATCTTGAACCGCTGGTCGGAATACTTTCAGAGCGTCTTCAGCGCTGAGCGCACTGTTCAAGAAGCAGTCGTCCTACAAATCCCACACCTCCCAGTAAAGGTTGAATTGGACGAACCGCCCACCGCTGAAGTGACCCTCACAGCCATCCACCAGCTCAAGAGTGGCAAAGCAGCAGGCATTGATGGAATACCGCCAGAGATCTGGAAACATGGAGGCACAACACTGCACAACAAGCATGACCTCTTTCTCTGCTGCTGGGAGGAAGGAACACTACCAAAAGATCTCCGTGATGCAGTCGTTATCACCCTGTACAAGAACAAAGGCGAGAAGTCTGACTGTTCCAACTATCGGGGAATTACCCTGCTGTCCATTGCTGGGAAAATCCTTGCAAGGCTGCTCCTGAATCGGCTGGTACCTGCCATCGCTGAAGACCAACTCCCAGAGGGCCAGTGTGGCTTCAGAGCAAACAGGA
Organism: Semisulcospira habei; assembly: GCA_036245525.1. NCBI lineage: Eukaryota > Metazoa > Mollusca > Gastropoda > Semisulcospiridae > Semisulcospira > Semisulcospira habei. Next base: position 4,056,894 of record BTPG01000004.1, read on the forward strand.
GCACCACCGATATGGTCTTTGTGCTGAGACAGCTACAGGAGAAGTGCCGCGAGCAGAACAAAGGGCTGTACGTAACATTTGTTGACCTAACAAAAGCGTTCGACACTGCGAGCAGGCAAGGCATGTGGCAGATCCTGGAGCGACTTGGCTGTCCCCCAAAGTTCCTCAACATGATTGTCCAGCTACACGAGGACCAGCAAGGCCAGGTCAGACTCAACAATGACCTCTCAGAACCATTCCCTATTCTCAACGGCGTAAAGCAGGGCTGCGTGCTGGCACCGACCCTCTTCACCATCTTTTTTAGCATGATGTTGAAGCAGGCCACAGTGGACCTCGATGATGACGATGCAGTGTACATCAGGTATCGTCTCGATGGCAGCCTGTTCAACCTCAGACGACTGCAGGCCCACACGAAAACCCTAGACCAACTGATTCGTGAGCTGCTTTTTGCTGATGATGCTGCCCTCGTTGCACACACAGAGAGAGCCCTGCAGCGCATCACGTCTTGCTTCGCAGATGCTGCCCAGCTCTTTGGACTCGAGGTCAGTCTGAAAAAGACAGAGGTCCTCCATCAGCCGGCACCCAAGACAGTGTATCGCCCTCCTCACATCACCATTGGCGAGTCTGAACTAAAGTCAGTGCACCAGTTTACCTACCTTGGCTGCATTATCACGTCGGACGCCAAGCTGGACAAGGAGCTTGACAGCAGGCTGGCAAAAGCGAACAGCGCTTTCGGGCGACTTTTCAAGCGGGTGTGGCACAATCAACAGCTGAAAACAGGCACCAAGATCAGCGTGTACAGAGCTGTGGTCCTCACCACCCTGCTGTATGGTTCCGAGTCCTGGGCCCTCTACCGCAGCCAACTACGACTCCTCGAACGCTTCCACCAGCGCTGCCTGCGTACCATCCTGGGCATTCACTGGAGTGACTATGTCACCAACGTCGAGGTCCTTGAACAGGCTGAAACTGTGAGCATCGAGGCTTTGCTGCTGCGGACACAGCTTCGCTGGGCGGGGCATGTCTCCAGGATGGAGGATCATCGCCTACCAAAGATCACCCTGTTCGGCGAGCTTGCTACTGGACACCGTGACAGGGGCACCAAAGAAGAGATACAAAGACTGTCTCAAGAAGTCACTTAGTGCCTGCCAAATCGACCACCACCAGTGGTCTTCGCTTGCTGCGGACCGTGACACCTGGCGCTCCACCATTTACAAGGCAGCTGTCTCCTTTGAGGACTCTCACAGAGCTAGCCTTAAGGACAAGCGGCTCAGGAGAAAAAACAGAGATGCCGCAGCTCAGAACCCTGGCCATACCTTCCCCTGCAGCCACTGCGGTCGAACCTGCCTGTCTCGGATTGGCCTCCGCAGCCACAAACAAGCCTGCAGACGTCGTGGGCAACTCCTATAAAATCTTCGTTCGCGAAGTCAAGCCAAGAGAGATTCAAACCGAAATTTGGTACAGAGATACCTCATGGTAAGACCTATCTATGCATATTAATTTGGATGACTCCTTGGAAAGGTTGACAGAAGGGAGATTAAATGATACTTATTGATATCTTCAAGATCTTTAGATTTATGGATTGGGATTACCTTTGCTTTTTTAAGAATGGTTGGAAATGTACTTTGCTATATGCAGAGGGTCAGTGGTGTTTGACAGATGTGTGAAATTATAAAATGTTGAGAAAACATGGATTTTGCTGGTGCAGATTAAGCCATCCCTGTACTCATTGTCACAGTGGTCATACATGTGAGCCATAAGGGCTTTGCTTTCTTCTATCAATAGTGCCCCACTCGGGTCTGCCCTGGGGGACTTGGGTGGGGTTAACTACTTTTTAGTTCCCAGGGTCACCCTGGTCAGCCCCACAGGGTGGGTTTTGCCCTCTATTCTGGGGCATGTGTTTCTGTCTACCCTTGGTCCATTCACCTGTATTTTCCTTTTTTAAACCCTCCTACTGTCTGTGCTGCCTGTAGCTCTTGATATTGGATTGCTAAATGGTCTTAGGTTCATGTAGTGCATTAGACCAGCTGGTGACGTACAAAAAACATTCAATATTCTGTTTAGTGTTTTTTTTCACAAGCAGTGCAGGCACGTCCTGAAAAATTCTTTGTTGCTGTTGGGACGTTGAGCAATGTACAATCAATCGATTCTATCAATAGTTGTGCGGCCCACGCTAATGTTGTCGTATGATTTGCTGACACCATGAAGCAATTCCCATCTCTTTGGTTATTAAGTAAAAACATTTTGTTTAAGCATAACTCACTCTAGAGGTCAAGAACAGAGCAATGCAGGCAGTCGCTAGGTTATTTCGATCTTACTTTGAGGCATTCGTACATGTGTAACTCATAAGTCATTAAATGCAGACATAATCTTTGTGTTAGCCGTTGGCTGTCAGAAACAGCTCATCCGCCTAGTGGTGCAATGTGAACACCACCCCCTCACGTGGTTTAGCCCACCAGCTGAGGTGGTTTGCCAGGGTGTGGCGCTTGGAGCCAGCACGTGAGAGATTAAGGAGATGGATGAGGACCAGTGATGCCCGTCCATCCTATGTTGGACGCAGCTGCCGAACAGCAAAGGTACTACCTCTATCCAGAGCCCCCTACACCCCGGCTAGAGGACGGAGGAGATCAGGTTGGATCCAACGGCCAAATGTGGGGGAGTAAACCCTTCAAATCAGGAGTGGAGCCCCGAAGGCAGACAGCTGCCTGTATTCACGCACTGTTCTGGCAGCTCCTGCAGCCAAACTGGTGCCAAACGTACTGCTTTGCATTCCTTTGGATACATCAGCGAGGCCGAGAGGGGGATCTTGACGACTGGGCATCCCAGGATCTCCATACACTTCGCCCAGGCTTGCGCACTGGAGAGGTCACTCCAGTGACTGACCCAGCAAGCGCATATTCCATTGTCTTCCGAGACAGGATGCCGAACAAAAAATCTTTGTGTTATAGCCCAACCTCCCTTTCACTGAGTGGAACATTCCAACACACAGAAACAGTCATGCATCAACGCAAAAGCGAGCAGACGATTCTGAGACCAAAAGAAAAAAGCTAAAAAAAAAAACAACAAACATAACCTGCAGCGTAATTAAAAATTTATCCCTTTTCATTGACATGCACCTTCCTTTTGATGAAGACCCTTAATGACAGTCCAGATAAGCGTTTCAGTAGACATTCTCCAAAACCATTCAACTCGAAAAGTATGGGGAAGGTCCTAATAATATACCCGTGTGTACGGAACCATGGATATTGAGTTCTCCTGACTGCAGCCATGGATATGGACTTATCCTGACTGTGGCCATCGATATGGAGTTATCCTGACTGCGCACTGCTGAGTGTTTTCATAAACGAAAGGTTACAATTCTGTAAGTGCAGTCATAAGTCTATTACTAATAGTAATAGACTTGTCGTACCTTCCACTCCAGGTTTTGTTCATAATAGCACGCCATAGTTTTTGGAGTACAATGGTTTGGAGAACATTTACTGATCTGCTGTTATGGTTCTGGATTATTACTGAGAGACTTCATGAGAGAAATGTTATTCAGTAAGCTTTCAACTTGAACAGATGCGTCGGTGTTTTTTTCCCGCTCGGCGTACCCTCACGATTGTGTTCATACAGCGAGTGTAGTCTTCTGTTCGTATGGAGGGATGATGTCCTGGGTGACATGCAGTGTGTTCTGTGCTGTGTCCTACTTCCACACCAAACTATAAGTAAAGCTATCATCAGTATGGCCTAAAATTGTAAGAAAGATGTTTGTCAAAAGAAAGAGAAAAACGCACAAATGTGAATGAAGAGTTTAATGGATGGGGTGTTTTTTTAAGTGGTTTAGAGTTGTGCATTTTTGTTCTAAATGATTGCATGGGAGCGCATGACATACATGTGTGCGTGAAGGCGTCTCAGCACCAAAACATGTCTGACGGTTGCAAGCAAGTGTCGCTTTTCTTTTCTATATGACTCTTATGTGTTAGCGAATCGAGACGAATGCGTTCATTAAATTGGTAACAAAATTATGGCTTTTGGTCACAGAGTAATATTGTCTGTAAACTCCATCACAGAATTCAGCGGAAGAAACGTTGACATCACAGTATATCTTGATAATATTATTTGTTTACATCAACAACCAAATTATGGCTTTTGGTCGTATACAATCATTTTTAGACAGACCTGATCACTCCCATTCTCAAACTGTTAGATTCATAGTCACCTCAAGCTTTGCTCTCGTTGAACATGAACCAAACAGTTTGAAACTGGGAGTCGCCCGGTCTGCTTATAGAAATGATAGTATACGAACACTCCACTTCTATTTTACAAGTGTATTATCACTGCCTGTACATATCACATATTATTATTGTCTATAGATACATGACTTAGCAAAAGATATTAATACTCATACACTCATTGTAAAACATTAGATTAGATTACATTTTTAGGTACTCTCCTGTCTCCTAGTGTGAGTCTTGTAAGCAGCTGTTATTGCACAGCGGATAAATGAGTACCTCTGTGTGTGTGTGTAGACATGATGAGTGGAAGAAACATACAGTTTGAGAAAACCTTGCAGGTTCAAAAGCCAACCCTTTTCTCACGTTAGAATTGGGTTGTTGATATGTGTGATCCTTACTGGGGCTTTGCCATTCTTAATGTTTTTGTCTTTTTTTTTTATCTCTTTTTATGTAACTGGACACGGGAGCTCCAGCCCAGGATTGGAAGGGGATAAATGAATACTTGTAGCTCTGTGTATGTGGAAGCATCAATCTACCACTTCTGTCACTGACACCGACTCGAGTCAAATTCATATCTTAAAGGATGAGTTGTCGTTCAGTATGCTTTTTTGCCTTGTACATCGGTCATCTGTAATAGATTGAGTCAAAGTGTCTTGGACTTTTGCCTATCACCCTCTCAGCATTTTTGATCGACTTATCTACCCTCACTCTTTCTTGTGCAGCAATATTCCCTTTGCACCAGAACTACGTTCAGCAGCTAGATTAGTGTACCTAGACATGAAGAGGGAAAAATGCATACATTTTGAGAAAATATTGCAGGTACAAATGCCAACCCTTTACTCTCGTTAGAATTGGGTTGTTGATATGTGTGATCCTTGGGGGCTTTGCCATTCTTAATGTTTTTTTTTGTTTTTTTTTATTTCTCTTTTTATGTAGCTGATCAGGACCAAAAAGGTGACTGCCAAGCGTGTGAAATGCAAAGAAGTACCCAAAGGAGAAAGAAACACGCTTAGAAAAAACGGTACAACACAATTTATTAATATTTCGGGTAAATACCCTTTGTCAAAATAGACAAACAGAGACACTAGCCGCTACTTATCTTCATATGCCGAAGGAATGTGGCAACTGAAGGTGACGTAAAAATAAAAAGAAAAGAAAAGGAAGAACAAAAGTAAAAATGACGTCAAAGAAAAAAATCGTAAGAGAAAGACTGCGAGAGAAACTTAACACGAGAGAGACAAGAGTGTGTGTAAGCGCGCGCAGGAGCGAGCAAAAGTAAATGCGCGTGTGTGAGGCTGGGGAGAGAGAGAGATGAATATGAAAGATTAACTTTGTTGACCTTGCCTGTGTCTTTTTTATCTGCTAACTGTCATTTACCTTACCGAGTCGCTTCTGTATGACTACTCACTAACCAGATAGGTGAGGCTGGCGCTGATTGGTATGTACTTTGTGACTCCCATGGGGACTTTTTTAGCGCTGGCCGTACGTTAAGTTGGATCCCTTGCCCTTCCCTGTCGGGCGCCTGGTCGCCGGTCCTTGGATTTATGCGCGGGTGTGGGGGGCGATCGTGTGCATTCCCATGGGGATGTATGTGGTCGTCTTGTTGGCATGCCTGTGTGTTCGTCCGTGGGCTGGTGGGTGCCTGTTGGGTGGGGCTGGTGGCTCTGGTTGTTTGCCTTCCACCTCCCCCCCCCCCTTTTTTCTCTATCTCCTCTCTCTCTCTCTCTCTCTCTCTCCCCCTCCCCTCCCCCCCCCCCTCTCTCTCTCTCTCTCTCTCTCTCTTCCCCCCTTTCCTCCGCCCCTTTTGTCTTTCTCTCCCCCCGCACCCGGGGTTTTTTTGGGTTTTTTTTAGTTACCCTTGAACATGGTTTCACAACTACCTACTCTCCTCTTATACCATTATTCTCTCACTGAATTTGATTATTTGCTTTGTTTCATTGATATTCCTTGTTGTGTACCATGCTAAATGCTGGGGTTTTTTTCCCGGGGTCCTCCCGTTTTTCCCCGAGGTAGTCCTCAACTTGATGGTGATATAAAGTTTGCCTTCAGGTTGGTGTTTAGCAGGCTTTGTGTATTAGACCTCTCTCCCTCCCCTCTCTCTCTCTCTTTTTCTCTCTCTCTCTCTCCCCCCCCCCCCCTCTGTCTCTCTCTCTGTCTCTCTCTGTCTGTCTCTCTCTCTCTCTCTCTCTCTCGCTGTCTCTCTCTTCTCTCTCTCTCTCTCTCTCTTCGCCGCCCCCCCTCCCCCCCCCCCCCCGGGCACACACGCGCATTTACTTTTGCTCGCTCCTGCGCGCGCTTACACACACTCTTGTCTCTCTCGTGTTTACTTTCTCTCAGATTCTTTCTCTTACGATTTCTGTTTCTTTGACGTCATTTTTACTTTTGTTTTTTCTTTTCTTTTTATTTTTTATTTTTACGTCACCTTCAGTTGCCACATTCCTTCTGCATATGAAGATAAGTAGCGGCTAATGTCTCTGTTTGTTTCCCACCCGGGTCTGCCCTGGGGGACTTGGGTGGGGTTAGGTATTTTTTTAGTTTCCAGGGTCACCCTGGTCAGCCCCACAGGGTGGGTTTTTCTCTCTATTCTGAGGCATGTGTTTCTGTCTACCCTACCCGGGTCTGCCCTGGGGGACTTGGGTGGGGTTAGGTATTTTTTAGTTCCCAGGGTCATCCTGGTCAGCCCCACAGGGTGGGTTTTTCTCTTTTCTGGGGCATGTGTTTCTGTCTACCCTTTGTACATTCACCTGTATTTGCCTTTTTAAAACTCTCCCTACTGTCTGCACTGCCTGTAGCTCTTGATATTGGATGTGTGTTGCTAAATGGTCTTAGCTTTATTTAGGCCCCATGTGTTAGGCTTATTTAATGTATTTGGCCGGCTGGCGACATACATTCAATGTTCTGTTTATTTTATTTTTTTCACAAGCAGTGCAGGCACGTCCTGAGAAAGCCTTGTTGCTGTCGGGACGTTAAGCAATGTACAATCAATCAATCAATCTGTCTACCCTTTGTCCATTCACCTGTATTTGCCTTTTTAAAACTCTCCCTACTGTCTGCACTGCCTGTAGCTCTTGATATTGGATGTGTGTTGCTAAATGGTCTTAGCTTTATTTAGGCCCCATGTCTTAGGTTTATTTAATGTATTTGACCGGCAGGCGACATACATTCAATGTTCTGTTTAGTTGGGTTTTTTTTACAAGCAGTGCAGGCACGTCCTGAGAAAACCTTTTTGCTGTCGGGACGTTAAGCAATGTACAATCAATCTCTGTTTGTCTAGTTTGACAAAGGGTATTTACCCGAAATATTAATAAATTGTGTTGTACCGTTTTTTCTAAGCGTGTTTCTTTCTCCGTTGGGTACTTCTTTTTATGTAGCTGGAAACGGGAGCTGCAGCCCTGGATTGGAAGTGCTTGACAAACAACAGTGAACACGCCTGTGATGTGTACATCTTGGGGCATGTTGGTGTGAAAAGAAATGATGCTTCATAATTGTGTTGACTTAATAATGGTTGCAGCTTTACGTTTGGTTGTACTTATTAACATTTTGCTTGATACGATTTTGTACAAATTGCCTATCTTTGTGTATGTGTGCACACTACTAGGAAAACAGTTTTGCATCATTAGAACAATGTTGTCGCTGTAGCCACAGCGGTTGTTGATTCCATAAGCTGAACGTTTGAGCTATCCTGATAAGTTTATAATAAATATGCTAGGTATATACAGTTGTGTGGCTCATCAGCCTGTATTTTGTTGTCTATGAAAACCGTGTAAAGCCATATTTTGACAAAAGATGTTTTTTTTCTAAAATACTATTCACAATTGTAAACCCAAAATTGCTACAGAGATATCTGACGGGAAGACCTTCTATGCACACTAATTTGATTGATCCGTCGGAAAGGTCAAAGGTCACGAGAGCTCAGAAAATAGTTTCGACAAAAGGTGCTTTTTGCTCAAATACTATTCAAACTTTCATTTGGTACAGAGATACCTGATGGTAAGACCTATGCATATTAATTTGGATGACCCCTTGGAAAGGTTAAGGGTGACAAGGCTGGAAAAATGAATGTGTATAAAATGCAAATTTTTGATACAATTGTAGGTATTGTGCACATTTTTACTATTTTTTCCACCAAATTTATCACAAAGATACCTGATGAGACCTTCCTATGTATACTAATTTAGTCGAGTCGACACAAAGGTCAAGGGTCACTGGGTTGCATTTGAAGATTTACGTTAAAATGCTGCTTTTTTTTTTTTTTTTGTAAACATGACCTACTTCGCGTCCTAACGTCGCATGTTTTTTTTTGGGTAGGAACAGCCTGTTCTACACGCATTATTTTAATAACTCATATTTTTGTCTGGTACATGTTTTTAGTTGTGTAATCATGCGCAGTATGCTGAACATAAACATATCACTGAAATATACATGTGTTCGTTGGTTCTGTTCTGTTCGATATTATTTTCAAAGCAGTTTCTTGAAGCTGCTTTGTGCCACGCACTGTTGTTTACACCCACCATCATTATCTCACATCTGCCTAGCCACCAGCACTGTTGTTTACATCCACCATCATTGTCTCACATCTGCCTAGCCACCAGCACTGTTCCTAACATTAACCCTTTTAACCCCATGGGTCTCTTCCAAATTTTGGAGGTGACCCCTAATGGCTATGTACCAATTGAAGTAGAGGATCAACCCTGATAATTCAAGGGTAGTGCCAGATTAGCTTTGCACCAAGCTAATCTAGCACTACCCTTGAATTATCAGGGTCAATCCATTTCTTGCTTTAGGGCATTGGGGTTAAATGGGTTAACAAACCACATAGTGGGATAAAAGTAGCACCAAGAGCTTTTGCCATTTGTTTCTTTGATATGTGCATAACGCAAAACATTAATCTGGTGTTAATGTTGTTGAAATACATTCCCAGGAACTATGTACACAACACGAAACATTGATCTGGTGGTATTGTGTGTAATTGCAGTCCCCAGGAGCAGAGCAACCCGCATGGGCCACCATTTCCAAACATCACCCATATGTTTAAGATAGACACTGTATATGACGCTGCAGGGTTCGTTAGACTTCAGTGTTTGTCGTCAAATTTTTCACCGAGTTGTTCAACTTGAGTGCTGCTTTTCTCTGCAGTACAAACTTTATTTTCAGAACACACAACATTCTTCTAAGATATTAAAAGCCATGTTGAAACGGACAAAGGTACCAATACAATGTTTTCTAACCGGCATGCCAGCTTTTACTGACGCCTAATATGAATCTCTCAAATGCCTGGAGGCCGAGGGAGGGACAGTAATACATGGCGACGTCTGTAATCACACACGAAAGCAGCTATAATTTGGGATGTATTTTTCTGTAGCAGATTTTTCCTTCACTGAAGGAATTTGTACACAAATAACTTTCATAACTTCAAGTTGAACAAATTCATTGCATTCTACTAAGTCGCCCGTTTTCATCCTAGTAAAGCCAGACGCACCCCTCCAAACAAATTGATATTGCAGTAATAAGTGCATGCACTTTTTACTTCTATACCACCAGTAATGATCAACAAAGAAACAAGGGAGACATTTTGTGTTTATCCTCCTCAATTGTTAAGTGTTTGGCTGTAATCATGTAACAATTCAAGAAGTATGACACGATGGAGGCATTAAAGCGGTCTGCTCTAGGGTTACAGATGAAACGGTTTCTTAATGTTGTCGGAGACTTTTGTTTTCACAAGTCCATGTGAGTATGCACACCGGGTCTTTTAGCGGCCCTGGTAAACGTGGGAAGTTTCCTATGTCCAAGGGAGAACGGCTGAGGATGGGAGCAGAGAAGTATTTCATTATATTCATACTTGAAAATAGGCTCTTTGTTGTAAGACAAACTGAGAACATTTAAATACAAAGTAGGTTATGCCGATAATAATAATACCGGTTATTATATAGGCGCTTTACCCAATTCGGCGCCATGAACTCGGAACGGCCCAGTACGCACGCTCAGGTGACTAGTGACACGCAATCACTCTGAAGACAAACACGGTTAAATTCTAGACAAAAACAGGACATTCATCTTGTGCGACTGAGGGGTTAGCTGAGGTTTTAAAAATTTTAATCTCTTTTATTTTAAATTTATAAAGTGGCCTGAACTGGTTAAAAAGTTTTGGTGGAGGAAGAGCCGTAGAAATAACCCCCGACGCCGGGGTCCGCCTAAATTACGGAGAAAAAAAGTCGGCGATGCCGCCGAACCTCACACCTTTAGCATTAATTGGCAGACGCCTTTACCACTGTGGCACGGACCGCCCCACCCCTTTACGGCAGGCTTTTACTATGACAGGTCCTATTTTACCTCGCCTCTTCCCACATGCATTTTACCTTACCCCGCACTCCCCCTTCCCCATTGATTGCGCAGCTCAGAACCCCGGCCATACCTTCCCCTGCAGCCACTGCGGTCGAACCTGCCTGTCTCGGATTGGCCTCCGCAGCCACGAACAAGCCTGCAGACGTCGTGGGCAACTCCTATAAAATCTTCGTTCGCGAAGTCAAGCCAAGATATATATATCTGTCACTACTCAGTACTTTCTTACACCATCATATTGTACTGGGAAAAAAATATCTATATATATCTATATATATCTATATATATATCTATATATATATATATATATCTATATATATATATATATATATATATATATATATATATATATATATATATATATATATATATATATATATATATATATATCTATATCTATATCTATATCTATATCTATATATATATATATATAGATATTTTTTTCCCAGTACAATATGATGGTGTAAGAAAGTACTGAGTAGTAAGTATGCCCAAACATTTTGCGATAGCAGGGATATGGGGAGAGTATTGAGAAATGAACAGGAAAATCCATGCAACATTCTGTAAGGCCTTACATTTTTTTAAGCAATATTACTTATATCCAATTGTGATGGTGCTGACGAGATAGTTCTTCACTAATTAATGCACACTTTAAGAATTGTTGTGAAGATAGTATATATCTGCCTTTTTTTTTTATAGCTCCCCTACCCCCTAAACTGAAAAAAATATTTAAATTAGCTTTTTGTTACACATCCTCAAGCATTTAAAGAAAATACAAATAAATTTAATATTTTGAGTGATACAATGTGCACATTTGTTCAAAACGCAAATTGTGAAATTGGGGGTGGGGGGGGGGGTGGGGAGAAGAGTTAACACTACTTCAGCCTAAATTACTAAATTAATTACTATTTCTTAATCCCAACACTGTCCTTAACTCTGCGTCCGAAACAAAATAAAGGTATAATCGTGATTTAAATTGCTCCAAACGTAGCCTAACCAGAAAATTTAAAACCAACTTATTAATTGTTTGTTTAAAGTATTAAATGTAAATAATCACATATAATCGGATAGCTAAGCGAGCGATCAGTGCGCATGCGTGATAACAGCTGGCGCACAAGGCCTCCGCCGCATTGAAAGTCTGCCCGTCTAAAGCACGGAAAGGGCACTCGCGCAGTCAGTGGGCGGGCCGGTTTGGCGAGAGAAGGTGGTGCTCCGAGCTAGCTCAGCCGTGCCGGTGGTTCTCAGTCGATCTACCGCAAGACTTGGCATAACTGCCCGGTCAGTCAGTAACAGTACGGTGGTCATTCAGTCGGCCCTGCTCGACGGCTTTGGAGTGTGGGAAAGTCGGTGTGTGATCTACCTAGTGTGCAGTGCGGGTCTGTGTTGTCTCACTACAGCGTTAACTATGGAGCATTTATAGTCTGCGTGGCCGAACCACCGATGGCCCGCAAAGTGAACCGGGCTTTTGAGGATCCGGTGTTTCTCAGTGTCACGACACGCCTGACGGAGTCAGGGCGCCGTGGACAATATGAGTGCAGACACTCGAGAAAACCCACCCACTCTAAATAAATAACGCAACGCCAGTGATAAACAACAAACAAATCCTTTATTACCTACCCTTACTCTAACTCCCACCCCGACCCACTAACGCCCCACACACTCACACATACCCACACATGCACTCATAACGTATTAACACTTAAAAAAGATTAACATATAAAAAATGACTAACAAGTGAAAATGACTAACAGGTGAATATGACTAACAGGTGAATATGACTAACAGATGAATATGACTAACAGGTGATAATGACTAATATGTGAATATGACTAACAGGTGATAATGACTAACAGACGAATATGACTAACAGGTGAATATGACTAACAGGTGATAATGACTAATATGGCCAACGGCTATACAAGGCGGGTAACTTTGTCTCTGTACAGTGTCCTCTGTCCCACACTAGACAGGGTGGCTCATAACGTACGAGTACTACCCCTGCACCACAGAGCACCGTAGCCGCGCTTGCCCACGCACGCCTGTGACCGACGCTCAGAACGTAGAATCAGCCTGCTGTAGCCCAACGTACTTGTCCAACAGGACCGGCTAGCGAAGGCGTTCCGACTCCCGATGATGCGTCACCGTTGGTCGTGGATGATGAGATCGAAGAACGAAATCTTCGAAGCCAATGATCGAAGCCAGTGATCGAAGCCAGTGCACTGGAAAAGGGCGCATTGTCAGTCAAAGTGCCAACACAGTTAATTCTGGCCTATTTGACACGCACCTACTCACAAACCACGTGAGTTGTGTCTCGTCTCACCCTAATACCTGCCTTGGCCATATTAAATATACAATCATGGATATGAAAGCTTCCTATGTACATTCAACATTCACCAGGTCTGCACTATTCTATTACACTAGCATTAAGCTAGCACAACCACTTTTGTATAATAACATTGCCACTGCTAAAACCAACATTATCAAAATATCCAGATGTACATACAAAGATATGAAATAATCACCAGCAACCACCCAACGTGACAATCTTATTACATTACATCTAGGACTTAATACCAATATATATTTGAAAGGATACCCACTTTAATTCATTTTACAACATGGCCCTTTAAATATACTCACTCGGCGACAGCCGAACATAAACTAAATCCGACACCCACCACATTACAACCCAACCTAAAAAACATGGTTAAAGACTCAATTAAAACATCACTAAAAAACTAGACGAACATACCCTTCCGCCCCTATGTACACATTCACACACCCGAGAGCACAGCAGCTAACTGAGGAACATGGCATGAATAAATACCTGTCACTGGTGAGTCCTCCGGCAGGACGAGACAAACAAGACGAAGACGAACCGGAGGGGTCTTCTGGTGAGTAGCAGCCGTGGTCGCAAGTCTCTCGGGACACCCACACCCAGGAACACTGGCCGTGGTCTTGCAGGGAGGGTAAAAGAACCCTCACACAGTTTGTCAAGGGCTCCAAACGAGGCCGCACCCTGACCCAGACTCTCACTTCGCTGGCTAACTCCGCTGACTGACTAATATCCTACTGCTACCTCGCAGGTTAACTTTGCTTCTGAACACTGTTCGGTTTAAAGCTACTTGGCTAAAGCGTGCAACCGCTGTACTCGCTCACTGTTAAGCTTGCTGCACGGGCTTTACGATTACGCTCACACTACGTTTATTAACTTCCCTAAACTAAGGCTATGTACAGAATTCGGCGATCTACATTTATTAACAGAAAAACGACTTGGCGAAAAAAATAAAACAACATGTCACATCCGTTACGTGACACTCAGAGACAATCGTGTGTTGCAGAACTTACTTTTGACTGAGGATAAATACATACCTACAGCCTGCTACTTCAACTGTGTGCAAAAGGATATACAGCCTTACATGCGGAAAATGGTCGCGGAGTGGATGGCTGAGGTAAGAAGTGTCAGAATTTTCGTTGTACCATACTCAGACTTTGGCAGATGTCTCCCAGAAATACATCGATTTTTCGCACGACAACTGTGCAGGGAGATTTAGAATGTATTGGCTCAAATACCTTATTTCGTTGAAAAAGTTGGTGAAAATTCAAACACGATATTTATTTCGATTTTTTTTCGGAGCAAAATTCGGGCGCGCATTCCAATGGTTTTCAACCATGTCCCATATTGCGGTATGCACATTTCATGACAATTTTCCACGAACCCCCACAATATTGGCAACAGCTTCAAGTGCACAAATTCCCCTACGTTTCGGTGCTTCTTTTGTAACAATCGGAAAGTATTTGGATAAAATATCGAATTTTCCCAGATTGGTCAGTTCTGCGGTGGGCAGCTTGCCAACACAGTGCTGTGGTGTCCTTGAGGCCTTGTGAAGTTCTGGGGTGGAATGTTACAAATTTTTTTTTTTTTTATACAATACAATACAACTTTATTGTCTGTTCGAGTCAAGGCACGACAGAAATTTGCCTTTCGGCTCGTCATGAAACAACAATATAAGACATTAACAAGTTTACGCTACAAGTTTACGCGGGGCGGTCCGTGGCGCAGTGGTTAAGGCGCCTGCCACCAATGCCAAAGGTGCGCGGTTCGATACCGGGTTCCGGCGTTGGACTTTTCTCCTCTGGTAAGTGTCACCCTTACTATTCGGGCGGACCGTCGGGGGTTCTTACTCCGGTTCTTCCACCCCCACACCCACACTTTGGTACCGGTCTCAGGCCACTTTACAAATTTCAAATACAAGCGATCAAAAAATCTCTGTAACTTCAGTAGCTGACTGGCCCTTCGTTTGTCTTGTACTGTGTTTCAACTTTGTACTGTGTTTGTCTTAAAGCTGAGAAACAGTCAAAAAACTCCAAAAAACTCCGCCCCGCACGTGTTTTAAAAAAACTTTGCAGGACCCAGCGAGGGCCCTGTCAGTCTTCGTGAACGTTCGGCTAACTTCGGCAAACCGGTTTGCAACTCAGTTGATTGAGTTTTGAACTGCGTTTGTCGTGCTGGCAAAACTCCCGTGAAAAAGACAGGCCACTTCCTGTATGCAGCGAGTGCGCACCGTGATCACTGATCTAAACCAGCGATATTTTTACTGATATCAACAGTAGCAGACGACACTCGACCACCCGACGGACAGGGGTCCTACTAAAACCCGGAATAACCCGGAATAACCTGTCCTAAGCTAAAATAACCATATCTATAACTATTATTGCGTACCTAAACACAAAATAATCATGTGTTAGAAGTTTGGTTAACATTAAAGTTGATTTAGTTGTACTAGTAAGCCGTTTTCCACTGCCGTTGACACGTCGATTACTTCCCTTGCTACAAACCCACCCGGGTCTGCCCTGGGGGACTTGGGTGGGGTTAGGTATTTTTTAGTTCCCAGGGTTACCCTGGTCAGCCCCACAGGGTGGGGTTTTCTCTCTATTCTGGGGCATGTGTTTCTGTCTACCCTTTGTCCATTCACCTGTATTTGCCTTTTTAAAACTCTCCCTATTGTCTGCACTGCCTGTAGCTCTTGATATTGGATGTGTGTTGCTAAATGGTCTTAGCTTTATTTAGGCCCCATGTGTTAGGTTTATTTAATGTATTTGACCGGCTGGCGACATACATTCAATGTTCTGTTGTTTTTTTTTTTTTCACAAGCAGTGCAGGCACGTCCTGAGAAAGCCTTGTTGCTGTCGGGACGTTAAGCAATGTAATCAATCAATCAATACTTCCCTTGCTACGCGATCGCGATGTCCGAAACCAGTCGAAATAACCTCTCCTAAGCCCAAATTACCCCATAAACACATATTATTGAGTACTTAAAGTAGCAATATTCATATATTTGAGGTTGTAGGTGCCGTAAAAGTTGTTTATTTAGCGTTAGAAAGCTTCGAAGGACTTGTTCTTTGAGCCTCTTGTTCTATGCCTATCTTCGCCCTACGCGCATTCGCCCACACCGTTCGTCCCAATCACA
>BTPG01000004.1:4080417-4089649 GCA_036245525.1 Semisulcospira habei
ACCTGACTCCTGCCGGTACCAGAACACTGGCACTCAACATCAGGTTTGCTGGAGTGCCGCGCCGTGCACCAGGTGACGGACCCATCGTAGATCGCCGCAACCAGCAGCATCAACAGCAGGATGACTGGTCTCATCAACACCATCACAACCAGTCGGGCAGTGGCAGAGGGCCAAAGTTTACGCACGTCCACTACTCCCAACCCAGCCTCTCCCAACATCACTCCCAGACAAATTGCCCCTCTACCAGCCACCCTCTATCCCCTAGTTCCCAGGCCAGCCACTTGCCTGCAAACTATGCCAGCCCCAGCCACTCCATGTCCAACCGTGTGCAACCTGGCCATCCCTCTGCGTACTGTCCTCAGCCAGGTCACGCCAAGCCATTTACAGTGACGGAGGAAGAGTTTCCCCGCATGCCGCCCCCGCCTCAGGACAACTCGAGAATCAACAGCGCTCTCCAGGCTCTGGCCACTCCTAAAACCGCAAGTACCCCGGCCAGGGGGTGGGAGACCCCTGCAGCTATCCCCGGAGGCAACGACTCGCAGGTAATGCGCGTACTGGCGCAGCTGCTTCAGCCATTTATCCAGGGGTATATCAGTCAACAAACAGGTTGTTAGTTCATTGTTTAAAAAACAACATGTTTACAGCAACAACAAAACAAAAACAACAACGATCGGTGGTGTTTCGTCGTTCCATTAATTCTAGCGATTGACAGTTCATTTCTGATTCTATTCCTTGATAAACGTGTGTATTTGACACCGCTATTACTTTACTTGTAGGCATTCGTTCGGGACTGTGCCTGTGGACTTTTATTTTATGTATTTGTATTTCTGACTGTTCAAGAACTCTTGGTAGCTTGTGGACAGTGCGCAGTAAGCAAAACTTTTGGTGATCAATGTGCCACTGTAGTGTTATGTATTTTGCGATGACCAAGAACAGTTACGATCATCATTTTCTGTGTCGTTCGTTCGTTCGTCGTGGATAAAGTCTCTCCGAGACTAGAATATCATTGATCCGTTAGTTTACTACTGTGTCGGAGTACTCTGTGTGTTTTATACGAGGTCAGTCAGTGCTTGTTCGAATACCAGCAGACTATCAGCGTGAAGGAAACTCGATTAAATCAAGACGATTCAATCAAGCTTCAATTTACCAGTGATAACTGTGTCTCCGCTTTACTTCGCTGAGCAGTATCGAGTTGAAAGCGGATTACCAAGCCCCGGCCAGTATTGTGCTCGTGTGCGGCTGATACGCCTAACTGAACTTGCTATCGGGACTTTGATGTTCGAGCAGTTGCATTATTTCCCTGCCGACGAGTCTGCTAAATCATTTCATTGTGTCTTATCCATTTACCAGCTTTATATATACATAGGCATTTGTGCTGTTTCATTTAATAATCTCAACGTATACTTCCTTCTTTTGACATTTTACTTTGTAGTTGTTGTTGTTTGTTCTGTACAAATTTGCCTTACTCCGTAATAGACATAAATTTGAAAGTTATGCGAATAGGGCATCTCAATGTTTTTCATTTGTACAATAAACTAACCGATATATCTGTCTACATTAGCAATCCCACACCGTTTCATTTATTTGGGCTTAGTGAGACGCGCCTTAGCTCGTGTGTGAGTGATGAAGCCATTAGTATTCCTAATTTTTCCTTGACTAGGAGAGACCCCTCGTCCCCAGGTCAAACAGGCATCGCTGTCTACATTCACAACTCCATTCAGCATTTAGTCCATAGACGCTTGGACTTGGAAACAGCAGACGTAGAGTGTTTGTGGTTGGAAGTGAAATGCCCTAAATCGACACCGCTACTAGTTGGATTCCTTTACAGAAACCCTGCCGCCACTTTTGAATGGTATGACCATTTTAGTCAGATCCTTGATAGAGCGTGCAAAAGAAAGGCTGACCTTCTTCTCATGGGAGATTTTAATATAGACTTCCTTAAGAATCACACTGCGTGGGATACAATATCTTCATTGTTTGGTCTAGTCCAGTTAGTAAAATCGCCCACCAGAATTACTCAGAATACGTCCTCACTTATAGACCACATATACACTAATAAACCCAAAGCCGTCTATAATGTTGAGGTTTCAAATCTAAGTGTTAGTGATCACTATCCAGTTGTTTGTTCATGGTCAAAAAAGATTCCGAAAGCAAAGAAGAACGGCCATACAACCATAACATATCGATCATTCAAGAACTTTAACCATAATAAATTCCTATTTGATTTAAATAATACTCCGTTCAACGATGTACTTCTCTCCAATGACCCGGACACTGCCCTTTCTATTTGGTACACTCTTTTTCTAACTGTATTAAACAAACACGCACCCCTTCGTGAGAGAAGGGTTAAATCAAACACTCTTCCTCCATGGTTAACCCCAGAAATAATGCAAGCGATGGCGCTCAGAGATGATCTGCGTAGTCGAAAACTATTTCCTGAATTCAAGCAACAACGTAACCGTGTTAAGTACATGATCAGAGAGGCAAGGAAAAGGTTAATCCGTGACACAGTAAAAGACAGTAAGGATACTTCCACTATCTGGCGCCTATTAAACACTCTAACTAAAGGCTGCCCTGGCACTTCAACAACCATTCCCAGCAGTCTTACTGCAGAAACTTTTAATAATCATTTTCTTTCAGTCGCTGAAACTCTAAATGCCTCAATTAATAGCAGTAAGTATGAATGTTCTAATTTGCTTTCTGAATTCTGTAAACACAGAACAGAGGACACAGACCCCTTCAGCATTCCCTTGCTATCAGTTCATGAGGTGGGTTTGCTCATTAGTAAACTACCAAATAAAAAGTCTTCGGGGCCTGATGACATCAGCCCCCAAATACTTAAGTTATCCCTGCCGTACATAGTAGAGTCTATTACGTACATTTACAACCTTTGTATCAAGCAACATACTTTCCCTAACAAACTAAAATACGCTAAAGTCATTCCACTTCCAAAAACTAAAGATCGTTCTGACCCTAACAACTATCGACCGATTTCATTATTATCAGTTCTATCAAAGCCGCTTGAAAGGCATGTCCACAAACACCTGCTTGCCTACTTAGAAAACCGCAAGCTCCTGCACCCCTTTCAATCCGGATTTCGCCCACAACACTCGTGCCACACTGCACTCACGCGCCTCGTTGACGCATGGCTCCATGGAATGAACAAATCCCAGATAACAGGTGTCGTTTACTTAGACTTTAAAAAGGCCTTTGACCTAATCAATCACACCACTCTAATGACAAAGATTCAGAAATACTTGAATAGTACAGAAGTAGTTGCATTTTTTAAATCATACCTAACTGATCGTAAACAAAAAGTTCTAGTGAATGGATCTTACTCTTCTCTAAAAGATATAAAGTATGGAGTTCCCCAAGGATCCGTGCTTGGTCCCTTATTATTTTGTCTATTCATCAATGACCTGCCACTTCATATAACTTGCAAGAACGTACATTGTGATCTTTTTGCTGATGACACTTCCATTCATATGACTAACAAAGATATACAAGTAATTTCTTCCAACTTGCAGCATAGTCTTGATGAAGTGTCTGAATGGTGTCACAGGAATTCTATGATTGTTCATCCAATTAAAACCAAATCTATGATAATCGCCACTCGTCAAAAACACCAGTTAGCACCCCTGTTACTTAACCTTTTATTAAAGGGCAGGCAAATAGAACACGTTAATGAACACCGCCTACTAGGGATTACAATTGACAGTCAGCTTAAGTGGAAGGCTCATACGGACACTCTATGCAGAACGGTAGCCAAAAATCTTTTCATGTTGTCCAAACTGAAATATTACACCGACTCGGACACGCGCAAACTATTCTATAATGCTCACATACGTTCTCATATTGATTACGCGTCAACGGTGTGGGATGGATGCAGTGAAGTCCACTTGAAGAGACTCAACTCGTTACACAGAAGGGCAGCAAAGTTAATCCTTCCTGACCCACGACTCACAACAGAAGAAAAACTCGCCAAAATAGGATTTCTGCCGCTGCAAGACCACTTCAAATACAATAAGGCTATTATGTTCAAAGTGTGGAAACAGAAAATACCAGAATATATCACAACTCTTTTCTCTAAGTCGGAATCTAGGCTTGGTAATATTAGGCAACTTTTCTTAGTCCCCAAAACAAGAATTGATATATACAAATCTAGTTTGTCATTCGCGGGAACGCAGACTTGGAACACGCTTCCTGATTATGTAAAATCCGCTTCCTCTCTAGCCCGTTTCAAAATCAGTCTCTTCAAGTACTTCTCGAAGCAGTCATAATCATTTCGTTGTGAAATATATACTGCCCTGTAACCCTGATTATGTATTCTCCCAATTACAAACTCTGTGTGTGATGGTGTGTGTGTGTGTGTGTGTGTGTGTGTGTGTGTGTGTGTGTGTGTGTGTGTGTGTGTCAGTTTAGGTGTGTGAGATTGTCATGGGACTTTCTTTCCCTAAACTAGCAATGTTTTTGTCAGTTTCATTTACATTTAACTATATACTTAGTTTTTTTTGTATTTTGTCTCGTAGTTTTGTAGCAACGGCAGGTTTGAAAAATGGCTATGTCTGTGACGATGTCAATGCCTCAACCGTTGATAAATAAAGCTTCATTGAATCATTGAATCATTGAATCTCTCTCGCGCGCGCACTCTCGCCCTCTCCCTCTTTCGCGTACTCCCTCTCGCGCTCGCTCTCGCTAGCTTGTTCGTTCGCTCGCTGGATTGCTCTTTCTTGCCCGCTCGCTCTCTCTCTCTCTCTCTCTCTCTCGTTCTGTCTCTCGCTCGCTCGCTCTGTCTCTCGCTCGCCCGCTCTGTATCTCTCTCTCACTCGCTCGCTCTCTCTCGCCCTCTCTCTCTCTCTCCCTCGCTCGCTCCCGCTCGCTCGGTCTCTCTCGCTCGTTCTCTCTCGCTCGCTTGCTATCTCTCTCGCTCTCTCTCTCTCTCTCTCGTTCGCTCTCTCTCTCTCTCTCTCTCGCTCGCTCTCTCTCTCTCGGCTCTCTCTCTCGCACTCTCGCTCGCTTGCTCTCTCTCTTGCTCGCTCGCTCGCTCGCTCGCATGCTTGCTCGCCTCTCGCTCGCCCTCCAACTCGCCCTCTCTCTCGCGCTCTCTCTCTCTCTCGCTCTCTCTCTCGCTCTCGCGCGCGCTCTCTCTGTCTCGCGCTCTCTCTTTATCTCTCGCGCGCTCTCTCTCTCCCGCGCGCTCTCTCTCTCTCTCGCGCGCTCTCTCTCTCTCTCGCGCGCTCTCTGTCCCGAACGCTCTTGCGCTCTCTCTCTCTCTCTCTATGGCGATACAAAAAGCCTATATGTAGTACCCAAAACCAGAATAGACTTATTTAAAACCAGTCTAGCATTCTCGGGGGCGACTTTGTGGAATTCCCTTCCATCCCACACGAAGACCACTCCAACGGTATCATCTTTCAAGAAAAGTCTTTTTGAACATTTATCTTCGCAGCCATAACTATCTTCAAGCTTTGCTTTCTATACGTAGATATCATTGTTAGTAATGTACCCATTCTACTGCTGTGTATGTATAGTGCTGCTGTGTTGCTCTTTTTTTTTTTTTTTTTTTTTTTTCTTCTTTCCCCTTACCATTGCTCCAACTCCCCCAACACACCGTAGGCGTTCGTCCTATACATGTATTAATGTAATGTAATTGTTGTGTTTGTAGATGTAGCAACGGCAGATTTGAAAAATGACATTGCCTCTGGCATTGTTAATATCTTTACCGTTGTAAAATAAAGATTCATTGATTCATTGATTCTCTCTCTCTCTCTCTCTCTCTTTCAAAAGCATTTGACCTCGTCAATCATAAAACGTTAGTTCAAAAACTTAATGTCTATCAACTAAGCGCAGAAACACTTGCCTTCCTTACGTCATATCTGCATGGGCGTACGCAGTATGTCTACGTGAATGGTAAAAACTCACCTGAAGGGGTGATAGAGCACGGAGTACCACAGGGATCGATTCTTGGTCCATTATTGTTCTCTGTCTTCATAAACGACCTTCCATTACATATATCACATTCCAGTGTAACTTGCAGTCTTTTTGCAGACGATGGAACTCTGGACGTTTCGTCATCAGACGTAACATATATGGTGAAGATTCTCCAAAACAGTTTAAATGAGGTATCTGAATGGTGCAGAAATAACGCCATGATACCTAATCCCACTAAAACCAAATGCATGCTGATTACCACATGGCAAAAGCATCAGTTGAACCCCCCTCCCCTTCAACTAACACTTAACGGCCAGCCTGTGGAGCAAGTCAGAGAACAACGCATGCTTGGAATCAACTTAGACGACAAGTTGTGCTGGCAAGGCCACATTACTAAACTGTGTAAAATAGTATCCAAAAATGTATTCCTACTGTCGAAATTGAGACATTTCGCTGATGAGCCAACAAGGAAACTCTTCTACTATGCCCATATTCAGTCACATTTGGATTATGCCTCATCTATTTGGGACGGTAGTAGCGATGCTAATTTAAAAAGTCTGAACTCGCTCCACAGAAGAGCCATTAAACTCATTGTTGACAGACCCTCAGAAGTCATTAGTACTGACAATACGTTCAAGCTGTTAGACATTTTGCCACTTGAAAAACAGTTTAAGTATAATAAGTTGGTGCTCATGCGCAAAATCACCCTCTCAGAAACACCAGCCTATCTCAATAGTTTGTTCCACTTTGCTCATACGAGGTCCAGTCGAACACCAATGAACAATCTTGTTGTACCTATGCCTCGACTGGACATTTATATGTCGTCATTGTCCTATTCTGGTGCAAAGTTATGGAACTCTATTCCTGCGGATGTTAGAGCCGCGCCATCGCTTAAAACTTACAAGACCAAGCTGCTCAAACATCTAGACAAAACTTAATTTTTCAAGATGACTTTATTATTGTTGATGTGATACAAAATAATCATACACAGCAAAAATTGTCTTGCCACCACAGGTGCTGCTCACATTCACTCACTCGCTCATTCCACAATTACAATAACAGAGCTACAAAATGGACAATGACTCGGGACGGGTGAAGCCCGTCGCCAAGGCATCTAATGGCCGGCGCCAGTGGCCTCATCCCGACCCGAACCACCCTGACACAAACAGAATGCTAAGACAGCCCTAAGTCTCCTGAACACACTAGTATATGCTCTTTTGTTAAATTCCTACTTGACAAAAGCTAGTACATAAAAATACAAGTTAACAACAGAAACAAATTATCGTCGAAAGGAAAATAATCTCCCATCTAGGCAACATAAAAACAACGATCAAAGCTGCACCTGGAGGCCCGTCGCTTTAGTACAGCGCCGGTATTTAGAGGGCACTGCTCCGACAAAGTCCGTCAATACTGTGACTATTTGAAACATACAAATATCATTCTGGTATCCGTCATGAGTCGTTATATTTAGTAGTTCCCCCACCCGGGTCTGCCCTGGGGGACTTGGGTGGGGTTAGGTACTTTTTAGTTCCCAGGGTCACCCTGGTCAGCCCCACAGGGTGAGTTTTTCTCTCTATTCTGGGGCATGTGTTTCTGTCTATCTAC
Organism: Semisulcospira habei; assembly: GCA_036245525.1. Classification (NCBI taxonomy): domain Eukaryota; kingdom Metazoa; phylum Mollusca; class Gastropoda; family Semisulcospiridae; genus Semisulcospira; species Semisulcospira habei. The sequence continues at coordinate 4,087,954 of BTPG01000004.1, forward strand.
CCTTGGTCCATTCACCTGTATTTGCCTTTTTAAAACTCTCCCTACTGTCTGCACTGCCTGTAGCTCTTGATATTGGATGTGTGTTGCTAAATGGTCTTAGCTTTATTTAGGCCCCATGTGTTAGGTTTATTTAATGTATTTGACCGGCTGGCGACATACATTCAATGTTCTGTTTATTTTTTTTTTCACAAGCAGTGCAGGCACGTCCTGAGAAAGCCTTGTTGCTGTCGGGACGTTAAGCAATGTACAATCAATCAATCAGTTATATTTAGTTAAAATACCCACACACCCCACACAGTCCTGTTCACTTCACTGGCACACTGCTTGTTGGGAAATGTCTGTCAACAGCGAAGATCGGCGAGCCAGGCAGATGCTAGATAAACACGGCCGGGGAGAAGGAAATGCAGTAACTAAGAAAGTAGCAAAGCTCGCTGGTAGATGCTTAAAAAGTTAGTCAAAAAGTACATCACTGTATACTAGAAACTTGATGGCACAACACTGCCTGGAAAATAATAATTATAGACGTCGCTTGAAAGCACAGTTGACGGATTTATTTTTTATTATATTTTTATTTTTACATGTAGCACTTCATGACTTACGCGGCATTTCACGGATAGTCTGCATTCCCTTCTAACATTTCCGACTATTGCAATTTGTGTTCAAATTCTGCCTCACTGTTTTGTTACGTTTGTCAAGGGACAATAATATATGCCAGTGTAACAGCATGTCCTGGTATTCAGCCTACTGCAAGTCTTTCCATTTCCACTCAGTGACAAACACGTCTATCGATAAACTCGTTGATCCAGTTATCACGAAAATGCTTAGGTGTTTGCTAAAAATAATGTCTTTTTTTCCTGGTCCGTCTATACACGACAGCGGCAGCTACGGTAAACATGAACCGATAGTCATTTCTTGTTCAGAGATTGTTTAATGTACCCACGCGACTGTATAAAAACAAGCAATTAAAAAAAAATTCATGAATCTGCTTGAATTTTTCCTTTTCAACAACCCTTGTAGGCCAAAGAGGGTACAGTTTGGATTATGTCCATTAGTAATGAAATACTTCTTAGTGTTCATAATATGGAAAAGATATTTTCTTAACACATAAATGTTTACGGGCTTTTAATTCGCTGATTTTGTCAAAAGACATTCACTTGTGATCTACATCTGATTTCCGAACAGTGTCTATGGAGACAAACAGGTCGTTCAAACCTGACCTGTTGTCATTTGACGAAAGGCGTGTCAGATTTGACCAGAGGCTGTCCTTCAGCCAATTGCAGATGGAGATTGCGGACCTACGAGAGCAAAAGCCGCCCATTCAGAATGGATTTTGAGTCAGGATGTAATTAGTAGATGTCGCGTGATATCCCTACAGCCGACCCTACGGTCTCTCTCTCTCTCCCCCCCCCCCCACCCCCTCACTGGCCAGCCAAACGCCAGATGCATTCTCCATAAACAGTTAAACACCACTCGGCTGACCACCCACCTCCTCATCCCTCTCCCGCCCTCCAGTCACCGGCCACCCAAATACCAGATCTCATTGTCCAAAAGGAGGCAGATGTAAATGCGGGAGAGATTGTTAATTTCGCTTTATGACCCAATACCCTAAACTGGCTTGTAGACTGAAGCTCTGTTTCTATCGCTTGGTGTTGTGGGTTCGCCGATAGACTTTCTTCATGCGCGTTCAACGAACGAA
>BTPG01000004.1:4090149-4121905 GCA_036245525.1 Semisulcospira habei
ATTGCCTCCAGTTTTAGAATTGTTTTGATGTGGAGTGGTACCATGTAAACCCTGCATATACTTTTGTTGTTGCGTAAGCCCCTCGGTTTTTATTAATCTACCTTTTTGTGTCTGGTGGTGTATTCCTGTATGCCTTTCTCTGAGTCTGCTGTAAGCGTCTGCTAACCTAGCCCTTACTGTTTTACTTGTGTATCAAGCATCAGTTGTATGCCATCTGGCTATTCCACAAATCACAATAATTACTAAAGGTAATTCCTTGGTAGTAGCCGTGACGTAATTTCACTAAACACAAAGCAGACAACATTTTGAGTGTCACTGGTTTGAATAGCCTCGGTTTGTCCGACCAATCAGATGCTGTAACTAAAGTAGCTTTGCCGAAGTCTCCAATGCTCCTTTCCGACACTTTGAGAAATAAAACTTAGGGCTATTAACCCTTATCATTCGAAATACGAAATACGAATTCGTGTGTGAAATAAATTTGACTAAAATAGTTCAAGGGTAGTGCCAGAATAGTTTGACACCAAGCTATTCTGGCACCACCCTTGAACTGAAGCCATTGGTCTATATCTTTATCTGTATAGCTTGCATATGGCAGTGTACAAATTTGAAGCTTTCAGCCTCAGTATGATATGGATTAAGAAGTGGCATTACGACTATGTTTGGTCCTTGGTCCTATTACATCTGTTTCTTCACACATTGAAATATTGTTCAGCATGTAGTGGTTCCAGACGCTGTGATGACTGACAGCGATGGGGTTACATACAACAGCAGGAAACAGATCAGCCGATTGTTCAAAGTGTGGTGCTAAAATAGCTTGGTTCTTCTTTATGACCATGTCAGTTCAAGGGTGCATTAGAACAGCGTGGTCATTTAGACACAAACTACTTTGGCACTGTTTTAAACTTTCATTATTAATCTGTCTCCTGTAATGAAATGAGGTCTTCGAGCTCCCGAATTTGGGATATTTTCCTACTTACTTTTGATGCAACTTTTCATAATATCAGTTTAACCCATTTAATTTTAATCTTAATGAACCACAGCAGAAAATGAATTGACCAAGATAATCGAAGGGTAGTACCAGATTAGCTTGATGCCCGATGGTGCCACGCTAATCTGGCACTACCCTTGAGTTACCACAGTTGATCCATCTCCTACAACTGGTACTGGTACTGATGCCTCCAAAATTTGGGAAATGTGGTGTGGGATTAAATGGGTTAATTTAATCAAGTAATTTAACTTTTGCAGTTAAATTTGTCATGAAAGGCGCATAACTTGCGCTGTGTATGAATTTGAAATGGCTTGATGCTTGTGTGTGTAGCCAAGTAGTCATCCCAAAAGATTCTCACAGAATGGTCAAACAATGGTGATTTTCTTTCTAGAGATGTTTTTTCTACTCTATACGCTTCACAAAATCACAAATAAACAAAAACAGTACTAGCATAACAATACCCTCTGCTGATCTATCCCTGATTGAATCAAATGATCAGACTACATGTATAACGATTGTTAATCAAGTAAATTCTTGAAAATGAGAACAGTATACACCATTGCACAATCAGCCTACTTTCATATTAATCAAATACAAAGGCACCTTTTCGTTTAGACATAAATTACCACCCCCAAAAAAACAAATAAATAAATAAATAAATAAATAAATAAGTGAATAAATAAAATAATAATAATAAATAAATAAATAAATAAATAAATAAATAATAAATTAAAAAAAATAAAATAAATTAATAAACAATAAATAAAAAATAATTTCTAATAAATATATAAAAAAGAAGAAGAAATTACCCAAAAATAAATCACTCGCCCATCTGCAAGCGGCATGGATATATGTTATGCCTCTTGCTGAAACCACTTTGTGTCCTGGGGCAAGTTGCTTGAGCGAGCTTAGTCCTGCACCAGCCACTAAGCAAGTGGCTGGTGCAGGACTAAGCTCAGTCGCACATGCAACTGGCCCTAGTTCCGTTAACTGGAGGTCTTTGACGCTGAACTGACAATGATTTCAATAACATAACTTGCGTCCACTGTCGTGGAAGAAGTAATCGCTGAAATACAAAAGGGAAAAAAAATGTGATTGATTGATTGATTGTACATTGCTTAACGTCCCGACAGCAACAAGGCTTTCTCAGGACGTGGAAAAAAATGTGAACTCACTTGTGATTAGTGACTGCATAGACAGGGGTCGCTCGGGGAGACAGCAAAGCGTCGCAGATGGCTTGACTCATGTGTGCGGGACGGGGCCTTTCGTCCCCAACCCTCTGCTGGTGGGGCGGGAGCAGGAAAGCGTAGAGGGGAGATGGTGCCTGGCCGTGAAGATTGGCGTCTCTTTGGACCAATCAGCGCCTTCGTTGGTCACGGTAGCCCCGACTTCTGAGACGAAAGAAGCCGCTGACTGGCCTACATCGACGGTGGGAAAATGCGTCTGTGAGTCGTGCAGCTCAATGAATGGAGGTAGATCATTCACCGGCGTGTTCGTGAGAGGGTCCGCGCAGTCACAGCCTGAGAGTGGTCGAGCCATCCCGGTGGATAAATAGGCCATAGTCGACAAATTATCTGCCGGCGTAAGACAAACAACTGATATATTGACGTCGATCCATGCAGCTCTATATTGGAAGGGTCGGTATCTATGATGATGGCCGTACTGAATCACTTAAGTCACTTCAGTATTGCGCATCATTTAATCAGTAACAAAGCACGGACAATTTCATCGTTTATTACAAAGTGTCACATAATAGTTTTAACAAATAGTAAAAGGGTCACCCCCCCCCCCCTCTCTCTCTCAGTCTCTTTCCCACCCAAACCTCCCGAAACAAGAAAGTAAAACATGAACATTACAGCCGGATTAGTTGCATTACCAGCGGTTAGGCTTTGCCACTAGTGGCAGTTATTGTCACCTCATGGGTCAGACCGGAAGCTCAATGTCAGAGGTCAAAGTCGAGGCCAACTCAGTTCATCAGTAGTACTATACTAAAGATAATACATTAAATTATAATGTACTGTCATTGACTATACTGAGTTTGTTGAATTCATGTCCGTCCGTTCGGCAGTCAGTTTTGTCTACCGTATTGAAAATCAACGGTAGATTTTAAAATGAGGCTGGTCGGAGCGCATTCGAGAGAGTGCACACCACTATGATGTGCTGGGCGTGCGGGCCCTGAATCAGTCAATGTTCTGGCAAAGAAGTAACAAGATAAAAATGACGTCACGTCTAGCTACGCAAACCTTGCTAGAGAACGTCTTTTTGGCGCCAAGCGCCGTATGTATGTGAGAGTCAGTGTGTGTGTGTGTGTGTGTGTGTGTGTGTGTGTGTGTGTGTGTGTGTGTGTGTGTGTGTGTGTGTGTGTGTGTGTGTGTGTGTGTGTGTGTGTGACAGCGACTAGAGCCTGCATTTGAGGACGGACAAGCCTGAAATTGTAAAATTGTATGATGGTGTCCCTAAAAGGAACAATCTAAAGGTTTTAAAATATATATATATATATATTATATATATATATATATATATATATATATATATATATATATATAATATATTATATATTATATATATATTATTTATTAATACTCCTTGGCGAGAAAATGTCCGTTTCACAAAAACCGGTTGATGTGCCACACTGGAGTTCAAAATTTTCTTATTTTTACTAGATATTAGGGAGATACTGAATGAGTTCGTTAACCAGCATTGTACCTCTTGAGCTTTTTAAGTGATATTTAAATACTTTTTGAAAAATTCACGTTTTGGGGGGATTTCACACATTATTTGGGATTAATCTTAACACAAGTGAATCTTTTCCACTAAAAAACCCCAATCTTCTCATTAATAATCGCATGACTTTTCATGTACGGTTTTTACATAGCCTACAGTTTGTCTCGGCTGTCGAGTACGATTAGGTCAATTGTGACTTGTATGCCCTAGGCGTGAAAATCAGACAATTTTCTGCACCACTTTACCGAGTCATTTGTAAAACAGCTAACATAACTCTAATTTTTCTTCTCATTAATACCCGCATGATATTTCATAAACAGTGTTTGCATAAGCCTGCTGTTTGTCCCGACCCTGGGGTAGGATTAGATCAAAATGTGACCTGTTAGCCGTAGGTGTGAAAATCAGCACGAAAAACAGTTGCAAAGTTTGATCCTCTAATACGTCAAATGTTAGTATTGCGATGAGTGACGTTTAACATCTGAGTCGTCACTATGAACACGGCGTCGTGGGACTAAAGATGCCATGACGTGAAGCTTGACTGGTGACGTCACTTCGCTGCTTGTGATATTCTTCTTCTTCAGAATAGCTACAACAGACCACAGAGCTTACTACAAATGGCGGGAATCGCTCTGTGACCGTCTTTATTTCTGTGCGCCAGTGTGTGTGGATCAGAGGGTGGGTTAGAGTAGAATGAGATAGATTCCTGTCATACACGATCCCACAGAGCGTACTAATTTTTGGAAGCGCCGTGTGTCTGTATTTGTGTGCGGAGCCGACATGTGTGTTGATCCGGCATAGGCTGGCTTAGAGAGGGAAAATGGATAGGCATACTAAGCCTGAAAAATATGAATAACTGTAATTGTTCCTAAAAGATAAACGCATGTGAGCTCCAAACAATACAGTAGATTTTGAGATGAAATCCTCAACTTGTTTTTTACAATCCTTTCTCTCACAAGTTTCATCCTAAACTAGAACCCTGTCTCGTGTCAAAAGCCGGTATGTGCATTTTGTGAAAATGCGAGATTTCACATTTTCATCGTTATACAATGAAAAACAGTTTGTTTTTTTTATTTAATAAATTTGCTTTCGCCAAGTCAAACGAAATGAACAAATAAATCAGTTCAATTGTAGTCAGTGCGGTTGTGAGTGTGCCCGTACGCATGTGTGTAGACTGACGCGCGTGTCCACATTTCTCAGGTGTGACGTGTCGTTTCGCGTGTGTAGTGACCAATAAATATAGTGTTCTGTGACATTTACATGGGAGCGCACAACGTTTTCCGCAAATATCTCCGAAAAAAAAAATCCCCACTTTTCTGAACCTATCTTAAAACAAATATCATTCAGCGACACTGAGTTGACCTAATATTAGTTACTTTTAAAAAAAACTCTAACAATGTGTCAGTTTTGCAGTACAGTCGTAAAAATTCGGGTTCTAATCTTGAAATGAAAAAAAGAACGATATTACATCCCTAAATGTGCCCCAGATATATTAAGTCCAGTATAAGAAATCCAGACCAAAAAGGTGACTGCCAAGCGTGTCAAATGCATAAGAAATGCAGTAAAAGAAAGATCCATTTCACGTGAACAGCTCAGGCACTATGAAGTCTGCTTGCTTGACCTCGATATTGCCGGGGAAAGTGCCAGAAAAGTGCCGAGGCTCTTTTTAGGGTATTGAAAATGGCTTGATCTTGTCTTTCCACCATTTTTGTTTTAAAAGACGTTACTGTACAGCAGAGAAGAAGAGTATTTCAGTCTGATAAAAACGCTGTGCGCTCCTTTGTCAAACGGCCTATACCAGGTGCAAGTAGCGATGACTAAACGTTGTTGCGATTATTAATGAAAAGATTGGGGGGGGGGGGGGGGGGGGGTCGTAAAAAAAGATTCAATTGCTTTAAATTAAACCATATAATTCGTGAAATTAATTCCATTTTTTAAAAAATATTTGATGATCACGTTGTAGAGGTACAATGCTGGTTAACGAACTCCTTCAATATGTTCCTTTTATCTAGCTATACGCAAAATATCTAGTAAAAATAAGAAAAATGACGGACTCCATTGTGGCCCTGATCAACCGGTTTTTCTCGCCAAAGAGCATTTTTTAGAGACAATAGCCTAAAAATTTCAAGCTTGTCCGTCCTCAAACGCGGGCTCTATAGTCGCTGTCACACACACACACACACACACACACACACACACACACACACACACACACACACACACACACACACACACACACACACACACACACACACACACACACACACACACACACACACACACACACACACACACACACACACACACACACACACACACACACACACACACCACACACACACACACACACACACACACACACACACACACACACACACACACACACACACACACACACACACACACACACACACACACACACACACACACACACACACACACACACACACACACACACACACACACACACACACACACACACACACACACACACACACACACACACACACACACACACACACACACACACACACACACACACACACACACACACACACCACACACACACACACACACACACACACACACACACACACACACACACACACACACACACACACACACACACACACACACACACACACACCACACACACACACACACACACACACACACACACACACACACACACACACACACACACACACACACACACACACACACACACACACACACACACACACACACACACACACACACACACACACACACACACACACACACACACACACACACACACACACACACACACACACACACACACACACACACACACCACACACACACACACACACACACACACACACACACACACACACACACACACACACACACACACACACACACACACACCACACACACACACACACACACACACCACACACACACACACACACACACACACACACACACACACACACACACACACACACACACACACACACACACACACACACACACACACACACACACACACACACACACACGGCGTTTGGCGCCAAAAAGACGTCCTCTAGCAAGGTTTGCATAGCTAGACGTTTTTATCATGTTACTTCTTTGCCAAAATTTCTTCGCTGCACGCCAAAAATGTTATGTGCATGCTCCGGAATGTGCTCCGACCCAGCCCCATTTCAAAGTCTACCGAATTTTTTAAATGCGGTAGACAAAAAGTGTGAAGTCTGAAAGAAGACACATATAATGGTCTTCTTTCAGACTCTTTACATTCACAGTCCGAAATAGCTCAGGCGGTTAAACGTCGGAGCAAGAGAGCGAAGGGAATCGCCGGGTCATGGGTTCGAATCCCGCCCCGGCCCCGGTAGTTGGACTCACAATCCAGGGGAAAAAAAACGGATTTGTTTAATAGCATGTCTGTTGAAAGGTCCTGGTAAATTAAAGTGGCACAGTTGGAGTGCGCCTGAGTTGATCAGTGTTCAGGTCGTACTCCATAGGCAATAGATTTCTTTGTCCCCCATAACCCTCCCGTCAGGGCCTCGGTGCTGTGGACCTTAAACCCGAACTAACCAACCAACCAACCTCTTTACATTTATGTCATTGGCCTTTGTGTATCCGACATGTCGGCTGTCGGTAACGGTTTCAGTTTAATGTCAGTGATTCGTGCGTGCATCATCTCGACAAGACCAAAATAACGACAAGTCTACTGACAGCAAAGGGTTATCTGTTGTGCGTTATATTGTTGGAGCGTGGCTTTAGTTCAAGAGTGGTGCCAGAATAGCTTGGCACCTAAAGGCGCCAAGCTATTCTGGCACTATCCTTTTATTTTAGTCAAACTGATTAATTTCACACATCGGGGCCAGTTGCATGAAGCGGCGCAACTTGCTTAGTGGCTGGTGCAAGCCTAAGCTCGCTCACGCAACTGGCACACTGGTGTATTCCGAATGATAAGGGTTAAGATACAACTTAGAATAAAACGTAACAACATACGCGTGCGTATGTGCGTAACTCGAGTAAACCTTTTTCTAATGTTCCATACTAATGATTATGTCAGTCACTGACTCCGACTGGGGCAGCACTGACAGTGATAAAATGAACGCAGCAATGAAAGTAGTCAAAATGAAATCAAACGTAGGCCCAGACTGTCAAAAGTTGTTCATTGTTGAAAAACAAAACAAACACGAAATGAAAATAGTTTGACTTACATTGCAAATATTGACAGGAGAGCATCCACCAGAAAAGTGTGCAAAAATACTCTTCAACTCTTCACCCCACAACTGCTGGACAAATGAAAAACATAATCCAGCTACATTCAAGAGGCAAAGAATTTACAGAGTTCAGGAAGACTAATCTTTGCCTATCGAGTCAAGTCGGATCCGTGTTCTTTGCATCACTAATCGGCGTTGTGAATTTGCCATGGTTTAAAAGCACATTAGGCTATTTTGCGTCAGCAGGTAGTGAATGGATGAACCCATTCAGCCCTGACGCACTACAGCAGGAGATGGGTCGACCATGATGAATTAGGGTAGTGCCAGATTAGCTTGGCGCCTGTCGGCACTACCCTTGAATGGTCGACCCATCTCCTGCAACAGGCGCATAGTCGTTATATGACGTCTCCAAAATTTGGGAAATACGTGCGTCGGGCTGTCTCTTATCGTCAGTTTATCTCCAGCGACATTCAGCCGACTTTGATGAACAGACTGGCGATTCAGAATATTGCAAGCAACTTTTCGGCAAATACTGATTACGTTCGTTTTTGCAACACAAAACGGCTTTCCATATAGATTAGGCGCCAGTCTCATGCGCGGCATTAAATGTTGCATGCCTTTCTGTTATGGTAATTTTAGAAGTTTTCAACAAAGAAAGAAACACTTGAAACTTATAAACAACAAATATACACAATTCTAGACTACGTGTACTCATAGTTTTCAATGAGACAAGACTAAGTAATACAAAACTATCTCCGCCTTTCGTAAAGAAATCCACTCCACACACTCAACGCCAACAGTACTGAAGTTTTCGTAGAAGCCTTTTTTAAGGCTAATAAAGCAATACTGATACAACTTTGAAAGACTAATAGTAATAAAGCGATACGCGCAAACTAGAAGTAGAAAGGAACTGTAACAGTTATGCTATGTGTGTAAAAAAAAAAAAATAACAAAAATACATGATCATTCAGTTTTCTAACATAAAATATACAACAACAAAAATATACCTTGAAAACTCCTATGAGCAATTATAGATGATGAGAAATCGCACTTCAGCAGACAAGAATGAGTAGTCCGCCAGGAAGCCACAGCACTGAGTTACTAAATAGCGTTGCTACTTGTACGACTATGACAATACACTGCTGCCGCTTTGAGCTGAGTGCACTGGTAATTCCTACTTATGTCCCCCTTGCACAGGTAGTGTGCGAGGAGCTTGTGGACGGTTCGAGTGACCCAAGTCAATTGACCAATAACCGCACAGGTGCGGGGGTTATGTAAGCGGTTTCCGGCCTGTTGCGCGCACCCTGGCACTTATAAATATATATATATATATATAACGCCACGTGGACTTGTCCATGGCATGTGATGACGTGCGACAACACCGCCAGACTTCGAGGCACCGAGGTTTGGGTCTTGGGCCGTGTGTGACTGAACACCATCTAGGTGCGAGAAGCATAGATTCTCATGAGCCCGCGCGCCATGCGCAGGGCTCATGAGAATGTGTACTGCTCACAGTGTGTTACTTATGTCTGTGATCTTCAATGAGTCAGGCAGGCGACGCAAAGGGTCGGTCTGTGAGTTAGGGTCTTGCGGAGACACTACTAAGAAGCGAGGCTGAATACACAGAGTACGAGAAGAAACATAGATCTTTATTGGCTCTAGGGGCGTCACCAGCCGGCCGTGGGGCTAACCTTTTTACATCCTTGTCTTTCAGGGTGTGTTGAGACCGAAGGAGATTGTCGGACACCGCAATGTACTAGTCGGGGATGGCCAGTTGGGCTTTTGGACGGGCGGCACCGGCATCCATGAACCCACGAAACGTCCCTTCTGCAAGAGACATAGATTCTCATGAGCCCCCGCACCCGCGAGCTCTCATGAGAATCGATGTCTCTTGCTGGTGTTTTGTATGTCGTTGTCACGTTTTCCGTAGTGAGGATGATGCCATCAGGAGTTCAGTCCATGGGTATTAGCTAGAGTATTAGGTAGTTTGCGAACACCCTTCCAACCTGCAAAACCGGCTGAGGCACATATCCTCAAAAACATACGCATGGGTTTATGATGATGGATGCAGCTTGTCAAAGCTTTATTTTTAATCCTTATCGTTCGGAATACACCAGTGTCAGAAATAAGTTTGACTAAAATAGGTCAAGGGTAGTGCCAGAATAGCTTGGCGCCTCTAGGCGCCAAGCTATTCTGGCACCACCCTTGACTGAATTAAAGCCATTGGTGTATATCCTATCTGTAAGTACTATAATGTAGCTTGCATATGGCAGTGTACAAATTTGAAGCTTTTAACCTCAGTATATGGGTTAATAAGTATATGTTCCTGACCGTTAATCAGGTGAAATCGTCAGACTCCGCAGCGCCGTGTCAGTTCCCACAGGTTGCCAGCAGCTCTTTCCCACCCAAAGTGATTTCTTCATTTTTTTTCCCACCCAAAGTCAACCGAATTACAATTCTATTAAGACTTCGTCTGATCAGTCTGAACCCTTTTCATTCTGATGCACCCATTGCTTGACATAAAGTTGGCGATGATAGTTCAAGGGTGGTGGCAGAATGTCGTGACGCTTGAGGCGTCAAGCTATTCTGGCGCGTGACCACCCTTGAACTAACACGGTTGATCTATCTCCTAGCCTGTAATGTAACCTTCATAGGACAATACACAAATTTTAAAACATCAGCCTCATGATGTGCATATCAGTCGAGAAAACAAATGCAATTGTCTTCGCTGTCGTTTCAATCAAGCTACAGTCATGGTGCTATTAAAAATATAAAATATAGTTTCTTGAAAATATAAAATATAGTTTCTTGCTGGTTGTTAAAGCTCTCCTTTAGATGTGAGCGTGCTTGAAAATTAATGGTCACTGCCGTCACCCTTCGAACGCTTCCGTCACCCCAAGAGCATTTAAAATTGTCTGTGGACGTGAAAGACCCATGACGATGACTGCAGCGATCAACACTGGCGGAAAAGCGCAGCAGGCAAGCTCGGATTTGAACCAACAATTATTCAAGTTTCACACCCCCGTAATAAACCGGCAAACCGTCCAGTTCACAGGCTGGACCTCTTCCTATAATCAGCGCACCTTCACAGAACGCTTCCACGTGTTAAGAGGCATAGATTCCCATGTGCCCCTGCCGCCGAAGGGGCTCACAAGAATCTGTGCCTCTTACTAAAGATAACAACTCGCGATTCCTTCATCGTCACTGTGCTATGAAAACCCTGTAGACTTTATGTTGCAGCCTCAATGATTCTCATGCACCCCTGGGGCCAGTTGCATGAGCGAGCTTACTCCTGCACCAGGCACTGAGCTTGTTCATCCAACTGGCCCCGGCTTCTGAAAAGGCTCGTTAAAATCCATACATTTTGCTTCTAAGGAGACTCGTTAATATACATACGTTTTGCAATTAAATGTATGCGGCCCACATCGGAGTTTCTAAATGGCGTTTTAAAACTTAGACCGCCATAATCGGGGCGGGATTCGAGTACTCGTACTTGCGGCCCCACTCGGTGCAGAGTTAGTTGAAGTTAACTGAAATTGACACAGATGTGCATTTGTATTAACTATTGGCAAGGCTACGCATTTCGTGGATAATGATTTGTTTACCACCTGGCCGAAAGTCTTTGGCAAAGACGTACATTCGCTATTATGACAAGGGTTATTTCTCGCAGGGTGAACAATGAAGCTCTGTTTTTGCGAGCTGGAGGATTATCATCATAGTGTGGCTAGACCAAGAAGGTGCAAGGTCTTATCGGCCACACTGGTTGTCACATCAGCGCAGCGATTCGATGGAGACAACCAGGGTGTGGGTCTACGCCAGGGTTCGGCGCCATTTCGTCTAGCAGGTATCGACTGTCACATTATTGGCAGAAACATTGTTTCCGCTTTTATAAATGTATTGCTGTATGTTCTGTGGATTAACGCCCCACGAGGTTCAGCGACAAGTCGCATGTGACGGAACTTGGGTGTGATTTTGCCGTATGTGTGAACACTGACTAACGTGACAACAAAATCTTACCGCGACTGTCCCTAAATCTAGGCGCAGGTATCCGCAACATTGAAAAGCGTGTGGTATAATTTATTAACCCTTTCAGCCCCGACGCACTACAGGTGAGATGGGTCGATCATGATAATTGAAGGGTAGTGCCAGATTAGCTTAGCGCCGACAGACGGCTAATCTGGCACTACCCTTGAATTATCATGGTCGATCCATCTCCTGCAACAGGTGCATAGTCGTTAGATGACGCCTCCAAAATTTGGGAAATACGACGGTCGGGCTGAATCAGTGGCACTAGCATCGTTAATTCGACTATTTCCCAAAAACAAACAAACTCGTAAATGTTCCAGGAACATAGATTCCAATTGGTTTCAACAAGAAGTATAGATCCTTATGAGCCCCGCAACTGCGGCTTCTCATGAGGATCTACACTTCTTGCAGTTCCATGGTGTTTAGATTTTCTCGGCACTGAACGGGTGAAATGCTTCATTTCCCGGTATGTTAACCCCCACCCTCCCCAACAAAAAACAAAAACAAACACAATAATTGAGAGCAATTCAATGTTTATTGTCCGTTCTATTGTCTTTCACACGTGGTCTCAGTCTCACTGCTTGTCTCCCTCGATTCGCCATCTGCCAAGCAATGTGTTGTGGGCTATGAACATTATGACTCGATCAGACAGTCGCAATATATGATAGATCATGATGTCACTTCCAAAGCTCGTACACATGAAAGGTCGAAACAAAAATTTATTTCAATGAAATATAAGCATAATGATTGTAGTGTTTCTACAATAAGTATGAAATATGACTGACAAGAAACTTAAAATTATAAACTGAGGCTAGCAAAGTCGACGCTTTCCCTAATGTACTGCTGAATGTTCTTTTGTTGTTTTTTTTTTTCGTCATATCAGTTGAAACTTAAACTCTTCGTAAAAAAAAATCCAACAAAACAAACAACAACAACAAAAACCAAATATTATGATATCAGTATCCGAATTTACAATACTTCTTCTTTATTAAAATTTTCATGACCCTACGGCATCATAGATGATCAGGGACTAGCAGGTTTACTTGGATTTGAACGATAGCAGTGTTACTATGGGGTTTCAATAACAGGAGGAGAAATTTATTTTCATAAATTATTAAAATTTCTGCCACTATGTTTCAGTTCGAGGTCCAGGGCCTATAGTATCTTCCGATCCGAGAAGTTGGGAAAGGTTGATCAGTCTAATATTGCGTTAGGCCCAAGGCCTATCGGTCGCAGCAAGAGTAGCGGTCCTATGCTCATATCATTCGAGAGCTAGCAAGCACAGCGAACGGATCTCCGCGCTGTGTTCCATCCAGCCTTCAGCTAGCTAAACTACAAGCAAGCAAGCAAGACAGCCGCAAGCGTCGCCTCCACAGTCACAAGTACAGGCCACAGATGGCGTCAAAGAAGCAGAACGCCCTCCTCAGGGCGAACCGCCGCAAGACCAATCTTCAGCAAGCCGAAGAATTCACGGCCAGCCACCAAACAGAACAGCCTGCCCCCCGGCCCAAGAGAGAGACAAGGCAGAACAGACCAGCGACAAAGCCAGCCAACGTGGGCCCCCACCCCCACATATGCCACAAAGGAGACAACGAGCCACCGGCCATTGTCCCCACCAATTCAGCCAAGGGATCAATCAACGTGGGGGCCTCCGCCCCCACAGCAAACGGTCTATTCACCGCAACAGGTGACACCTTTTGATCGCCCAGCAAGCTTTGGAATGCCAATGCCGATACCACCTAGGGGTATGTTCCCCAAACTGGACGAGTTCCTACAAAAAAAAACCTAACCCGTTTGACTACGCCGCAGCCTACCAAGCAAAAAGGACTGCACCCGCCAGCCCCCAGCCACCCGGTACCCCCCCCCCCCCCAACAAGAAGGAGGGCCCGAAGAACTGTCAGAGCCATCGTCGGAGCCGGATCGCCCACTCTCCCCACCGCCGGTTGATTTCCCCGAATCAATTACTCGGGAGCGGCCGACATCGACTGAGGAGGGAGCGACCCGGCTAAGAGGCATGGATTTTGATGACTTAGTGCTGCTACTTCAAGATGCAGTACCCGCCATCTCATCAATCGGTGGCGACCATTACTACCGAGCACTGGTCACCGCCCGGTGGCTAGTACATACAGGGGCCATCCGAGACCTCTACCCCCAGGAAACCAAGAGCACGGCCAGCCAGGCCACAAGCCAGATAGCTCACACGGGTTGCCAAGCAGCGACCGCCGCCCCCCAGACAGCTGATAACGAGACCGGCACCACGCCCACCACCACCGAACATAGAAGTAGCGGCAGTGACGCGCCGCCCACACAGGAGACAGGCACAGATGCCCCCCACCCCCACCCCCCGGTCCCAGTCATAGAAGACAAACTGGCCCCACAAGAGGCCGACAACACCACACGACCAACCAACCAACCAGCCACAGGCCAGCAACAGACCGCCCAAGCGCTACCGGAACAAACTCTCGCCTCTACTCCCCACGCCACCACCCCACCTCCGCCAGCCACTCCAACACTGCCATCCACCACGCCCGTTCCAGCGCCCGACACCCAAGCCCAGTCTCCACTGGCCACCACCACCACCACCCCAACTCCCCAGGCCACACCTCAGCCAGCAACGGTTGTTCCGGCCACCACAACCCCGCCACCACTCATTCAACAACTGCTAGAGTGGTTGGCGTACCAACACCTCCCAGCCTGGCACTGAAGCAACGGTCCCCCGGCCTACCACCCGCCTCCTCCACCACCAACCACCCGGCCCCGGCGATAACATCAGCCGCTGCTCGACGGAGCGACAGGCAGACAGAGCGACACCATCCTCCCCCCCCCCCCCTCCCCTGCCCCCCCCCCCCCCCCTCGGGCGAAATCAGCGATAGCTGGAAGCCCTAGTCCCTCTCAAAACTGCACCTGCACCTGCCGTCCTATGCTAAGCAATGGTATTTTATTCATACAGTCTAAAAGGAGGTTAAAAATTTCAGGTCCACAGTTAAAAATTTCACTCTCATATCATTAAGAATAAGACTATGAACACATGGAATATTGGCGGGTTATTTGTCTGGCTATGGCGGTGGGTGACGGAGAGAAGGGGCAAGGTCGCACGGAGGCCACCTAGTTCCGATATACTGGAATGTGCACGCAAGCGTGGGCTGTGGATATCGGGCCAGTAGGGCAGCCGATCAGCAGACTTTACCGAGGCGGTACTGGGCTGGAGGAGAGCTGGTAGAATACTTTTAACATTTCTGTGTTTTATTTAATGAAATTCGACACTGTCATAATAGCCTGTAAAGTTCGTATAGCAGACTATCAAGTGGGTCAGCGAGGTCTGCGCGACACACTCAGCAGTCAGCGGGATATAACTATGTTGTGAATTTACAGCGATAGTGGGAGGAGAGCAAAAGAAAGCGGCGTGGGGTCCGTCCTTGATGCGGGCCATGTCTATATATTTGCGATAAAATAATTAGGACCAGGACTTTTTAGAGTTATAAAAATATGATTTAAAATATGAAATTTAAGATAATCAGGCTGAAGGCTTAAACATCAGTCTGTGGCCTGGTAGGCCAGGAACTATGTCTTGAATATAATTTGAATAGGTTACATAAATGTGTAGAGCGTCAGGGAAAAAGAAAAAAAAAAGAAATAAATATAAATAAATAAAAAGGGGGGGGGGGCTGCAGGGAGCCAACTGGTGGGTAGGGGTGGGTTAGGCCAGGTGGGGGGGAGGGGGGGGTATATAGTGGATATGCTACCGTGAGCGGACATCAGGGCTAGCCCAGAGCCAGGGTACTCGAGAATATAGGAGAGAAATAATTATAATAGTATTATAGACATTATTGTTTTGACCAGAATAAGTACCAGGGTAGGGTTATACATTCTTTTCTTCTATCTTATCTTTCATCCTTTTCCCTTTATAGTTGTTGGTGTCAGTCCTGGTCTGGCCTGCTGCCTAACTGTTTGGGATCAGCTGTGCGAATCACACACACTGTGTAGTTTGCTGGTCCCACAGCCTACAGCCAGGTCATTATTGACCATATTGGACATATCATATAGTGGGTAAGGCTACCATAAACGTGCCTCAGGGCTAACCTAGAACCAAAGTGCTAGAAATATAGGAGAAAAATAGTTATGTCAATTTTATTGACATTTCTTTAAATCAGACTAGGTACTGGTCTGACCTGCTGCCTCACTGTTTTGAACCAGCTGTGCGTAGCACACTGTGTCTGCTGGTCCTACAGCCTACAGCAGGTCGTTAGTAACCATATTGGACCTACGGAAACATAAAAAATCTTAGGGTTTAAACTCATATAGGTGGTGTATTTTATTTATTTATTATTCATCCATTTATTTTATTTTAATCACTCATTATTCCATTCCAATTCTAAGTAGTAAAGGAAAAATCGAATTTAATTTGCATGCAGAGAAAAAAGGGGTAGGGGAAGGGTGGGGAAAGAGAGAAAAAAAAATCAAAAAAACACAAAAGCTAAGCTAGAATTATTAATTTTGTCTGTTCACAGCAACAGGGCCGTGAATAAATGAGAGTAGAAGTGCTGCCGTGGCCGTGGGCACCAAGGCCAGAAACCACTGACGGTCCTTAATAGTGACATGTATAAAGAAATTTACTCTTTTATTATAACATAAAACTTTATATAGGAGGACCAAACTTTTGTACAAGGAAAAGGGGGACAAATTGCTGATATATTAAATTACTATGGAGCTTTGGTAATGGCAAATGCAATATAGTATAACTGGCAAGGCGGGCGGCCGACCGCTCTGACCTAGATCTGCATTGTGAGCCACTCGCCGCGCAAGAGAAAAGTAGGGCGACTACCCTCAGACCAGACGCTCCATTAGACGAGACTTGAAGATCTGAGTATCGTAGTCAAACCAGTAAGAACGCTGTCATCTGCAGATTCTAATATAGTGTCTAAGGATTTAAGATTTGAGTGGGCGGTTCGAAAAGTACTACATTCAGAGGTAAATGCCTCGCACTCCAGTATCGCGTGGCTAGGGGTAAAGTCTTCTCCACAGAGGCAGGTGGGAAGAGCCCATTTGGTGCGCCAGCTATTTGTGCACAGTCTGTAGAGGGCGGGATCGACAAAACGGTTAGTGAGGATGGGGTTATTTTTCTTAATTCGATAGGCGAGGACGTCTGGATTTGCTTGACTTAGGATTTTTTTGTTTGCTGAATATAAGTCATTGATTTTATTTTTGATTTTCCTTTTAATTTCCGGAGCTGAAGGGGGTAGCCTAATGGGCTGCGCACCGGGTAAAGCCAAGGCAACGCAGCGGGCAGCCCTATCAGCCATTTCGTTTCCCAGGATTCCAACATGGGAGGGGACCCATTGAAGGACAACATCAACCCCTCTGCTGATTAGTTCATGCAGGAGAAGATGAATTTCAAGTATGATGTCTGGTCTTGTGGATTTATCGTTTAGCAGCGACTCTGTAGAGCTGATTTAGAATCTGAGCAGATTAGGACTTGGTACATCTGCAACGGCAGGGACGTAAAATGGTGGAGAGCCATCGTGATGGCGGTTAGCTCTGCCGTGCAGATGGAACATTCTTTATTGAGGTTGAAGGAAGAATTTTTGTTAAGAGATGGGATGTAGAATCCACACCCTACGTTTCCGTCGATGTTGACAGAGCCGTCTGTATAAACCGTTAGGGCGTTGGGGTATTTTTTATCTATGTAATGAAGGGTGGTGGATTTTTGAATGTGGGGATTATCTTTCTTGGTAGTGTTCGGAATTTCTGTGCAGATTGAGGCCGGCAGGAGAGTCCAAGGCGGGCGAGTTGGAATTGGTGTAGGAGTGATGATTTGAGGGGTTGCGTCTATTAATGCGTAAATGTCGGCAGTGGCTGAAGTAAGTGTTGAATTTTTGTTTATGAGTTTTTTTGTTTTGGTGGGTTCTGTAGTATCGATTTTTTATTTATTTATGGTATGTCTCTTGGGCACTGTTTGCGGTGGAGAAGATACGTCCCAGATAGGACGCACAGAGTTTTAGCATGTGATATTTTAGAGGGAGAATACCTAATTGCGCATAGATGGCGTTACTAGGTGCATGACGGGGGGGGGGGGGGGGGGGGAGGGGGGGGGGTACCGAGAATGCATTTTAGGGATCTCATTTCTGCTGACTCTAAGGATTTGAGATAGTTTTTGGAGGCTGGGAAAAAGCATTCGACTCCATAGGTTAAGTTGGATCTCACTAAAAGCTGTATGGAGATGTAGGAGGAGAATTTGTCCTCTCCCCCAGACCCCCTTTTTTTAGCGTTCTTATGAGGTTGGTGGCTCTGTTAGCTTTGGTAATTAAGTTATTAATATGTGGCGTCCAATTAAGAGTATACGTAATGGTGACTCCGAGGAATTTAATTTGGGCAGAGGGTTTGAGTGGTAGTCTGTCACCATTATTTGTTAAGGAGAGTTTGTACTCGGAGATCGATTTTCTGTAGTTGAAGAAGATGAGTTGGTTTTTTTGGGGGGAAATTTGAAAGCCATTTTCTGACATATATTTTTGTACTAGATCAATGGCGGCTTGGAAGTCTTTAGCCGTTTTTATACTGATATAGTGGGTTTTGTTTTCTGGACATTTGGTTTTGGCTTCCTGCCAGATGGCAATATCGTCGGCATATTGGGAGAGTTTTATTGGAAAGGATGTTTTTTTTTTGTTTTATTAGTTTAGAGAAAGGTGGGGAGGTCGGCGACCATGATGTTGAAGAGGGTCGGAGCTAGGGAGGTCCCCTGGGGGACCTCACAGTCCGTGTGTCGGATCTCAGAGAAGGTATAATTAAATTTGACCTGTAACGTACGCTTGAGAAAGTTTTTACTGAAATTATAGATGTTGCCAGAGAAATCTAGGTTTTTTATTTTTTTGTAACAGCCGACGGTGCCAGACTACGTCAAACGCACGCCGGACGTCAAAGAAACAGGCCATGACCCTGCGCTTCCTGAGGAAGGCCTGCTTGATAGAAGAGGAGAGGGTATAAAGTTGGTCAGCGCAGGATCTACCTCTGCGGAAGGGCTTGGACAGGGGGGATAGCGTTAATTTTATCTAACTGATATTCTAACCTACTTTTTTTTAGTTTCTCGTAGATTTTACTCAGGTGCGAGGTCAGAGTTATTGGGCGGTATGACGTGGGTTGGTTTCTAGGTTTTTTAGGTTTTAGGATCGGTATCACGGTGCCATGTTGCCAGGTCCGTGGGAGAGTTCCTTCACTATAGCATCTATTCATTAGTTCCAGAATGACTTTTTTGCCTTTAGTAGTGGTAAATTTTTGATCATTGGGTATGAGATACTATCAGGGCCAGGGAAAGCATTTATTGATTTTATTTGGTTTAATACGGTATTAAGTTCCTGCAGGGAGAAAGGTAAATTTATGGGAAGGGGGTATAATGGAGGAGGAGGGTCTTGATATTCTGGTTTTAATTCCTCTGTGGCACGAAAAGTTTGGGTGAGGGGGGGGGGGGGGGAAGTGAAGAGGTAGAGCTGACAGAGGAAAAAAACTTCAGCGAGAACATTTGCTTTTTCAGTATCAGTGGTGTATTTCATCTTTTTATGTATTAACGGGGCCGGTGACGGGTTTTTAATTATTTTTTTAACTTTTTGACTATTGTCCAAGCTTTTTCTAGGTCGGTTGGGGAATGTATTTCGTTTAATACTTGTTGATTGAGAAACGCCAGCTTAGCGAGGGCGATTACTTTATTATATTTTATGTTTTCTACTTTCATCTCATGGTGATTTGCAGTCGATTTGTACTTTTTCCATTTATTATACCTATATTTTTTGTTTTGAACAGCTGCTGCGCACTCGTCTGTCCACCAGGGGTTAAACGGTGTGTTTTGGGGAGTGCCTGAGCTGCGGGGAATGGATGCCTCCGCTGCTTTAAGAATGCAGTCAGTGATATTGGCACACATGGTGTCCACATTTGACTCGCAAATTTCCTCATAGTTTTTAGTAATTAACTCCGAGAAAAGTGGCCAGTCGGCTTTATCATATTTAAATTTACCTTTACCAGAATTAGGATTAACTGGCAAGTGTAGACTAAAGTCAAACTCAATAGAAATAGGAAGATGGTCACTACCTAGTGAGTCGTCCCCAATGGACCAGTATGACACTGCTAGTAAATTTGGTGAGATTAGGGTGAGATCTACTACTGATGGGTTTTGGTTGGAATTATCTGGAATTCTGGTGAAATGACCATTATTTAAGATTAAAAAATTGGAATTAATAATGTCATTTGCTTGACGAGTTGCTATTTTTTTTAATTTTCTTTTATACCAGGGAATCAGAGTGGGTGGTGAATGTTCAAGTCGCCCAGGATGAGCCAGCCGTCACCCTGGGCAGATCCCAGCCACTCGAGCCCGGACTGATGTACTGACTTGGGGGCATAGGTGTTAAGAATTTTTATGAGTTTAGGGGTATTAGGGAATTTGACCTGTATTAAGTTACTGTAGATTGGGTGGGTGGGATCCAGAGGGACAGGGGAAATAGTAACTTCGTGGTCTAATCCTATTTGAATATAGGTGGCCGTGCGTACGACGCCGACAGGGTTACATTCAGTTACAGGGGGAAAATGGTAGCCAGGGATGAGGGGTAATTTCATTTTTGTTGTATTTGGGGATTGGAAACATATTATTTGTGGAGTGTTTGTTAGGAGATAATTCTTTAGGAAGTGGAGATTAGTTTTGATCGACCTGCAGTTCCATTGTAGGACTGTGAAGGGGGGTTTTGAACTATTTGCGTGTGGGGACATCTTAATTAGAGAATTTATAATTAGAGAATTTACGGAATCAGTGGGAGAGGGATTTGTTTGGGTAATTTAGGCATGGAGTGGAGAATGGTTGAGGGGAAGGTCCCCAGCCGCCAGGCGGGAATTATCAGGGGAGAGCGACATTACCATGGTGACAATCAGTTGATTATTTACAATACTGAGTCAGTTCCCGGTTTATAAACTGCTGTGTCATGTGAAACCCGGCCATCAAAAATCGAGAGCAAGCCACTGGCATAGTAAGCAAAGCTGGGAATCACGTGGATCTATGCCACGTGCTCTTTCACTGACCCTACGTCCAGTGTATCTCAGCAGGCGGAAGTGGATTATCATCGAAGATGGGTTCACTCAACTCAACCATGTAGTTTCACATACCGGTTGTCTCCCTCGATTCGCAACCGCTGATCAGCGACGGATAGCGAATCGGGGGGAGACAACCAGTGTGGCACGTAGTTTCATAAAGTGACTGAGTGCTCGTCTCTGGTGTCAGCCGGCGTTGCGTGATGTGTGATTGCTCCCGATGTGATGAATCTCAGGGGGTAGAGAGAGTGTCACCAGTTTGGTTGTGCTTAATCCACTCAGTGGCATCTTCCGGCACTAGAGCCGAGCTTGGGAAGATGAATACAGACTGAAGTCAGTCGCTCGTAGCAAATAGTTCAGTGACGGTCGGACCGAAAACGGAAATAGCTCCGTTTACCGTTCAGTTTGAACGGGCGGACGCAAAATTGGAAAATGGACGGCATCTACTGTGGGAAATCAGGGTATTTACCCGACCACATATAGTAGTGCACCTTCGTGTTTGTGTATGTATGTTTCTCCTGCCTACTTCCTAAGTTCCGGAGAAAGACATGGGTTATATAAGAGACCTGATGCATCCGTTTAGAGGATGCAAATGATCGTTTTATTCTATACCTGCGAATTTCTCTGTGAGCTGGTGATTGGGTGCCTGATAGTCGGGGGCAGGGGATCTAACTGTTTGTCTGTCCAGCGCTGAGTGATTCCCTTAGTTTGTGTACAATTCTGCCAGCGCTAGCCTCTCCTATCTGGTTTGTGAGAAACACTACCCAGCTGCAAGAGACACAACCCCTACGGGGGCACATGATGTTTCATGTTTCTTATTCGTCCTGTGTTCTTTAAAGAGAATGCTCCTTCTAGCACTACTACTACTAATAATAATAAAGAGCATTTATATCACAATGTATGGAATAACCATCACAGCACTTTGTACACATAGGCAGTTTTGACTGTGCTCTGCAAAGTAATGATGCACTGAGGACTCCTACATGGGTGAGTGCTGAAAGTTGAAATGACTGAACTTGGTCCATGGACCTACTTGCCCCATGATCCATGGCCATGCTCCCGCCACCCCTCTCCAGCGGAGGATTGCAGACTATGCCTTTTTCTTTTCTTTCTAAAAATCACCTAGTCGCAGGTGTTTTCATGGATTGAACAGTCTATAGAAAATATAACCATGGTTTAACTCAGACATTTGAGGCCAGCCGCATCCCGATGCGCGGCTTATTCCGCGCAGCCGGATGCGGATGCCCGCAAATCAGTTAACCCCTTTCTGCCAGTGAACGCATACTGTGTCTCTGAAATCTTATTCAACGCACACACCAAAAAGCCCAAACGCATAGTTTTACTGTGTCTCTGAAATCTTATTCAACGCACACAAAAAAGCCCAAGCGCATACTGTGTCTCTGAAATCTTATTCAACGCACACAAAAAAGCCCAAGCGCATACTGTGTCTCTGAAATCTTATTCAACGCACACAAAAAAGCCCAAGCGCATACTGTGTCTCTGAAATCTTATTCAACGCACACAAAAAGCCCAAGAGCATACTGTGTCTCTGAAATCACATTCAACGCACACAAAAAAGCCCAAGCGCATACTGTGTCTCTGAAATCTTATTCAACGCACACAAAAAAGCCCAAGCGCATACTGTGTCTCTGAAATCTTATTCAACGCACACAAAAAAGCCCAAGCGCATACTGTGTCTCTGAAATCTTATTCAACGCACACAAAAAAGCCCAAGCGCATACTGTGTCTCTGAAATCTTATTCAACGCACACAAAAAGCCCAAGAGCATACTGTGTCTCTGAAATCACATTCAACGCACACAAAAAAGCCCAAGCGCATACTGTGTCTCTGAAATCTTATTCAACGCACACAAAAAAGCCCAAGCCGTCCAAATAACGCGGATACAAAGCGGATATAAATCTGAACCTTGAAAGTGTCTGAGGGACGGCTTAGCATTGGGTGAGTAAGTAATACGAATTCGAATACCTTTATTGTCCCAAGACGGGAAATTTGTTTGCAGAGGAATTTTTTTAATCAGATGTAAAAAGCAACAAATGTGAGCATAAAACAAATAAATACATTTGACTGACTAGAACACACCGACCGATTACAGTGACTAAATGATGATGATGATGATGGCGACGACGCCGATGATGATGATGATAATAATGTCCACTTGAAATGGGCATCCATTAAAATAGAAATCTTTCGATACTGTGGAAACTACTATAACTCCCGCGACTCGGTGACACACACTTAGAAATTGGAGGAAATGGTTTTTGCAAGAGGGATAGATCCTCATGAGCCCCCGCGAATGCGGGGGCTCATGAGGATCTATCCCTATTGCAGTTGTGTAAACACTGAAGGAGCTTGACTTGCTATTAAAAGTGTGCCGGTCTGTGATTGTCAGTGTACGGCTTTTAGGTCGTAGGGTCCTAAATCAAAGACTATAGCACCAACGTTGATGTACGTATTGGAGATAAGCGGAGCGACACTGATGACAGTTTCGGGGAAAGGACTGCGAAGTCAACCCAGTGACACAGTGATACACTTTCCGGACATCAGGTGCAGCACGGTGAAACCACACCTTAACCCCTTCACTGCCGAAAGAAAAAAGATCCAACTGCAAGCGACATAGATCCTCATGAGCCCATCGCGACTGCGGGGGCTCGTGATGATTTCTGCTCTTGCTTAGTGTAACGCACGCAGACTTGCCCACAGTCGTACGCACAGACTCTCACGCAACAGTCGCATACACCGCCACTGACTCAGACGGGCGCATTCATGCGGTAAAACAAACACACGGGCTCCCTTTCTACAGTAACCTTTATACACTATAAATGAAAGAAAGACTTATATGACTATCAAACTATATACAACGTTCTACTATCACACCACACACGTATCACAGTATCTTTGCCAGGCTAGGCCTTAGTCTCACATTGCCTCCAACCTGTTTAATGTTGTTGCCTGGTTACGTTGGTCCTTCTCACGTCTAGGCGTGAAAGTCCTTCGTCGTACGCGTATTGCCGTCCTGTCTCTTTGGGCACGGACGTCCTCGTTCTCGTACGGTACCACTCAGTTCTCGCTTGGACTTGGGTATCTTGGTTCCCAGTCAGACTCACTCTCAGAAGAGCTGGAGGGATGACCTCACGTAGGTCCCACCTGCGACTCGACGTCTCGGCGTCTGTCTTCCACTCTCGTTACAAGAACTCTAAAAGACAACAAAAGTCCCAACGTAACACTTGCTAAACACACAACATATTGGATCAATGAGAAACGTCACGTAACCTGGCTGATACAAACAACTCACACGTTCATTCACACACACACACGTGCTTCATAAACTATTTTCGTATCACCCCCATATCTCTGTCACTATCTTGAAACAGACTATAGCCTAACTGACACTCTTGCTCTACATTACTCTATACCCTGGAAAAGACTATGCTTAACCAACCACGTACTATCTTCATAGCGGTTTAGACATACACACTTCATATTCCTTTAGTCATCTATCTCGGTAAGCAACTGTATACAAAACACCGGTTACTTCACCGAATTCTAAACATACATAACTAAACCAAACCGGAACACCGCTATACAACCACATTAATCTTACCACGCATACCGTCTTTAACTAAACAACTATCAATACTACATTTATAGAAACATACCTGAAATCTAGGCTTCAGAGTCTTGGAATGCGGGCTAGGCAACTCGAACACAACCGTTCCATACAACAAAACAGCCCGCAACAACCAACTAGACCTCTGACAGTCACAGCTTCCGCCTAGAACTCACTAAACAGAACTCACTACAAAGACCCGTGCTAACCATGTCTTACAGATTTCACGTGCGTCTAACACCACACGGAATATCGGCAACAAATCGTTAACAAAAACCGTACCGTACTAATCCTACTCGTTAACAAAAACCGTACCGTACTAATCCTACTGTGCGAGCACTATGCACGAGCATAGAGCTTCATCACAATTAGACCGATTTGTATCCATGTTTCGTGGGCGGTGTTTGGCTTTTAGTAGTTGAATGAACTAAGATTTTAGAACGAAAAAAAAATGTATGCCTACGTACAGTGAACTCACAGCGGCAGGGAAGGGGTCCGCAGACAAAATAGACTCTATTCAGGTGCGCGCGCGCGCGCGCGCACACACACACACACACACAAACGCACACGCACACGCACGCACACACACACTCATGCAACACACACACACGCACGCACAAACACACACACACGCACGCACAAAAACACACACAAACACACACGCACGCACAAACACACACACACACGCACGCACAAACACACCCACACACACACACATGCGCACACACACGCACGCACAAACACACACACACACACACGCACGCACAAACACACACACACACACACGCACACACATAATCGAGGGCGCGCGCACTTAAGTAACCGTAAATACACACGAATTTACGAATGCAAGCACACACCGATTTATCAAAAGAAATCAGATTTATCTGTGTCGACACTAGTATAAAGAGGAGTCGAGTGACGTCTCTCGAGAGAGACAACGACCTCTACGGTAGCGAGTGAATGTGTGAGCGCCGAAGTTGTGAATAACCTATATGCCACTTGTTAGTTATTTGTGTAGATTGGTTTATATGATGTGAATTGTGTGGTTTAATGTATGATATGAGTGTATGAGCAATAGTTAAACAGAGGGCAAAGAGAGATAACTGTGTGGCCTTTGTCCTTGTTTGTAAGCGCGTGTGTGGTGGATGAAAGAGTCTAGTAAACAGAGATAGAACACCCACCTTTATACAGATTGGCAAAAAGCCCACGCACTCACTCATTCCATAAACGTTTATATATGTAACAATTTAATTCAGTACAACACTAAAAACACCTTCGTTACAAAAATCAACGGCAAAACAAAAACATTGAAGTATGCATTGTCACCGTTTATGGAGTCACAAGTTAAACGGCCCTGTATTTGACAAAACGAACACGCCGTGACACGTTTCTGGCTCCCAGAGACATTGTTAATGTTATGTCTTGCAGCCAGAGACATGTCACGGAGTGTTCGTGTAAAAGTATTGACCCGTTGCATGTCGTGAGTGGTTTTTGTCGCGATGATTCCTGTAGGCATTATCGCTACAAAAACTACCGCTAACGACACGCGAAAAGTTAATGGCTAATAATAATAATAAAGATTGATTGATATAGCGCTTAACCTCCAAACGGAGCTCTAGGCGCTTTGCAATCAGTAGTATAACACATGCACAGTACACGAACAATAAGTAGTCAAATAAGTATAGACATAAATATAGACAAAATAGACATGCAAGAGCAAGACTAATCAGTTTAACTCATTTGAGACATGCCGCATCCGGATATGCGGCTTAGAGCCTCGTATCCGAATGCGGAACGTCTCAAATGAGTAATGCCCGGTGTGGTTGATGTCCGGTGTATGTGAAGCCCAGTGTGTGTGATACTCGGTGTGTGTGTCATGCCCGGTGTGTGTGACGCTCGTTATGTGTGATGCCCGGTGTGTGTGATACCCGGAGTGTGTGATATCCGGTGTGTGTGTGATGCCCGGTATGTGTAATGCCAGGTATGTGTAATACCCGGTGTGGTTGCTGCCCGGCTGGTGTGATACCCGGAATGTGTTGTACCCGGTGTGTGTGTTGCAACCGTGTGTGACAATCATTGTGTGTGACGCCCGGTGTGTGTGATGCCCGGCGGTGTGTGTGATGCCCGCTTTGTGGGATGCCCGTTGTGTGGAACGCTTGCTGTGTGGGATGCCCGGTGTGTGGAATGTCCCACGAGCAGAAAACCTTCTGGCCGATGTCGGTCCGAAGACCTTTTGCTCTCTAGGTAGTTTCTTCACAAGTCTCCGGCACTACAATAACGCGATCGCGGAGAATGCTGTCTGACTTTATGGCTCCTGGGTACCGCTATATACGGAGGCCGACCTGTGTTTTGCTACATGCAGCGGTCAGAGCCATCTCGCAGGAATTCGGTCGTAGCATTGGCTTCAATTGTTCAATTTGCAAATTCATGACTTCCAATAGCAGTGTTTATAGCATCGTTTCACATAAATTATGCACCACTATAGCCTAGGCATATATATATAACAAAGGCGTCGCCCAAAGCCAAAAAATGCACTCATTCAGAGTAGCTCCAAGGGACATAATTTTTCAATAAATTCTGAGAATGCTGTGCTAATGCCATGGAATTCCAGGCTGGTAAGCTTGCATTGTGTCATCAGGACATCAGCTGTCCTTTTGTGACTGCATCGCTTATTAGATCTTTTGAGCCTTCCACTGAACACCTACTACATAAAGTAATAGGGACTACCCCCAGGCGCCCCGCAACCCGCTGGAGAATATCCAGTCCTCCCCCCGAGAGGGGAGGCTAGTGCATGAATATTCCCAAACAGATCTTGGACTTGCTGGATAGATTTAAGATTTTGCCGCCTACGACCGGTTTCGACCCAAGGTGGGTCTCATCAGGTAGGCATACGGCGTAACCTGAAATTGCAAACACAACGCATGTACTAGAAGCCGCCTCCAGAATTTACCGGTAGCACCACTAGTACAAAGTGGATTGCATCCCTAAAACTTTATGAGGTTAAAAGTAAAGAATAATTGTACCACAAAATTGCCTAGGTGTTGCCTTTTCAAAATTAGTCTGTCTTCTTCCACTGTAACACCTCTTAAAGTTTGTATATATATATATATATATATATATATATATATATATATATATATATATATATATATATATATATATATATATATATATATATATATATATATATATATATATATAAAGGTTCAAATTAATTAGATTTTGAATTTTTAAAATTAATGCTACCACACAGGTAAAGTCGAAGAACAATCCTTGCAGGCGTGTTGAGGAGGCACGTGAACTGACTGCGCCTCTTGCAGCTGGTTCATGTGAACTCACTCAGTCCGGCGCACGTGTTTCCCAAATTTTGGAGGCGTCATCTAACGGCTACGCACCTGTTGTCGGAGATGGAGCGACCATGATATTTCAAGGGCAGTGCCAGATTAGCTTGGCGCCGACAGGCGCCAAGCTATTCTGGCACTGCCCTTTGAATTATCATGGTCGACCCATCTCCTGCTGTAGTGCGTCAGGGCTGAATGAGTTAAATTATGTCCCGATAGAGAGAGGGCTAACCCCGTTACTACCACTGTAGTGTTTGTAAACTCTTAGAACGTCAGAGAACGTAACGCGTCCAGGGAACCAAGATAGAAAGTGGTAAGAGGCGTAGATCCTCATGAGCCCCCACATCTGCGTGGGCTCATGAGGATCTATGTCTCTAGCAGTTGGATGGTGTTTACTTTGTCTCGGCAGGGAAGGGTTAATGACCATGACGCACACTGTAACGCGCATAATAGTTGCGAATAAAGCAGTGACTACCATGGTGTCTCAGCATAATAATGTTACTGCCCGTTAACACATTAAAGCGCGCCAATATACACTTACCACGAATTTTGATGAATTTTACCAACAAAAAATATTTATTTTTTATAAAACTGACCTCTAAATTAATGACCTCAACTCTCCCGTTTTCCGGTCTCAAAAAAAAAAAAAAAAAAAAAACCCAAATCTTTGCCAATGTCTAAAAATGAACTAGTATCTGGGGCAACTCTTGTTTATAGTATAGGCGGCGCTTGTTTACATACTGACCAGGAAAAAAAACACGTATTTCCGATGATTCCAAAAAATGTCAAATTTTTTTTGGCTCGTCGGTATTTTATTCTTAGTATATTCGGCTAAAACATTCCAAAACTTGGAGCTGTCTTCTGAGTAAGTATTACAAAGACAATCCCAACAACAACAACAACAGAAACAACTTTAGAGAAGACAATTAGGCCTACAACACAACATAGTAGATTTGCGGGTTAAAGCCCTTCACTGCCTACTACAACACAACATAGTAGATTTGCGGGTTAAAGCCCTTCACTGCCTACTACAACACAACATAGTAGATTTGCGGGTTAAAGCCCTTCACTGCCTACTACAACACAACATAGTAGATTTGCGGGTTAAAGCCCTTCACTGCCTACTACAACACAACATAGTAGATTTGCGGGTTAAAGCCCTTCACTGCCTACTACAACACAACATAGTAGATTTGCGGGTTAAAGCCCTTCACTGCCTACTACAACACAACATAGTAGATTTGCGGGTTAAAGCCCTTCACTGCCTACTACAACACAACATAGTAGATTTGCGGGTTAAAGCCCTTCACTGCCTACTACAACACAACATAGTAGATTTGCGGGTTAAAGCCCTTCACTGCCTACTACAACACAACATAGTAGATTTGCGGGTTAAAGCCCTTCACTGCCTACTACAACACAACATAGTAGATTTGCGGGTTAAAGCCCTTCACTGCCTACTACAACACAACATAGTAGATTTGCGGGTTAAAGCCCTTCACTGCCTACTACAACACAACATAGTAGATTTGCGGGTTAAAGCCCTTCACTGCCTACTACAACACAACATAGTAGATTTGCGGGTTAAAGCCCTTCACTGCCTACTACAACACAACATAGTAGATTTGCGGGTTAAAGCCCTTCACTGCCTACTACAACACAACATAGTAGATTTGCGGGTTAAAGCCCTTCACTGCCTACTACAACACAACATAGTAGATTTGCGGGTTAAAGCCCTTCACTGCCTACTACAACACAACATAGTAGATTTGCGGGTTAAAGCCCTTCACTGCCTACAAAAAGCGAATACGACCCAACTGTAAGAGACATAGATCTCTTCCTGAGACCAATTTGTATCCATGTTTCTTGGGGCACTTTGGCTTTTGGGCGATGAACCAAAAACAAGATTTAAGAAACAAAAATGTGTTTACTTTCCCAGGGAAAGGGTTAAACCCCTTTTTCAAACTGGACATACACACACGTGCACAACACTCTACTAATCTTTTTATTTGGCATCTCACTAAAAAAAATAAAAGATATGTAGAGTATTGTGCACTTGTCTGTGTGTCTATTTGAAAAAAAAAAAAACAAAAAAAAAAACACGCTCAGTTTAATAAAGCTTCAGGTTTTAACCACCAAAATTTAATAATTGTGTTGTAATTGGCCTTCTAAGCGTCTTTCTTTTCTAAAAATAAATTGTGTTGTAGTTGTCGTTTGTACGTGTGTTTCTTTGTTTGTTAGAATTTCATTTGGATTTTGCAGTTACCTTCTCCGGTCCGGATTTATGAGGACGAATTGACCGTGACAGCCCAGCGTTGGCGCCAGAATAGCTTGGCGCCTAACTCATTCAGTCCCGACACACCACAGCAAGATACGGCTCGACCATGATAGTTCAAGGGTGGTGCCAGAATAGCTTGGCGCCTACAGGCGCCAAGCTATTCTGGCACCACCCTTGAACTATCATGGCCGAGCTGTCTCCTAAATTGTAATGCAGTCCTCAGAGGACAACTCCAAAGTGTGGGCATTTCTTTCCTGCGACACACTGAGCTAAACCAGCCAACTAAGTAGCCAAACATCGGGCACACCCAGCCAGTGAACGATAGATCGGTCAATCTTTGATTCGGGCCAGTCTATGGGATCGATGGGTCACTGAGCAGATGCGTGGTCGGAGGAGGTCTTTAACCCCTTGACTGCCGAGAAAAAGTGAACACGATCAAACTGCCAGAGACACAGACCCTCATGAGTCCCCCGCGACTTGCCTTAGAAGAATTTTGAAAATCCACTGCCCAGAGAAGATGAGCAACGTCAGACTCTGGAAGAGAACAGAGCAGATAACAGCAGAGAATGAAATTGGGCGAAGAAGATGGGGATGGATTGGTCACAGTCTGAGAAAGCCAGCTTCCAGTATCACTAGGCAGGCATTGTCATGGAACCCCCAGGGAAAGAGGAAAAGAGGCAGGCCGAGAAACTCCTGGCGTCGAGACGTCCGAGCAGACATCAAGAGACTGGGAACCACCTGGAGTAAAATCGAAGGAGAAGCACAGGACAGGAGTTCGCTGGAGGTCTCTCGTCGACGGCCTATACCCGGGGAGGGGTGACAGGCGTAACTAACTAACTATCAAACTGCCAGAGACATAGACCCTCATGAGTCCCCCCCGACTTCGGGGGCTCATGAGGAGATCTAAGCCTCTTGCTGAGGACAATTTGTATAAAATGTTTTTGGGCGGATTTGGGGTTTTGGTCGTTGAATGAACAAAAATTTCAGAAACAACATGTACGTACGGTAGCAGGCAAGGTGTTAAACTGATGGAGATTTTCGGTCGATTTCGATTCACACTTAGTGGTAAACACTCATACATATTTGTCACGTGCAGGTTTGTGATACTTGACCTTACAGGCCACAATCGTAAGGTGAAATGACAGACCAAAACCTGTTTTTACTTTGACCCATGAACAATCGGAGACAGTTATTGCCAACATTTCAACAGTTAACACGACTTCAGTAAGGAAGTGTTAACTCATTC
The DNA here is from genome assembly GCA_036245525.1 of Semisulcospira habei. NCBI lineage: Eukaryota > Metazoa > Mollusca > Gastropoda > Semisulcospiridae > Semisulcospira > Semisulcospira habei. The sequence goes on from BTPG01000004.1 coordinate 4,121,661, forward strand.
AAGGCCTCCGCATCAATAGCTACGAAAGTTTCGTATAGCGTTACCGCCGGCAACCCTATTCGACACTTCCGCATCTACTGATGCGGGAACGTTGAATGAGTTAAAGGGCTTTCATTGTCGCCTTGACTTGTTCTCAGACTTAACTCTTTACATGCCACTGACAATATAGGCGCGTCTTTTTCCCAGAGCGATATCGTCAGTAGCTGCAGTCAAGAGTTAACCCTTTGGCTGTCGGTAGCGGGTTT
>BTPG01000004.1:4122405-4159405 GCA_036245525.1 Semisulcospira habei
ACAGCCTGCCTCCCGGCCCAAGAGAGAGACAAGGCAGAACAGACCAGCGACAAAGCCAGCCAACGTGGGCCCCCACCCCCACATATGCCACAAAGGAGACAACGAGCCACCGGCCATTGTCCCCACCAATTCAGCCAAGGGATCAATCAACGTGGGGGCCTCCGCCCCCACAGCAAACGGTCTATTCACCGCAACAGGTGACACCTTTTGATCGCCCAGCAAGCTTTGGAATGCCAATGCCGATACCACCTAGGGGTATGTTCCCCAAACTGGACGAGTTCCTACAAAAAAAAACCTAACCCGTTTGACTACGCCGCAGCCTACCAAGCAAAAAGGACTGCACCCGCCAGCCTCCAGCCACCCGGTACCCCCCCCCCCCCCCAACAAGAAGGAGGGCCCGAAGAACTGTCAGAGCCATCGTCGGAGCCGGATCGCCCACTCTCCCCACCGCCGGTTGATTTCCCCGAATCAATTACTCGGGAGCGGCCGACATCGACTGAGGAGGGAGCGACCCGGCTAAGAGGCATGGATTTTGATGACTTAGTGCTGCTACTTCAAGATGCAGTACCCGCCATCTCATCAATCGGTGGCGACCATTACTACCGAGCACTGGTCACCGCCCGGTGGCTAGTACATACAGGGGCCATCCGAGACCTCTACCCCCAGGAAACCAAGAGCACGGCCAGCCAGGCCACAAGCCAGATAGCTCACACGGGTTGCCAAGCAGCGACCGCCGCCCCCCAGACAGCTGATAACGAGACCGGCACCACGCCCACCACCACCGAACATAGAAGTAGCGGCAGTGACGCGCCGCCCACACAGGAGACAGGCACAGATGCCCCCCACCCCCACCCCCCGGTCCCAGTCATAGAAGACAAACTGGCCCCACAAGAGGCCGACAACACCACACGACCAACCAACCAACCAGCCACAGGCCAGCAACAGACCGCCCAAGCGCTACCGGAACAAACTCTCGCCTCTACTCCCCACGCCACCACCCCACCTCCGCCAGCCACTCCAACACTGCCATCCACCACGCCCGTTCCAGCGCCCGACACCCAAGCCCAGTCTCCACTGGCCACCACCACCACCACCCCAACTCCCCAGGCCACACCTCAGCCAGCAACGGTTGTTCCGGCCACCACAACCCCGCCACCACTCATTCAACAACTGCTAGAGTGGTTGGCGTACCAACACCTCCCAGCCTGGCACTGAAGCAACGGTCCCCCGGCCTACCACCCGCCTCCTCCACCACCAACCACCCGGCCCCGGCGATAACATCAGCCGCTGCTCGACGGAGCGACAGGCAGACAGAGCGACACCATCCTCCCCCCCCCCCCCTCCCCTGCCCCCCCCCCCCCTCGGGCGAAATCAGCGATAGCTGGAAGCCCTAGTCCCTCTCAAAACTGCACCTGCACCTGCCGTCCTATGCTAAGCAATGGTATTTTATTCATACAGTCTAAAAGGAGGTTAAAAATTTCAGGTCCACAGTTAAAAATTTCACTCTCATATCATTAAGAATAAGACTATGAACACATGGAATATTGGCGGGTTATTTGTCTGGCTATGGCGGTGGGTGACGGAGAGAAGGGGCAAGGTCGCACGGAGGCCACCTAGTTCCGATATACTGGAATGTGCACGCAAGCGTGGGCTGTGGATATCGGGCCAGTAGGGCAGCCGATCAGCAGACTTTACCGAGGCGGTACTGGGCTGGAGGAGAGCTGGTAGAATACTTTTAACATTTCTGTGTTTTATTTAATGAAATTCGACACTGTCATAATAGCCTGTAAAGTTCGTATAGCAGACTATCAAGTGGGTCAGCGAGGTCTGCGCGACACACTCAGCAGTCAGCGGGATATAACTATGTTGTGAATTTACAGCGATAGTGGGAGGAGAGCAAAAGAAAGCGGCGTGAGGTCCGTCCTTGATGCGGGCCATGTCTATATATTTGCGATAAAATAATTAGGACCAGGACTTTTTAGAGTTATAAAAATATGATTTAAAATATGAAATTTAAGATAATCAGGCTGAAGGCTTAAACATCAGTCTGTGGCCTGGTAGGCCAGGAACTATGTCTTGAATATAATTTGAATAGGTTACATAAATGTGTAGAGCGTCAGGGAAAAAGAAAAAAAAAAGAAATAAATATAAATAAATAAAAAGGGGGGGGGGCTGCAGGGAGCCAACTGGTGGGTAGGGGTGGGTTAGGCCAGGTGGGGGGGAGGGGGGGGGGGTATATAGTGGATATGCTACCGTGAGCGGACATCAGGGCTAGCCCAGAGCCAGGGTACTCGAGAATATAGGAGAGAAATAATTATAATAGTATTATAGACATTATTGTTTTGACCAGAATAAGTACCAGGGTAGGGTTATACATTCTTTTCTTCTATCTTATCTTTCATCCTTTTCCCTTTATAGTTGTTGGTGTCAGTCCTGGTCTGGCCTGCTGCCTAACTGTTTGGGATCAGCTGTGCGAATCACACACACTGTGTAGTTTGCTGGTCCCACAGCCTACAGCCAGGTCATTATTGACCATATTGGACATATCATATAGTGGGTAAGGCTACCATAAACGTGCCTCAGGGCTAACCTAGAACCAAAGTGCTAGAAATATAGGAGAAAAATAGTTATGTCAATTTTATTGACATTTCTTTAAATCAGACTAGGTACTGGTCTGACCTGCTGCCTCACTGTTTTGAACCAGCTGTGCGTAGCACACTGTGTCTGCTGGTCCTACAGCCTACAGCAGGTCGTTAGTAACCATATTGGACCTACGGAAACATAAAAAATCTTAGGGTTTAAACTCATATAGGTGGTGTATTTTATTTATTTATTATTCATCCATTTATTTTATTTTAATCACTCATTATTCCATTCCAATTCTAAGTAGTAAAGGAAAAATCGAATTTAATTTGCATGCAGAGAAAAAAGGGGTAGTGGAAGGTTGGGAAGGGTGGGGAAAGAGAAAAAAAAAATCAAAAAAACAAAACAAAAGCTAAGCTAGAATTATTAATTTTGTCTGTTCACAGCAACAAGGCCGTGAATAAATGAGAGTAGAAGTGCTGCCGTGGCCGTGGGCACCAAGGCCAGAAACCACTGACGGTCCTTAATAGTGACATGTATAAAGAAATTTACTCTTTTATTATAACATAAAACTTTATATAGGAGGACCAAACTTTTGTACAAGGAAAAGGGGGACAAATTGCTGATATATTAAATTACTATGGAGCTTTGGTAATGGCAAATGCAATATAGTATAACTGGCAAGGCGGGCGGCCGACCGCTCTGACCTAGATCTGCATTGTGAGCCACTCGCCGCGCAAGAGAAAAGTAGGGCGACTACCCTCAGATCAGACGCTCCACTAGACGAGAAGATCTGAATATCGTAGTCAAACCAGTAAGAACGCTGTCATCTGCAGATTCTAATATAGTGTCTAAGGATTTAAGATTTGAGTGGGCGGTTCGAAAAGTACTACATTCAGAGGTAAATGCCTCGCACTTCAGTATCGCGTGGCTAGGGGTAAAGTCTTCTCCACAGAGGCAGGTGGGAAGAGCCCATTTGGTGCGCCAGCTATTTGTGCACAGTCTGTAGAGGGCGGGATCGACAAAACGGTTAGTGAGGATGGGGTTATTTTTCTTAATTCGATAGGCGAGGACGTCTGGATTTGCTTGACTTAGGATTTTTTTGTTTGCTGAATATAAGTCATTGATTTTATTTTTGATTTTCCTTTTAATTTCCGGAGCTGAAGGGGGTAGCCTAATGGGCTGCGCACCGGGTAAAGCCAAGGCAACGCAGCGGGCAGCCCTATCAGCCATTTCGTTTCCCAGGATTCCAACATGGGAGGGGACCCATTGAAGGACAACATCAACCCCTCTGCTGATTAGTTCATGCAGGAGAAGATGAATTTCAAGTATGATGTCTGGTCTTGTGGATTTATCGTTTAGCAGCGACTCTGTAGAGCTGATTTAGAATCTGAGCAGATTAGGACTTGGTACATCTGCAACGGCAGGGACGTAAAATGGTGGAGAGCCATCGTGATGGCGGTTAGCTCTGCCGTGCAGATGGAACATTCTTTATTGAGGTTGAAGGAAGAATTTTTGTTAAGAGATGGGATGTAGAATCCACACCCTACGTTTCCGTCGATGTTGACAGAGCCGTCTGTATAAACCGTTAGGGCGTTGGGGTATTTTTTATCTATGTAATGAAGGGTGGTGGATTTTTGAATGTGGGGATTATCTTTCTTGGTAGTGTTCGGAATTTCTGTGCAGATTGAGGCCGGCAGGAGAGTCCAAGGCGGGCGAGTTGGAATTGGTGTAGGAGTGATGATTTGAGGGGTTGCGTCTATTAATGCGTAAATGTCGGCAGTGGCTGAAGTAAGTGTTGAATTTTTGTTTATGAGTTTTTTTGTTTTGGTGGGTTCTGTAGTATCGATTTTTTATTTATTTATGGTATGTCTCTTGGGCACTGTTTGCGGTGGAGAAGATACGTCCCAGATAGGACGCACAGAGTTTTAGCATGTGATATTTTAGAGGGAGAATACCTAATTGCGCATAGATGGCGTTACTAGGTGCATGACGGGGGGGGGGGGGGGGGGGGAGGGGGGGGGGGTACCGAGAATGCATTTTAGGGATCTCATTTCTGCTGACTCTAAGGATTTGAGATAGTTTTTGGAGGCTGGGAAAAAGCATTCGACTCCATAGGTTAAGTTGGATCTCACTAAAAGCTGTATGGAGATGTAGGAGGAGAATTTGTCCTCTCCCCCAGACCCCCTTTTTTTAGCGTTCTTATGAGGTTGGTGGCTCTGTTAGCTTTGGTAATTAAGTTATTAATATGTGGCGTCCAATTAAGAGTATACGTAATGGTGACTCCGAGGAATTTAATTTGGGCAGAGGGTTTGAGTGGTAGTCTGTCACCATTATTTGTTAAGGAGAGTTTGTACTCGGAGATCGATTTTCTGTAGTTGAAGAAGATGAGTTGGTTTTTTTGGGGGGAAATTTGAAAGCCATTTTCTGACATATATTTTTGTACTAGATCAATGGCGGCTTGGAAGTCTTTAGCCGTTTTTATACTGATATAGTGGGTTTTGTTTTCTGGACATTTGGTTTTGGCTTCCTGCCAGATGGCAATATCGTCGGCATATTGGGAGAGTTTTATTGGAAAGGATGTTTTTTTTTTGTTTTATTAGTTTAGAGAAAGGTGGGGAGGTCGGCGACCATGATGTTGAAGAGGGTCGGAGCTAGGGAGGTCCCCTGGGGGACCTCACAGTCCGTGTGTCGGATCTCAGAGAAGGTATAATTAAATTTGACCTGTAACGTACGCTTGAGAAAGTTTTTACTGAAATTATAGATGTTGCCAGAGAAATCTAGGTTTTTTATTTTTTTGTAACAGCCGACGGTGCCAGACTACGTCAAACGCACGCCGGACGTCAAAGAAACAGGCCATGACCCTGCGCTTCCTGAGGAAGGCCTGCTTGATAGAAGAGGAGAGGGTATAAAGTTGGTCAGCGCAGGATCTACCTCTGCGGAAGGGCTTGGACAGGGGGGATAGCGTTAATTTTATCTAACTGATATTCTAACCTACTTTTTTTTAGTTTCTCGTAGATTTTACTCAGGTGCGAGGTCAGAGTTATTGGGCGGTATGACGTGGGTTGGTTTCTAGGTTTTTTAGGTTTTAGGATCGGTATCACGGTGCCATGTTGCCAGGTCCGTGGGAGAGTTCCTTCACTATAGCATCTATTCATTAGTTCCAGAATGACTTTTTTGCCTTTAGTAGGTAAATTTTTGATCATTGGGTATGAGATACTATCAGGGCCAGGGAAAGCATTTATTGATTTTATTTGGTTTAATACGGTATTAAGTTCCTGCAGGGAGAAAGGTAAATTTATGGGAAGGGGGTATAATGGAGGAGGAGGGTCTTGATATTCTGGTTTTAATTCCTCTGTGGCACGAAAAGTTTGGGTGAGGGAGGGGGGGGGGGGGGAAGTGAAGAGGTAGAGCTGACAGAGGAAAAAACTTCAGCGAGAACATTTGCTTTTTCAGTATCAGTGGTGTATTTCATCTTATTATGTATTAACGGGGCCGGTGACGGGTTTTTAATTATTTTTTTAACTTTTTGACTATTGTCCAAGCTTTTTCTAGGTCGGTTGGGGAATGTATTTCGTTTAATACTTGTTGATTGAGAAACGCCAGCTTAGCGAGGGCGATTACTTTATTATATTTTATGTTTTCTACTTTCATCTCTTGGTGATTTGCAGTCGATTTGTACTTTTTCCATTTATTATACCTATATTTTTTGTTTTGAACAGCTGCTGCGCACTCGTCTGTCCACCAGGGGTTAAACGGTGTGTTTTGGGGAGTGCCTGAGCTGCGGGGAATGGATGCCTCCGCTGCTTTAAGAATGCAGTCAGTGATATTGGCACACATGGTGTCCACATTTGACTCGCAAATTTCCTCATAGTTTTTAGTAATTAACTCCGAGAAAAGTGGCCAGTCGGCTTTATCATATTTAAATTTACCTTTACCAGAATTAGGATTAACTGGCAAGTGTAGACTAAAGTCAAACTCAATAGAAATAGGAAGATGGTCACTACCTAGTGAGTCGTCCCCAATGGACCAGTATGACTCTGCTAGTAAATTTGGTGAGATTAGGGTGAGATCTACTACTGATGGGTTTTGGTTGGAATTATCTGGAATTCTGGTGAAATGACCATTATTTAAGATTAAAAAATTGGAATTAATAATGTCATTTGCTTGACGAGTTGCTATTTTTTTTAATTTTCTTTTATACCAGGGAACCAGAGTGGGTGGTGAATGTTCAAGTCGCCCAGGATGAGCCAGCCGTCACCCTGGGCAGATCCCAGCCACTCGAGCCCGGACTGATGTACTGACTTGGGGGCATAGGTGTTAAGAATTTTTATGAGTTGAGGGGTATTAGGGAATTTGACCTGTATTAAGTTACTGTAGATTGGGTGGGTGGGATCCAGAGGGACAGGGGAAATAGTAACTTCGTGGTCTAATCCTATTTGAATATAGGTGGCTGTGCGTACGACGCCGACAGGGTTACATTCAGTTACAGGGGGAAAATGGTAGCCAGGGATGAGGGGTAATTTCATTTTTGTTGTATTTGGGGATTGGAAACATATTATTTGTGGAGTGTTTGTTAGGAGATAATTCTTTAGGAAGTGGAGATTAGTTTTGATCGACCTGCAGTTCCATTGTAGGACTGTGAAGGGGGGTTTTGAACTATTTGCGTGTGGGGACATCTTAATTAGAGAATTTATAATTAGAGAATTTACGGAATCAGTGGGAGAGGGATTTGTTTGGGTAATTTAGGCATGGAGTGGAGAATGGTTGAGGGGAAGGTCCCCAGCCGCCAGGCGGGAATTATCAGGGGAGAGCGACATTACCATGGTGACAATCATTTGATTATTTACAATACTGAGTCAGTTCCCGGTTTATAAACTGCTGTGTCATGTGAAACCCGGCCATCAAAAATCGAGAGCAAGCCACAGGCATAGTAAGCAAAGCTGGGAATCACGTGGATCTATGCCACGTGCTCTTTCACTGACCCTACGTCCAGTGTATCTCAGCAGGCGGAAGTGGATTATCATCGAAGATGGGTTCACTCAACTCAACCATGTAGTTTCACATACCGGTTGTCTCCCTCGATTCGCAACCGCTGATCAGCGACGGATAGCGAATCGGGGGGAGACAACCAGTGTGGCACGTAGTTTCATAAAGTGACTGAGTGCTCGTCTCTGGTGTCAGCCGGCGTTGCGTGATGTGTGATTGCTCCCGATGTGATGAATCTCAGGGGGTAGAGAGAGTGTCACCAGTTTGGTTGTGCTTAATCCACTCAGTGGCATCTTCCGGCACTAGAGCCGAGCTTGGGAAGATGAATACAGACTGAAGTCAGTCGCTCGTAGCAAATAGTTCAGTGACGGTCGGACTGAAAACGGAAATAGCTCCGTTTACCGTTCAGTTTGAACGGGCGGACGCAAAAATTGGAAAATGGACGGCATCTACTGTGGGAAATCAGGGTATTTACCCGACCACATATAGTAGTGCACCTTCGTGTTTGTGTATGTATGTTTCTCCTGCCTACTTCCTAAGTTCCGGAGAAAGACATGGGTTATATAAGAGACCTGATGCATCCGTTTAGAGGATGCAAATGATCGTTTTATTCTATACCTGCGAATTTCTCTGTGAGCTGGTGATTGGGTGCCTGATAGTCGGGGGCAGGGGATCTAACTGTTTGTCTGTCCAGCGCTGAGTGATTCCCTTAGTTTGTGTACAATTCTGCCAGCGCTAGCCTCTCCTATCTGGTTTGTGAGAAACACTACCCAGCTGCAAGAGACACAACCCCTACGGGGGCACATGATGTTTCATGTTTCTTATTCGTCCTGTGTTCTTTAAAGAGAATGCTCCTTCTAGCACTACTACTACTAATAATAATAAAGAGCATTTATATCACAATGTATGGAATAACCATCACAGCACTTTGTACACATAGGCAGTTTTGACTGTGCTCTGCAAAGTAATGATGCACTGAGGACTCCTACATGGGTGAGAGTGCTGAAAGTTGAAATGACTGAACTTGGTCCATGGACCTACTTGCCCCATGATCCATGGCCATGCTCCCGCCACCCCTCTCCAGCGGAGGATTGCAGACTATGCTTTTTTCTTTTCTTTCTAAAAATCACCTAGTCGCAGGTGTTTTCATGGATTGAACAGTCTATAGAAAATATAACCATGGTTTAACTCAGACATTTGAGGCCAGCCGCATCCCGATGCGCGGCTTATTCCGCGCATCCGGATGCGGATGCCCGCGAATCAGTTAACACCTTTCTGCCAGTGAACGCATACTGTGTCTCTGAAATCTTATTCAACGCACACACAAAAAAGCCCAAGCGCATACTGTGTCTCTGAAATCATATTCAACGCACACACAAAAAAGCCCAAGCGCATACTGTGTCTCTGAAATCATATTCAACGCACACAAAAAAGCCCAAGCGCATACTGTGTCTCTGAAATCATATTCAACGCACACAAAAAAGCCCAAGCGCATACTGTGTCTCTGAAATCTTATTCAACGCACACAAAAAGCCCAAGCGCATACTGTGTCTCTGAAATCTATTCAACGCACACAAAAAAGCCCAAGCGCATACTGTGTCTCTGAAATCTTATTCAACGCACACAAAAAGCCCAAGCGCATACTGTGTCTCTGAAATCTTATTCAACGCACACAAAAAAGCCCAAGCCGTCCAAATAACGCGGATACAAAGCGGATATAAATCTGAACCTTGAAAGTGTCTGAGGGACGGCTTAGCATTGGGTGAGTAAGTAATACGAATTCGAATACCTTTATTGTCCCAAGACGGGAAATTTGTTTGCAGCGGATTTTTTTTAATCAGACGTAAAAAGCAACAAATGTGAGCATAAAACAAATAAATACATTTGACTGACTAGAACACACCGACCGATTACAGTGACTAAATGATGATGATGATGATGGCGACGACGACGATGATGATGATGATGATGATGTCCACTTGAAATGGGCATCCATTAAAATAGAAATCTTTCGATACTGTGGAAACTACTATAACTCCCGCGACTCGGTGACACACACTTAGAAATAGGAGGAAATGGTTTTTGCAAGAGGGATAGATCCTCATGAGCCCCCGCGAATGAGGGGGCTCATGAGGATCTATCCCTATTGCAGTTGTGTAAACACTGAAGAAGCTTGACTTGCTATTAAAAGTGTGCCGGTCTGTGATTGTCAGTGTACGGCTTTTAGGTCGTAGGGTCCTAAATCAAAGACTATAGCACCAACGTTCATGTACGTATTGGAGATAAGCGGAGCGACACTGATGACAGTTTCGGGGAAAGGACTGCGAAGTCAACCCAGTGACACAGTGATACACTTTCCGGACATCAGGTGCAGCACGGTGAAACCACACCTTAACCCCTTTACTGCCGAAAGAAAAAAGATCCAACTGCAAGCGACATAGATCCTCATGAGCCCATCGCGACTGCGGGGGCTCGTGATGATTTCTGCTCTTGCTTAGACCGATTTGTATCCATGTTTCGTGGGCGGTGTTTGGCTTTTAGTAGTTGAATGAACTAAGATTTTAGAACGAAACAAAAAATGTATGCTTACGTACAGTGAACTCACAGCGGCAGGGAAGGGGTCCGCAGACAAAGTAGACTCTATTCAGGTGCGCGCGCATAATCCAGGGCGCGCGCACATAAGTAACCGTAAATACACACGAATTTACGAATGCAAGCACACACCGATTTATGTAAAGAAAAAAATCAACGGCAAAATAAAAACAGTGAAGTTTACATTGTCACCGTTTATGGAGTCACAAGTTAAACGGCCCTGTATTTGACAAAATGAACACGCCGTGACACGTTTCTGGCTCGCAGAGACATTGTTAATGTTAAGTCTTGCAGCCAGAGATGTCACGGAGTGTTCGTGTACAATATTGACCCGTTGCATGTCGTGAGTGGTTTTTGTCGCGATCATTCCTGTAGGCATCATCGCGACAAAAACCGCTAACGACACGCAAAAGGTTAATGGCTAATAATAATAATAAAGATTGATTGATATAGCGCCTAACCTCCAAACGGAGCTCCAGGCGCTTTACAATCAGTAGTATAACACATGCACAGTACACGAACAATAAGTAGTCAAATAAGTATAGACATAAATATAGACAAAATAGACATGCAAGAGCAAGACTAATCAGTTTAACTCATTTGAGACGTGCCGCATCCGGATATGCGGCTTAGAGCCGCGTATCCGAATGCGGAACGTCTCGAATGAGTAATGCCCGGTGTGGTTGATGTCCGGTGTGTGTGATACTCGGTGTGTGTGTGATGCCCGGTGTGTGTGACGCTCGTTATGTGTGATGCCCGGTGTGTGTGATACCCGGAGTGTGTGATATCCGGTGTGTGTGATGCGACTGTGTGTGTGACGCCCGGTATGTGTAATGCCAGGTATGTGTAATGCCCGGTGTGGTTGATGCCCGGCTGGTGTGATACCCGGAATGTGTTGTACCCGGTGTGTGTGTTGCAACCGTGTGTGACAATCATTGTGTGTGACGCCCGGTGTGTGTGATGCCCGGCGGTGTGTGTGATGCCCGCTTTGTGGGATGCCCGGTGTGTGGAACGCCTGCTGTGTGGGATGCCCGGTGTGTGGAATGTCCCACGAGCAGAAAACCTTCTGGCCGATGTCGGTCCGAAGGCCTTTTGCTCTCTAGTTAGTTTCTTCACAAGTCTCCGGCACTACAATAACGCGATCGCGGAGAACGCTGTCTGACTTTATGGCTCCCGGGTACCGCTATATACGGAGGCCGACCTGTGTTTTGCTACATGCAGCGGTTTAGAGCCATCTCGCAGGAATTCGGTCGTAGCATTGGCTTCAATTGTTCAATTTGCAAATTCATGACTTCCAATAGCAGTGTTTATAGCATCGTTTCACATAAATTATGCACCACTATAGCCTAGGCATATATATATATGTATATATATATATATATAAAGTAATATATATATAAAGTATATAAAGTAATATATAAAGTAAAAAAAAAATATATATATATATTATATATATATATATATAAAGGTTCAAATTAATTAGATTTTGATTTTTTAAAATTAATGCTACCACACAGGTAAAGTCGAAGAACAATCCTTGCAGGCGTTTTGAGGAGGCACGTGAACTGACTGCGCCTCTTGCAGCTGGTTCATGTTAACTCACTCAGTCCGGCGCACGTGTTTCCCAAATTTTGGAGGCGTCATCTAACGGCTACGCACCTGTTTCGGGAGATGGATCGACCATGATACTTTAAGGGCAGTGCCAGATTAGCTTGGCGCCGACAGGCGCCAAGCTATTCTGGCACTGCCCTTTGAATTATCATGGTCGACCCATCTCCTGCTGTAGTGCGTCAGGGCTGAATGAGTTAAATTATGTCCCGATAGAGAGAGGGCTAACCCCGTTACTACCACTGTAGTGTTTGTAAAATCTTAGAACGTCAGAGAACGTAACGCGTCCAGGGAACCAAGATAGAAAGTGGTAAGAGGCGTAGATCCTCATGAGCCCCCACATCTGCGTGGGCTCATGAGGATCTATGTCTCTAGCAGTTGGATGGTGTTTACTTTGTCTCGGCAGGGAAGGGTTAATGACCATGACGCACACTGTAACGCGCATAATAGTTGCGAATAAAGCAGTGACTACCATGGTGTCTCAGCATAATAATGTTACTGCCCGTTAACACATTAAAGCGCGCGATACACTTACCATGAATTTTGATGAATTTTACAAAACAAATTATTTATTTTTTATGAAACTGACCTCTAAATTAATGACCTCAACTCTCCCGTTTTCCGGTCGCAGCCCCCCCCCCCCCCCCCTCCCCCCCCCCCCCCCATCTTTGCCAATGTCTAAAAATGAACTAGTATCCGGGGCAACTCTTGTTTATAGTTTAGGCGGCGCTTGTTTACATACTGACCAGGAAAAAAAAACACGTGTTTCCGATGATTCCAAAAAATGTCACATTTCTTTTGCTCGTCGGTATTTTATTCGTAGTATATTCGGCGAAAACATTCCAAAACTTGGAGCTGTCTTCTGAGTAAGTATTACAAAGACAATCCCAACAACAACAACAACAGAAACAACTTTAGAGAAGACAATTAGGCCTACAACACAACATAGTAGATTTGCGGGTTAAAGCCCTTCACTGCCTACTACAACACAACATAGTAGATTTGCGGGTTAAAGCCCTTCACTGCCTACTACAACACAACATAGTAGATTTGCGGGTTAACTCTTACCAGTTCGCTCCCTTGGCCATCGTATGTATACATACGAAGCCACGCCCATGGAAAATTCCATCGTGTTTACTGAATTAAAACCAATTAATTTTTACTCTCAGTATTATTGTAATAACTTATTGACATTAGAAAGTCACTTTCATATGATAGAATGAAAAAAATATTAATTTTGAGTTTGTTCGTGACCTTTGTTATCGATCGAGTCACTACGTCCACCATCTTGCTTTCCCTACTGCGTTATTTTCACTGCTTGCGATTTCTCTCTGAGAATATTCCGTCAAAATGAGTTCATCTGAGTCCGAAAGTGAAGAGTATCTCACTGAAGGGGAATCTTCCAGCAACCAGGCCACTGAACATGATTCCAGCACCAGCGATGTGGAAAAAACGAAAGAAAACCATCGCAGGTCATTCACTTTCTATTTTGGTTTGACCATGTGCTATCCATGTGAGTCTTTGTTTACCTATTGTCTGGTTCAGAATCGTGAAACTTTATGAAGTACATAAACAAGTTTTATTACTTGCTGTGTATTGCCTCAGTGATATTTTCAGCAAGTCGGAGATTTTCAGAGAAGCACATGTTTGTTGTCTCAGTCATGCCAGGTGTTGACACGCCCACTTTTTCCTGCCCTTGACCGGTGTAGATTATGTTGCGTAACTCTTAGAAATTCAAACACATTTTCTTGAAACTTCACAAAAATGTGTAGAAATGATTTGTCCACACACTGGATTCACATTTTAAACAAAGGGGCAAGAAACAAAAAAATTTTCTTCTTAGTGACTTTTGTGAAAACTGTTTTTGGAAACCGGACACCATTTTTTCTTCGTCGCTAAATAAACAACAACTTCTAAACTACGTTAAGTACAGACTTTTTACTTATCCTGACTGAAAGCTGACTCAATGCACTTTAATATGATGTATAATAAGCCAACTTTTGACCACTAGAAGAGCTTTCAGCAGCATTTTTGCTTGGTCATGTGTGAGGGTAAAAGTCATTTTGTTCACTGGCCTCAAATAGAGCGAACTGGTAAGAGTTAAAGCCCTTCACTGCCTACTACAACACAACATAGTAGATTTGCGGGTTAAAGCCCTTCGCTGCCTACTACAACACAACATATTAGATTTGCGGGTTAAAGCCCTTCACTGCCTACTACAACACAACATATTACAGTCTATAACTCAACGGACAGAGAAAAAAAGGTCCCTGAATTGCGGCAAATGTGGGTGCGAGTCAGTTATCATCAAGCTGTCGTGAGAGATATCTGGCACATATCAAACCCGCTGCGACCGTATTTCCTCCCCTCCTTTTTTGCTCCTGCGACTCCATGCCTGACCAAAAGCTTTTCGAGTTTTTCAGTTCACGGATAGTACGACTGTGTCTTCACTTATACCATGTATACACTATTTAGTTATAACCATTTTTTTTACACTTTATTATCACTTACGAGGCTGTTGTTGTTGTTGTTTTTTTTTCTCTCTTAATAAAGTTTCATTTCATCTCTCTTTCTCTCTCTAAGAATGTTGTAGTTTAGCAAGGACAAACACAAAAAGAGGCCTGTGCGCCTATTGTTTCCCCAAAAAATGCGCTAACCCGTACACGCACTAAAAAATTCTAGAGTTCATTTGTTTTTAAATGAAGTTGATGTGAATTTTCAATGATTTCACACAAGTTCACCTTATTTTGCGCACGCAGTCAAGGAGACAAGGGACGAAAAAGGAAAGTGAGAAACGTGACGGCTACGTCTGCCGTCCGCTGTAATATAAACAATTCCGCGATAACGCGGATGCTAAGGAGCTCGTGGGGCCATGTGTTTTTGGAGCTGTAGCGACTACCTCAGTTCGGAGTGATCTCTGTGTCCGTTGAGTTATAGACTGTATTAGATTTGCGGGATAAAGCCAATCACTGCCTAGAAAAAGGGAACACTATCCAACTGCAAGAGACATAGATCTCTTCCTGAGACCAATTTGTATCCATGTTTCTTGGGGCAGTTTGGCTTTTGGGCGATGAACCCAAAAAAAGATTTTAAGAAACAGAAATGTATTTACTTTCCCAGGGAAAGGGTTAAACCCCGTTATCAAACTGAACATACACACACGTGCACAATACTCTACTAATCTTTTTATTCGGCATCTCACTAAAAAAAAAAAAAAAAAGATATGTAGAGTATTGTGCACTTGTCTGTGTGTCTATTTGGAGGAAAAAAAAACCCACAAAAAAAAACCCCACAAAAACAACCAAGCTCAGAGGGACAATTACAATTTCGTTTAATAAAGTTTAAGGTTTTAACCCCAAAATTTAATAATTGTGTTGTAACTGACCTCGTCTTTCTTTTTTAAAATAAATTGTGTTGTAGTTGTCGTTTGTACGTGTGTTTCTTTGTTTGTTAGAATTTCATTTGGATTTTGCAGTTACCTTCTCCCGTCTGGATTTATGAGGACGAATTGACCGTGACAGAACAGCGTTGGCGCCAGAATAGGTTGGCGCCTAACTCATTCAGTCCCGACACACCACAGCAAGATACGGCTCGACCATGATAGTTCAAGGGTGGTGCCAGAATAGCTTGGCGCCTACAGGCACCAAGCTATTCTGGCACCACCCTTGAACTATCATGGCCGATCTGTCTCCTAAATTGTAATGCAGTCCTCAGAGGAATCCAGACCAAAAATGTGACTGCCAAGCGTGTAATATGCAAAGATGTACTCAACGGAGAAAGAAACACGCTTAGAAAACACGGGTACAACACAATTTTAGTAATATTTCGGGTAAATACCCTTTGTCAAAATAGACAAACAAACAAACAAAGAGATTAGCCACATAGAGTTGCCACATTCCTTCTGCCAATGAAGATAAGTAGCGGCTAATCTCTCTGTTTGTTTGTTTGTCTATTTTGACAAAGGGTATTTACACGAAATATTAATAAATTGTGTTGTACCCGTCTTTTCTAAGCGTGTTTCTTTCTCCGTTGGGTACGTCTTAGTCCTCAGAGGACAACTTCAAAATGTGGGCATTTCTTTCCTGGGACACACTGAGCTAAACCAGCCAACTAAGTAGCCAAACATCGGGCACACCCAGCCAGTGAACGATAGATCGGTCAATCATTGATTCGGGCCAGTCTGTCTATGGGATCGATGGGTCACTGAGCAGATGCGTGGTCGGGTGAGGTCTTTAACTCCTTGACTGCCGAGAAAAAGTGAACACGATCAAACTGCCATTTCATAGACCCTCATGAGTCCACCGCGACTTCGGGGGCTCATGAGGAGATCTAAGCGTCATGCTGAGGACAATTTGTATAAAATGTTTTTGGGCGGATTTGGGGTTTTGGACGTTGAATGAACAAAAATGTCAGAAACAACATGTACGTACGTACGGTAGCAGGGAAGGTGTTCAACTGATGGAGATTTTCGGTCGATATCGATTCACACTTAGTGGTAAACACTCATAAATATTTGTCACGTGTAGGTTTGTGATACTTGACCTTACAGGCCACAATCGTAAGGTGAAATCACAGACGGAAACTTTTTTTTACTTTGACCCATGAACAATCGGAGACAGTTATTGCCAACAATTTTCAACAGTTAACACGACTTCAGTAAGGAAGTGTTAACTCATTCAAGGCCTCCGCATCAATAGCTACGGAAGTGTTGTATAGCGTTGCCGCCGGCAACCCTATACGACACTTCCGCAGCTACTGATGCGGGAACGTTGAATGAGTTAAAGGGCCTTCTTTGTCGCCTTGACTTGTTCTCAGACTTAACTCTTTACAGGCGCGTCTTCTTCCCAGAGCGGTATCATCAGTAGCTGCAGTCATTAGTTAACCCTTTGGTTGTCTGTAGCGGGTATCTGTTTTGTTTTGTTTTGTTTTGTTTTTTTTTTTTGGGGGGGGGGGTACGCGATGGTTCCTCCAAGAATCAACGCGTCCAAAAAAAAACAAACCCGCTAACGACAGTCAAAGGGTTAAATTCACCCTCTAAATCGCTGACCTGGACACGGTGACATTTGAAATGTCAGCAGAGCTCGCCACTGACCGCTGAGATATAGAGAAGACACGAGGAGGTAGGACCCAGTGCAGCCAGCGGTGATTCAGCAGTTGCAACGACAGTGCAATGATTAATGCACTGGCATTTGAGGTCGAATCTGTGGTGACCGACGTTATGTTGTAACAGCAGCCAGCACCGTTTCTGTTGTCTGTGCCATCACAGATTTGACGGCTTATTCACTTCAAACTGAAAACACCGTCACTTTTGTATTCAGATTTATTATACAGCCGGTCAATCTCATATCGACACAGCAGCCACATCGATCAGTGAATCCAATATCAATCCGTCCCAAAAAAAAGGTGATACCCCTCCCGCGTTCCCTACCTCCTGCCCCCGCCGTCACCACTCACACACACACACACACAAGCCATTAAAATTTTAGATGTCAGAATACGTTTCAATTGAAGTGTTCTTACTAAAGCAGAAAGGGAAAACAAAAACGGAAGAAGACGTTGGGAGTGTGTTTGTGTGTGTGTGTGGGGGGGAGGGGGGGCGGTCGGTTTGGGGGGTGTGAAACGGAAAGGGTGTGGTGGGGATTGGTTAATTTGGGAGCGGGGGTGGTTGGTGGAGCGGGGGGTGGGGGGGAGGGGCGGATAGGGGGCGACGGGGGGGGGGGGGCGAAGGGGGGTAAGGGGGCTCGTAAAGATAATGTGTCTTGTGTCCTCGGCTGACATGTCCCTTCGGACTCATTAGTGAACATGTGGTCGCTAGTGTGTGATTTTAACCCCTCCACTGCCGAGAGAAATCAAACAACACCCATCTGTAAAAGAGGGACAGATCCTCATGAACCCCTGCAGTCGTGGGGGCTCAAGAGGATCTGTGCTTCTTGCTACAGACCAATTTGAAACCATGTTTGTTTGACGAACTGAACGACGTTGGCTTTTTGTCGTTGAATGAAGAAATATTTCAGAAGCAAAATATGCGCCCGGTGACGGGGAAGGGGTTAACTCTTAGATCAGCACTGAAGCAAGCAATCTGGGGTCAGCGACAGGAGTGAGGTTAATCCTGCGCTAGACACTAAGCAAGCGTCCTTAGCGGCTTGCGCAGGCTTTAACACATTCTGCCCGTGACACACCACAGCAAGATATGGCTCGACCATGACAGTTCAAGGGTGGTGGCAGATAAGCTTGGCGCCTATATGCGCCAAGCTATTCTGCCACCACCCTTGAACTATCATAGTCGAGCTGTCTCCTGAATTGTATGCAGTCCTCAGAGGATAGCTCCAAGGTGTGGGTATTTCGTACTTCGGGCACAAGAAGTTAAAGGTCCGGGTTCAGCAATTAGTCAGTAGAGGACATCGAAAAAAAAATTTCGAAGTCCCTACCTGACACAGAAAGTGCAACCCTGATAGGGCCCCGTGTGATAGGATCCCCGAGCACGCACGTTACTATAGCTGCTGTAGAGTGTCAGACGTCCTTGACGGCTGTCACAGTTCACGAAAACAGGTATACACCATCCAGCTGCCTAAGGTCACTTCCAGTTGCATCTGTCCGTGCGCGGTAACATCCAATTCCCGTGCAACTACGACTGAAAAATATCCAACTTTCATTTTGCCGCACTGGTGAAGCCTGCACCGAGCCGCGACGTCCAGAGCGTCCAAAAAAGGTCCAGCGAATGGTGGCGGTAAGTCCAACATGATATGGTGTGGTCTTTTCACTTTTTGTGGTACAAATATTACTTTTGTTGGTAAGTATATTTCCAACAACAACAAACACCTATGCGCGTGTAGCTGACGTCGTGTTTACAAAGGGAAGGTACTCGTAAATATGTATTATCAGGGGACACCACTCTAATGACCACTTCCTTGTCAACAACAAGAAGCCCTAGCGATCGTAATGTTATGTGTGTTCTGGTGTACAGGACACTAATTTCGGGGGAAATGATGACTGAGGAAATAACAGCAGACGACAGTGGTGAGAAGTAGGCAGAATACATCGATGAACAAGACGAAGAATAGATTGGAAATCTTAGCCTCACTGTTCGTCTCTTCTGTAGTTACTATATATACGTCACTATAGTAACAGCCTGAAACTTTGTTTTTAAATTTTCTCTCCTTTATAAATAAGTGTAATAGTTTCTGGGCAATTTTCTATTACACATATTTGTGTTATATACATAATGAAATATGCGATATATTCTGAGCTCTGGTCTGATGTACATTTAGAAGTTTCCACTTTTAGTTGCGATTTGTTTTGGGGGTTCGTGGTGGTTGTCAAGTTTTTGTGTAAATATCTTCAGAACGCCACGCCATTTTCTAGTACAAGACCCGTGTGTGCATTACATAACTATACAAATACCAGTCATTTGATTCTTTTTCAGTGCCACACCAAATGAGCTCACAGAGCAGCAAGCAGCTAATGTGTTATTTCTGTGGATACATTTGTGAAGCTAGTACAAAGTGAAGGTGCATCAGTAATGGAACAACGCCCAATCTCATCACAATACATAACAGATAATCGCAGTGGCAAGGTAAGTTGTGAACCTAAAATGTGTGTGTGTGTGTGTGTGTGTGTGTGTGTGTGTGTGTGTGTGTGTGTATGCTTGGGACAAAATGTACAGCTGGCTTATATTTAGAACAAAATATACAGCTGTCTGAATAGAATTAAATATACAGCTGTCTGAATAAAAAACAAAATATACCTGCAGTTGTCTGAACACAGACAAAATGTTCAGCTGTCTGAATGAAAACAAATGTACAGCTGCTCGCTGTATGAAAACAACATCAGCAATTGTCTGGATGAGAATATAATCAACAGGTCTAGGTAAGGATAAAATAATTATACCACTATAATCAACCTAAAATATATTTGTTCACAAAATAACAGCACATTTCAGTGTGATGAAATAGAGCAATACATGTATGTGCATAATTCATTATGAAACTCACAATCAGGTATATAAGTGGTCTATTGTAAGTTGGCTTGCCACTGATACAATGTATTTCTCATATTTTCCTGAAACCACAAGCTTATGAACAGGAGAAATATGAGTGACAAAAACTTATACTATCATTCTTGTATACCAAAATATTTTATTGCTAGTTTTTCTGTGAATCATGTAAGTACATGTATGTATATATTGCTCCATATCATAACACTAAAATGTGCTGCTATTTTGTGACTAAGCCATTTTTAGAAAGCCACACGTACATGCGTATGTGCACACATGCCTATTTTCTGTATTTATTTCTTTTTCAACAGGTTTTGTCCATCCATGACTGTGTTTATGGTTTGTTTCTAGACAGCAGGGCTGCCACAAGGTCAGGTGACTTGAAACTGGTGAATGCACAGACTGGCATCGAGTTTCTGAAGACAGCAAGACCTGTCCGATAAGTTGTCACCGACAGAGTTCTACTGTAGTCTCCTGCTACTTTCAGGTAATTATCAGTTTGGTGGCATTTGATTTTGAAGTATGGTACACCCGTGCGCTTGCACAAAATCATTTTTGTTTGTAAAAGTGTTATCACATCACACATAAAGTAGCTTATAGTGTCCTGGAAATATTGCTGTCACAACACTAAGTTATGATTTACATATGACTGCTACCTCCACACTGTAAGTATATTTACAAGTTGACAGTAAACATTATTATCATGGTGCCATGGTGGTTTTTCTCCCAAGTCTTCATAACAGCTAGTGCTAGCTACCGGTCAGTTTGCCACTCTGTAATGCATGTATCTTTTTTCCAGTATGAAATAGATTTGTATATTATTACTGACTTGATCGCAGCCACTGAAACATCTGGATCATTACTTTGATGTGTGGCACAAAGGCAAGCGAATTGCATAAAAGGTTTGAGTTGAGCTGTGTGTTTACATGGAGGATTATATCCTTGAGTGTATGCAGAACAAAAACACACGAAACTGTCCTGTCATCGAAATAACCTACTCAGTATAAACTGCTGCTGGTACATTTTCACTTTTGTGCTTTTTTCACTTGCAGGTTTTGCTTTATCTATTATATTGGCCATCTGTTTTCAGTTTCTTTGCTGCTGCCAAAGGCTAAACACCACTTGAAACAAGGGATAAAGCCTGTTATCAACCATCACCACACATTACGAGTGTCCTTGCCAGGCATGATCAAGGTATCATGTCTTATTTATGCACTTATTTTGACTTAGAGTTTAGATATGTTTCAGTCTCATCATTGAGTGTTTTGAGTGTTAGTCAAGGGGATGTATCTATGTGGCTGAAAATGAAATGGCCCCCCCAAAAACTTTCATTGGCTACAAAGGCTACACAATGCGCAACAGGCTTACCATCCTTGATTTCAACCACCAAGTATGCAAGCAGTATACCAAGATTAGCAACAGGCACTCTGTGGCATACCAGGTAGCACAGCAGAAATATGCATAGTACTTGCATGTTACACACTTGTGCAATTTCTGGTACAAGTGCAGTATTGTACATGTCATTTTCAGTATCATTACAGTACATGTATTTGTAGAAATATACTATTTAGGATTGTGACACTGACCATGAAAACTAATTCTTTCTTATGGCAAGTCAGGTGCAGAATTCCTGTTCATGTGCACTGTTTACAGTATGTAGTTATAACAAGGATGAAAAATGAAAGCAGACATGTATGCAATTTATGAAGAAGAATGTCCAAATGTATTGAAAACAAAAAATGTCCAACATTTTGCTTTTACATTCAACTTTAATACTTTCTTGTATAGAGAGTACAAAGTGCACAATATGGAGTATATATTACATGCATGTGTCCATTTATTCATGTCCCAACTACTTGTACAAACAGATGTAAACAATCTCCATGACAGAAAGTAAATTTTAAAAGTTAATGAAAATGTTCTCTTCATTCTGTTTTTTCTCATCAAGGAATGTGCTCCGTGGCCTTGTATCCCCAATGCCTCACTGATGAGAAGCTCTCCAGTTTGTTACATTACCTACGCAGTACAGATGACAAGATTGAGCGACGAGTGGATGTGGTTTTTCAGCAGAAGTAAAGACTTGGAGGTTGGTTTCACACACATACACAACCAGATAGTGCCCTCAGGTAGTTTAGATTGGGGCTTAGAAACTGCCATCTGATTATGGCCACCTGACAAGAGCAACAGTGTTTGCTGTTGCCAAGCCCCATATGGCTCTCATGCCACAACTGAAAAAAATCTGTATGTAGAGTGTTGGTGATGTTTGATTGCTATTATAATGTGGGAATTTTATTTGCAAATGTGATGCTATAATTTTTGACGCTGCAAAATTTGACTTCGGTCTGCTTCTTACAAATATCTAGAAAAGTTGGTTCTTCTGTTAACTCGATCAGCTGGATCAAATTCAGTAGTTCTTGTTGTCCATTATTATTAGATGATTCCCACACAAACAGTAGGCCGGATTGTCTTCACTGGTCACGCGCTGATAAGGTGTCGCCTCTACTCCCACATTCGATATGGTCACCAGGGGCTGCTCATCGGTTGAGTGCATCTTTAGTCTCCCCCAGGGAAAAGTTGGTTATGTTGGCCTGAAAACATATTCATATAATATCATGTTACCAAGCAGCATTGCAAAGCTACAATGTCTTTTATTATTAGAACAAAACTGTATAAATCGTTTGACCATCACCGAGACAAAGAAATTGTTTGTAAAAGTTATTTTGCAAATCTGTCTTGTATGGAGTTTATTGATTACACTGGCTGTGATTGATTCATTACGGTTGGTTTCATGTTGAGTAGATTATACTGGCTGATACCCGGTAGCCAAGTAAACTCATCTAGAACAGTGTTTGCAGTACATCTTCACATGTACTAACTGACCTTTGTTCTTGTCTTGCAGCTGCCTGCTGAGAGCAAGTTGGGGCACACTGCACTGCATCAGGCTGTTTGCTGTTCCAAAGTTTCTGTGTGACATTGCTGCTAACGCCCCTGCAGTTTGGTGACATGTTTGACACTGGCCAGTCTGTTGTCTCTTCACTGGTTGGACCTGTCCATGAAGGCTGTCTGTCTGCTGTGGAATCATGGCAATATTAGCATTTTGGTGGATAGCAAAATTTAGCATATGATGATAGAACTATATTGCCATATGTAACATTACATTAGGAAATCGTTGCGGTATATATATATATATATATATATATATATATATATATATATATATATATATATATATATATATATATATATGCCTGCATGTGTACCCGCCCCCTCCAGCCCCCCCCCCCCCCTCTCCCTCACTTACCAAAACACAGTGACCAAGTTTGAATGACAGCATCATAAGCAAAATATACCATGCATATAATTCAATGACATCACTGAAATTGTTTCTTTATAATTAAAATGGTTGTCTCTGTTCTGTTTGTGTTTTTGCCTCATGTATTATTACAGTTATATATGGTGCAGGAAGTAAAAGTGCACATGTATGTTGTTCTGTAGAGAAGAACCCTATGAGGAAAGAACGTCGCTTAGAAATGACAGTTACAACACAATTTATTACTAGATAATATGAATAAAATTGTGTTGTAGCTGTCTTTTCTAAGCGTCTTTCTTTTTTTCGTTGAGTTCGTCTCTGCATTACACACGCTTCGCAGTCACCATTTTGATCTGGACTATGTGGTTCTGTAGGGTACATAGACTACTTGGTCTTGTTGAGGATAGACATACTCATTTCATAAAAAAAATCAGCTGTATTTTTAGGAATTATGACAATCATGGTAATTGTGTTTTATTTATGTATACACTTATTGATGTAAACCTGCCTGTCCCGGATTGGCCTCCGCAGCCACGAAAATGCCTGCAGACGACGTGGGCAAGCCCTATAGAATCTTCGTTCGTGAAGTCAAGCCAAGAGACACTTATTGATGTACTTGACGATTTTGGTAAACTCATAAGAGAAGCCTCACAATGAAAGGCATTTTTAACAGTTTCACTCAGTACAGATATAAACAAATAAACCATACGTTGAAGTGTATTTGAAAACAATGTTTTTGTCACAAAATGAAGATCAAGTGAGATATACCTCTTGCTGTTGTGAACTGATATATTTCCTTGATATTTATTTTTGCGGGTTGAGTCATTTCAGTTTTCTGATAGAGAACATTGCTATATGGAGTAATCAGAAATAAATCCCACATGGTTTGCTGTCAGTGCAAACATAGATAAACTATGAATGAAATATATTGTGGTTAGAATACCAATTACATAATATATATATATCTGTTTCCTAACATTTATTTCATATCTCATAACCATAGCAGGAGGTGAAAGAAACCTAATGCTCCAGCCGAAGGGGTGCATGCCTGCATGATGCCAGCTTGCTTTCATCTGCTTCCTAAAAGTCAATCGGGCAGGGGGGGGGGGGGGGGAAGAATTCGCACAACCCCCCAAAAATGGAAAAATTAGTAACATTTAAATTAATTTGGGTCGAGGGCATAAACAGACATAATTATATGGTCTTGTCAAAAAAATGTATACATTATTGGTATGGCGAATGCCGGAACCATCTGCTGCGGCCCTGTATCTAATTATTTTGAAACTTGCCTCTCGTTTGCTCGTGCACCCTTTAGCTTGTAGTTGGTGTAGCGGTGTTTGCTGTCAGGCACCTGCATGAGGTATGCATTGGGCAGGGTGCATTGCGTGTGCATAGACAGCAGTTGGTCTGGGGAGAAAATATTATCACTGAACTCATCAAGTTTGCAGACGGTAATTATCTTTTGTGATACAAAAAAAAAAAAAAAAAAAACAAGATGAGAAGTAAACGACAAAGCAAAATATTACCTAGTGCTTAGATTCTTATAATGGAATCAAATTTTATGTCCGTGTAACACACACGAACAGGCACAATCACATCAATGGGTGACCGTCTTCACTCCTAGAAGCTGATTCAGCTTTTCAAAATCCCGAAAAGCTGAATTTCAGCTGTTTGGTTCAGACAGAACAGGCCTTCAGCCAGCCTGTTCCAAATGCAAAAGTCATACATTCTCATGAGCCCCTGCATCCGCAGGAGCTCATGGGAATGTATATCGCTTGCTGGCCATGGATTTATGGGGCATATTTATGTCCCGTTTACATTCATTTCATATTCTCGCACTGTCACCCATGCACATCACATTGTTGCATGATGACCTGTAAATTATCTCCCAGGCTTTTGTGAAAAATAAAATCGTTTTGAGGTGGGCGTTTGCGCGTTGCTTAGCACGGGAGTGCTGTCCCTTACACACACATTATCTAGTAGCTTCCCTTCGTAAAAATGGCGACTACCATAAAGACTTGTTGTTTGCAAACGCTTTCGAGGAAACCTTGTTTTGGATAAATGCGAGGACATAAGAAATGAGAAGACCACGATATAGCATGTTCGACGTACCGTCACCATTCCCTGGGCCATTTTTGGACGCTGTGGACGTCGCTCAGTGCTTCCCAGTACCGGCCCAGAAGTGAAAGTTGGATAGTCATCTTTCGTTGTTGTTGCACGAGAATTGTGGGTGTTACCGTGTACGGACAGATGCAACTGGAAGTGACCTTTGGCAGCTGAGTGGCGTATACCTGTTTGCATGAACTGTGACAGCCGTCAAGGACGTCTGACACTCTACAGCAGCTATAGTAACGTGAATGTTCGGGGATCCCATCTGATGAGGCCCTGTCAGGGTTGCACTTCAAGTCAGGTCAGTAGGGACTTCGAAATTTTTTTTCGCTGTCCTCAACTGACTAATTGCTGAACCAGGACCTTTAAGCTCATGCAACTGGCCCTCGTCAGTGACAAGAACAGACATTGCTGACGACTGCCCACTTTGAAACCTTAATATCGCATGTTTGGTCCGTGCTTGGAAGGGTTACCACACTTTGTGGCCACGTTTTGCGCGGACATGACCAGCAACACAAGTTGACTTCTGCAGGTATGAATGTCGTTCTCTGCATTGCTAAGGGACGATACTCAAGGTCGCAACCTTTATTTGATGACGTATGTTGATTGTTTCCCTTGGCGTATTGCACAAGTGCCGGAATGGCAGAAAGTAGAGGTTACCGGTTAGAAGTCAAAAACATCGTCGCAACGTTTTGAGGAGTCAGTCGTAAACATGCCGCTGAGTGAGTCCACGTTGAAGGCTGTTCAGTTCGGTCACATTTCAGCCCATAAAAATAGTAAGCAGAAGGAGGCGCGTCGTACAAACTACTTGTTTAAGCACTATTTCACAACCTGAGCAAGAGTGACTGTCACAGGACTAAGCTCACTAGTGGTACTGGTCCCGTGTTCCGCACGTAGGAGATATTCTGAGTTTACCATACCAGAGCTTGGATAAGACTACATCAACGCGAACTGTCGACTTCTTCAGTGATCGACGAAGAGCAAAAATTAACTCATTGTGCCCGAGGTACGAAACTGATACCCACATTTTCGAGTTATCCTCTGAGGACTGCATTACAATTCAGGAGACAGGTCGACCATATCGAGCCATATCTTGCTGTGGTGTGTCTCGGGCAGAATGAGTTAAACGTTGCGGAAGTAGATTGAACTTTTTAGGATGATTTACATCTATGCACGGTTGTAGTATGCGTCTCTGAAACTGTGTCTACTTCAACGCCAAAGACCCCGCTCAAACCAAGTCACATGCGTACAATGCGGGGTCACCAAGAGGTGTACACTCTTCCTAAGCCTCCACACCTATTTTATTTTTGGAACTTCCCCCGAGCGGCATCGTCAGTACCCAATGCGCAAAAGGCCATCGGGCCGACATCGGCCTTTGCTCACTGGGTAGGAGTCAAGGCTTAATTTGCAAGAAGAGAAGGGTAACAGTACTTTTTGTGGGTGTTGTTCTTGATATCTTCGTGTTTCACGACGCATGGAAATAACCAAGAAAGGTAGGACACAAAACATCTGGGTTTTTTGCTCGTCCTTTCAAACCGTATTTCTTCTTTGTTGATTATTTCTTTGCATTCTACGTGTTTAGTTTTGTTTTTTGTCTGGAAATGGTGACACACGCGTTTAAGATCATACGCAGTCTGTAAACGCACATGTGTGCACGCGCTCATACACGCACACACACACATACACACACACACACACACACACACACACACACACACACACACACACATGTGCGCACGCGCAAAGATATAGTGAAAGCAAGACGAAGATTGTTAAAAAAAATTATTCACGAATGTAAACACCCAAGACATTTCTTGTTCAAGGCCATTTTGAGGCCGTGTATTGTTTGAACTGATCATTACGGGACATTCAAAATATCCTCTTTTTAAAAATTGTATTCCTTTGAACGGCCTATATCTTATTCTTGCATGCAACTTTTTGGGAGAAATGTTCAAATTTCGCAGTTCAGCATTCACGTATGAAACACTTTAACCCGTCCACTGCCAGTGGGCAAAAACTGTGTTTAAAATCATGGCAAAATCAACTCCAAACAACCCGATCCGAACGACTGTGCGCGGGCCCCATGCGGCCGACCTCTGCCCGATAGCCTTTTGCATCCTGGGTACAGGACCCCATGAGCCACCCCGCCACTTGAGGCTGTCGTGTCGCTCTCGGCAGTAAAAAGGTTAATATAATTATTATAGTAATACTCGCACATGTCATACATTGATGTTGTTCAGGGTCCCGATACACCTGTGTAAGAGGACCAAACTTGGGGCTATCAAATCTCTGAGACTACCACTCTACGTGTCACAGGAAGGCAGTATAATCGACGCATCGTTTGACCGATTTTCGATCCAAAATATTGGCAGTACGCAAAAGGTGAACGGGCCAACGCCGGGCTGATGACCTTTCGCTTACTTCACTGTCAGTAGACTCGGTCCAAGATGTCCCGATCAGTGATCAGTTATATGAGTGAGATTAAATCTTGCGCAAACCACTAGCAAGGTGCTCCGCTCTCGATTAGGGGCTTGCGCGGGATTATGCGCACTCGTGCAACTGGCCCCGGGGATTTTACACGACCTAACTCAGACTACCAGTTATCAAGTGTACAGTGAAAGCACAAGTTTCTCGTCCGTAACCCACTCATACCGTCGTCCTCCTGCTCGGAACAATGCGAGTCTTGAAATAAAGCGAAAAGTGTGTTGGGTGGACATTCACTGATTTAGAAATGGCAAAAGGTCAATCCCATTCGTCCAAAGAACACAGTACACAGTACTAAATAAGGTCAACAAGAGGCAACGAACCTCATGAGCCCCCGCGTAAGCGGGGGCTCATGGGGTTCCTGCTTTGCCTCTCGCATTCTTTGCCTCTTGCCTCCCGCATGTTCGTGGCACTGTAATGCCCAGCTATCCGAAAACCTCCAACAAATAGGTTTAGGTCAGCGTTGAGAGCTGCGGTCGGCAGGGAGACTGGATCATCATCAACAGCCCCCCGCAGACTGACCCCGCAAGTGGGAAAATGAAAGACAAAAGTGTCATCCTGCTTGAGCAAGTGTGTTTGTGGGACGACACATGAGAGGAACTGGAGACCAACGCCATCCCAAACTTGGATCGCGTCACTCTCATCGGCTGATGGCGGCGTGTTTACTGGGGTTTCTTCCTCTTCTACCGCCTCACGGAACCCCGGGTACTGGTGTCCCCGCCGGTCGCCAAAGACGAGGAATGCGGGTGGGAAGGGGAGCAGGGGTCAGTTGCACGAATGAGCTTAGTCCTGCGTCAGCCACTAAGCAAGGTGTTCCGCTATAGCGGAGCACCTTGCTTAGTGTCTAACGCAGATGTAAAAGCTCGCTCATGCCACTGATCCCAGGGTCGAAGCTCTGCTTGGTGTCAATCGGCGCTACCGTATGGTCTTCCTAGTTGGCAGGAACCCGACTGAGCTCACGGTGCGTGTTGCTTCATCTCCCCAAAGGCCACAGCACCACACAGTTTACACAACTGGTGACAGTTCAGTAAACACCTGCGCACACAAAGATTAAAAAAAAAATATTCATTTTAACCGATCAAATCAAAGCACAAAAAAAGTATTTGAACAAGACAAAATGCAAAACTGAAAGAAAACACTCAACTGCAAATAGAAAAGCTGAAACAATTGACATATTAGGCAGTCAAAGAAAAAGAAAATAGATTAAGAAAAATAGAAACGGCTTGCTCATAATTCCCAAGTACTCTAATTCACGTGAAACTCAAGTTACAAAAACGTAAACATAAATGTGTTGGTGTATGATTTCAGACCTTATGGCTTTAATCATCATACTGATGCTAAAAGCTTCAAATTTGTACACTGCCATATGCAAGCTACATCATACTGATGCTAAAAGCTTCAAATTTGTACACTGCCATATGCAAGCTACATTGCAGTACTTACAGATAAGGATATAGACAATGGCTTTTGTTCAAGGCTGGTGCCAGAATAGCTTGGCGCCTACTGGCACTACCCTCAAACTATTCTAGTCAAACTTATTTCACACACTGGTGTATTCCGAATGATAAGGGTTAAATTGTCAGGTCCAAAGCCTCACACTGTCAAAGAAAATACCAACAAAGAAGGAAACACTCTTCGGAAGGACGCTTACAGCACAAATTATTACAAGCAACTTCTGTCAAATGGTGGATAAGCAGTGAATCGTTTTATTGTTTTATGTCCGTAGTTTTCAATATGGACATACAGGCTGTAATGTCAACCCGCAATAAGTGTGACTAAAATAGTTCAAGGGTAGTACTAGCCTAGAGGCGCCAAGATATTCTGGCACCACCCTTGAACTAAAGCCGTTGGTCTATGTCCTTATCTGTAAGTACTATACTGTAGCTTGCATATGGCAGTGTACAAATTTGAATCTTTTATACGCAGCATGATATGGGATAAACTGGGTTGTAGTCGACCTTCCTAGGCGTGTTTCCATTTTTTTCTCTGCATTGTACACGCTTGGTTGTCACCGTTTTGGTCTGGATTTCACACTGACAAACATTTACAGTCGCGTAAACCACTACAGTACATGCGGCCAAAGGTTATGTTCATTTTTCTAACATAATTCATCCCTCCTCTTTCTGGCAGAAGCCTGAATTAGAACTCAAAAGTGCGCACGCTATTTTGCCTTTATAGTCACTGCATGCAGTGCTGAAAAAGGTAACCTGATCCAGCCGCAAAAAAAAAATATATATATATATATATCAAAAACAAAAATCAATAAACATGCATGGACCCATTCTAACCACAGATCTCAGTACTTTTAACCCATTTAACGCCAAGGCCACATTTCTCAAATTGTGGAGGTGTTACCTAACGATTATTGTACCAGTTGCAGGAGATGGTTCGACCAGGGGAAGAATGCGTATTGCCGAAATCACTGTTAGCCCATTCAGCCTTGACGCACTACAGCAGGAAACGGGTCGACCATGATAATTCAAGGGTAGGTCGATCCATCTCCTGCAACAGGTGCATAGTCGTTATATGACGTCTCCAAAATGTGGGAAATATGGCCGTCGGGCTGAATGAGTTAACTCAACGTCAAAGATCCCCAGCCGTGAAAGCGAAGATGGATACAAAGTGGTTTCGGCAATGGCAAAGATCATCATGATCTATACCTTCTGCAGTTGGGCGGCCTTCAGTTTTTCTCGGCAGTGAAGGGATTAAACTATTTTAACGCTCAGCTACAGCAGGGGCTGTCTGTAAAATTTCACTGATTACAGCGTAGATTTATACTTGAGGAGTGAGAAGGGGGGGGGGAGGGTTGGGCTGGTTGTGGTGGTGGTGGTGGTGGGGTGGGGGGGGGGGGACAATGTGTCAGTGCACCTGGAGTTTGAGGATGCAGCTTGTATCAGGAGGACATATTAGATAATTGGTTAGTTCGGGGTTTAACGTCCAGGGCCCCGAAGTGATAATGGACGGCCCTGACGGGCGGGTTATGGGGGACAGGGAAAAATCTATTGCCTATGGAGTACCACCGGAACACTGATCAATTCAGGCGCACTGCAACTGTGCCACTTTGATTTACCAGGACTTTTCAACAGACATGCTATGGAACAAGAGGAAATATTAGAGTTTTGTAGGCCACTTTTAATAACGCCGTGACTGCTACTGACTATACCGCTCGACAGAAAAGCTGCCAGTGATCACGACGACCGCACACTGGCGTGCAGGTCACAATGTAACAAGCGACATAAATCCTTATGAGCCCCCGCGACTGCGGGGGCTCATGAGGGTGTATGCCTCTTGTACTTGGGCAGCGTTCGTCTTGCCCCAGCAGGTCAATGTGTTAAAAACATTAGAAATTGTTATCAAATTAACTTTCTTACCTTATAAACAGTATCTCCGTTCAGCTACTTCTCAAATCTCCTCCATAGCAACCACCTCCTCCGCCGCAACGGGTATGTCACCTTCATCCAGCACTTGTACATTGTCCAGCTCCACGTCCGACCTCACCACAGCCACATACAAGTCATCAGTAATGCAGACGATGGGGACGTCTCGGCCCTCGCGAAGAGCAGCCTCAGCTTCCTTTCCAAAAAGAACTGGAATGTCAGTAATTTTTCCGATGATGACATTTGTCTCGTATCTCGCCGTGTGCGTCTCCGTCAAAATGAGCGCAGTTTGCATCGCCATCACGAAAAACGAATTGTTTTAAAAAGTGAAACCGAAAGAAATTGTTCAAATGAAATCTGATAGTAAGAAAGAGGTTGACTTAATTCCCCTTTTGCATGAACTCAAGCGGAGAAAAATTCTAGTTCGTCGAATCTCGTGGGGTGATGGCGAAATAAAACCACTGAAGCAATGTCACTGGAGATTGGTCAGTACTTGTCTAAGTCAGTAATGCACTTTCAACTTGAGTGGTCCCTAGAAGTGCTAAATGATACACCTATCGATGTTGATCGCTCACTCGCTTGCTTGTGAATGCAGTAGGTAAGCAAATTTACCAAAGACGGAAACTGCTTTTTCAAAATTAAAATCGAAGTCTAGTGTCACTCTCACCCCCCCCCCCCCCATCTCACCCCCCCCCCCTCCAACCCCAAAAGGGCGGAGCAAGAATAAACCAATTGTAATGAAGATTACTACAGGGGGCGGGCTTATATGAGTAAATAAAACATTTAGGGTTCGAGCCCTTTTCCTACCCTTCTTCCCCACCCCCAACACCCCACCCCAACAATGTAATGAAGAAGAGAATAGGAACCCGAGGTGTGGCACATATGGTTACAGATTATACTGTGAAGATCAGAAACCGTGACGATCTAATCCGACTAAAAACAACAAACGTCCAACTTTTCCACCACAAGGCATAGCTCCTCATAAGCCCTGCGGTCTGCGGGGGCCCTGTGGGCTCCCGCAAACCGCAAGGCTCATGAGGATCTCAGCCGTTGGATCGCGTTCGATTGGCACCTGCCGTGAGCGAGACATCTGTTCTGCTGTCAATCGCCCTCAGCCCTCGGGCGCCGCAAAAAAAGATGAGGACTGACTGACTCGGCTGACAGCGATTTTGACGTTTCACAGTTTTCAGGTACTATTGTTTGCAATCAGTAGGATGACTGGCAGAGAAGGTCTGTTTTCGCGCCCCGAAACCAAAGGCGCGTCACTTTAGCTCATTCAGCCCAACGCACGTATTTCCCAAATTGGAGACGTCATGTAACGACTGTTGCAGGAGATGGATCGATGGATGTCGGTGCCAAGCTAATCTGGCACTACCCTTGAATTATCATGGTCGACCCATCTCGTGCTGTAGAGCGTCAGGGCTGAATGGGTTAAGGCGGGAAACCTGTCTCCTTTGACAGATTTCTGGTAGCATTGTTTACGACATTGTTTAGCATCGGTTACACAAACAAAAGACGACAGAAGGGTTGGTTGGTAGTTCGGGGTTTAACGTCCACGACACCGATGTGATAATGGACGGGTGGGTTATGGGGGACAGGGAAATCTATTGCCTATGGAGTACGACCTGAACACTGATCAACTCAGGCGTACTCCAGCTGTGTCACTTTGATTTACCAGGACCTTTTAACGAACATGCTATTGAACAAGCCCGTCTTTTCCCCCTGGATTGCGAGTTCAGCTACCGGGGCCGGGACGGGTATTCGAACTCACGACCCGGCGACTCCCTTCGCTCTCCTGCTTTGACGCTTAACCGCCTGAGCTATTTCGGACTCTTCAACAGAAGGGAACGACGGGCTTGTTCAGATAGCATGCCCGTTGAAATTCCTGGTGAATCAAAGTGGCACAGTTGCAGTGCGCTCGAACGGATCAGTGTTCAGGTCGTACTCCATAGGAAATAGGTGTCCCTGTTACCCCGTAACCCGCCCGCTAGGGCCGTCCATTATCACTCCCGTGCCGTGGACCTTGAACCCCAAACTAACTAACCAACCAAGGGAAAACGTTAAACTTTTAGGGCTTAACGTCTTTTGTCCACCACGAAGTTGATTTCAAAGACGGGGCACCGAAAAGAGGTCTGAACAAAATTTGACCCCAGTTGGGTTCGAACCCACGACCTTTCGGACGAGAACCGAACGTTCTACAAACTGAGCTACCCAGCTCCCCCCAACCAAGAGAACGAGAGCTGAGGTGCTATAGGGTGCACTGCTTTTAGATCGGATATTCCGTGTGTTGTGACAATATCAAAATCAATCCCTTCCTGGCACAAATGTAACAAACGCCTCCTCTATAAATTAATTATCTGCTTATGAGAATCTATGCTGTTTAAATGCGGAAGGTGGTGGCTGCCGGCACTAGCAGGCCTTAGTTTACTGATTAAACTCGACGGGCTTGCGGCTGGTGTTTATGTGAGCTGTCAACGTGTTGCAGAGACGCGCGTAGGGGAGGAGGGGGTGCGTTTCCCCACTCATCCAGCTGCAGTACTTTGTCGCTAGACTGATTTAGGCCGGCGGAATAAAACAAAAACACGTTTCAGTCAGGACTTATGTCACATGTCAGAACACGACTGAGAGAGACTGATACAGTGGGACCTGTTGTGAGCAGCAGTCATTTTTACTAACAGAAAAAGTGCTCTTCAAGACAGGTGCTCTCTTAAGATAGGTCTTGAATGGCAAGAAGTGTCACCTGTCATTAAAGACCACCATTCAGGTGGCTGTAGCCACCTGAATAATGGTCTTTAATGACAGGTGATGGCATTTAAAGATGGTCGCTCAAACAGGTTCTGTTGTATTTCTTTTATAGTAATATAATTATACATGTGTTGGTGTGTGATAAAAGTGCCTTTACTTTCGAATAAATTTTAATGTGCAGGTCTGTAATTTTAGCCCTAACGACTTAGAGGTTTAACTCGTTGAACGCCGACACACCACAACAAGACATGGACCGAGCATGATAGTTCTAGGGTGGTGCCAATATAGGGCTCGGGAAGCTGACGTCATCACGCCAGTCGTGGCGGCCATCTTGTGAGGATACGGGACTAAGCGCTCATAGGGAACTGCTGTTTTTGTAATGTCAGGAAAGTCCTGACGTACAATAAGCAATAACTGCAAGTCTTGCCATCACTGTAGGAAACCGCTCACCAGAATCTGTTTTTGTTTGTTTCCAAAGAAGAAGAAATGAAACTAAACTGAAGAAAAACGTGTTGAAACACTATTTCGCTACTATCTGATGACTATGGTATCCTCTTAAGATGGCGGCTGACGCGCTGACGTTGCTAGGCAACGCCGCGGGGAACTTCCCGAGCCCTATAGCTTGGCGCCAAATAGGCGCCAAGCTATTCTGGCACCACCCTTGAACTATCATGCTCGACCCATGTCTCTAGAATTGCAATAGTCCGCCTTCAGAGGGCAACTTCAAAACTGGGGGATTTCGGTCCAGGGGTAGAATGTTAAGGGACAAAATCACAGACCGGCAGACACACAGTATGTATAGCGGTATTTGATAGTTGTAATAGATACTCATTCGTGTTACAACATAGTATGCTTGTAGGTACTGGCATTAGTATGCCGAAACGGCCTTTCGGTTTGACGTAGCGAGGGTCACATTCGGTAGGCATTGCATAGTGGAGCATCTGACGTAGCGATTGAACCCATTATTTAACCCATTTAGCCCTGTACAGCTAGAGACGAATCAACCGTGATTGCTCAAGTGTGGTGCCAGAACACTTAGGCGCCTATAGACACTATGCTGTTTAGCAACACCTTTAAACTATCATGGTGAATATGTCTAAACGTATTCTTCAATGCATAACTCGGAACCCACACTGGTTGCCTCCCTCCATCCGCTGCGCTGATATCAGCGCAGCGGATGGAGGGAGGCAACCAGTGTGAAGAAAATAAATAAATGAATAAATAAATAAATAAATAAATACACTTAATAAATAAATAAATAATAAATAAATAAATAAATAAATAAATAAATAAATAAAACCGGTCTTAATTGCGTTGCGTGAATCATCGGAATCTAGCACTTTGGTTGAACAGTCTTAACCCATTCAGCCCTGACGCACTACAGCAGGAGATGGGTCGAACATGACAATTTCAAGGGTAGTGCCAGATTAGCTTGGCGCCTGTCGGCGCCAAGCTAATCTGGCACTGCCCTTGAATTATCATGGTGTGTCCATCTCCTGCAACTGGTGCATAGTCATTAGATGTCGCCTCCAAAACTTGGGAAATACGGCCGTCGGGCTGAATGAGTTAATCGATTCCTTTTAGACTCCTGTCGAATCTGGCACTGCCGCGCGAGTTCCTGTGATAAAAGTCAGATCACAAGCCCAAAAAACTGTCACTATTTATGTGCTGGTCTGTGGGGCGGTCCGTGGCGCAGTGGTTAAGGCGCCTGCCACCAATGCTAAAGGTGCGAGGTTCGATTACGGGTTCCGGCGTCGGATTTTTCTCCTCTAGTAAGTGTCACCGTTAATTCGGGCGGACTGTCGGGGGTTCTTTCTCCGGGTACTCCGGCTCTTCCTCCCCCTCCACTTTGGTATCAGTTTCAGCCCACTTAATCAAATTTCAAATACAAACGATTTTGAATTTTCAAAAACTTCAGTAGCCCCACCCGGGTCTGCCTTGGGGGACATGGGTGGGGTTAGGTATTTTTTAGTTCCCAGGGTCACCCTGGTCAGCCCCACAGGGTGGGTTTTTCTCTCTATTCTGGGGCATGTGTTTCTGTCTACCCTTTGTCCATTCACCTGTATTTGCCTTTTTAAAACTCTCCCTACTGTCTGCACTGCCTGTAGCTCTTGATGTTGGATGTGTGTTGCTAAATGGTCTTAGCTTTATTTAGGCCCCATGTTGTAGGTTTATTTAACGTATTTGACCGGCTGGCGACATACATTCAATTTTCTGTTTAGTTTTTTTCACAAGCAGTGCAGGCACGTCCTGAGAAAGCCTTGTTGCTGTCGGGACGTTAAGCAATGTACAATCAATCAAAAACTTCAGTAGCTCGCTTGAGCTTGCCCTTAGCACCACGTGAATGTTCTGTGTTTACGTACAGTGTGTGAGTGAATGCGCGTGATTCACGTGAGCGTGCTTGTTGGGTTCAGTTCGCGGCGGCGCTTTGAGCCGATTTTCAATTGGGATAAAGCGCCTATTTAATGCGCTTATTATTATTATTATTATTATTATTATTA
This sequence comes from Semisulcospira habei, assembly GCA_036245525.1. Taxonomy (NCBI): domain Eukaryota; kingdom Metazoa; phylum Mollusca; class Gastropoda; family Semisulcospiridae; genus Semisulcospira; species Semisulcospira habei. Next base: position 4,158,697 of record BTPG01000004.1, read on the forward strand.
TTATTATTATTAATTTGGGCTTACAAAGTGTGCTAGTCTGTGATTTTGAACCTTGCGGCCGCACTGAAGGTCCGAAATCACAGACCAGCGCGCATCTGTCCTCGTCCATGATTTATCTGGTGCAAGAATTACAGCACAGTAACTGGTACATGAACTTTGGAATTACTAAACATGTGCTGTTCCTGGCTCCATCCCTACGACATTATTCACAGTGACTAACCCACTGCCAGATCATTCTTCAGTCATTTTCGGACTGATCCCACAGACGAGCGTGGAAGCACACAGCTTCAGTGCTTTGTCGCTAGACTCCATTGTCTTCCGAGACAGGATGCCGAACATGTAATATTTTATGATGTATCTGTCAACAGCGAAGGTCGGCGGGCCAGGCATTGTGGGAACGCACCCCCCCCCCCTCCTCCCCAACAGGCGTCCCCCGGCGCCACACTTGACACCTAACATAAACACCAGCCGTCTCCATGACTCAAGCAAGCACGTCGAGTTTAATAAAACTAATGCTTGCCTGCCCGATGCATAGAGCGTGTATACGCTCTATGGCCCGATGGCAAGCACCACCTTCCGCATTTAACCCTTATCGTTCGGAATACATCAGTGTGTGAAATAAGTTTGACTAAAATAGTTAAGGGTAGTGCCAGAATAGCTTGGCGCCTCTAGGCGCCAAGCTATTCTGGCACCACCCTTGAACTAAAGC
>BTPG01000004.1:4159905-4327405 GCA_036245525.1 Semisulcospira habei
ATATGCGTGGCAAGACCTGGACGACCTCAGTTAAGGTCATGGCTCCAGTGGGCGAGTACTCAATGACCACGATAATGATGCCTAGGTAGGAGTATGGAGCTTTGTCATAGCGACGATAGTGCAGCATTCTCTTCTTAAAAATACAGGTGTGATCTTTATTGCTGGGAGGACTGGTGCTTGGAGAGGTTGTGGTGGTAACATTGGTGTTTCCAACACTGGTCGACTGGACAAATGTGGCCTAGTTGATACTAGGTGCTGCTGCACTGGTTGGGCTACACTCTTTTGGCGATGGCGCGGACAAAGCTGAAACAGCCACATATCAGTACTTTACCCACTTGTTGTTGTTCTTTCCAGTTTACTGTCCCACTGGCACTAAAAGTGATCGAGGACTAGTAGTTTGGCGTACAGTAGTTCATTGTGTCTTTGCAGATTTGACGTGGGTTTTCCATCTTTCTTGATTTGGCGTGGGTTTTCCCTCCTCCTTTCTCATCCGGGCTTGGGACCGGCAACGGCGGAGTTCTTTACCCACTAAGTTCTTAATACTTGATAACCAGGACAAGGCAAACACTACCCAGCTGCAAAAGACACAACCCCCACGGGGGCACATGATGTTTCATGGAAGTAGAGGAATACGAAGGGACAACGTAACTTTGAGGTCCCTGGGTGCAATACTGCATGGACGGGTGGAAGAAGTCATGGTAACTGCCTGGAATATTTGACGCCGGATGGAGTGCATTGGAAATGTAGTCAATAGATGCTGGTGATGCTGGCATATGCCGCATAGTAGCAGTCTGGCTGGTGCAGGGGATGTAGGGGAAGGTGTATGATGACCGGTGCCAAGATCCCAGACAGGAACGGATGCTGTTGTAGGGGCTATACAGCTGAGGCAGGCATGACTGGGGCTGCGAGTGCTGACCAGGGGCAGGTTGGTGCATGCGATACTGGTGGCCGAACCTGATGCTGGCTTGGTTAAGACTGTCCTCGCCAGTGATGTAGCCCAGGTCAGACGACAGAGAAATAGCCGAGGGGTGTCGTGACCTGCTACAGCTGAGGTCAGACGTGGCTGAAATGTAACGTGATCGAATACTGTTGAGGTCGGATGTTGCAGATAGGTGTTGAGATCTGTCAGAGTTGTAATCAGACATAGCAGATGGGTGCCGAGATCTGTGTGAGTTGAGGTCCAATGGAAAGTTGTTTAACCCATGGCACTGCCTGGTGACCTTTTCCTGAGAATCATCAGCTTGCTGCACCATCCATGATGGGAGACATGCTGAGGGGGGGGGGGGGGGTAATTCGTCGCTGGCAGACACATGAGATGGGCATCCTTTAGGGTTTGGAGTGGAGGTTGCTCTAGTCAAGGATGCCAAAGGGGATTTGTCAGATTTATTGTCATTGTCCGATTTCTCTGACGACAGCTTGCTGGACAGATCAATGCAGACTGGCTGACTGTTATCGCAAGCTGAGATCCAGACAGGGCATGGGGTACAATGAAGCAAGTGAAGACTGAAGGGCAAGGCTTGTGCTAAACATTCCATATCTTGTGAAGATCTTGCATCATAAATAGCTGGGGAGGCTGTGAAGGCAGAGATGGGCTTGTTCTGATTGGACACTTCACTAATTGGCATATGGACATCAGGGAGGCCCAGGTACTGCTATAAGGTTGGCTTCCACTCAGGGTCCTTACTGCCAGGGCGGCCATGCTGCAGCTTGAACACATCTTGAGGCACACGCTTCCAGTCCACCATCCATCGAGTGCCGCGGCCATGACCCTTACCTGCAGAGCCTGGAGCCTTCTTGAAATACTTGGTGGAGAAGAGATTGTGGCGTTCCGCTGAAGAAAGAGAATATGCGTGGCAAGACCTGGACGACCTCAGTTAATGTCATGGCTCCAGTGGGCGAGTACTGAATGACCACGATGTTGATGCACAGGTAACAGTATGGCGGTTTGTCATAGCGACGATAGTGCGGCATTCTCTTCTTAATGATGCTTCTTTTGATTTTCATTGCTGGCAGGACTGGTGCTTGGAGAGGATGTGGTGGTAGCATTGGTGGTTCCAACACTGGTGGACTGGAAAGATGTGGCCTGGTTGATGCTAGGTGCGGCTGCACTGGTTGGGCTACACTCTTTTGGCGATGGCGCGGACAAAGCTGAAACAGCCACATAACAGTACTTTACCCACTGAGCTCTTAACCCTTTATAACCAGGACAAGGCAAACACTACCCAGCTGCTAGAGACACAACCCCAACGGGGGCACATGATGTTTCATGTTTCTTATTAGTCCTGTGTTCTTTAAAGAGAATACTCCTTCTAGCACTACTACTATTAATAATAATAAAGAGCATTTATATCACAATGTATGGAATAACCATCACAGCACTTTGTACACATAGGCAGTTTTGACTGTGCTCTGCAAAGTAATGATGCACTGAGGACTCCTACATGGGTGACAGTGCTGAAAGTTTAAATGACTGAAATTAGTGGTCCATTGCCCCATGATCCATGGCCATGCACCAGCAACAGACACAAATTCTCACAAAGATGCAGGGGCTCTTGAGAATTTCTGCATGAAACGCACGTTTTTGCCAGTTATCTCGGCAAAGAAATACTTTTCTGTACTACATTAAGAACAAATATCATTTAATGTCAGTTGACCTAATATGAGCTATTTTTACTTAACTCCTATGATTTGTTGATTTTGCTGTACGTTCATACAATTTTGGTGAAATGACAAAAACAAGCCATTTTCAAAACCATAATAAAACACCAGCAGGAAACAGCCATATTTCAATATCGAGGTCAAGCATGCAGACTGCATGTATGACTGTGCTGTTTCTGGTTTGAAAACGTACTGAGTCATGTGAAAATGGATCTTTCTTATACTGGGCTGAATATATCAGGGGCACATATAGGGATGTAAAAATCAGTAATTTCATGAATTGTTACAACTGTACAGCAAAACGTAAGACATTGTTTGAGTTTCTTAAAAGTTAATCCATTTAGTATTAGTATTAGTATTAATGTTTCGTATTAGTCCTGTGTTTTTCAAAGAGAATACTCTTTCTAGCACTGCTACTAATAATAATAATAAAGAGCATTTATATCACGCTAAATCGCCAGTGATCTATAAGCACATTACTACACTATACACGTGCACAGAACCGCGATGTTATTGCCTCCAGTTTTAGAATTGTTTTGATGTGGAGTGGTACCATGTAAACCCTGCATATACTTTTGTTGTTGCGTAAGCCCCTCGGTTTTTATTAATCTACCATTTTGTGTCTGGTGGTGTATTGCTGTATGCCTTTCTCTGAGCCTGCTGTAAGCGTCTGTTAACCTAGCCCTTACTGTTTTACTTGTGTATCAAGCATCAGTTGTATGCCATCTGGCTATTCCACAAATCACAATAATTACTAAAGTTAATTCCTTGGTAGTAGCCGTGACGTAATTTCACTAAACACAAAGCAGACAACATTTTGAGTGTCACTGGTTTGAATAGCCTCGGTTTGTCCGACCAATCAGATGCTGTAACTAAAGTAGCTTTGCCGAAGACTCCAATGCTCCTTTCCGACACTTTGAGAAATAAAACTTAGGGCTATTATCCCTTATCATTCGAAATACGAAATACGAATTCGTGTGTGAAATAAATTTGACTAAAATAATTCAAGGGTAGTGCCAGAATAGTTTGACAACAAACTATTCTGGCACCACCCTTGAACTGAAGCCATTGGTCTATATCTTTATCTGTATAGCTTGCATATGGCAGTGTACAAATTTGAAGCTTTCAGCCTCAGTATGATATGGATTAAGAAGTGGCATTACGACTATGTTTGGTCCTTGGTCCTATTACATCTGTTTCTTCACACATTGAAATATTGTTCAGCATGTAGTGGTTCCAGACGCTGTGATGACTGACAGCGATGGGGTTACATACAACAGCAGGAAACAGATCAGCCGATTGTTCAAAGTGTGGTGCTAAAATAGCTTGGTTCTTCTTTATGACAATGTCAGTTCAAGGGTGCATTAGAACAGCGTGGTCATTTAGACACAAACTACTTTGGCACTGTTTTAAACTTTCATTATTAATCTGTCTCCTGTAATGAAATGAGGTCTTCGAGCTCCCGAATTTGGGATATTTTCCTACTTACTTTTGATGCAACTTTTCATAATATCAGTTTAACCCATTTAATTTTAATCTTGATGAACCACAGCAGAAAATGGATTGACCAAGATAATCGAAGGGTAGTAATAGATTAGCTTGATGCCCGATGGTGCCACGCTAATCTGGCACTACCCTTGAGTTACCACAGTTGATCCATCTCCTACAACTGGTACTGGTACAGTGGTTGGGTGACTGATGCCTCCAAAATTTGGGAAATGTGGTGTGGGATTAAATGGGTTAATTTAATCAAGTAATTTCACTTTTGCAGTTAAATTTGTCATGAAAGGCGCATAACTTGCGCTGTGTATGAATTTTTAATGGCTTGATGCTTGTGTGTGTAGACAAGTAGTCATCCCAAAAGATTCTCACAGAATGGTCAAACAATGGTGATTTTCTTTCTAGAGATATTTTTTCTACTCTATACGCTTCACAAAATCACAAATAAACAAAAACAGTACCAGCATAACAATACCCTCTGCTGATCTATCCCTGATTGGATCAAATGATCAGACTACATGTATAACGATTGTTAATCAAGTAAATTCGTGAAAATAAGAACATTATACACCATTGCACAATCAGCCTACTTTCATATTAATCAAATACAAAGGCACCTTTTCGTTTAGACATTAAATTATTAAATTACCACCCCCCAAAAAAAACAAAAAATAAATAAATAAATAAATAAATAAAATAAAATAATAATAATAAATAAATAAATAAATAAATAATAAATAAATAAAAAATTAAAATAAATTAATAAACAATAAATAAAAAATAATTAATAATAAATAATTTTAAAAAGAAGAAGAAATTACCCAAAAATAAATCACTCGCCCAACTGCAAGCGGCATAGATATATGCTATGCCTCTTGCTAAAACCACTTTGTGTCCTGGGGCAAGTTGCTGGTGCAGGACTAAGCTCAGTCGCTCATGCAACTGGCCGTTAACTGGAGGTCTTTGACTGACGCTGAACTGACAATGATTTCAATAACATAACTTGCGTCCACTGTCGTGGAAGAAGTAATCGCTGAAATACCAAAGGAAAAAATGTGAACTCACTTGTGATTAGTGACTGCATAGACAGGGGTGGCTCAGGGAGACAGCAAAGCGTCGCAGATGGCTTGACTCATGTGTGCGGGGGCGGGGCCTTTCGTCCCCAACCCTCTGCTGGTGGGACGGGAGCCGGAAAGCGTAGAGGGGAGATGGTGCCTGGCCGTGAAGATTGGCGTCTCTTTGGACCAATCAGCGCCTTCGTTGGTCACGGTAGCCCCGACTTCTGAGACGAAAGAAGCCGCTGACTGGCCTACATCGACGGTGGGAAAATGCGTCTGTGAGTCGTGCAGCTCAGTGAATGGAGGTAGATCATTCACCAGCGTGTTCGTGAGAGGGTCACAGTCACAGCCTGAGAGTGGTCGAGCCATCCCGGTGGATGAATAGGCCATAGTCGACAAATTATCTGCCGGCGTAAGACAAACAACTGATATATTGACGTCGATCCATGCAGCTCTATATTCGAAGGGTCGGTATCTATGATGATGGCCGTACTGAATCACTTAAGTCACTTCAGTATTGCGCATCATTTAATCAGTAACAAAGCACGGACAATTTCAGCGTTTATTACAAAGTGTCACATAATATTTTTAACAAATAGTAAAAGGGTCACCCCCCTCTCTCTCAGTCTCTTTCCCACCCGGCCTCCCGAAACAAGAAAGTAAAACATGGACATTACAGACGGATTAGTTGCATTACCAGCGGTTAGGCTTTGCCACTAGTGGCAGTTCTTGTCACCTCATGGGTCAGACCGGAAGCTCAATGTCAGAGGTCAAAGGCGAGGCCAACTCAGTTCATCAGTAGTACTATTCTAAAGATAATACATTAAATTATAATGTACTGTCATTGACTATACTGAGTTTGTTGAATTCATGTCCGTTCGTTCGGCAGTCAGTTTTGTCTACCGTATTGAAAATCAACGGTAGATTTTAAAATGAGGCTGGTCGGAGCGCATTCGAGAGAGTGCACACCACTATGATGTGCTGGGCGTGCGTGCCCTGAATCAGTCAATGTTCTGGCAAAGAAGTAACAAGATAAAAATGACGTCACGTCTAGCTACGCAAACCTTGCTAGAGAACGTCTTTTTGGCGCTAAGCGCCGAATGTATGTGAGAGTCAGTGTGTGTGTATTGTATGATGGTGTCCATAAAAGGAACAATCTAAAGGTTTTTTTAAAAAAATAAATTATTATTTATTAATACTCCTTGGCGAGAAAATGTCCGTTTCACAAAAACCGGTTGATGCGCCACACTGGAGTTCGAAATGTTCTTATTTTTTACTAGATATTAAGGAGATACTGAATGAGTTCGTTAACCAGCATTGTACCTCTTGAGCTTTTTAAGTGATATTTAAATACTTTTTGAAAAATTCACGTTTTGGGGGGATTTCACAAATTATTTGGGATTAATCTTAACACAAGTGAATCTTTTCCACTAAAAAACACCAATCTTCTCATTAATAATCGCATGACTTTTCATGTACGGTTTTTACATAGCCTACAGTTTGTCTCGTCTGTCGAGTACGATTAGGCCAATTGTGACTTGTATGCCCTAGGCGTGAAAATCAGACAATTTTCTGCACCACTTTACCGAGTCATTTGTAAAACAGCTAACATAACTCTAATTTTTCTTCTCATTAATACCCGCATAATATTTCATAAACAGTGTTTGCATAAGCCTGCTGTTTGTCCCGGCCCTGGGGTAGGATTGGATCAAATTGTGACCTGTTAGCCGTAGGTGTGAAAATCAGCAAGAAAAACAGTTGCAAAGTTTGATCCTCTAATACGTCAAATGTTAGTATTGCGATGAGTGACGTATAACATAGTCTGAGTCGTCACTATGAACACGGCGTCGTGGGACTAAAGATGCCATGACGTGAAGCTTGACTGGTGACGTCACTTCGCTGCTTGTAATATTCTTCTTCTTCAGAATAGCTACGACAGACCACAGAGCTTACTACAAATGGCGGGAATCGCTCTGTGACCGTCTTTATTTCTGTGCGCCAGTGTGTGTGGATCAGAGGGTGGGTTAGAGTAGAATGAGATAGATTCCTGTCATACACGAGCCCACAGAGCGTACTAATGGTTGGAAGCGCCGTGTGTCTGTATTTGTGTGCGGAGCCGACATGTGTGTTGATCCGGCATAGGCTGGCTTAGAGAGGGAAAATGGATAGGCATACTAAGCCTGAAAAATATCAATAACTGTAATTGTTCCTAAAAGATAAACGCATGTGAGCTCCAAACAATACGGTAGATTTTGAGATGAAATCCTCAACTTGTTTGTTACAATCCTTTCTCTCACAAGTTTCATCCTAAACTAAAACCCTGTCTCGTGTCAAAAGCCGGTATGTGCATTTTGTGAAAATGCGAGATTTTTTCACATTTTCATCGTTATACAATGAAAAAAAACCAGTTTTTTTTTTTAATTTAATAAATTTGCTTTCGCCAAGTCAAACGAAATGAACAAATAAATCAGTTCAATTGTAGTCAGTGCGGTTGTGAGTGTGCCCGTACGCATGTGTGTAGACTGACGCGCGTGTCCACATTTCTCAGGTGTGACGTGTCGTTTCGCGTGTGTAGTGACCAATAAATTTAGTGTTCTGTGACATTTACATGGGAGCGCACAACGTTTTCCGCAAATATCTCCGGAAAAAAAAAATCCCCACTTTTCTGAACCTATCTTAAAACAAATATCATTCAGCGACACTGAGTTGACCTAATATTAGTTACTTTTAAAAAAACTCTAACAATGTGTCAGTTTTGCAGTACAGTCGTAAAAATTCGGGTTCTAATCATGAAATGAAAAAAATAACGATATTACATCCCTAAATGTGCCCCAGATATTATATTAAGTCCAGTATAAGAAATCCAGACCAAAAAGGTGACTGCCAAGCGTGTCAAATGCATAAGAAATGCAGTAAAAGAAAGATCCATTTCACGTGAACAGCTCAGGCACTATGAAGTCTGCTTGCTTGACCTCGATATTGCCAGGGAAAGTGCCAGAAAGTGCCGTGGCTCTTTTTAGGGTATTGAAAATGGCTTGATCTTGTCTTTCCACCATTTTTGTTTTAAAAGACGCAACTGGCACACTGGTGTATTCCGAATGATAAGGGTTAAGATACAACTTAGAATAAAACGTAACAACATACGCGTGCGTATGTGCGTAACTCGAGTAAACCTTTTTCTAATGTTCCATACTAATGATTATGTCAGTCACTGACTCCGACTGGGGCAGCACTGACAGTGATAAAATGAACGCAGCAATGAAAGTAGTCAAAATGAAATCAAACGTAGGCCCAGACTGTCAAAAGTTGTTCATTGTTGAAAAACAAAACAAACACGAAATAAAAATAGTTTGAATTACATTGCAAAAATATGACAGGAGAGCATCCACCAGAAAAGTGTGAAAAATACTCTTCAATTCTTCACCCCACAACTGCTGGACAAATGAAAAACATAATCCAGCTACATTCAAGAGGCAAAGAATTTACAGAGTTCAGGAAGACTAATCTTTGCCTATCGAGTCAAGTCGGATCCGTGTTCTTTGCATCACTAATCGGCGTTGTGAATTTGCCCTGGTTTAAAAGCATATTAGGCTATTTTGCGTCAGCAGGTAGTGAATGGACGGATGAACCCATTCAGCCCTGACGCACTACAGCAGGAGATGGATCGACCATGATGAATTAGGGTAGTGCCAGATTAGCTTGGCGCCTGTCGGCACTACCCTTGAATGGTCGACCCATCTCCTGCAACAGGCGCATAGTCGTTATAATTATGACGTCTCCAAAATTTGGGAAATACGTGCGTCGGGCTGAGTCAATATCTGTCTCTTATCGTCAGTTTATCTCCAGCGACATTCAGCCGACTTTGATGAACAGACTGGCGATTCAGAATATTGCAAACAACTTTTCGGCAAATACTGACTACGTTCGTTTTTGCAACACAAAACGGCTTTACATATAGATTAGGCGCCAGTCTCATGCGCGGCATTAAATGTTGCATGCCTTTCTGTTATGGTAATTTTAGAAGTTTTCAACAGAGAAAGAAACACTTGAAACTTATAAACAACAAATATACACAATTCTAGACTACGTGTACTCATAGTTTTCAATGAGACAAGACTAAGTAATACAAAACTATCTCCGCCTTTCGTAAAGAAATCCACTCCACACACTCAACGCCAACAGTACTGAAGTTTTCGTAGAAGCCTTTTTTAAGGCTAATAAAGCAATACTGATACAACTTTGAAAGACTAATAGTAATAAAGCGATACGCGCAAACTAGAAGTAGAAAGGAACTGTAACAGTTAGGCCGTGTGTGTAAAAAAAAAATAACAAAAATACATGATCATTCAGTTTTCTAACATAAAATATACAACAACAACAACAACAAAAAATACCTTGAAAACTCCTATGAGCAATTATAGATGATGAGAAATCGCACTTCAGCAGACAAGAATGAAGTGCGCCAGGAAGCCAGGAAGCCACAGCACTGAGTTACTAAATAGCGTTGCTACTTGTACGACTATGACAATACACTGTCTGCTGCCGCTTTGAGCTGAGTGCACTGGTAATTCCTACTTATGTCCCCCTTGCACAGGTAGTGAGCGAGGAGCTTGTGGACGGTTCGAGTGACCCAAGTCAATTGACCAATAACCGCGCAGGTGCGGGGGTTATGTAAGCGGTTTCCGGCCTGTTGCGCGCACCCTGGCACTTTTTCGCCCAACACCTTATCCTATCTGCACGCGGCATGCGCGCAGAGTGGACAAAAAGGTGGGGCGGAGACGGTAGGCTGGACCGGCTATGACTGAGTGGGCCACGGTCACGTAGTACTGACCTCCGAAAGTCATTAGAGTTGAATAGCAGCGCGATAGCTTTCCCATATTACTTTCGTTGCAGTTACTCCGTCAGTCTGTTGTAGTTTGTTTATGGTAATTAGACTGGCAGATGAGTTTGAGCGGAGGACTGAGGCGTGGAAGGAGGCGTGGGGTGGGCCGGTTTCAGTGGAGGGGGCGGGGCGAGAGGGAGGATAGGCCGCGAGGACGGAGGTTTCTGCAGTGCAAGTGCATTGAAAGATAAATTTACGGCTATGATCAACAAAACGTTCTTTTAGTGCCAGTGGGACGTAAAAATGAAGAAAATGAAAACAAAACGTTAACCGTCGCCGATCACTTCTTGTGCCAGAAGACGTTGTTAAAATCCAACCGTAAAAAGTAAAAGAACTGAGAAAGTGTATTCATAACTTGCAAATAGCCACACAAACAGCAACAATTATTACATGGTATTTATATGGCGCATTTCTCATATTTATAATATAACTCAATGCGCAGAATGTAGCCGCGAACTGAACCCAACAAGCACGCTCACGTGAATCACACGCATTCACTCACACACTGTACGTAAACACATAACATTCACGTGGTGCTAAGGGCAAGCTCAAGCGAGCTACTGACGGTATTTGGAAATCGTTTAGTATTTGAAATTTTATTAAGTTGGCTGAAACTGATACCAAAGTGGAGGGGGAGGAAGAGCCGGAGTACCCGGAGAAAGAACCCCCGACGGTCCGCCCGAATTAACGGTGACACTTACTAGAGGAGAAAAATCCGACGCCGGAACCCGGAATCGAACCTCGCACCTTTAGCATTGGTGGCAGGCGCCTTAACCACTGCACCACGGACCGCCCCGCCCGCCCAACAACAATCAATAAGCTCAGTAAAACACATAGCCGAAGGTTTCATGTACGTTCTTATCATTTCGCATATGCATCTGTTCCCCTCACAGGCTATGGTTGGGACATATTTTTTTTTAATGATGAGTATCGATTTACGACATCGATATCTTCTAAGCCACTATCGAAGTAAATCAGTACGCAGCGGCACCGTGGAATTGAAACAAAGCAAAACAAAGTGCAGTACGGAACGTGTATCTTGTGGAAGTGTAAAATCAAACTGAAGGTGTCAACCATCCCTAGTCGTTTCCTGTTCGTCTTGCCTAAGTAAGTAATGATAATACAACAAAACGTCTTTTGAAATGCAAGTTCCAACGCGTCTCAGTCATGCCCTTCCTAGTCTTTACGATTGTTTCTTGTTTAACTCATTCGCGGCCAGCCGCATCCGCCGGATTCACGGCATAAGAATGAGTTAAAGCAATGTTATTTTAACACAATCGGCCTTTTGAAAATTCAGATCCCGCTCGTTTATCTCATACACAACCCGTTCCTCGATGAGACTGCCGTGTGAGACAGCCCCCGGCCTTCCATCAACAAAATGCACATAATTATTTGCATGAGCCCCTTCAGGTCATGATAATCTGTATATATTATACACGCTTGCTGAATGCGGCTCATAATGCCCCATTTGAGTCCGAAACAGTCGGTTAACCCTTTGGGTGTGAGTAGCGGTTTTAGTCGCGATGATGTCTGCAGGAATTATCTCGACTAAAACCGCCGCTACCGACACTGGCACCCAAAGGGATAAACATACCGAACGAAAGAGAGCGAAGGAAATAGCCGGGTCGTACATTTGAGTCCCTATCCCGACGCCGGAGGCTGGGCTCGTAATCCAGGCTTGTTCAACTCCCACAGTCCCTCAGATATGTTGAATCAGCCAATAGGTTCCGGCAGTCCTTAAAGACGCATTTATTTCTTTAAACGTGCATTCACCGTTATAATTTTTCGTTGTCAGTGAGAGCTGCCTAGTGTATCTGTCATTACTTTTATGGTACACGTATATCTTTTGTGTGTGTGAGCATTTCTTGTTGGTGTGTTCCTATCTGCTGAGCTTATTTTCCTTATATATCTTGTTGCGTGAGTGTGTATGTTAGGGGGAATATGTATATATATGCTGTAGGATGCAAGGTGAATGTAATGTATGTATGTTAATATGTCATTTGTACGGCGCCTATCGAAAGTATAATAAGATCTATGTGACTTTTTGTTCACTCTGTAGCTCCTCGCCAGCCTCCACCCTTTTACCAATACCCCAATCCTAGCAATTTTCTAATTAAACATCCACAAAAAACGATCGCCTTTTCTCTTGATGACGCAACAATGGTCCAACAGTCAGGAGACTGAACCTCAAGTCACGCCGAATTTCAGTTGTGACCCTTGATGAGCGGCGCTTCAATAACGCCACGTGGACTTGTCCATGGCATGTGATGACGTGCGACAACTCCGCCAGACTTCGAGGCACCGAGGTTTGGGTCTTGGGCCGTGTGTGACTGAACACCATCTAGGTGCGAGAAGCATAGATTCTCATGAGCCCGCGCGCCATGCGCAGGGCTCATGAGAATGTGCACTGCTCACAGTGTGTTACTTATGTCTGTGATCTTCAATGAGTCAGGCAGGCGACGCAAAGGGTCGGTCTGTGAGTTAGGGTCTTGCGGAGACACTACTAAGAAGCGAGGCTGAATACACAGAGTACGAGAAGAAACATAGATCTTTATTGGCTCTAGGGGCGTCACCAGCCGGCCGTGGGGCTAACCTTTTTACATCCTTGTCTGTCAGGGTGTGTTGAGACGGAAGGAGATTGTCGGACACCGCAATGTACTAGTCGGGGATGGCCAGTTGGGCTTTTGGACGGGCGGCACCGGCATCCATGAACCCACGAAACGTCCCTTCTGCAAGAGACATAGATTCTCATGAGCCCCCGCACCCGCGGGCTCTCATGAGAATCGATGTCTCTTGCTGGTGTTTTGTATGTCGTTGTCACGTTTTCCGTCGTGAGGATGATGCCATCAGGAGTTCAGTCCATGGGTATTAGCTAGAGTATTAGGTAGTTTGCGAACACCCTTCCAACCTGCAAAATCGCCTGAGGCACATATCCTCAAAAACATACGCATGGGTTTATGATGATGGATGCAGCTTGTCAAAGCTTTATTTTTAATCCTTATCGTTCGGAATACACCAGTGTCAGAAATAAGTTTGACTAAAATAGGTCAAGGGTAGTGCCAGAATAGCTTGGCGCCTCTAGGCGCCAAGCTATTCTGGCACCACCCTTGACTGAATTAAAGCCATTGGTGTATATCCTATCTGTAAGTACTATAATGTAGCTTGCATATGGCAGTGTACAAATTTGAAGCTTTTAACCTCAGTATATGGGTTAATAAGTATATGTTCCTGACCGTTAATCAGGTGAAATCGTCAGACTCCGCAGCGCCGTGTCAGTTCCCACAGGTTGCCAGCAGCTCTTTCCCACCCAAAGTCAACCGAATTACATTTCTATTAAGACTTCGTCTGATCAGTCTGAACCCTTTTCATTCTGATGCACCCATTGCTTGACATAAAGTTGGCGATGAAAGTTAAAGGGTGGTGGCAGAATGTCGTGACGCTTGAGGCGTCAAGCTATTCTGGCGCGTGACCACCCTTGAACTAACACGGTTGATCTATCTCCTAGCCTGTAATGTAACCTTCATAGGACAATACACAAATTTTAAAACAGCAGCCTCATGATGTGCATATCAGTCGAGAAAACAAATGCAATTGTCTTCGGTGTCGTTTCAATCAAGCTACATATATACAGTCATGGTGCTATTAACAATATAAAATATAATTTCTTGAAAATATAAAATATAGTTTCTTGCTGGTTGTTAAAGCTCTCCTTTAGATGTGAGGGTGCTTGAAAATTAATGGTCACTGCCGTCACCCTTCGGACGCTTCCGTCACCCCAAGAGCATTTAAAATTGGCTGTGGACGTGAAAGACCCATGACGATGACTGCAGCGATCAACACTGGAGGAAAAGCGCAGCAGGCAAGCTCGGATTTGAACCAACAATTAGTCAAGTTTCACACCCCCCGTAATAAACCGGCAAACCGTCCAGCTGGACCTCTTCCTATAATCAGCGCAAATTCACAGAACGCTTCCACGTGTTAAGAGGCATAGATTCCCATGTGCCCCTGCCGCCGAAGGGGCTCAAAAGAATCTGTACCTCTTACTAAAGATAACAACTCGCGATTCCTTCATCGTCACTGTGCTATGAAAACCCTGTAGACTTTATGTTGCAGCCTCAATGATTCTCATGCACCCCTGGGGCCAGTTGCATGAGCGAGCTTACTCCTGCACCAGGCACTGAGCAAGGTGCGCCACTATAGCGCACCTTGCTTAGTGGCTGGTGCAGGACTAAGCTTGTTCATCCAACTGGCCCCGGCTTCTGAAAAGGCTCGTTAAAATCCATACATTTTGCTTCTAAGGAGACTCGTTAATATACATACGTTTTGCAATTAAATGTATGCGGCCCACATCGGAGTTTCTAAATGGCGTTTCAAAACTTAGACCGCCATAATCGGGGCGGGATTCGAGTACTCGTACTTGCGGCCCCACTCGGTGCAGAGTTAGTTGAAGTTAACTGAAATTGACACAGATGTACATTTGTATTAACTGTTGGCAAGGCTACGCATTTCGTGGATAATGATTTGTTTACCACCTGGCCGAAAGTCTTTGGCAAAGACGTACATTCGCTATTATGACAAGGGTTATTTCTCGCAGGGTGAACAATGAAGCTCTGTTTTTGCGAGCTGGAGGATTATCATCATAGTGTGGCTAGACCGAGAAGGTGCAAGGTCTTATCGGCCACACTGGTTGTCACATCAGCGCAGCGATTCGATGGAGACAACCAGGGTGTGGGTCTACGCCAGGGTTCGGCGCCATTTCGTCTAGCAGGTATCGACTGTCACATTATTGGCAGAAACATTGTTTCCGCTTTTATAAATGTATTGCTGTATGTTCTGTGGATTAACGCCCCACGAGGTTCAGCGACAAGTCGCATGTGACGGAACTTGGGTGTGATTTTGCCGTATGTGTGAACACTGACTAACGTGACAACAAAATCTTACCGCGACTGTCCCTAAATCTAGGCGCAGGTATCCGCAACATTGAAAAGCGTGTGGTATAATTTATTAACCCTTTCAGCCCCGACGCACTACAGGTGAGATGGGTCGACCATGATAATTGAAGGGTAGTGCCAGATTAGCTTAGCGCCGACAGACGGCTAATCTAGCACTACCCTTGAATTATCATGGTCGATCTATCTCCTGCAACAGGTGCATAGTCGTTAGATGACGCCTCCAAAATTTGGGAAATACGACGGTCGGGCTGAATCAGTGGCACTAGCTTCGTTAATTCGACTATTTCCCCAAAACAAACAAACTCGTAAATGTTCCAGGAACATAGATTCCAATTGGTTTCAACAAGAAGTATAGATCCTTATGAGCCCCGCAACTGCGGCTTCTCATGAGGATCTACACTTCTTGCAGTTCAATGGTTTAGATTTTCTCGGCACTGAACGGGTTAAACGCTTCATTTCCCGGTATGTTAACACCCCCCCCCCCCCCTAACAAAAAACAAAAACAAACACAATAATTGACAGCAATTCAATGTTTATTGTCCGTTCTATTGACTTTCACACGTGGTCTCAGTCTCACTGCTTGTCTCCCTCGATTCGCCATCTGCCAAGCAATGTGTTGTGGGCTATGAACATTATGACTCGATCAGACAGTCTCAGTATATGATAGATCATGATGTCACTTCCAAAGCTCGTACACATGAAAGGTCGAAACAAAAATTTATTTCAATGAAATAAAAGCATAATGATTGTAGTGTTTTTACAATAAGTATGAAATATGACTGACAAGAAACTTAAAATTATAAACTGAGGCTAGCAAAGTCGACGCTTTCCCTAATGTACTGCTGAATGTTTTTTTTTTTTTTTTTTTTTTTTTTTTCGTCACATCAGTTCAAACTTAAACTCTTCGTAAAAAAAAAACCAACAAAACAAACAACAACAAAAACAAATATTATGGTATCAGTATCCGAATTTTCAATACTTCTTCTTTATTAAAATTTTCATGACCCTACGGCATCATAGATGATCAGGGACTAGCAGGTTTACTTGGATTTGAACGATAGCAGTGTTACTATGGGGTTTCAATAAAAGGAGGAGAAATTTATTTTCATAAATTATTAAAATTTCTGCCACTATGTTTCAGTTCGAGGTCCAGGGCCTATAGTATCTTCCGATCCGAGAAGTTGGGAAAGGTTGATCAGTCTAATATTGCGTTAGGCCCAAGGCCTATCGGTCGCAGCAAGAATAGCGGTCCTATGCTCATATCATTCGAGAGCTAGCAAGCACAGCGAACGGATCTCCGCGCTGTGTTCCATCCAGCCTTCAGCTAGCTAAACTACAAGCAAGCAAGCAAGACAGCCGCAAGCGTCGCCTCCACAGTCACAAGTACAGGCCACAGATGGCGTCAAAGAAGCAGAACGCCCTCCTCAGGGCGAACCGCCGTAAGACCAATCTTCAGCAAGCCGAAGAATTCACGGCCAGCCACCAAACAGAACAGCCTGCCCCCCGGCCCAAGAGAGAGACAAGGCAGAACAGACCAGCGACAAAGCCAGCCAACGTGGGCCCCCACCCCCACATATGCCACAAAGGAGACAACGAGACACCGGCCATTGTCCCCGCCAATTCAGCCAAGGGATCAATCAACGTGGGGGCCTCCGCCCCCACAGCAAACGGTCTATTCACCGCAACAGGTGACACCTTTTGATCGCCCAGCAAGCTTTGGAATGCCAATGCCGATACCACCTAGGGGTATGTTCCCCAAACTGGACGAGTTGCTACAAAAAAAAAACCCTAACCCGTTTGACTACGCCGCAGCCTACCAAGCAAAAAGAACTGCACCCGCCAGCCCCCAGCCACCCGGTACCCCCCCCCCCCCCCAACAAGAAGGAGGGCCCGAAGAACTGTCAGAGCCATCGTCGGAGCCGGATCGCCCACTCTCCCCACCGCCGGTTGATTTCCCCGAATCAATTACTCGGAAGCGGCCGACATCGACTGAGGAGGGAGCGACCCGGCTAAGAGGCATGGATTTTGATGACTTAGTGCTGCTACTTCAAGATGCAGTACCCGCCATCTCATCAATCGTTGGCGACCATTACTACCGAGCACTGGTCACCGCCCGGTGGCTAGTACATACAGGGGCCATCCGAGACCTCTACCCCCAGGAAACCAAGAGCACGGCCAGCCAGGCCACAAGCCAGATAGCTCACACGGGTTGCCAAGCAGCGACCGCCGCCCCCCAGACAGCTGATAAGGAGACCGGCACCACGCCCACCACCACCGAACATAGAAGTAGCGGCAGTGACGCGCCGCCCACACAGGAGACAGGCACAGATGCCCCCCCCCCCCACCCCCCGGCCCCAGTCATAGAAGACAAACTGGCCCCACAAGAGGCCGACAACACCACACGACCAACCAACCATCCACAGGCCAGCAACAGACCGCCCAAGCGCTACCGGAACAAACTCTCGCCTCTACTACCCACGCCACCACCCCACCTCCGCCAGCCACTCCGACACTGCCATCCACCACGCCCGTTCCAGCGCCCGACACCCAAGCCCAGTCTCCACTGGCCACCACCACCACCACCCCAACTCCCCAGGCCACACCTCAGCCAGCAACGGTTGTTCCGGCCACCACCACCCCGCCACCACTCATTCAACAACTGCTATATTGGTTGGCGTACCAACACCTCCCAGCCTGGCACTGAAGCAACGGTCCCCCGGCCTACCACCCGCCTCCTCCACCACCAACCACCCGGCCCCGGCGATAACATCAGCCGCTGCTCGACGGAGCGACAGGCAGACAGAGCGACACCATCCTCCCCCCCCCCCCTCCCTTGCCCCCCCTCTGCCCCCCCCCCCTCCCCCCTCGGGCGAAATCGGCGATAGCTGGAAGCCCTAGTCCCTCTCAAAACTGCACCTGCACTTGCGGTCCTATGCTAAGCAATGGTATTTTATTCATACAGTCTAAAAGGAGGTTAAAAATTTCAGGTCCACAGTTAAAAATTTCACTCTCATATCATTAAGAATAAGACTATGAACACATGGAATATTGGCGGGTTATTTGTCTGGCTATGGCGGTGGGTGACGGAGAGAAGGGGCAAGGTCGCACGGAGGCCACCTAGTTCCGATATACTGGAATGTGCACGCAAGCGTGGGCTGTGGATATCGGGTCAGTAGGGCAGCCGATCAGCAGACTTTACCGAGGCGGTACTGGGCTGGAGGAGAGCTGGTAGAATACTTTTAACATTTCTGTGTTTTATTTAATGAAATCCGACACTGTCATAATAGCCTGTAAAGTTCGTATAGCAGACTATCAAGTGGGTCAGCGAGGTCTGCGCGACACACTCAGCAGTCAGCGGGATATAACTATGTTGTGAATTTACAGCGATAGTGGGAGGAGAGCAAAAGAAAGCGGCGTGAGGTCCGTCCTTGATGCGGGCCATGTCTATATATTATTTGCGTTAAAATAATTAGGACCAGGACTGATTAAAGTTATAAAAATATGATTTAAAATATGAAATTTAAGATAATCAGGCTGAAGGCTTAAACATCAGTCTGTGGCCTGGTAGGCCAGGAACTATGTCTTGAATATAATTTGAATAGGTTACATAAATGTGTAGAGCGTCAGTGAAAAAGAAAAAAAATAAAGAAATAAATAAAAATAAATAAAAAGGGGGGGGGGGCTGCAGGGAGCCAACTGGTGGGTAGGGGTGGGTTAGGCCAGGTGGGGGGGAGGGGGGGGGGGTATATAGTGGATAGGCTACCGTGAGCGGGCATCAGGGCTAGCCCAGAGCCAGGGTACTCGAGAATATAGGAGAGAAATAATTATAATAGTATTATAGACATTATTGTTTTGACCAGAATAAGTACTAGGGTAGGGTTATACATTCTTTTCTTCTATCTTATCTTTCATCCTTTTCCCTTTATAGTTGTTGGTGTCAGTCCTGGTCTGGCCTGCTGCCTAACTGTTTGGGATCAGCTGTGCGAATCACACACACTGTGTAGTTTGCTGGTCCCACAGCCTACAGCCAGGTCATTATTGACCATATTGGACATATCATATAGTGGGTAAGGCTAGCATAAACGTGCCTCAGGGCTAACCTAGAACCAAAGTGCTAGAAATATAGGAGAAAAATAGTTATGTCAATTTTATTGACATTTCTTTAAATCAGACTAGGTACTGGTCTGACCTGCTGCCTCACTGTTTTGGATCAGCTGTGCGTAGCGCACTGTGTCTGCTGGTCCTACAGCCTACAGCAGGTCGTTAGTGACCATATTGGACCTACGGAAACATAAAAAATCTTAGGATTTAAACTCATATAGGTGGTGTATTTTATTTATTTATTATTCATACATTTATTTTATTTTAATCACTCATTATTCCATTCCAATTCTAAGTAGTAAAGGAGAAATCGAATTTATTTTGCATGCAGAGAAAAAAGGGTGGAAAGGGTGGGGAAAGAGGAAAAAAAAAAGCAAAAAAAAAAAAAAAAAAAAAAAAAAAACTAAGCTAGAATTATTAATGTTGTCTGTTCACAGCAACAGGGCCGTGAATAAATGAGAGTAGAAGTGCTGCCGTGGCCGTGGGCACCTGACGGTCCTTAATAGTGACATGTAAATTTACTCTTTTATTATAACATAAAACCTTATATATGAGGACCAAGCTTTTGTACAAGGAAAAAGGGGACAAATTGCTGATATATTAAATTACTATGGAGCTTTGGTAATGGCATATGCAATATAGTATAACTGGTAAGGCGGGCGGCCGACCGCTTTCATCTCACTCCTTCAGCCTTACTGCTTTTGGTTGTTTTCTGGGAGTCGGTCACAGCCTTGCCACTACTGCTTGCCCGAGCATCGCTCACTGCTACTGCCAGCCTATCTCCATCTACAACAGCCTGTCAGCACGGCACTACGACCTCTCCATCGCCATCCTCAGTCGCTTGCGTCCTCAAGCCACACCACGCCTAT
The DNA here is from genome assembly GCA_036245525.1 of Semisulcospira habei. Classification (NCBI taxonomy): domain Eukaryota; kingdom Metazoa; phylum Mollusca; class Gastropoda; family Semisulcospiridae; genus Semisulcospira; species Semisulcospira habei. The sequence goes on from BTPG01000004.1 coordinate 4,179,926, forward strand.
AGCCAGCATACCTCACCATTGCCACTGCCTACTACAACTACGTCTACACGAACTCCTTTCGGTCGGCCTCTAAATTTCGCTCGTGAAATTTCAGAGAAGGTATACGCTAGTCCGAATCTTGCTTACTATAAACTAAACGTATAGTTGCTAGCACTATTTTTTCCCTTAAAAGCAGGAAACGTAAGTGTCCCACAGTCACCTTCTGTGCTGTGTGGATATCTTTCTCTAAACCAAAAAATAGCGTCTGTCCGAGCTGGCTTTGCCCGCTTGGACAGCGCAGCTTAGGGCAGTCTAGTCCCCCAGCCTTTAAATAAATTCAATATTGCAGATAGCTCAGACTTTAAATTAGGAACCTGCCGCAGTCACATCTCGTGCCGCGCGGCAGTTACAGCTAAAAACTAGCGCCGAACTGGGTCAGAGTCGCTCACCCAGCCGGCGCAGCATAAGACAGCCTAGCCTCCCAGCCCAGCCACCTTTTGTGGCGCGCCCTAGCTGGCGCAATACAGGCTTGCATAGCCTCCTAGTCTGGTGGTTGTACCACAAAAAGTATCAAACTAAAATAACTTACTCATGGAATCAACTGGATTTAACCTATCTAATTCATCATCAGAGAAGCTTTCAGGTGGAAAGCCCTCAAAACAGGGCCGATCTCCCTTGAGAGCGAAGCCTCCTAAAACTAAAAAACAGCGTCACAGGAAGCGTAGACTTTCACATACGCCTCCTGGCTCAGAAAGAAAAAAATCTGTTGATTTGACTTATTCGCCAAAAGGCATCAGACAAAATCCTTTTGCTCTGCCTCTTGCTACCAGCACAGATAGCAAAGCAGAAACTAAAGAACTTGGCCCGCTGAAACAAACCTTAATTGTTTCAGACAGTGAAACAAGTGCCACTGCATCAGTTCATCAAATTTTGGCTAGTGACTCTATACCCTTAGTGACACTGCCTCTGACTCCTTTGTCTTCAGAGACAGATGGGAATAATACCTCTGAAGGTATCACTATGGAAATTCAATCTGCAGAAGACTTAAATCAGGCACTCTCCTCAAATAACGCTTCCATCGGGTCTTCTGATCCCCTGGTGGAGAAAGACTCGTTAGAAGATGAGGACGAAATTGAAGAAAAATTCGAGGTCTATCGACACAAGAATCGAAGATCTCGAAAAATTAATCAGTTTAGAAGAAGACCCGGTGGGGACACTGCTGATCCCATCGTTGAGGAGTGGTGTAGGTTCCCGGTCCGATTGAGGGACTTGGGGACAGGCACCACTCTTATTCATAGACATGGAACACAGCAGCCGCACATCTGTCAGGCGGCTGGTGTGTCCCCATCAGAAATTTCCATGAGATCCATAGGATACAATACATGGATTATCTCATGTCCAAGTCAAAGAGCGCAGCACAAATTAAATCAAAGGACAGAAATTGGTGGTGCGCACGTAGACTGCTCCATCCCTACTCCTAAGGTGGTTGGCGTTGTCCACGGTGTCCCCCATGTTGAGGACCCCGTGGAGATCGCACACTCCTTGGAGTCTCAGGGATATAAAGCAACTGCCACCCGACTTTCAAATCGTGATGGCACGGCTTCCAGAGCCTTAAAATTTGAGTTTCTTGAGCTCACTAACCTGCCTGCTAAAATTAAAATTGGCACTTTACTCTGCCCGCTTGAGCCCTATGCACCGTCTCTGGCACCTTGCGCCAAATGTGGTCGACTGGGGCATGTGGCAAGAGTATGTAACTCTAAAAACACTATCTGCATCCGTTGTGGTAGCAGAAATAATTGCCGTGCGGACTGTTCTGACACGTCACTAGCTAAATGCGTGAACTGTGGTGGGCCACACAGCGCTGCATATCAGAAATGCCCAACGATACTTCTTCATCGTGAGGCCAACAAAATCAGGAATAAAACCTATATCCCCTATCAAGAAGCTCTTCGTAGAGCACAACTAATAATTACTGAGCGAGGGACAGTTCAGAACAAAATTCACAGGACTGCCTCTCCTAACTTAGATAAAACAGCTTGGGTAAAACCTGTCATTCCACCTGTTCCACGCAGACGGACGCAAAAGCCTCCGATTAGGATTACTCCAAAACCAAAGCCTAGACTTAGCCTAAACAGAACCGTTAACTTTCAACCAAACAGCTCTCCTCCTCCTCAGACCATGCATCGCACTGGGCCCTCCCCTGCTCCGAGACTTGCTTCTCGCTGCGGGGAGGGGCTCAACTGCGGCATGGAGAGGCCAAATGACAGTGTCACTCCAGGAGCAGATAAACTCATAGAGGACATTAGATCTCTTATGGACTCTCTTGTCCAGACTATGGCCATAGGTAATAATAAAGATTTCGGTTTCCTGCTGACAACTTTTTGTCAGCAGATCACCAATGTCATCAGCCGTGGCATAACATAACTACGATATGTGCGCACTTTGATGCGCCATCAAATTGATAGGCTGGCAACTTAATTTAGTCTCTTAAATACTGTTTTTAATATTTTAAACTTGTTTTTAAACATAATATAATCTCGCACCGGATAGTAACCCCGGTTGTATATAGTTTTAATTTTTTTGAAATTAAAGTCTATTTAAAAAAAAAACATAACTGAAAAGGACCGTTGTATAACTGGTAATTTATGCTCCCAAGCCAATATGGCGGTGATTGATTGATTGATTGTACATTGCTTAACGTCCCGACAGCAACAAGGCTTTCTCAGGACGTGCCTGCACAGCTTGTGAAAAAAAAAACTAAACAGAACATTGAATGTATGTCGCCAGCCGGTCAAATACATTAAATAAACCTAACACATGGGCCTAAATAAAGCTAAGACCATTTAGCAACACAAATCCAATATCAAGAGCTACAGGCAGTGCAGACAGTAGGGAGGGTTTTAAAAAGGCAAATACAGGTGAATGGACAAAGGGTAGACAGAAACACATGCCCCAGAATAGAGAGATAAACCCACCCTGTGGGGCTGACCAGGGTGACCCTGGGAACTAAAAAATACCTAACCCCACCCAAGTCCCCCAGGGCAGACCCGGGTGGGGCCAATATGGCGGTGGGCGGGATTAGTGAGATAAAGTCTTTTTAATGGTCGTACGGCCTTGTCCGCCGACCTTTTTGGCTAACCTTTTCACCTGGCCCCTCCCCCCATTTCCCCCTAGGAAAATGTAAAACTTGATAGTCCCTGATACTAGTAATAGTTTATAGGGACAGTAAGCAAGATTCGATCGAACCGACCGCTCTGACCTAGATCTGCATTGTGAGCCACTCGCCGCGCAAGAGAAAAGTAGGGCGACTACCCTCAGATCAGACGCTCCAGACGAGAAGATCTGAGTATCGTAGTCAAACCAGTAAGAACGCTGTCATCTGCAGATTCTAATATAGTGTTTAAGGATTTAAGATTTGAGTGGGCGGTTCGAAAAGTACTACATTCAGAGGTAAATGCCTCGCACTCCAGTATCGCGTGGCTAGGGGTAAAGTCTTCTCCACAGAGGCAGGTGGGAAGAGCCCATTTGGTGCGCCAGCTATTTGTGCACAGTCTTTGGAGGGCGGGATCGACAAAACGGTTAGTGAGGATGGGGTTATTTTTCTTAATTCGATAGGCGAGGACGTCTGGATTTGCTTGACTTAGGATTTTTTTGTTTGCTGAATATAAGTCATTGATTTTATTTTTGATTTTCCTTTTAATTTCCGGAGCTGAACGGGGTAGCCTAATGGGCTGCGCACCGGGTAAAGCCAAGGCAACGCAGGGGGAAGCCCTATCAGCCATTTCGTTTCCCAGGATTCCAACATGGGAGGGGACCCATTGAAGGACAACATCAACCCCTCTGCTGATTAGTTCATGCAGGAGAAGATGAATTTCAAGTATGATGTCTGGTCTTGTGGATTTATCGTTTAGCAGTAGACTCTGTAGAGCTGATTTAGAATCTGAGCAGATTAGGACTTGGTACATCTGCAACGGCAGGGACGTAAGATGGTGGAGAGCCATCGTGATGGCGGTTAGCTCTGCCGTGCAGATGGAACATTCTTTATTGAGGTTGAAGGAAGAATTTTTGTTAAGAGATGGGATGTAGAACCCACACCCTACGTTTCCGTCGCTGTTGACAGAGCCGTCTGTATAAACCGTTAAGGCGTTGGGGTATTTTTTATCTATGTAATTAAAGGTGGTGGAATTTTGAATGTGGGGATTATTTTTCTTGGTAGTGTTCGGAATTTCTGTGCAGATTGAGGCCGGCAGGAGAGTCCAAGGCGGGTGAGTTGGAATTGGTGTAGGAGTGATGATTTGAGGGGTTGCGTCTATTAATGCGTAAATGTCGGCAGTGGCTGAAGTAAGTGTTGAATTTTTGTTTATGAGTTTTTTGTTTTGGTGGGTTCTGTAGTGTCGATTTTTATTTCCTTATGGTAGGTCTCTTGGGCACTGTTTGCGGTGGAGAAGATACGTCCCAGATAGGACGCACAGAGTTTTAGCATGTGATATTTTAGAGGGAGAATACCTAATTGCGCATAGATGGCGTTATTAGGTGCATGACGGGGGGTACCGAGAATGCATTTTAGGGATCTCATTTCTGCTGACTCTAAAGATTTGAGATAGTTTTTCGAGGCTGGGAAAAAGCATTCGACTCCATAGGTTAAGTTGGATCTCACTAAAGCTGTATGGAGATGTAGGAGGAGAATATGTCCTCTCCCCCATACCTCGTTTTTTAGCGTTCTTATGAGGTTGGTGGCTTTGTTAGCTTTGGTAATTAAGTTATTAATATGTGGCGTCCAATTAAGAGTATACGTAATGGTGACTCCGAGGAATTTAATTTGGGCAGAGGGTTTGAGTGGTAGTCTGTCACCATTATTTGTTAAGGAGAGTTTGTACTCGGAGATCGTTTTTCTGTAGTTGAAGAAGATGAGTTGGGTTTTTTCGGGGGAAATTTCAAAGCCATTTTCTGACATATATTTTTGTACTAGATCAATGGCGGCTTGGAAGTCTTTAGCCGTTTTTATACTAATATAGTGGGTTTTGTTTTCTGGACATTTGGTTTTGGCTTCCTGCCAGATGGCAATATCGTCTGTAACGTACGCTTGAGAAAGTTCATGAAATTATAGATGTTGCCAGAGAAACCTAGGTTTTTTATTTTTTGTAACAGCCGACGGTGCCAGACTACGTCAAACGCACGCAGGACGTCAAAGAAACAGGCCATGACCCTGCGATTCCTGGGGAAGGCCTGCTTGATAGAAGAGGAGAGGGTATCAAGTTGGTCAGCGCAGGATCTACCTCTGCGGAAGCCAGCTTGGACAGGGGGGATAGCGTTAATTTTATCTAACTGATATTCTAACCTACTTTTTATGAGTTTCTCGTAGATTTTACTCAGGTGCGAGGTTAGAGTTATTGGGCGGTATGACGTGGGTTGGTTTCTAGGCTTTTTAGGTTTTAGGATTGGTATCACGGTGCCATGTTGCAAGGTCCGTGGGAGAGTTCCTTCACTATAGCATCTATTCATTAGTTCCAGAATGACTTTTTTGCCTTTAGTAGGTAAGTTTTTGATCATTGGGTATGAGAGACTATCAGGGCCAGGGGAAGCATTTATTAATATTATTTGGTTTAATACGGTATTAAGTTCCTGCAGGGAGAAAGGTAAATTTATGGGAAGGGGGTATAGTGGAGGAGGAGGGTCTTGATGTTCTGGTTTTAATTCCTCTGTGGCACGAAAAGTTTGGGTGAGGGGGGGGGGGGGGGAAGTGAAGAGGTAGAGCTGACAGAGGAAAAGAACTTCAGCGAGAACATTTGCTTTTTCAGTATCAGTGGTGTATTTCATCTTATTATGTATTAACGGGGCCGGTGAGGGATTATAATTATTTTTAACTTTTTGACTATTTTCCAAGCTTTTGCAAGGTCGGTTGGGGAATGTATTTCGTTTAATACTTGTTGATTGAGAAATGCCAGCTTAGCGAGGGCGATTACTTTATTACATTTTATGTTTTCTACTTTCGTCTCTTGGTGGTTTGCAGTCGATTTGTACTTTTTTCAATTTATTATACCCATATTTTTTGTTTTGAACAGCTGCTGCGCACTCGTCTGTCCACCAGGGGTTAAACGGTGTGTTTTGGGGAGTGCCTGAGCTGCGGGGAATGGATGCCTCCGCTGCTTTAAGAATGCAGTCAGTGATATTGGCACACATGGTGTCCACATTTGACTCGCAGATTTCCTCATAGTTTTTAGTAATTAACTCCGAGAAAAGTGGCCAGTCGGCTTTATCATATTTAAATTTACCTTTACCAGAATTAGGATTAAATGGCAAGTGTAGACTAAAGTCAAACTCAATAGAAATAGGAAGATGGTCACTACCTAGTGAGTCGTCCCCAATGGACCAGTATGACGCTGCTAGTAAATTTGGTGAGATTAGGGTGAGATCTACTGCTGATGGGTTTTGGTTGGAATTATCTGGAATTCTGGTGAAATGACCATTATTTAAGATTAAAAAATTGGAATTAATAATGTCATTTGCTTGACGAGTTGCTATTTTTTAAATTTTCTTTTATACCAGGGAACCAGAGTGGGTGGTGAATGTTCAAGTCGCCCAGGATGAGCCAGCCGTCACCCTGGGCAGATCCCAGCCACTCGAGCCCGGTCTGGTGTACTGACTTGGGGGCATAGGTGTTAAGAATTTTTATGAGTTTAGGGGTATTAGGGAATTTGACCTGTATTAAGTTACTGTAGATTGGGTGGGTGGAATCCAGAGGGACAGGGGAAATAGTAACTTCGTGGTCTAATCCTATTTGAATATAGGTGGCTGTGCGTACGACGCCGACAGGGTTACATTCAGTTACAGGGGGAAAATGGTAGCCAGGTATGAGGGGTAATTTCATTTTTGTTGTATTTGGGGATTGGAGACATTATTTGCGGAGTGTTTGTTAGGAGATAATTATTTAGCAAGTGGAGATTAGTTTTGATCGACCTGCAGTTCCATTGTAGGACTGTGAAGGGGGGTTTTGAACTATTCGCTCCCATCTTAATTAGAGAATTTAGAATCAGTGGGAGAGGGATTTGTTTGGGTAATTTAGGCATGGAGGGGAAAATGGTTGAGGTCCCCAGCCCCCAGGCGGGAATTATCAGGGGAGAGCGACATTACCATGGTGACAATCATTTGATTATTTACAATACTGAGTCAGTTCCCGGTTTATAAACTGCTGTGTCATGTGAAACCCGGCAATCAACAATCGAGAGCAAGCCACAGGCATAGTAAGCAAAGCTGGGAATCACGTGGATCTATGCCACGTGCTCTGACACTGACCCTACGTCCAGTGTATCTCAGCAGGCGGAAGTAGATTATCATCGAAAAGGGGTTCACTCAACTCAACCATGTAGTTTACATACCGGTTGTCTCCCTCGATTCGCAACCGCTGATCAGCGACGGGTAGCGAATCGGGGGGAGACAACCAGTGTGGCACGTAGTTTCATAACGGACCGAGTGCTCGTCTCTGGTGTCAGCCGGCGTTGCGTGGTGTGTGATTGCTCCCGATGTGATGAATCTCAGGAGGGAGAGAGAGTGTCACCAGATTGGTTGTGCTTAATCCACTCAGTGGCATCTTCCGGCACTAGAGCCGAGCTTGGGAAGATGAATACAGACTGAAGTCAGTCGCTCGTAGCAAATAGTTCAGTGACGGTCGGACTGAAAACGGAAATAGCTCCGTTTACCGTTCAGTTTGAACGGGCGGAAGCAAAAATGGAAAACGGGCGGCATCTACTGTGGGAAATCAGGGTATTTACCCGACCACATATAGTAGTGCACCTTCGTGTTTGTGTATGTATTTTTCTCCTGCCTACTTCCTAAGTTCCGGAGAAAGACATGGGTTATACAAGAGACCTGATGCATCCGTTTAGAGGATGCAAATGATCGTCTTATTCTATACCTGCGTATTTCTCTGTGTGCTGGCGATTGGGTGCCTGATAGGCGGGGGCAGGGGATCTGTTTGTCCAGCGCTGAGTGATTCCCCTTGGTTTGTGTACAATTCTGCCAGCGCTAGCCTCTCCTATCTGGTTTGTGAGAAACACTACCCAGCTGCTAGAGACACAACCCCCACGGGGGCACATGATGTTTCATGTTTCTTATTAGTCCTGTGTTCTTTAAAGAGAATACTACTTCTAGCACTACTACTACTAATAATAATAAAGATTGTACATTGTACATTGCTTAACGTCCCGACAGCAACAAGGCTTTCTCAGGACGTGGATAATAATAAAGAGCATTTATATCACAATGTATGGAATAACCATCACAGCACTTTGTACACATAGGCAGTTTTGACTGTGCTCTGCAAAGTAATGATGCACTGAGGACTCCTACATGGGTGAGAGTGCTGAAAGTTGAAATGACTGAACTTGGTCCATGGACCTACTTGCCCCATGATCCATGGCCATGCTCCCGCCACCCCTCTCCAGCGGAGGATTGCAGACTATGCTTTTTTCTTTTCTTTCTAAAAATCACCTAGTCGCAGGTGTTTTCATGGATTGAACAGTCTATAGAAAATATAACCATGGTTTAACTCAGACATTTGAGGCCAGCCGCATCCCGATGCGCGGCTTATTCCGCGCATCCGGATGCGGATGCCCGCGAATCAGTTAACTCCTTTCTGCCAGTGAACGCATACTGTGTCTCTGAAATCTTATTCAACGCACACACAAAAAGCCCAAGCGCATACTGTCTCTGAAATCATATTCAACGCACACAAAAAAGCCCAAGCGCATAATGTGTCTCTGAAATCATATTCAACGCACACACAAAAGCCCAAGCTCATACTGTGTCTCTGAAATCACATTCAACGCACACAAAAAGCCCAAGCGCATACTGTGTCTCTGAAATTTTATTCAACGCACACAAAAAAGCCCAAGCGCATACTGTGTCTCTGAAATCACATTCAACGCACACAAAAAGCCCAAGCGCATACTGTGTCTCTGAAATCACATTCAACGCACACAAAAAGCCCAAGCGCATACTGTGTCTCTGAAATCTTATTCAACGCACACAAAAAAGCCCAAGCGCATACTGTGTCTCTGAAATCATATTCAACGCACACAAAAAAAGCCCAAGCCGTCCAAATAACGCGGATACAAAGCGGATATAAATCTGAACCTTGAAAGTGTCTGAGGGACGGCTTAGCATTGGGTGAGTAAGTAATACGAATTCGAATACCTTTATTGTCCCAAGACGGGAAATTTGTTTGCAGCGGGAATTTTTTAATCAGATGTAAAAAGCAACAAATGTGAGCATAAAACAAATAAATACATTTGACTGACTAGAACACACCGACTGATTACAGTGACTAAATGATGATGATGATTACGAAGACGACGACGACGACGATGATGATGTCCACTTGAAATGGGCATCCATTAAAATAGAAATCTTTCGATACTGTGGAAACTACTATAACTCCCGCGACTCGGTGACACACACTTAGAAATAGGAGGAACTAGTTTTTGCAAGAGGGATAGGTCCTCATGAGCCCCCGCGAATGCGTGGGCTCATGAGGATCTATCCCTATTGCAGTTGTGTAAACACTGAAGGAGCTTGACTTGCTATTAAAAGTGTGCCGGTCTGTGATTGTCAGCAGTGTACGGCTTTTAGGTCGTAGGGTCCTAAATCAAAGACTATAGCACCAACGTTCATGTACGTATTGGAGATAAGCGGAGCGACACTGATGACAGTTTCGGGGAAAGGACTGCGAAGTCAACCCAGTGACACAGTGATACACTTTCCGGACATCAGGTGCAGCACGGTGAAACCACACCTTAACCCCTTCACTGCCGAAAGAAAAAAAGATCCAACTGCAAGCGACATAGATCCTCATGAGCCCATCGCGACTGCGGGGGCTCATGATGATTTCTGCTCTTGCTTAGTGTAACGCACGCAGACTTGCCCACAGTCGTACGCACAGACTCTCACGCAACAGTCGCATACACCGCCACTGACTCAGACGGGCGCATTCATGCGGTAAAACAAACACACGGGCTCCCTTTCTAAAGTAACCTTTATACACTATAAATGAAAGAAAGACTTATATGACTATCAAACTATATACAACGTTCTACTATCACACCACACACGTATCACAGTATCTTTGCCAGGCTAGGTCTTAGTCTCACATTGCCTCCAACCTGTTTAATGTTGTTGCCTGGTTACGTTGGTCCTTCTCACGTCTAGGCGTGAAAGTCCTTCGTCGTACGCGTATTGCCGTCCTGTCTCTTTGGGCACGGACGTCCTGGTTCTCGTACGGTACCACTCAGTTCTCGCTTGGACTTGGGTATCTTGGTTCCCAGTCAGACTCACTCTCAGAAGAGCTGGAGGGATGACCTCTCGTAGGTCCCACCTGCGACTCGACGTCTCGGCGTCTGTCTTCCACTCTCGTTACAAGAACTCTAAAAGACAACAAAAGTCCCAACGTAACACTTGCTAAACACACAACATATTGGATCAATGAGAAACGTCACGTAACCTGGCTGATACAAACAACTCACACGTTCATTCACACACACACACGTGCTTCATAAACTATTTTCGTATCACCCCCATCTGTCACTATCTTGAAACAGACTATAGCCTAACTGACACTCTTGCTCTACATTACTCTATACCCTGGAAAAGACTATGCTTACCCAACCACGTACTATCTTCATAGCGGTTTAGACATACACACTTCATATTCCTTTAGTCATCTATCTCGGTAAGCAACTGTATACAAAACACCGGTTACTTCACCGAATTCTAAACATACATAACTAAACCAAACCGGAACACCGCTATACAACCACATTAATCTTACCACGCATACCGTCTTTAACTAAACAACTATCAATACTACATAGAAACATACCTGAAATCTAGGCTTCAGAGTGTTGGAATGCGGGCTAGGCAACTCGAACACAACCGTTCCATACAACAAAACAGCCCGCAATAACCAACTAGACCTCTGACAGTCACAGCTAGAGATAGATAAGTAGACAGGTGATGGACACCCCTCCCCCAATCTATAGATTTATTTGATCCTCTCCGTATTTAGACAAACCCACTCGACCAATTACCACCAATACCTTTATTACCTATCCATTTTAGTTCCACTCCAGAAATCATTCAAGCTACGTTTGGGGGAGGGGTAGGCTGGGGCTCTCATATTCTCATTCTCAGAATAATTAATTCTAGAATGAGAATATAAGATTTGAAAACCAATCAAATCGATAAATGCCACGTCGATCAACTAATTATTGTAATCAACTAGCCATTTAGACAAACCCAACGCCACCCAAGACACCCAATACCTTTATTACCTAGCCATTTTAGTTCCACTCCAGAAATCATTTAAGCAACGATTTTTTTATCAACTGCCAACCCGCGAGTATTAAGGCAGATACCCCACCCAACCTAAATTATTAATGCTGTCATTTACTACTATCAGCTGTTTTCGGGAAATGACTACTTGCCTCATTGTGGGAATTCCCGTTAGGCATAATTTCCACAACACCCAACCCAAAAGTAAGTGACGTCAATGTTGCCAATAACAACGCCGCGTGTCAACTCGTGACCCTAGTCTCGTGATCAAGTATTGCGTCGTTGAGACGTTTCAAGGATTTCTGTTGCTGTGAGAAGATGTGTTATTTGTGGTAGCCATTGGAAATATTACAAATTCCGGACTTCGATATTCAGTGCAGTGATACATCTTGTAGAATATTACTATTGTGCGTTATGTTGAAACAACAAAAAGGTTAGTGAGCCGAGACTAAAGAAAACTTACTGTTAAATTGCGGAGTGTCGAGTACAACCGGGTTCAGTATTGCGTTTTACTTTAAACACGGCTGTGAGTGAAAAACCGCGGTTTTAGTTTATTGGTTGTACCGTACACAAAAGCATGCGGGTCTCTATGTAATAGGACATTTATTCTCGTCAGGTTGTTTAATTTATCTAGGCAGTGTCACGTTTACAGACCTATGTCGATTTCTATCGAATTTAGGTGTGCAGTCACACACGGGGACCGCTAACGGCGCAGTAAGCATGTGTTGAGGGGCAAAACAGAAGATTGAGCCTACTAAAACAGAGTCATTTGCTATTACTTCCGTCTCGTAAACAACTAAGAAATGAGAGTAGAACACAGAGTTAAATGACTCTTAACATAAAGTCTTAAATATTCTGTTTACCACCTTGCCGTTAACGCCGTCAGCGCGGACTGCAGACAGTGTCATTCAGTTGAGTACAGCGAGGACAGAGACAGAACACAGAGTTAAATGACTCTTAACATAAAGTCTTCAAAATTCTGTTTACCACCTTGCCGTTAACGCCGTCAGCGCGGACTGCAGACAGTGTCATTCAGTTGAGGACAGAGACAGAACACAGAGTTAAATGACTCTTAACATAAAGTCTTCAAAATTCTAATGACACCCTTGCCGCTAACGCCGTCAGCGCGGTTTTAAAATAGATTTTACGTAGCAAACATCGCTGGTGGTAAATAGCGCGGCGTGGGCTCAGCGGCCTGTAGCTCTGTAGCAAGCAAAAACATAGACAGAACACAGAGTTAAATGACTCTTAACATAAAGTCTTCAAAATTCTAATGACACCCTTGCCGCTAACGCTGTCAGCGCGGTTTTAAAATAGATCTTACGTAGCAAACATCGCTGGCGCGCGGCGTGCAGTTTCATTTGAGTACAGCGTGCAGACAAATACGTCACTAGCTGCAATGTGGAAGTTGATTTAGCGACCTGTAGCTCTGTAGCAAGCAAAAACATAGACAGAACACAGAGTTAAATGACTCTTAACATAAAGTCTTCAAAATTCTAATGACACCCTTGCCGCTAACGCCGTCAGCGCGGTTTTAAAATAGCGGTTTTAAAATAGATTTTACGTAGCAAACATCGCTGGTGGTAAATAGCGCGGCGTGGGCTCAGCGGCCTGTAGCTCTGTAGCAAGCAAAAACATAGACAGAACACAGAGTTAAATGACTCTTAACATAAAGTCTTCAAAATTCTAATGACACCCTTGCCGCTAACGCTGTCAGCGCGGTTTTAAAATAGATCTTACGTAGCAAACATCGCTGGCGCGCGGCGTGCAGACAGTTTCATTTGAGTACAGCGTGCAGACAAATACGTCACTAGCTGCAATGTGGAAGTTGATTTAGCGACCTGTAGCTCTGTAGCAAGCAAAAACATAGACAGAACACAGAGTTAAATGACTCTTAACATAAAGTCTTCAAAATTCTAATGACACCCTTGCCGCTAACGCCGTCAGCGCGGTTTTTAACACTGACATAGGGACTTAGTAACGTGACTAAGTACGCCGCGTCTATATCGTGTCATACAACTGAAATGCGGTGAAGTTTTCTGCGGACTGGAGTCTACATGCTGAATAAAGATTTTGTGTCTGTCTGTCTGTCTGTGTGTGTGAGTGCTTGTGTGTGTTTGTAGGTATGTGTGAGTGTGTATGCGTGTGTTTGTCAGTGTATGAGTGTGTTTGTCTGTCAGTGTGTGAGTGCATGTATGTATGCGTGCGAGTGTTTGTGTGTGAGTGTTTGTCATTGTGTGAGTGCATGTATGTATGCGTGTGCATGCTAGTATGTATGCATGTGCATGCGTGTATGTATGTGTGCGAGTGTTTGTGTGTGTGTGCGTCTGTGCGTGTATTTATGCATGAGTATATATAGTTAGTGTTAGAGATATGATAATTTCAAGAACATTTATACCATTGACTCTACGTCAATACCCCAAAACACAGTTATTTAATAATAACCACACACACACAAAACATTCTTATATACACTTGATACAAATTTAAGTTACCTACAGACACTTGTTAACAAATTTCCAAAGTCACCTACAACCGCTAACTAACTTTACAGGTAACTTTGAAGTTAGTTGGTGTGACTTAAAACAAGTTCTTACAAGAACCTAATCATAAGATCTTGTAAGTTATTGAACCAAGTCACAACTTACTTGGACAGAATTTCCAAGTTACAAGGACAACAAGAAAACTTTTTTTTCTCAGTAGTACTCTGGTGGTGGGGCTGATGGCGTCAAATGAGCAGGCATAAAAGGCATGACATCTCTTTGTGAAGAGTATTTCAGAATTAATGAATGATTACCAAAACTGATCTTTACTTGCCTAACAGTCCGTAAACTTTTTTCATAGTTTCTTCTACGCCTATTTTCTTTCCTTCCTCTAAAAAAGATTTCTTTAGCTCTTCAACATTCGCGGGTTGACTACGCATCTTATTCTGTATTTCAGACTTCTGTTGCTTGTAATTTGCTAAATCATCCTGGACTCGCTTAAATTCGTTATCGTCAATTTCATTATTTTCCAAAGCCTTACTAATAATAAGTTTCATACTCGTCAGCTTAGCTGCTGCGAGCGTACTTAATGCTTCATGCTTCTGCAACTTAGTATAAATTTTTTTGTTAAGGGTTTCCATACCAAAGCATGCTAGACTTGTGACAAGACCAATACCTTCAACAGCAATTCCTATAACACTTCCCACCCCCGTTGCAAAAAGAGTTATACCTCCTACAGATAATCCGGCCGAAACCACCCCCATGGCCATTGATGTGTTGTGTACAGAATTGAAAACCGTATTGTAACGGCGTTTACACCTCGAGTATTTTGCTTGTTCTTCTTCCAAATACTTCAACGCTTCTGTAATATTCATTAAACGAAATGAATCTGCCTTTAATGTTTTATCACGCTCAATAGGCTCAGGTGGTATTTGTGGATACAAGTTCACCATTTTTTATTTACAAATATTTTTTTAATCAGCAATTACATTTTGCAACTCTTCAAAATTATACAATTTGCTGGCATAATAAAATGCAACAAGATCAATGTGTTCAAGGTTTATGTAAGTTAGACGAACAAAAGTTGTTTTGTCAACCACCACCTTGACAGCTGGAATACTGCTCGAAACATTAATAACATCATTATTTTTTGTAATAGCAATAAAGACCTTTGATGATTCTGATACTGTTTCATCCCATGTAAGTTTAATTCCTTGTGCAATTTGAGCCTCTTTAGCAGTAGCAACAGATTTCATGATAATTTCAAATACTATTGTCGCTTCTCTAGCCACGACTAAGCTTGCTGGCATAAACACAACAGAAGTATCTGATCTACCCTTTCTAGTTGTAAGAAGATATCTTCGTTTCTCATAATTTTCAACTTTCAGTTTTTCTCTGCTATTGTTGTCTAGGGCAAAACTTGGAACAAGGCTTACAATAAGCGGCCCAGAATTAACAACCTTCCTAAACACTAAGGCGCCTTCATCATCAGTGTATACATAAGGACTAATAAATTCAATCTTTATGTCCCAGTCAATTGTGGGTGGTGGAACAGGCACAGGTGAAACAACCCATTTAGTACCCACATGTATTAAGTTGTAGGGCACATTATTTACAAGATTAGGCGCAACAGGCACAGTAACATCACGTAGCTGACCAAGTTTAGGAATCTGTCTTTCACCATCTTTCATGTCAACAATTACTTTTCTCTTGTACATGCCATAGGAATCAAGTTCAAAACCATATATTTCTCCAATTTCTCCCTCTTTCTCAAAATCCTGTACGTCTGCCAAATCTTTCAACTCTGTTACTGGACACGCAACTGGTATGATTCTAGGCTTTGGACCAAGACCACTCATTTTTTTATAAACAAAAATAAAATTTATTTAACTTCCAAAACAACATAAAAATCATGCATTACAACTGGTTTACCATTCTGATTAGTTACAGATAAGCACAATGATTCAAAGAAACTAGAACCTAATTTTTTAAACTGAGAATTAGGAAATCTAGCAACCACACTTTCACAATATGGGGCAGTTCCAGTCGGCAAGCATCTTAACAAAGTTGAAGGCTTTCCATTGTGTACATTTTCAGTAGTGTTCAGTTCTTTCAAATGAACATTTAGCACTGTGTGTACTGACAAATGAACAGGATATCTGCCAGTTATTCTTGGTTTTTTTGGTGATAGTAGACTACCAACTGATTGTGACCAATCTTCATCTGGATGTGTTATTGTTTTAAAAAATCCAAGTAATAATAAAAGACTAATTGATAAAGAAAACTGACCACTTTTCGGAAAATCAATTGAAACAAGTAAATTAGCTGGGTTTAAAGTTGCTTTAATTTTAAATTCATTTTGAAGCCATTCAGCTAAAGTACAAAAGTCATAATATCCGGCTCGTAAAGTATCACCCTTCTCAATACCATCAAGAGTTCCACTTACAGAATAATTTTCATCATCCGTTACATTAAACCACTTTACTGTGTAGAACATTTCATGGATAGCTACAGCCTTGCTACCATCACGATTATCAATCCCATTAGTTAACCACATTGGTTTGCTTGTGTCAATATTTGTTAAGGTTATAAACATTTTTATTATCACATAAAAAAAAGGATGGAATTTAAATCACCAACCATTACCACTACAAACGCATTTCAATTCAATGTGAATGCCAAATATAATGTTGCACCTACTTATGAACAGAAAATAATTCAGTTAAATCAACTCGACATAGCTGTAAGCGAACAAGATTTATTTCAAGTCAAAGTACCCAATCCGTTTGATCATTACCTAAACCCTCCAATAACAGACGATGCTACAGCAAGAAAGTGGTCTTCAAGCCCACTACAGATGTTTCAAAACCAACTTAACTTTGCTATACTGTGTTCAACTACAGGCTGTGGTGTTTCATTCACAGATCACTTGAATCACTCAAACAAACTGATTAGGTCTGTGTATCGTTTTCATGTTTATTACCAGCTTAGACGTATACTGTCAGAACTGCATACACCATTACCAACTGAATCCAGTTTCAACAGGTATAACAACCCCATGGATATGAAAGCATTTGAACGCATCTGTAATGAATTTAACATAAGCACTAAGTATGACTTTACACAAAAACTTGATGATCACCACGGCATTGGTACATTATATTATGCTTTGAGTCATAGACAATACCCTCAAGATTACTGGCCTCCCTACACTTCATTCTCATCAAAATCACAAGTCTGGTTAGGCTCAATAGAACAGAAACAATCTAACGCATGGTCAACATTTGTCTTGGACAGGAGTGACGGATTTACTCAAGCAGGAGTCGAGCGCGTAAATGAGTCTATCAGAACATATGTCTGGTGTATATTAGGTGCACAATCATTAACAAAATCTAATATTCTGAATGGAAGTGGAATTTTCGATTCGCAAAAACAGTTTCTCGCTAATCTTGAAGATTCAGTAAATTCATCAGTTGATCTCCCATCAAGCATACAACGTTACCAAGATGTACTCAGATATGCCAGATCAAAAGTTGACTTTGTAGTTGGTATTGGGTTATACATGTTGCCATCAGACCTTCAACTCCAAATGGGTACAATAACAAATTATAATAATGAAATAGTTGTTGCAGGTGTTGGTCAGAAACTCGGTCTCAATCAATCTGTAAACTTGGGGGTCACAACCACACATGTACAGACATTAAAACCATTAATGACACCAGCACCAGTAACGTCATCACCCGTACAGACAATAACAACCCCGGTCCCAACACCAACACCAACACCAATCCTTGACACCCATGAGTCAGAGAGAACAGCATTGGTAATAGGTCTCACTGGATTAGGGGTATTACTTCTTTACCTGTTTCATTAAATAACCCACTATTAACCCTCCTACTGTCACCAAAAAGACCCACACATGTTCTGCCATAAACCCTACTGCCTTTGCCGCTGTACTAATCAACCAATTGACAACCGTGCCTAAAATGCCAGGTAACGAGTCTACTGCTTTCAGAGCCAATTTCTTAAGCAAGTCTGATATGTGAGACAGTTGTTTCTTTACCCACGACTGTAAATCTTTTGGATCTGTGGGGACTGGGGTTGGTGGTGCTGGAGGTGGAGAACCACCACCCGTTACAGCCAACACAACAGTACTAATAATAAATCCAAGAGCTGTAATTAAACTAGCAATTGTGATACCCTGTTCTCTGAAAAGTGTTTTAAGTCTCTCAGACAGAGTAGTGTCTTCGTGAAGTATTTTCTGAATAGTTTCTCTAATCCTGTTGACCTGTGATTTTAGTTTTTGTCTTCCAATTTCAACTACTTCTAGCCGCGCTGATCTTTCTGTATACAAATCATTTAATCTTTTTTGTATTCTTTCTTTCATTTCTATGTCAAGATTTCCATTGTCTGCTGTAGCCAGTTTCTCTTTTTCTCGTTCTATGTGTTTGTCAAGCTCACCCAGTTTGGCTACATTGTTTACCATCTCACCTCTTGTTGTCTGCAGTGATTTATCCAATGCCATAATCTCTCTCATTGACAAAGGTGGATCTTCTATTGTTTTCATAGCATCATTTATTTGTCCTTCAGTAAATGAGGTTTCTTGTATCACTGTGTTTGCTATTTCTGGTAGGCTTGTTACTGGTGCCATTTCAATTTGTTGCCCTGTTGGCAACTTTGTTTGCGTGTCGTGAAGCACACTAACAAGTCTTGGGGGAACAGGAGACCCTCCAATACCAAGGTATCTTGCCAACCCAGAGTTACCACCGACTTCACCTTTAATTGTACTTAAAGCCCTAAACTTAGAAGGATTATTTTTATGTGTTAGATATATTTTCCCTCTGTCTGTATTTACAAATAAATGTCCTTTATCATATTCAAACTGATTAGGATCTATTACATCTGGGTGGACACCAACACTGTCATAAAATGAGTTTACTTTGTCTTTTAATAGTTCGTGATACATACTAGAACTAGTTACCATTCCAGTCATATCTGTTGCACCAGTATCATAGTCATTCATGTCATCCATTTTAAACTCTTTATGATTAAATCCTCCTGCTGCCATTGTTTTATTAATTTATTATTTTTTATTGTGCCTAATAAAAATGACACAGTCTTACGGATCAAAGTTAGACCCACACAGAAAACTACGTGAGCCTCTGGGTGTTAAGGCCATTCGACAATCAATCGTCATCACGAACAATCCAAGTACCATAGACCAGAACCAAACACTTACAGTCAAGTTTCCAAACCTAGGACCCAGTGACGTTATTGTTCCTGGCACTGCACGCCTTGCTTTTAATATTGAACTATCATCAGACGCAGACGTGAACAGAACACTAGTTAACAATCTTGGTAGAGCAATTGTTAGAACTATTAAAGTAAAACTTGAAGGACAGGAAGTGTTTAGTCTTGATGACTCAGATGTGTTCTACTGTTACAAAGACCTTTGGCTAACAAAAGAAGAACGAGAAGACCGTATTTACCAAGGCATACAGCCAGATAATGTTGGTAAACTTCGAATCGACGCCGGAGATAAAGTAACTAATACAGCCATGGATGTTATAATGGCCGAAACATATGGATCCAGATTCTACATTCCACTTGAGTTTGAAATCCTAACAGCTCATTTGCCTTATTATCAAGGAGCACTGAATGACCGTCTGAGCTTTGAACTAACTTTCAATGACTACTCCAAAGTTATAAAATCATCTGCCACAGATGCAACATACAAGATCTCTAACATTTCCTTGGAATACGAAATTGTCACACATACTGAACTAGCCAGACTCATTCAAAATCAGTACCAGTCAAGACTTCCAATTTATTATGACAGGGTGATTAGACACAGTTTAATACCCAAAGACAAAAGCGACCCAATGTGGAACTTAAACTTAAACACACCAGCCAGGTCACTGAAAGGTATTCTTATGTTGTTTGTTGAACCGGTGAGTCCATACAAAAGAGATTCAGAAAAATTCTACAATCCTAAGATTACACATTTGTCCTGCACAATCGAAGGCCGTCCTAATCAAGTGTACGCGTCTGGAATGCTGCCTTATCAACACTACGATGAGATCACAAAGTATTTTGCGGGTGGAAGGATTAGAGATAAACCAGCAAACATTGCGTGCAAAGATCTACATCTGTATGACGTTAGGATTGGTCAATACCTGACAAACAAGTATGCACTGTGGTTAGACCTGCGTAGTACAGATGATGACTATCTTCATGGGTCAGGACGAACTGTTGAGAATGGTAGTGATGGAATAACAATTCAGATACAAAAGAAGGTTGAAACTGCTGCAGCCATAAACATAATGTATCTAATTTATGACGCACAACTCAATATTGCAGAAAGCAGACTGAGTGGACACATATATTAAAATTATATTGTGTATTAAAATGAACCTAATGACCCTTGACCCACACTGTGGCTTATTTTGTGGTGCGACAGGGTGTGGTAAAACTGAATTTGTACTTGACTTATTACAAACAAGATACATACACCATTTTGAAAACATTGTAATATTTTGTCCAACAATAAAACACAACAAAGCTTATCACAACCGTTTTTTTATTTGGACTGACAACAACATTTACTTAGTTGACCCTGATAAAAAACTGAATGAATACCTACAATATTTTTACAAGAAATTTGAAGGACAGCCAACTTTATTTATTGTCGATGATTGCTCTGCAGAGAAAGACATTGTCAAAAAGAGAAATACTTTAGCAGAACTTGCCTTCAGTGGTAGACATGCAAACATCAGTGTTTGGATTCTCACTCAGAAATATAATGCTGTACTGAAAGATTTTCGAGAACAGTTAAAGTTTATATGTTTATTTTACTGTAAGGATCGTGACAGCTTCGAAGACTGTCTCAGAGAAAACGATGTCATTCCAAATAAGCATGAACGTGATGATGTAAAAAATAAACTGAAATCAACTAAGCATCTAAAGCTCATTTTAAAGACAGATCAGCCCACAGGGTATGGGTTAGTAAATTAATTTATCTTTTTGGTTTGTCTATAAAAAATGATGGACGGACAAGAGGATCAAAATTGGCCTATTGGTAAATTCATGGATATTACATCGAGTTTCAGGGATTTTATGCTTATTAGTGACTTAAAAACACAAGTTAGACGCCCTTTTTCAGAACTCCCATCACCGATGAAGATGTACATGACATATAGTTTTTATCTTGGATATTCTAATACTTTTCCACTTTATAATAATAGGACAGCAAATTTTTTAGTTTATGATGCTAAATCTGACTGGTTTAAGATTATGTGTTTAAACATATACTATCAAATAAAAAAAGAAAATAAAAATGTTAAATTTATTACTGTCAGTAAAACGATATTACACATGCAAAAGCTTGAACATGATACAACAGAAGACATATCAATGAAGTGGCTTATTAGTTGGTGATTAATTTTGTCTATTATATAGATTTTAGTCAATAAAGTGCCATTTTCATTATATAATTTTCTATTTATTTTTTTGTCGGACAAATAAAAAAGATGGACAACCATCAAAGATTAAGAAACGTGTTTCACACAATTGACTTACCTATATCTAATTATTTTAATGTATATGAATCGATACAAAGATCTTTTGCCGTAATACAAGAAAATCTTCTTTCTGGTAGTATAAAGATTCAGATTGTTGCGAAAATAGAATTTAGAAGGGAATCTGGACAAGTTATTATTTCATATATTTCAACGAGACAACACACAGTTAATTCGAGAAGAGAATTAGAAAGAGTGTTTAGAGAAAGATTGTTGCCTGACTTCCTTGAAGCAATTGATAGGGCAAAAATAAGTGGATCTGGTTGGCATGAAGGTTATGTACTTGAACTTCAACTAAAGCAGTCAAGATATCATCCTATTTTAGGCAAATCATGGATACCACTACCAACAGAGGTTGCAAACAAAAAGGCTGTCGTCAATATTCAAAACAATGATAATTTATGTTTTATGTGGTGTGTGCTTGCCAAACTGCATTTTATAAAAACAAAACCTGATCGTGTATCTAACTATACCAAATTTGTAAATGAACTAAACTTCAGTGGCATTGAGTTCCCTGTTAAGGTGGAGGACATAGACTTGTTTGAAAACCTAAATCCTGGTATATCTGTAAACGTGTATATATGGGATAATGACTCTGAGAACAAGTTACAACCAATTAGAGTGTCACCAATTGCCCCAACCTACGGACAGTCAGAAGATAAGCATGTTGACATGTTACTAATAAGCTCTGGTGATAACTTTCACTACACAATTATCAGAAGTATGTCAAGACTAATTCATCATACAACAAAACATGATGGTAAACAGGAATTTTGTAAAAAATATTTACAAAGGTTTTCTTCTATTGCAGTAGCAAATAAACATGTTTTAAATTGTAGGTCTGTTGATGACGTACAAACAGTACTTAAGTATCCAGAGCCTGGTACTAAAGTACATTTTTGTAACTATAAAAATCAGCAAAAGCTACCGTTTGTAGTGTATGCTGATTTTGAATCACTGGTTGTTCCGTATGATGGCCCTGTTCCAGATTCATTACCAAAGACAATAAAGTTGAGTGATCAAGTAGTGTGTTCTTTCGGGTATATTTTTGTTATGTCAGACGGTCAGCATTCAGAACCTGTTATTTACAGGGGAAAAAATGCATCAGCTATGTTTTTGTCAGAAATGAGACAACTGTATAACAAGGTATTTGATTATTTGAAAAATTGTCAAAAGACTTTGGTTATGACAGAAGAAGACAAACATAATTTTGATACAGCTGAGATGTGTTGGATTTGTGAACAACCTTTAGGGGGTGATAAAGTTCGTGACCATGATCACATAACTGGGCGTTACAGAGGAGCTGCACATAATAATTGTAACTTGTTATTAAAAATAGATCCTAAGACATACAAATTACCAATCTTTTTTCACAATCTGAAGGGATATGATTCACACATTATCATGCAGGCTGTAGACGAGTCGTACAAAAAAATTAGTTGTATTGCCCAGACAACTGAGAAATACTTGACTTTTAGGTTAGATAAATTAGCATTTTATGACTCCATGCAACATTTGTCTTTAGGTCTTGCTAGTCTGGCAGAAGGACTGACTGAGTATCCAATAACGAGTAAATATTTTGAACCAGACTTGATTAAGAAAGGTGTGTATCCGTATGAGTACATCAGTGAGTGGGTTGTGTTTGAGGAAACAAGACTGCCACCAAAAGAGAAATTTTATTCTACACTAACTGGTAAAGGTATTTCTGACTCTGAATACCAGCATGCACTTGATGCGTGGGAAAAACTAGGGTGTCAGACAATTGGTGACTACCACGATCAGTACTTAAAGGCAGATGTTTGCTTGCTAGCAGATGTATTTGAAAGTTACCGTGAAAAGGGTTTGTTGCACTACAAGCTTGACCCTGCTTGTTACATAACTAGTCCTGGCATGACATGGGATGCATTTTTGAAATCCAGTAAGATATTTATAGACCTGTTGTCTGATCGTACGATGGGTGAAATGGTGGAACGTGGATTGAGAGGTGGTATTAGTCTAGCAGCAAACAATTATGGTAAGGCAAATAATAAATATCTTGACGACTTTGACCCCTCAAAGCCAATGTCATTTATTACGTACTTGGATGCTAATAATTTGTATGGATTTGCAATGTGTGAATTGTTGCCATTAAAAAACTTTTGTTTGTATGATTTGTCACAGTATGGCATAAAAAAATTAACAAAATATATTATGGATCGAGGTCAAAATGATGAAAAGGGTTGGATCTTTGAAGTCGACCTTGAGTATCCACACCACCTACACGATTACCATAATGATTATCCATTAGCAGTTGAAAAAATGAGTATGACGGGAAAAAAAGAAGACACCAAACTTGTGCCAAATCTAAATGACAAATTCAATTACGTTTGTCACTATCGATTGCTGCAGTTTTACATCAGACATGGTTTAGTACTAAAAAAAGTTCATAGAGGAATTCAATTTGACCAAAGTGCTTTTATGAAAGATTACATAATGAAGAACACAACATTGCGTGCAAGAGAAGGTAACACTGCATTTGACAAAGACTTCTTTAAGCTTATGAACAATGCCTGTTTTGGTAAGACAATGGAAAATCCTCATCACAGAAAAGATGTGAGACTGGTTACAACTGAATCAGGTGCAATTAAACTTACAGGCAAGCCACAGTACACAGGGTACAAAGAATTTCATTCATCATTGTATGCAGTGTCACTCAAAAAAAAGATTGTTAAACTGGACAAGCCAGTATTTATAGGTATGGCTATTCTTGAGTTATCAAAACTGTTAATGCTTGAATTTTATTATGATTACTTCAAACCAAAGTATCCTGAGTGTCGTCTGCTATACACTGACACTGACTCTATGATCATTGATGTGCCTACTGAAGACTTTTATGAAGACATGAAAACAGAGTTACACATGTATGACACATCTGATTACCCTAAAGACCATCCACTGTTCAACACACAAAACAAGAAAGTGCCTGGTAAGTTTAAGGATGAACTAAATGGTGTGCCAATAGTTGAGTATGTTGGACTCAGATCAAAAATGTATTCTATACTGCATCAGAAAGGTAGTCAGTCGAAAGCCAAAGGAATTAAAAAAACAGCAATAAAAAATAAAGACATTTGACATGAACATTACAAGCAAGTGTTAGATGGTGCATTAATGCCTGATTATCCAAACAAGACACTAAGATCAAACAAACATAATATTGAAATGATTCAAACATATAAAAAGTCTCTAGCAGTTGGGGATACAAAAAGAGTGTTTCACACTAAGGAAAAAGCTTATGCACCAGGTCATTACAGGCTCAAGTTATCTGAAAAAATAGCTGATGAACTGTTTGATAAACTAATTGATGAATTGAAATTGTTAAAAATGAGTAACAGTGTCTGTGGGAATAATCTGTAATTCTTCTCTAACAAATGCCCTCTGGGGTGCAGGCTCATACAGATAATATATTGTTGCATTAGCTGAAGGAACTATTTTTTTTATATTATGAACAGATGTAGACCAAATTGGATCAGTTGCCCTACGTCTAACGTCATTCTCAGCTTCACCTGGTTGATACAAATATCTTACCTGTTTTGTAAACAAGCTAGTGTCTGGAGGTGTTGTTGTTGTTTTTATTTCTGACGGTATTGTTTTCAATTTAATAGCATCAACAGGTTTAGGGTGACCCTCATTATTCATTGCTTTTATTACAGACGGTAATCTTTTAACCCACTCAGTGTTACGTGTGTCATGCATGAGTTCCTTAGAATACTGATAGCTAAAAAGTCTCTCTGATAATTGCTTGTTAAAGTTTTCTACAATAGCCTGTGATCTATGCAAGCCCGGTATGCCTCGCCGCACTAGCACTCCATGCTTTGCAAATAATTGATTAACAGCCCCTTTAAATTCACTCCCATCATCAACCTGCACAAGCCTAGGGTATTTTAAAGGACCTCGACTATATATTTTTGATAATGCAGTGGCCACTGTTACAGCTTTTTTGTCAGTTATGGGTTCTGCATCCTTATACCTTGAAGCTATGTCAACAACAGTTAATGCATACTTGTATCGTTTCTTTCTTATTGTGTCATGCGGAAGAAACAGGAGGTCCATTTGGTGTGTGTCATTAGGTGATGTGTTTTCAAAATGAGGCCTTGTTATTTTTCTTGGAGCAGGAAGATATATTTGCCAAATTGCCTGTTTTTTAAGCCACTGTTTTATTTGGTTGACATCTCCACCCACAGCAGCATGTAATTTTTTTACTGCAGTATTCCCTTTCCAGTAGCCAATTGGAGAGTAATATATTTTTGATAGTTTAGCGTCTGCCATTTTTTCTAGCAATATAAACTCCTGTAAAATATACTAATGTCATTCCTACAAAAACAAATATTATTTCTCCATTTCTTTGTTCTAGGCTTGGTTGGTAGTAGTCACTAAGTTTTGGTTGTGGAATAGATATGTCTTCACCAGTTACAAGATAGTATTCTTTGATCGCGTCATCGACGTTTGAAAATGTATGCTGTGCATGACCCTCAAGTTTTAGTTTTTCATTAATAAAATCCAGTTTCTCTATTCTTTGCTTCTCATAATCTTGTTGAGCTTGAGCTAGTTTTTCAGATGCTTCATTGTGACGCTTCATTTCTTCTGCTGATTCTTCTTTACTAACTTTTGAAAAGAAATAGTTTGATCCACTAAAAGCTAATGCGTTAATAACTGCACCACCAATCATGACAGCTATAGTTGCCATATTTTTATTTACATAGAAATATTTTCTGGAATAATTCCTTGCTTGACTAGAAAATCTTTTGTTGCAATCGATGCTGTTATAACAACTACTAGCTTAGCACTGTCTTCAAAGTCTAATTTACTAAGGTCTGCTGATTTCATTTTGAGTAGACTTTTTCCCAGCATAGAATAAGCTACTGCTAGTCCACTTATTACAGCAGAGTGATAGACAAGGTTCATTAAGTTCTTTGTGTCGCTCATTTTCTTATACCATAAAAATTAAAATAATAAATTTATTTACTGCATGTAAAATGGGTCCAAAGGTTTTGGAACTGCTGGTAATGTGGAGACTTCTTCTTTTGTTTTTGGAGTGTTTGATTTTTTGGACACTGTTTGAGTGTTTGGTTTGTATTTTTTATATAATTGGTAACCTACGTAACCAAATCCGACAACAAATCCAGCAACTATATATTTTGTAGTTTCAGGTTTAGTTGTTTGTCTCTCACTTTGAGGGGGGTGTGACGGTAGTGACACTGGTGCTGTTGATGGTGTGTCAGTCTTTTCTGTTAATGCTTGAAGCTGTAATTTCTTTTGTCTGTTATATTCAGCTAATCTTTTTCCAGCCTCTATTCTACCTGGGCTTTTAGTCTTAGTCACTGTTTGAACCTGTGTCAAGACATGGCTCTGTTGTGGAGTCGTCTCGTCCATTTTCTTCTAATTTAAAATTTATTTTAGAAAAATCAATATGACTACTAGTAACAAGTAAGGTTACAGCAGGCGCAAGGTAATTCCCAAACTTGTAAAACATAAGGCATGCTAATT
Source organism: Semisulcospira habei (assembly GCA_036245525.1). NCBI lineage: Eukaryota > Metazoa > Mollusca > Gastropoda > Semisulcospiridae > Semisulcospira > Semisulcospira habei. Next base: position 4,206,813 of record BTPG01000004.1, read on the forward strand.
TACCTATTGAACTTGAAACTATGGGGTTGCTTTCTAGATCATGTGAAAGGTTTTCACTATCAACAGGTAGGAAGTGACTTACAGCTTTTGTATATAGGCATACAAGAGATCGACTCAAATCACGAGTCATTAGTGAGGCAATGTGATTTTCATATTTTGAATGAAGCTTGATTAGCTCGTCAGCAGTAAGGGATTCTATGTCTTCTGTCATGTATTGTTTACCGAGAAAAGCTTTTGATTTGCCGGACACAACTACAGAGAGAAGACGCTGTTTTTTAAAGTCTAAGTCTTTGTTTTCTACAGCACAAATATCACTTAAAAGAAGTAATTCGTCTTGATTCATTTTATAATATAATATAATAATTTTGCTTAAAGAAGTCAATGACAGCATTAATAATTTAGGTTAGGTGGGGGATCTGGCTTAATACTCGCGGGTTGGCAGTTGATAAAAAAATCGTTGCTTGAATGATTTCTGGAGTGGAACTAAAATGGCTAGGTAATAAAGGTATTGGGTGTCTTGGGTGGTGTTGGGTTTGTCTAAATGGCTAGTTGATTACAATAATTAGTTGATCGACGTGGCATTTATCGATTTGATTGGTTTTCAAATCTTATATTCTCATTCTAGAATTAATTATTCTGAGAATGAGAATATGAGAGCCCCAGCCTACCCCTCCCCCAAACGTAGCTTGAATGATTTCTGGAGTGGAACTAAAATGGATAGGTAATAAAGGTATTGGTGGTAATTGGTCGAGTGGGTTTGTCTAAATACGGAGAGGATCAAATAAATCTATAGATTGGGGGAGGGGTGTCCATCACCTGTCTACTTATCTATCTCTCAGCTTCCGCCTAGAACTCACTAAACAGAACTCACTACAAAGACCCGTGCTAACCATGTCTTACAGATTTCACGTGCGTCTAACATCACACGGAATATCGGCAACAAATCGTTAACAAAAACCGTACCGTACTAATCCTACTCGTTAACAAAAACCGTACCGTACTAATCCTACTGTGCGAGCACTATGCACGAGCATAGAGCTTCATCACAATTAGACCGATTTGTATCCATGTTTCGTGGGCGGTGTTTGGCTTTTAGTAGTTGAATGAACTAAGATTTTAGAACGAAAAAAAAATGTATGCCTACGTACAGTGAACTCACAGCGGCAGGGAAGGGGTCCGCAGACAAAATAGACTCTATTCAGGTGCGCGCGCGCGCGCGCGCACACACACACACACACACACAAACGCACACGCACACGCACGCACACACACACTCATGCAACACACACACACGCACGCACAAACACACACACACGCACGCACAAAAACACACACAAACACACACGCACGCACAAACACACACACACACGCACGCACAAACACACCCACACACACACACATGCGCACACACACGCACGCACAAACACACACACACACACACACGCACGCACAAACACACACACACACACACGCACACACATAATCGAGGGCGCGCGCACTTAAGTAACCGTAAATACACACGAATTTACGAATGCAAGCACACACCGATTTATCAAAAGAAATCAGATTTATCTGTGTCGACACTAGTATAAAGAGGAGTCGAGTGACGTCTCTCGAGAGAGACAACGACCTCTACGGTAGCGAGTGAATGTGTGAGCGCCGAAGTTGTGAATAACCTATATGCCACTTGTTAGTTATTTGTGTAGATTGGTTTATATGATGTGAATTGTGTGGTTTAATGTATGATATGAGTGTATGAGCAATAGTTAAACAGAGGGCAAAGAGAGATAACTGTGTGGCCTTTGTCCTTGTTTGTAAGCGCGTGTGTGGTGGATGAAAGAGTCTAGTAAACAGAGATAGAACACCCACCTTTATACAGATTGGCAGAAAGCCCACGCACTCACTCATTCCATAAACGTTTATATATGTAACAATTTAATTCAGTACAACACTAAAAACACCTTCGTTACAAAAATCAACGGCAAAACAAAAACATTGAAGTATGCATTGTCACCGTTTATGGAGTCACAAGTTAAACGGCCCTGTATTTGACAAAACGAACACGCCGTGACACGTTTCTGGCTCCCAGAGACATTGTTAATGTTATGTCTTGCAGTCAGAGACATGTCACGGAGTGTTCGTGTAAAAGTATTGACCCGTTGCATGTCGTGAGTGGTTTTTGTCGCGATGATTCCTGTAGGCATTATCGCTACAAAAACTACCGCTAACGACACGCGAAAAGTTAATGGCTAATAATAATAATAAAGATTGATTGATATAGCGCTTAACCTCCAAACGGAGCTCTAGGCGCTTTGCAATCAGTAGTATAACACATGCACAGTACACGAACAATAAGTAGTCAAATAAGTATAGACATAAATATAGACAAAATAGACATGCAAGAGCAAGACTAATCAGTTTAACTCATTTGAGACATGCCGCATCCGGATATGCGGCTTAGAGCCTCGTATCCGAATGCGGAACGTCTCAAATGAGTAATGCCCGGTGTGGTTGATGTCCGGTGTATGTGAAGCCCAGTGTGTGTGATACTCGGTGTGTGTGTCATGCCCGGTGTGTGTGACGCTCGTTATGTGTGATGCCCGGTGTGTGTGATACCCGGAGTGTGTGATATCCGGTGTGTGTGATGCCCGGTATGTGTAATGCCAGGTATGTGTAATACCCGGTGTGGTTGCTGCCCGGCTGGTGTGATACCCGGAATGTGTTGTACCCGGTGTGTGTGTTGCAACCGTGTGTGACAATCATTGTGTGTGACGCCCGGTGTGTGTGATGCCCGGCGGTGTGTGTGATGCCCGCTTTGTGGGATGCCCGGTGTGTGGAACGCTTGCTGTGTGGGATGCCCGGTGTGTGGAATGTCCCACGCGCAGAAAACCTTCTGGCCGATGTCGGTCCGAAGACCTTTTGCTCTCTAGGTAGTTTCTTCACAAGTCTCCGGCACTACAATAACGCGATCGCGGAGAATGCTGTCTGACTTTATGGCTCCTGGGTACCGCTATATACGGAGGCCGACCTGTGTTTTGCTACATGCAGCGGTCAGAGCCATCTCGCAGGAATTCGGTCGTAGCATTGGCTTCAATTGTTCAATTTGCAAATTCATGACTTCCAATAGCAGTGTTTATAGCATCGTTTCACATAAATTATGCACCAGTATAGCCTAGGCATATATATATAACAAAGGCGTCGCCCAAAGCCAAAAAATGCACTCATTCAGAGTAGCTCCAAGGGACATAATTTTTCAATAAATTCTGAGAATGCTGTGCTAATGCCATGGAATTCCAGGCTGGTAAGCTTGCATTGTGTCATCAGGACATCAGCTGTCCTTTTGTGACTGCATCGCTTATTAGATCTTTTGAGCCTTCCACTGAACACCTACTACATAAAGTAATAGGGACTACCCCCAGGCGCCCCGCAACCCGCTGGAGAATATCCAGTCCTCCCCCCGAGAGGGGAGGCTAGTGCATGAATATTCCCAAACAGATCTTGGACTTGCTGGATAGATTTAAGATTTTGCCGCCTACGACCGGTTTCGACCCAAGGTGGGTCTCATCAGGTAGGCATACGGCGTAACCTGAAATTGCAAACACAACGCATGTACTAGAAGCCGCCTCCAGAATTTACCGGTAGCACCACTAGTACAAAGTGGATTGCATCCCTAAAACTTTATGAGGTTAAAAGTAAAGAATAATTGTACCACAAAATTGCCTAGGTGTTGCCTTTTCAAAATTAGTCTGTCTTCTTCCACTGTAACACCTCTTAAAGTTTGTATATATATATATATATATATATATATATATATATATATATATATATATATATATATATATATATATATATATATATATATATATATATATATATATATATATATATATATATATATATAAAGGTTCAAATTAATTAGATTTTGAATTTTTAAAATTAATGCTACCACACAGGTAAAGTCGAAGAACAATCCTTGCAGGCGTGTTGAGGAGGCACGTGAACTGACTGCGCCTCTTGCAGCTGGTTCATGTTAACTCAATCAGTCCGGCGCACGTGTTTCCCAAATTTTGGAGGCGTCATCTAACGGCTACGCACCTGTTGTCGGAGATGGAGCGACCATGATATTTCAAGGGCAGTGCCAGATTAGCTTGTCGCCGACAGGCGCCAAGCTAATCTGGCACTGCCCTTTGAATTATCATGGTCGACCCATCTCCTGCTGTAGTGCGTCAGGGCTGAATGAGTTAAATTATGTCACGATAGAGAGAGGGCTAACCCCGTTACTACCACTGTAGTTTCTAAAATCTTAGAACGTCAGAGAACGGAAAGTAGATTATAGCACTGTCAGGGGAGAGAAATGTGCATGATCGACCAGTGATCATAGATCTACTGTGGCCAAAGCACAAAAAAAAAAAAGAGATAGGAAAGAGAGGGGGCGCTAAAAAAGTGACTGAAAGCAATGCATATGGAAGCCCCCCCGAAGGGGGGCGTATCACATATCCCACTGTTCCAGTCACTCAGTGCATGGAAATTTAAATCTAGGTCCCCCCGAGGGGGGTCCAGATATTTAGCCGGTGTGGACAGCTGTTTCGGTCTTGGCGACCTCCTCAGCACACCATCGGCGATACTGGAGGAGGCAGGAATTTCTGCCCACCTGCAAAGACAACCACATTTTACTGTGGTGTCTGCAAGGGCATACATTCCATGCCACCACCTAGAGCCAAACCTCCATGCACCCTAAAAGAGAACCTACCAAAAGGGGGGAAGGGGTTGCAGTCGATATTGTAGTAGTAAATGAAAAGAAAAGGGGAGACTGCCAGTGCTAATATTTTAGGAAGGTTACAAAGTAAAGTAGATTATAGCACTGTCAGGGGAGAGAAATGTGCATGATCGACCAGTGATCATAGATCTACTGTGGCCAAAGCACAAAAAAAAAGAGATAGGAAAGAGAGGGGGCGCTAAAAAAGTGACTGAAAGCAATGCATATGGAAGCCCCCCCGAAGGGGGGCGTATCACATATCCCACTGTTCCAGTCACTCAGTGCATGGAAATTTAAATCTAGGTCCCCCCGAGGGGGGTCCAGATATTTAGCCGGTGTGGACAGCTGTTTCGGTCTTGGCGACCTCCTCAGCACACCATCGGCGATACTGGAGGAGGCAGGAATTTCTGCCCACCTGCAAAGACAACCACATTTTACTGTGGTGTCTGCAAGGGCATACATTCCATGCCACCACCTAGAGCCAAACCTCCATGCACCCTAAAAGAGAACCTACCAAAAGGGGGGAAGGGGTTGCAGTCGATATTGTAGTAGTAAATGAAAAGAAAAGGGGAGACTGCCAGTGCTAATATTTTAGGAAGGTTACAAAGTAAAGTAGATTATAGCACTGTCAGGGGAGAGAAATGTGCATGATCGACCAGTGATCATAGATCTACTGTGGCCAAAGCACAAAAAAAAAAGAGATAGGAAAGAGAGGGGGCGCTAAAAAAGTGACTGAAAGCAATGCATATGGAAGCCCCCCCGAAGGGGGGCGTATCACATATCCCACTGTTCCAGTCACTCAGTGCATGGAAATTTAAATCTAGGTCCCCCCGAGGGGGGTCCAGATATTTAGCCGGTGTGGACAGCTGTTTCGGTCTTGGCGACCTCCTCAGCACACCATCGGCGATACTGGAGGAGGCAGGAATTTCTGCCCACCTGCAAAGACAACCACATTTTACTGTGGTGTCTGCAAGGGCATACATTCCATGCCACCACCTAGAGCCAAACCTCCATGCACCCTAAAAGAGAACCTACCAAAAGGGGGGAAGGGGTTGCAGTCGATATTGTAGTAGTAAATGAAAAGAAAAGGGGAGACTGCCAGTGCTAATATTTTAGGAAGGTTACAAAGTAAAGTAGATTATAGCACTGTCAGGGGAGAGAAATGTGCATGATCGACCAGTGATCATAGATCTACTGTGGCCAAAGCACAAAAAAAAAGAGATAGGAAAGAGAGGGGGCGCTAAAAAAGTGACTGAAAGCAATGCATATGGAAGCCCCCCCGAAGGGGGGCGTATCACATATCCCACTGTTCCAGTCACTCAGTGCATGGAAATTTAAATCTAGGTCCCCCCGAGGGGGGTCCAGATATTTAGCCGGTGTGGACAGCTGTTTCGGTCTTGGCGACCTCCTCAGCACACCATCGGCGATACTGGAGGAGGCAGGAATTTCTGCCCACCTGCAAAGACAACCACATTTTACTGTGGTGTCTGCAAGGGCATACATTCCATGCCACCACCTAGAGCCAAACCTCCATGCACCCTAAAAGAGAACCTACCAAAAGGGGGGAAGGGGTTGCAGTCGATATTGTAGTAGTAAATGAAAAGAAAAGGGGAGACTGCCAGTGCTAATATTTTAGGAAGGTTACAAAGTAAAGTAGATTATAGCACTGTCAGGGGAGAGAAATGTGCATGATCGACCAGTGATCATAGATCTACTGTGGCCAAAGCACAAAAAAAAAGAGATAGGAAAGAGAGGGGGCGCTAAAAAAGTGACTGAAAGCAATGCATATGGAAGCCCCCCCGAAGGGGGGCGTATCACATATCCCACTGTTCCAGTCACTCAGTGCATGGAAATTTAAATCTAGGTCCCCCCGAGGGGGGTCCAGATATTTAGCCGGTGTGGACAGCTGTTTCGGTCTTGGCGACCTCCTCAGCACACCATCGGCGATACTGGAGGAGGCAGGAATTTCTGCCCACCTGCAAAGACAACCACATTTTACTGTGGTGTCTGCAAGGGCATACATTCCATGCCACCACCTAGAGCCAAACCTCCATGCACCCTAAAAGAGAACCTACCAAAAGGGGGGAAGGGGTTGCAGTCGATATTGTAGTAGTAAATGAAAAGAAAAGGGGAGACTGCCAGTGCTAATATTTTAGGAAGGTTACAAAGTAAAGTAGATTATAGCACTGTCAGGGGAGAAAAATGTGCATGATCGACCAGTGATCATAGATCTACTGTGGCCAAAGCACAAAAAAAAAAGAGATAGGAAAGAGAGGGGGCGCTAAAAAAGTGACTGAAAGCAATGCATATGGAAGCCCCCCCGAAGGGGGGCGTATCACATATCCCACTGTTCCAGTCACTCAGTGCATGGAAATTTAAATCTAGGTCCCCCCGAGGGGGGTCCAGATATTTAGCCGGTGTGGACAGCTGTTTCGGTCTTGGCGACCTCCTCAGCACACCATCGGCGATACTGGAGGAGGCAGGAATTTCTGCCCACCTGCAAAGACAACCACATTTTACTGTGGTGTCTGCAAGGGCATACATTCCATGCCACCACCTAGAGCCAAACCTCCATGCACCCTAAAAGAGAACCTACCAAAAGGGGGGAAGGGGTTGCAGTCGATATTGTAGTAGTAAATGAAAAGAAAAGGGGAGACTGCCAGTGCTAATATTTTAGGAAGGTTACAAAGTAAAGTAGATTATAGCACTGTCAGGGGAGAAAAATGTGCATGATCGACCAGTGATCATAGATCTACTGTGGCCAAAGCACAAAAAAAAAAGAGATAGGAAAGAGAGGGGGCGCTAAAAAAGTGACTGAAAGCAATGCATATGGAAGCCCCCCCGAAGGGGGGCGTATCACATATCCCACTGTTCCAGTCACTCAGTGCATGGAAATTTAAATCTAGGTCCCCCCGAGGGGGGTCCAGATATTTAGCCGGTGTGGACAGCTGTTTCGGTCTTGGCGACCTCCTCAGCACACCATCGGCGATACTGGAGGAGGCAGGAATTTCTGCCCACCTGCAAAGACAACCACATTTTACTGTGGTGTCTGCAAGGGCATACATTCCATGCCACCACCTAGAGCCAAACCTCCATGCACCCTAAAAGAGAACCTACCAAAAGGGGGGAAGGGGTTGCAGTCGATATTGTAGTAGTAAATGAAAAGAATACCCCTTCCCCCCTTTTGGTAGGTTCTCTTTTAGGGTGCATGGAGGTTTGGCTCTAGGTGGTGGCATGGAATGTATGCCCTTGCAGACACCACAGTAAAATGTGGTTGTCTTTGCAGGTGGGCAGAAATTCCTGCCTCCTCCAGTATCGCCGATGGTGTGCTGAGGAGGTCGCCAAGACCGAAACAGCTGTCCACACCGGCTAAATATCTGGACCCCCCTCGGGGGGACCTAGATTTAAATTTCCATGCACTGAGTGACTGGAACAGTGGGATATGTGATACGCCCCCCTTCGGGGGGGCTTCCATATGCATTGCTTTCAGTCACTTTTTTAGCGCCCCCTCTCTTTCCTATCTCTTTTTTTTTTGTGCTTTGGCCACAGTAGATCTATGATCACTGGTCGATCATGCACATTTCTCTCCCCTGACAGTGCTATAATCTACTTTACTTTGTAACCTTCCTAAAATATTAGCACTGGCAGTCTCCCCTTTTCTTTTCATTTACTACTACAATATCGACTGCAACCCCTTCCCCCCTTTTGGTAGGTTCTCTTTTAGGGTGCATGGAGGTTTGGCTCTAGGTGGTGGCATGGAATGTATGCCCTTGCAGACACCACAGTAAAATGTGGTTGTCTTTGCAGGTGGGCAGAAATTCCTGCCTCCTCCAGTATCGCCGATGGTGTGCTGAGGAGGTCGCCAAGACCGAAACAGCTGTCCACACCGGCTAAATATCTGGACCCCCCTCGGGGGGACCTAGATTTAAATTTCCATGCACTGAGTGACTGGAACAGTGGGATATGTGATACGCCCCCCTTCGGGGGGGCTTCCATATGCATTGCTTTCAGTCACTTTTTTAGCGCCCCCTCTCTTTCCTATCTCTTTTTTTTTTTGTGCTTTGGCCACAGTAGATCTATGATCACTGGTCGATCATGCACATTTCTCTCCCCTGACAGTGCTATAATCTACTTTACTTTGTAACCTTCCTAAAATATTAGCACTGGCAGTCTCCCCTTTTCTTTTCATTTACTACTACAATATCGACTGCAACCCCTTCCCCCTTTTGGTAGGTTCTCTTTTAGGGTGCATGGAGGTTTGGCTCTAGGTGGTGGCATGGAATGTATGCCCTTGCAGACACCACAGTAAAATGTGGTTGTCTTTGCAGGTGGGCAGAAATTCCTGCCTCCTCCAGTATCGCCGATGGTGTGCTGAGGAGGTCGCCAAGACCGAAACAGCTGTCCACACCGGCTAAATATCTGGACCCCCCTCGGGGGGACCTAGATTTAAATTTCCATGCACTGAGTGACTGGAACAGTGGGATATGTGATACGCCCCCCTTCGGGGGGGGCTTCCATATGCATTGCTTTCAGTCACTTTTTTAGCGCCCCCTCTCTTTCCTATCTCTTTTTTTTTTGTGCTTTGGCCACAGTAGATCTATGATCACTGGTCGATCATGCACATTTCTCTCCCCTGACAGTGCTATAATCTACTTTACTTTGTAACCTTCCTAAAATATTAGCACTGGCAGTCTCCCCTTTTCTTTTCATTTACTACTACAATATCGACTGCAACCCCTTCCCCCCTTTTGGTAGGTTCTCTTTTAGGGTGCATGGAGGTTTGGCTCTAGGTGGTGGCATGGAATGTATGCCCTTGCAGACACCACAGTAAAATGTGGTTGTCTTTGCAGGTGGGCAGAAATTCCTGCCTCCTCCAGTATCGCCGATGGTGTGCTGAGGAGGTCGCCAAGACCGAAACAGCTGTCCACACCGGCTAAATATCTGGACCCCCCTCGGGGGGACCTAGATTTAAATTTCCATGCACTGAGTGACTGGAACAGTGGGATATGTGATACGCCCCCCTTCGGGGGGGCTTCCATATGCATTGCTTTCAGTCACTTTTTTAGCGCCCCCTCTCTTTCCTATCTCTTTTTTTTTGTGCTTTGGCCACAGTAGATCTATGATCACTGGTCGATCATGCACATTTCTCTCCCCTGACAGTGCTATAATCTACTTTACTTTGTAACCTTCCTAAAATATTAGCACTGGCAGTCTCCCCTTTTCTTTTCATTTACTACTACAATATCGACTGCAACCCCTTCCCCCCTTTTGGTAGGTTCTCTTTTAGGGTGCATGGAGGTTTGGCTCTAGGTGGTGGCATGGAATGTATGCCCTTGCAGACACCACAGTAAAATGTGGTTGTCTTTGCAGGTGGGCAGAAATTCCTGCCTCCTCCAGTATCGCCGATGGTGTGCTGAGGAGGTCGCCAAGACCGAAACAGCTGTCCACACCGGCTAAATATCTGGACCCCCCTCGGGGGGACCTAGATTTAAATTTCCATGCACTGAGTGACTGGAACAGTGGGATATGTGATACGCCCCCCTTCGGGGGGGCTTCCATATGCATTGCTTTCAGTCACTTTTTTAGCGCCCCCTCTCTTTCCTATCTCTTTTTTTTTTGTGCTTTGGCCACAGTAGATCTATGATCACTGGTCGATCATGCACATTTCTCTCCCCTGACAGTGCTATAATCTACTTTACTTTGTAACCTTCCTAAAATATTAGCACTGGCAGTCTCCCCTTTTCTTTTCATTTACTACTACAATATCGACTGCAACCCCTTCCCCCCTTTTGGTAGGTTCTCTTTTAGGGTGCATGGAGGTTTGGCTCTAGGTGGTGGCATGGAATGTATGCCCTTGCAGACACCACAGTAAAATGTGGTTGTCTTTGCAGGTGGGCAGAAATTCCTGCCTCCTCCAGTATCGCCGATGGTGTGCTGAGGAGGTCGCCAAGACCGAAACAGCTGTCCACACCGGCTAAATATCTGGACCCCCCTCGGGGGGACCTAGATTTAAATTTCCATGCACTGAGTGACTGGAACAGTGGGATATGTGATACGCCCCCCTTCGGGGGGGCTTCCATATGCATTGCTTTCAGTCACTTTTTTAGCGCCCCCTCTCTTTCCTATCTCTTTTTTTTTGTGCTTTGGCCACAGTAGATCTATGATCACTGGTCGATCATGCACATTTCTCTCCCCTGACAGTGCTATAATCTACTTTACTTTGTAACCTTCCTAAAATATTGGCAGTCTCCCCTTTTCTTTTCATTTAACGTCAGAGAACGTAACGCGTCCAGGGAACCAAGATAGAAAGTGGTAAGAGGCGTAGATCCTCATGAGCCCCCACATCTGCGGGGGCTCATGAGGATCTATGTCTCTAGCAGTTGGATGGTGTTTACTTTGTCTCGGCAGGGAAGGGTTAATGACCATGACGCACACTGTAACGCGCATAATAGTTGCGAATAAAGCAGTGACTACCATGGTGTCTCAGCATAATTTTACTGTCCGTTAACACATTAAAGCGCGCGATACACTTACCATGAATTTTTATGAATTTTACAAAACAAATTATTTATTTTTTATGAAACTGACCTCTAAATTAATGACCTCAACTCTCCCGTTTTCCGGTCGCAGCCCCCCCCCCCCCCCCCCCCCCCCCCCCATCTTTGCCAATGTCTAAAAATGAACTAGTATCCGGGGCAACTCTTGTTTATAGTTTAGGCGGCGCTTGTTTACATACTGACCAGGAAAAAAAAACACGTGTTTCCGATGATTCCAAAAAATGTCACATTTCTTTTGCTCGTCGGTATTTTATTCGTAGTATATTCGGCGAAAACATTCCAAAACTTGGAGCTGTCTTCTGAGTAAGTATTACAAAGACAATCCCAACAACAACAACAAAAGAAACAACTTTAGAGAAGACAATTAGGCCTACAACACAACATAGTAGATTTGCGGGTTAAAGCCCTTCACTGCCTACTACAACACAACATATTAGATTTGCGGGTTAAAGCCCTTCACTGCCTACTACAACACAACATAGTAGATTTGCGGGTTAAAGCCCTTCGCTGCCTACTACAACACAACATATTAGATTTGCGGGTTAAAGCCCTTCACTGCCTACTACAACACAACATATTACAGTCTATAACTCAACGGACAGAGAAAAAAAGGTCCCTGAATTGCGGCAAATGTGGGTGCGAGTCAGTTATCATCAAGCTGTCGTGAGAGATATCTGGCACATATCAAACCCGCTGCGACCGTATTTCCTCCCCTCCTTTTTTGCTCCTGCGACTCCATGCCTGACCAAAAGCTTTTCGAGTTTTTCAGTTCACGGATAGTACGACTGTGTCTTCACTTATACCATGTATACACTATTTAGTTATAACCATTTTTTTTACACTTTATTATCACTTACGAGGCTGTTGTTGTTGTTGTTTTTTTTCTCTCTTAATAAAGTTTCATTTCATCTCTCTTTCTCTCTCTAAGAATGTTGTAGTTTAGCAAGGACAAACACAAAAAGAGGCCTGTGCGCCTATTGTTTCCCCAAAAAATGCGCTAACCCGTACACGCACTAAAAAATTCTAGAGTTCATTTGTTTTTAAATGAAGTTGATGTGAATTTTCAATGATTTCACACAAGTTCACCTTATTTTGCGCACGCAGTCAAGGAGACAAGGGACGAAAAAGGAAAGTGAGAAACGTGACGGCTACGTCTGCCGTCCGCTGTAATATAAACAATTCCGCGATAACGCGGATGCTAAGGAGCTCGTGGGGCCATGTGTTTTTGGAGCTGTAGCGACTACCTCAGTTCGGAGTGATCTCTGTGTCCGTTGAGTTATAGACTGTATTAGATTTGCGGGATAAAGCCAATCACTGCCTAGAAAAAGGGAACACTATCCAACTGCAAGAGACATAGATCTCTTCCTGAGACCAATTTGTATCCATGTTTCTTGGGGCAGTTTGGCTTTTGGGCGATGAACCCAAAAAAAGATTTTAAGAAACAGAAATGTATTTACTTTCCCAGGGAAAGGGTTAAACCCCGTTATCAAACTGAACATACACACACGTGCACAATACTCTACTAATCTTTTTATTCGGCATCTCACTAAAAAAAAAAAAAAAAAAGATATGTAGAGTATTGTGCACTTGTCTGTGTGTCTATTTGGAGAAAAAAAAAAACCAAAAAAAAAAACCCCACAAAAACAACCAAGCTCAGAGGGACAATTACAATTTCGTTTAATAAAGTTTAAGGTTTTAACCCCAAAATTTAATAATTGTGTTGTAACTGACCTCGTCTTTCTTTTTTAAAATAAATTGTGTTGTAGTTGTCGTTTGTACGTGTGTTTCTTTGTTTGTTAGAATTTCATTTGGATTTTGCAGTTACCTTCTCCCGTCTGGATTTATGAGGACGAATTGACCGTGACAGAACAGCGTTGGCGCCAGAATAGGTTGGCGCCTAACTCATTCAGTCCCGACACACCACAGCAAGATACGGCTCGACCATGATAGTTCAAGGGTGGTGCCAGAATAGCTTGGCGCCTACAGGCACCAAGCTATTCTGGCACCACCCTTGAACTATCATGGCCGATCTGTCTCCTAAATTGTAATGCAGTCCTCAGAGGAATCCAGACCAAAAATGTGACTGCCAAGCGTGTAATATGCAAAGAAGTACTCAACGGAGAAAGAAACACGCTTAGAAAAGACGGGTACAACACAATTTTAGTAATATTTCGGGTAAATACCCTTTGTCAAAATAGACAAACAAACAAACAAAGAGATTAGCCACATAGAGTTGCCACATTCCTTCTGCCAATGAAGATAAGTAGCGGCTAATCTCTCTGTTTGTTTGTTTGTCTATTTTGACAAAGGGTATTTACACGAAATATTAATAAATTGTGTTGTACCCGTCTTTTCTAAGCGTGTTTCTTTCTCCGTTGGGTACGTCTTAGTCCTCAGAGGACAACTTCAAAATGTGGGCATTTCTTTCCTGGGACACACTGAGCAAAACCAGCCAACTAAGTAGCCAAACATCGGGCACACCCAGCCAGTGAAAGATAGATCGGTCAATCATTGATTCGGGCCAGTCTGTCTATGGGATCGATGGGTCACTGAGCAGATGCGTGGTCGGGTGAGGTCTTTAACCCCTTGACTGCCGAGAAAAAGTGAACACGATCAAACTGCCATTTCATAGACCCTCATGAGTCCACCGCGACTTCGGGGGCTCATGAGGAGATCTAAGCGTCATGCTGAGGACAATTTGTATAAAATGTTTTTGGGCGGATTTGGGGTTTTGGACGTTGAATGAACAAAAATGTCAGAAACAACATGTACGTACGTACGGTAGCAGGGAAGGTGTTCAACTGATGGAGATTTTCGGTCGATATCGATTCACACTTAGTGGTAAACACTCATAAATATTTGTCACGTGTAGGTTTGTGATACTTGACCTTACAGGCCACAATCGTAAGGTGAAATCACAGACGGAAACTTTTTTTTACTTTGACCCATGAACAATCGGAGACAGTTATTGCCAACAATTTTCAACAGTTAACACGACTTCAGTAAGGAAGTGTTAACTCATTCAAGGCCTCCGCATCAATAGCTACGGAAGTGTTGTATAGCGTTGCCGCCGGCAACCCTATACGACACTTCCGCAGCTACTGATGCGGGAACGTTGAATGAGTTAAAGGGCCTTCTTTGTCGCCTTGACTTGTTCTCAGACTTAACTCTTTACAGGCGCGTCTTCTTCCCAGAGCGGTATCATCAGTAGCTGCAGTCATTAGTTAACCCTTTGGTTGTCTGTAGCGGGTATCTGTTTTGTTTTGTTTTTGTGGGGGGGGGGGGGGTACGCGATGGTTCCTCCAAGAATCAACGCGTCCAAAAAAAAAAAAACCCGCTAACGACAGTCAAAGGGTTAAATTCACCCTCTAAATCGCTGACCTGGACACGGTGACATTTGAAATGTCAGCAGAGCTCGCCACTGACCGCTGAGATATAGAGAAGACACGAGGAGGTAGGACCCAGTGCAGCCAGCGGTGATTCAGCAGTTGCAACGACAGTGCAATGATTAATGCACTGGCATTTGAGGTCGAATCTGTGGTGACCGTCGTTATGTTGTAACAGCAGCCAGCAGCCAGCACCGTTTCTGTTGCCTGTGCCATCACAGATTTGACGGCTTATTAGTCCCACACTACAAACTGAAAACACTAAGGTCACTTTTGTATTCAGATTTATTATACAGCCGGTCAATCTCATATCGACACAGCAGCCACATCGATCAGTGAATCCAATATCAATCCGTCCCAAAAAAAAGGTGATACCCCTCCCGCGTTCCCTACCTCCTGCCCCCGCCGTCACCACTCACACACACACACACACACAAGCCATTAAAATTTTAGATGTCAGAATACGTTTCAATTGAAGTGTTCTTACTAAAGCAGAAAGGGAAAACAAAAACGGAAGAAGACGTTGGGAGTGTGTTTGTGTGTGTGTGTGTGGGGGGGGGGGGGGGGCGGTCGGTTTGGGGGGTGTGAAACGGAAAGGGTGTGGTGGGGATTGGTTAATTTGGGAGCGGGGGTGGTTGGTGGAGCGGGGGGTGGGGGGGAGGGGCGGATAGGGGGCGCCGGGGGGGGGGGCGAAGGGGGGTAAGGGGGCTCGTAAAGATAATGTGTCTTGTGTCCTCGGCTGACATGTCCCTTCGGACTCATTAGTGAACATGTGGTCGCTAGTGTGTGATTTTAACCCCTCCACTGCCGAGAGAAATCAAACAACACCCATCTGTAAAAGAGGGACAGATCCTCATGAACCCCTGCAGTCGTGGGGGCTCAAGAGGATCTGTGCTTCTTGCTACAGACCAATTTGAAACCATGTTTGTTTGACGAACTGAACGACGTTGGCTTTTTGTCGTTGAATGAAGAAATATTTCAGAAGCAAAATATGCGCCCGGTGACGGGGAAGGGGTTAACTCTTAGATCAGCACTGAAGCAAGCAATCTGGGGTCAGCGACAGGAGTGAGGTTAATCCTGCGCTAGACACTAAGCAAGCGTCCTTAGCGGCTTGCGCAGGCTTTAACACATTCTGCCCGTGACACACCACAGCAAGATATGGCTCGACCATGACAGTTCAAGGGTGGTGGCAGATAAGCTTGGCGCCTATATGCGCCAAGCTATTCTGCCACCACCCTTGAACTATCATAGTCGAGCTGTCTCCTGAATTGTATGCAGTCCTCAGAGGATAGCTCCAAGGTGTGGGTATTTCGTACTTCGGGCACAAGAAGTTAAGCTCATGCAACTGGCCCTCGTCAGTGACAAGAACAGACATTGCTGACGACTGCCCACTTTGAAACCTTAATATCGCATGTTTGGTCCGTGCTTGGAAGGGTTACCACACTTTGTGGCCACGTTTTGCGCGGACATGACCAGCAACACAAGTTGACTTCTGCAGGTATGAATGTCGTTCTCTGCATTGCTAAGGGACGATACTCAAGGTCGCAACCTTGATTTGATGACGTATGTTGATTGTTTCCCTTGGCGTATTGCACAAGTGCCGGAATGGCAGAAAGTAGAGGTTACCGGTTAGAAGTCAAAAACATCGTCGCAACGTTTTGAGGAGTCAGTCGTAAACATGCCGCTGAGTGAGTCCACGTTGAAGGCTGTTCAGTTCGGTCGACATTTCAGCCCATAAAAATAGTAAGCAGAAGGAGGCGCGTCGTACAAACTAGTGTTTAAGCACTACTTTCACAACCTGAGCAAGAGTGACTGTCACAGGACTAAGCTCACTAGTGGTACTGGTCCCGTGTTCCGCACGTAGGAGATATTCTGAGTTTACCATACCAGAGCTTGGATAAGACTACATCAACGCGAACTGTCGACTTCTTCAGTGATCGACGAAGAGCAAAAATTAACTCATTGTGCCCGAGGTACGAAACTGATACCCACATTTTCGAGTTATCCTCTGAGGACTGCATTACAATTCAGGAGACAGGTCGACCATATCGAGCCATATCTTGCTGTGGTGTGTCTCGGGCAGAATGAGTTAAACGTTGCGGAAGTAGATTGAACTTTTTAGGATGATTTACATCTATGCACGGTTGTAGTATGCGTCTCTGAAACTGTGTCTACTTCAACGCCAAAGACCCCGCTCAAACCAAGTCACGTGCGTACAATGCGGGGTCACCAAGAGGTGTACACTCTTCCTAAGCCTCCACACCTATTTTATTTTTGGAACTTCCCCCGAGCGGCATCGTCAGTACCCAATGCGCAAAAGGCCATCGGGCCGACATCGGCCTTTGCTCACTGGGTAGGAGTCAAGGCTTAATTTGCAAGAAGAGAAGGGTAACAGTACTTTTTGTGGGTGTTGTTCTTGATATCTTCGTGTTTCACGACGCATGGAAATAACCAAGAAAGGTAGGACACAAAACATCTGGGTTTTTTGCTCGTCCTTTCAAACCGTATTTCTTCTTTGTTGATTATTTCTTTGCATTCTACGTGTTTAGTTTTGTTTTTTGTCTGGAAATGGTGACACACGCGTTTAAGATCATACGCAGTCTGTAAACGCACATGTGTGCACGCGCTCATACACGCACACACACACATACACACACACACACACACACACACACACATGTGCGCACGCGCAAAGATATAGTGAAAGCAAGACGAAGATTGTTAAAAAAAATTATTCACGAATGTAAACACCCAAGACATTTCTTGTTCAAGGCCATTTTGAGGCCGTGTATTGTTTGAACTGATCATTACGGGACATTCAAAATATCCTCTTTTAAAAATTGTATTCCTTTGAACGGCCTATATCTTATTCTTGCATGCAACTTTTTGGGAGAAATGTTCAAATTTCGCAGTTCAGCATTCACGTATGAAACACTTTAACCCGTCCACTGCCAGTGGGCAAAAACTGTGTTTAAAATCATGGCAAAATCAACTCCAAACAACCCGATCCGAACGACTGTGCGCGGGCCCCATGCGGCCGACCTCTGCCCGATAGCCTTTTGCATCCTGGGTACAGGACCCCATGAGCCACCCCGCCACTTGAGGCTGTCGTGTCGCTCTCGGCAGTAAAAAGGTTAATATAATTATTATAGTAATACTCACACATGTCATACATTGATGTTGTTCAGGGTCCCGATACACCTGTGTAAGAGGACCAAACTTGGGGCTATCAAATCTCTGAGACTACCACTCTACGTGTCACAGGAAGGCAGTATAATCGAGGCATCGTTTGACCGATTTTCGATCCAAAATATTGGCAGTACGCAAAAGGTGAACGGGCCAACGCCGGGCTGATGACCTTTCGCTTATTTCACTGTCAGTAGACTCGGTCCAAGATGTCCCGATCAGTGATCAGTTATATGAGTGAGATTAAATCTTGCGCAAACCACTAGCAAGGTGCTCCGCTCTCGATTAGGGGCTTGCGCGGGATTTTGCGCACTCGTGCAACTGGCCCCGGGGATTTTACACGACCTAACTCAGACTACCAGTTATCAAGTGTACAGTGAAAGCACAAGTTTCTCGTCCGTAACCCACTCATACCGTCGTCCTCCTGCTCGGAACAATGCGAGTCTTGAAATAAAGCGAAAAGTGTGTTGGGTGGACATTCACTGATTTAGAAATGGCAAAAGGTCAATCCCATTCGTCCAAAGAACACAGTACACAGTACTAAAAAAGGTCAACAAGAGGCAACGAACCTCATGAGCCCCCGCGTAAGCGGGGGCTCATGGGGTTCCTGCTTTGCCTCTCGCATTCTTTGCCTCTTGCCTCCCGCATGTTCGTGGCACTGTAATGCCCAGCTATCCGAAGACCTCCAACAAATAGGTTTGGTCAGCGTTGAGAGCTGCGGTCGGCAGGGAGACTGGATCATCATCAACAGCCCCCCGCAGACTGACCCCGCAAGTGGGAAAATGAAAGACAAAAGTGTCATCCTGCTTGAGCAAGTGTGTTTGTTGGACGACACATGAGAGGAACTGGAGACCAACGCCATCCCAAACTTGGATCGCGTCACTCTCATCGGCTGATGGCGGCGTGTTTACTGGGGTTTCTTCCTCTTCTACCGCCTCACGGAACCCCGGGTACTGGTGTCCCCGCCGGTCGCCAAAGACGAGGAATGCGGGTGGGAAGGGGAGCAGGGGGCCAGTTGCACGAATGAGCTTAGTCCTGCGTCAGCCACTAAGCAAGGTGTTCCGTTATAGCGGAGCACCTTGCTTAGTGTCTAACGCAGATGTAAAAGCTCGCTCATGCCACTGATCCCAGGGTCGAAGCTCTGCTTGGTGTCAATCGGCGCTACCGTATGGTCTTCCTAGTTGGCAGGAACCCGACTGAGCTCACGGTGCGTGTTGCTTCATCTCCCCAAAGGCCACAGCACCACACAGTTTACACAGCTGGTGACAGTTCAGTAAACACCTGCGCACACAAAGATTAAAAAAAAAAATATTCATTTTAACCGATCAAATCAAAGCACAAAAAAAGTATTTGAACAAGACAAAATGCAAAACTGAAAGAAAACACTCAACTGCAAATAGAAAAGCTGAAACAATTGACATATTAGGCAGTCAAAGAAAAAGAAAATAGATTAAGAAAAATAGAAACGGCTTGCTCATAATTCTTAAATACTCTAATTCACGTGAAACTCAAGTTACAAAAACGTAAACATAAATGTGTTGGTGTATGATTTCAGACCTTATGGCTTTAATCATCATACTGATGCTAAAAGCTTCAAATTTGTACACTGCCATATGCAAGCTACATTGCAGTACTTACAGATAAGGATATAGACAATGGCTTTTGTTCAAGGCTGGTGCCAGAATAGCTTGGCGCCTACTGGCACTACCCTCAAACTATTCTAGTCAAACTTATTTCACACACTGGTGTATTCCGAATGATAAGGGTTAAATTGTCAGGTCCAAAACCTCACACTGTCAAAGAAAATACCAACAAAGAAGGAAACACTCTTCGGAAGGACGCTTACAGCACAAATTATTACAAGCAACTTCTGTCAAATGGTGGATAAGCAGTGAATCGTTTTATTGTTTTATGTCCGTAGTTTTCAATATGGACATACAGGCTGTAATGTCAACCCGCAATAAGTGTGACTAAAATAGTTCAAGGGTAGTACTAGCCTAGAGGCGCCAAGCTATTCTGGCACCACCCTTGAACTAAAGCCGTTGGTCTATGTCCTTATCTGTAAGTACTATACTGTAGCTTGCATATGGCAGTGTACAAATTTGAATCTTTTATACGCAGCATGATATGGGATAAACTGGGTTGTAGTCGACCTTCCTAGGCGTGTTTCCATTTTTTTCTCTGCATTGTACACGCTTGGTTGTCACCGTTTTGGTCTGGATTTCACACTGACAAACATTTACAGTCGCGTAAACCACTACAGTACATGCGGCCAAAGGTTATGTTCATTTTTCTAACATAATTCATCCCTCCTCTTTCTGGCAGAAGCCTGAATTAGAACTCAAAAGTGCGCACTCTATTTTGCCTTTATAGTCACTGCATGCAGTGCTGAAAAAGGTAACCCTGATCCAGCCGCAAAATATATATATATATGTATATCCAAAAAAAAAATCAATAAACATGCATGGACCCATTCTAACCACAGATCTCAGTACTTTTAACCCATTTAACGCCAAGGCCACATTTCTCAAATTGTGGAGGTGTTACCTAACGATTATTGTACCAGTTGCAGGAGATGGTTCGACCAGGGGAAGAATGTGTATTGCCGAAATCACTGTTAGCCCATTCAGCCTTGACGCACTAGAGCAGGAAACGGGTCGACCATGATAATTCAAGGGTAGGTCGATCCATCTCCTGCAACAGGTGCATAGTCGTTATATGACGTCTCCAAAATGTGGGAAATATGGCCGTCGGGCTGAATGAGTTAACTCAACGTCAAAGATCCCCAGCCGTGAAAGCGAAGATGGATACAAAGTGGTTTCGGCAATGGCATAGATCATCATGATCTATACCTTCTGCAGTTGGGCGGCCTTCAGTTTTTCTCGGCAGTGAAGGGATTAAACTATTTTAACGCTCAGCTACAGCAGGGGCTGTCTGTAAAATTTCACTGATTACAGCGTAGATTTATACTTGAGGAGTGTCAAAGGGGAGGGGGAGGGTTGGGCTGGTTGTGGTGGTGGTGGTGGTGGTGGTGGGGGGGGGGGGGACAATGTGTCAGTGCACCTGGAGTTTGAGGATGCAGCTTGTATCAGGAGAACATATTAGATAATTGGTTAGTTCGGGGTTTAACGTCCACGGCACCGAAGTGATAATGGACGGCTCTGACGGGCGGGTTATGGGGGACAGGGAAAAATCTATTGCCTATGAAGTACCACCGGAACACTGATCAATTCAGGCGCACTGCAACTGTGCCACTTTGATTTACCAGGACTTTTCAACAGACATGCTATGGAACAAGAGGAAATATTGGAGTTTTATAGGCCACTTTTAATAACCCCGTGACTGCTACTGATTATACCGCTCGACAGAAAAGCTGCCAGTGATCACGACGACCGCACACTGGCGTGCAGGTCACAATGTAACAAGCGACATAAATCCTTATGAGCCCCCGCGACTGCGGGGGCTCATGAGGGTGTATGCCTCTTGTACTTGGGCAGCGTTAGTCTTGCCCCAGCAGGTCAATGTGTTAAAAACATTAGAAATTGTTATCAAATTAACTTTCTTACCTTATAAACAGTATCTCCGTTCAGCTACTTCTCAAATCTCCTCCATAGCAACCACCTCCTCCGCCGCAACAGGTATGTCACCTTCATCCAGCACTTGTACATTGTCCAGCTCCACGTCCGACCTCACCACAGCCACATATAAGTCATCAGTAATGCAGACGATGGGGACGTCTCGGCCCTCGCGAAGAGCAGCCTCAGCTTCCTTTCCAAAAAGAACTGGAATGTCAGTAATTTTTCCGATGATGACATTTGTCTCGTATCTCGCCGTGTGCGTCTCCGTCAAAATAAGCGCAGTTTGCATCGCCATCACGAAAAACGAATTGTTTTAAAAAGTAAAACCGAAAGAAATTGTTCAAATGAAATCTGATAGTAAGAAAGAGGTTTACTTAATTCCCCTTTTGCATGAACTCAAGCGGAGAAAAATTCTAGTTCGTCGAATCTCGTGGGGTGATGGCGAAATAAAACCACTGAAGCAATGTCACTGGAGATTGGTCAGTACTTGTCTAAGTCAGTAATGCACTTTCAACTTGAGTGGTCCCTAGAAGTGCTAAATGATACACCTATCGATGTTGATCGCTCACTCGCTTGCTTGTGAATGCAGTAGGTAAGCAAATTTACCAAAGACGGAAACTGCTTTTTCAAAATTAAAATCGAAGTCTAGTGTCACTCTCACCCCCCCCCCCCCATCTCACCCCCCCCCCCCCCTCCAACCCCAAAAGGGCGGAGCAAGAATAAACCAATTGTAATGAAGATTACTACCGGGGGCGGGCTTATATGAGTAAATAAAACATTTAGGGTTCGAGCCCTTTTCCTACCCTTCTTCCCCACCCTCAACACCCCACCCCAACAATGTAATGAAGAAGAGAATAGGAACCCGAGGTGTGGCACATATGGTTACAGATTATACTGTGAAGATCAGAAACCGTGACGATCTAATCCGACTAAAAACAACAAACGTCCAACTTTTCCACCACAAGGCATAGCTCCTCATATAAGTCCTGCGGTCTGCGGGGGCCCTGTGGGCTCCCGCAAACCGCAAGGCTCATGAGGATCTCAGCCGTTGTATCGCGTTCGATTGGCACCTGCCGTGAGCGAGACATCTGTTCTGCTGTCAATGCCCTCAGCCCTCGGGCGCCGCAAAAAAAGATGAGGACTGACTGACTCGGCTGACAGCGATTTTGACGTTTCACAGTTTTCAGGTACTATTGTTTGCAATCAGGACTGGCAGAGAAGGTCTGTTTTCGCGCCCCGAAACCAAAGGCGCGTCACTTTAGCTCATTCAGCCCAACGCACGTATTTCCCAAATTGGAGACGTCATGTAACGACTGTTGCAGGAGATGGATCGATGGATGTCGGTGCCAAGCTAATCTGGCACTACCCTTGAATTATCATGGTCGACCCATCTCGTGCTGTAGAGCGTCAGGGCTGAATGGGTTAAGGCGGGAAACCTGTCTCCTTTGACAGATTTCTGGTAGCATTGTTTACGACATTGTTTAGTATCGGTTACACAAACAAAAGAAGGGTTGGTTGGTAGTTCGGGGTTTAACGTCCAGGACACCGAAGTGATAATGGACGGGTGGGCTATGTGGGACAGGGAAATCTATTGCCTATGGAGTACGACCTGAACACTGATCAACTCAGGCGTACTCCAGCTGTGTCACTTTGATTTACCAGGACCTTTTAACGAACATGCTATTGAACAAGCCCGTCTTTTCCCCCTGGATTGCGAGTTCAGCTACCGGGGCCGGGACGGGTATTCGAACTCACGACCCGTCGACTCCCTTCGCTCTCCTGCTTTGACGCTTAACCGCCTGAGCTATTTCGGACTCTTCAACAGAAGGGAACGACGGGCTTGTTCAGATAGCATGCCCGTTGAAATTCCTGGTGAATCAAAGTGGCACAGTTGCAGTGCGCTCGAACGGATCAGTGTTCAGGTCGTACTCCATAGGAAATAGGCGTCCCTGTTCCCCCGTAACCCGCCCGCTAGGGCCGTCCATTATCACTCCCGTGCCGTGGACCTTGAACCCCAAACTAACTAACCAACCAAGGGAAAACGTTAAACTTTTAGGGCTTAACGTCTTTTGTCCACCACGAAGTTGATTTCAAAGACGGGGCACCGAAAAGAGGTCTGAACAAAATTTGACCCCAGTTGGGTTCGAACCCACGACCTTTCGGACGAGAACCGAACGTTGTACAAACTGAGCTACCCAGCTCCCCCCAACCAAGAGAACGAGAGCTGAGGTGCTATAGGGTGCACTGCTTTTAGATCGGATATTCCGTGTGTTGTGACAATATCAAAATCAATCCCTTCAAAGCCGAGAAAAACTGAGTAGTCTGGTCTAAAATGCAGGAGACATAGATCCTTATGAGCCGCCGCATTTGCGGGGGCTCGAGCCTCTTGTTCACACCACGTTGAATCCATGTTCCTGGGACGGCGATGGCATTCTGCCCGCAAAACACCACACCAAGATATGGCTCGACCGTGACAGTTCAAGGGTGGTGGCAGAATAGCTTGGCGCCTATAGGCGCCAAGCTATTCTGCCACCACCCTTGAACTATCATGGTCGATCTGTCTCCTGAACTATCATGATCGATGGTCTCCTGAATTGTAACGCTGTCCTCAGAGGATAACTCCAAAATGTGGGATTTCGTACCTCGGGCACAATGTGTAACGAAGACAGCAGAAACACAATCTGCGTCCACTGGCATGAAGAGATTCAAACACACCTCTATGCGCCTGTCATCAGGACCCGGTGCCCTGTTTCAAGCAAGCGACGGGCCGTTCGATCGACCGGCCCAATGACCTTTTGCATGCTGTTATTGATTGTTGATGTGAAGAACTCTATGATTTTTATGGCAATGTCCAGGGGAAAAAAAAGACTGGTTTGTTCGCAACTACATCATGTCCGTTGAAAGGTCCTGGTAAACCAAACTTGAATTATTTTTTTGCGTATGGCTTCAGGACTGAATTGGTTAACTTATTCGCGGCCAGCCGCATCTGGATGTGAATGAGTTAATCTCAGTGTGCCGGCATACAGCCAACAGTACCCATGCTACATGCACAAGGGTCTTTATGTGCCTGACTCAGATGCTCATTTACCAGTGATGAAACAGAATTTGTAATTTATGTTGTACATGTATTAGATATTTATCTGTTGTGTTGTCTGTTTTGGTGCTTTATCTAGTCAGTTATCCATGTGTCATTCTAATTTTTTTCAAGGTGCATGCTGCTCAGCGTAATATGTATATGCTTTGAAAGGTATCGGCATGTTTCATGCTCTTTTGTAACACAGATATTGATATTAACTGATATAGTTTTTGGAGGCAAATACTTGAGAAGAATGTACCAGGTATAAGACGCTGTCTAGAATATTGAGAAATACTGATTGTAGAGGCAAGGATCCCTATAAATATCTGAAGAATCTTGAAGTAACAGTGCAGTGTGATGTCTAACTGTGTTGGAAGACACAGACACCCTCAAATGCCTGATTTTCTGGGGCCCGACTTTGAACCGAATTTCATCAGTGCCAATGCCGGGTGGTATTTTGGCCACAAACATAGCAAAGAAATCGTTTGCTAGAAAGCAACCATCTTCAGCTTTTACCTTGTATTTTTCTTCTTTTTTGTAACTGTATCCTTCAAACACAATAATATATTGCAATTTATACAGTTTGTTGGGACATGCAGAGCTTTGTTTTCTCTTCAAAATAATGTTTTTTAGGATTGAAGGTTGTCACCCATGACTAAATCCCTTCCATAGATCTTCTTTCACTTGCAGAACCAAGGAGCTTACCTTACAATCAGCAGCAATTAACCCTTTGGCTGTCAGTAGTGTTTTATTGAGGTAGTTGCAGCAGGAATCACTTTGACAAAACCTATGACAGCCAGAAGGTTAAATTGTGTGCAAGGTGATGCATGGGCCATGATACTGTATATATTGATAGCTGAAGGACAGTGCCTGATCAGCTTGATAACAGAAGGGGCACTATTTGATGATATACTGTCGGTTCCTCTGTGGTCCCCAGTTGGTGCTGGATGTGATGTGTAAAGGTGATAGTCTTAACTTAACCCATTTAAACCCCAAGGCCACATTTCCCAAATTTGGAAGGCGTAACTTGATGACTGTACCTGATGAAGGAGATGGATCGACAGTGATAGTTCAAGTGTAGTGCCAGATATGCTTTGCTCCTGTTGCTAAGCTAATCTGGCAGTACCCTTGAATTGTCATAGTCTTTCCATCTCCTTGTTTGGTGCTTCGGGACTAAATGGGTTAACTTTTGCAATTGTTGGTAGTGTTTACAGCTCCAGTGACTTCATGCACAAGGGTTTTCTCCCTTGATTACTGCCATGGGACGCAAATCAAAGGAGACGGCCAGTGTGACCCAGACAGTCATGTTTTGTATGTTATCAGCTGTTTATGGATGAATTGTTTTGATAAATTCACACCAAGCATGCTTGGTATGTAATATAAATATTAACAATGAGGGAAACGCTATGGAATACAACAATTTACAAAATTGTTTTGCACGCTAAATGTATGGAATTGGATTGGAAGAGTGTCCATTTTTTCTACTGTGGATAAGCAAACTGAACAGCATTTAAACATCCAGGAGCTATATATACATTGTTTTTTATTGCACTATATTATAGCTAAAATCACAAGCAGTGTCACTTTCATTTGCCTGAAATCCGATCATTTATTTGCTGTGTTTTGCATTCATTTTGTCTCAAATCCAAAACAATTTACAACTGTATTCTGTATCAGCCAGCAAAAAATTGTCTCAGTTTGTTTTACACGGTCATTTGTCTGTACACTGTATTTTGCTTTGATTGTATGTTTCAAATATAATTGTTGATGTCAATGTTGACATGATTATTTGTGTGTGTATGAGCAACATGTTTTTGTCTGAAATCTTGAAAATTAACCCATTTAGCCCAGACGCACAAGAGCGGGAGACCAACCATGATAATTCAAGGGTAGTGCATCTGATGGTGCCAAGCTAATCTGGCCCTGCTCTTGATTTATCATGGTCAATCCATCTCATGCATCTTCAAAATTTAGCAAATGTAGCCTTAGGATTAAATGGGCTAACATGATCAGACAAGTCAAAATATCGCGCACACACCGATACACGTGTTCACACACCTTCACACATACACCTAGCACACACACACACACACACACACACACACACACACACACACACACACACACACACACACACATACACACACACACACACGCAAACACACACGCAAACACACACACATACATACACACACACACACACACACACACACACACAATTCAACACCAGGCAAAAAAAAAAGTCATTACCCTTTTTAAAAAAAAAGAAAGACCGATATCACAATAACTGAAAAAAGGTATTATTTTAGAAATATTAGACATAGGCAGTTCAGTACTGTACACAAACGAAGGGGAATCACTCAGCGCAGGACAGATAAACAGTTAGATCCCCTGCCCACGCCTATCAGGCACCCAATCGCAAGCCCACAGAGATATACAATTCTGCCAGCGCTAGCCTCACCTATCTGGTTTGTGAGTATAGGCAGTTCAGGAATGTTAGAGGTTTGGCGGTTTTGGAATGTTAACCCTCTTATGCATGCAGCCACCAGTAAAATAAACAGGGTTACACATGAAGCCTTTGCATAGCATGTCTTGTTGCGGTGATTCCAATAGATTGTACTGTTTCCAGGAATCATCGCAACAACAAAAAATGCTACTAACATTTATAGGTTAATTTTTGGCTCATGTTGATAGCAAAGCGAGTCTATGCATTGGGCTGTTCGTCATCCATAATAAACTTTGGAATTTTGGAGTCTGTTCAAGATGATGAAAAATAATTTTCGTGTGTTTGATAGAAAATAATTTTTGATTGGCATTTCTGCAAACACTTCAGTGAAAAGGTTACAGAAGGCCAGACAAATGATGTGGATCAGTCATGCTATGTGGACTTTCCTTTCTAGTTTAAAGTAACAAAATATACATGATCTATACACTAACTATAACAATACACAAACTATACACTATGAGCGCAGCCATTGATCAACATGTAGTGGACATTACATGTTCTAGCTTACACCATTTAGCCCCAGGACCCTGCAGCAGAAGATGGATCATGATAATTCAAGGGTAGTGCCTGATGAGCTTGGCGCCTGAAGGCGCCAAGCTCATCTGGCACTGCCTTTGAATTATGATCCTTGAATCATGATCAATCCATCTCCTACAACTGGTACATAGTTGTTAGCTTCCCAATGTTTGAAAATGCAGCCATGGGGTTAAGAGGGTTAACCTTGTGCATTCTGTCAACGGTACTGTGAAATAGCTGCATGCACAAGAGGACAACCCTGTGGCTGTCTGCAGCACTTTTTGTCATGATGACAGGAATCATTACGATAAAAATGCTACCAACAGCTGAAGGGAAAAGCTATCAGTATCAGTATGGAACTTGCTCATATGACTAGAATGTGTACTCTTGTACAGGATTGTACTAAGCCCTCCCATGTATACACACCACACACTAATGTACACACACTTGACAAAATGTACATTATATAGGATAATTTGTGCGCTGGTCTGTGATTTTTTACCTTAACACCTCGGCAGTAAGGGCCAAAATGACAGACCAGCAACACTTGTATTGACACAGGTTAGTTTACATGCATGACGGTGCAAAGAACTGAAAACACTGAAAACAGTCCATGGACTAACTATGCCCCGAAACCCATGGCCAGTGAGAGACAGCGCGCGCTGGGGCTCATAAAATGTATTTCTCTTGCAGGTGGAACATGCTGGCTAAACTGCTGTTGTGTCTGAACACAAGTTGAAATACAGCTTTCTTGGATTTTGAAGCTGATGACTTTTGTCACCTATGCAGCTCATATTTGTAGTCTACATCTTAATGACACAAACAAGCCATCAGGACTATAGTCGTGTTGCTGTGGTACATTAAGCAATGTACAACCAACCAACCAACCATCATGACTATAATAAGCTTGTGTTCGCAAGAGTCAACAGCATACTTTTGAAAAATACATGTATACACATTTCTTACATAAACGTAAGATACGTTTACAAAATATACCAGTGAAGTGAAGCACAAAACAATACACATTGATGGCTGATTTTGACAACATGCATGAAAAATAGGCACATGCACTAATACAGCGACAGTCTCTTTTCTGTGCCTGTATACAGTTTGTAATACAGATGATAAAAATCACAAAATAGCAGCAATACAAAAGGATGCAATACCACATGCAACTTCCTTGAGTTGTCTCATGTGCACTCAGTATATTTCTGAAGTGTCACAGCCCATTGAGTTATGAACACTGGCCCCACATTTTTATCAGTGTCTTTGCTATCAGACTGAACCATCACAGCACTTTGTACACATAGGCAGTTTTGACTGTGCTCTGCAAAGTAATGATGCACTGAGGACTCCTACATGGGTGACAGTGCTGAAAGTTCACATGACTGAAATTGGTCCATGGTCCTACTTGCCCCATGATCCATGGCCATGCACCAGCAACAGACACAAATTCTCACAAAGATGCAGGGGCTCTTGAGAATTTCTGCCTGGAGCGCACCTTTTTGCCAATTATCTCGGCAAAGAAATACTTTTCTGTACCAATTTAAGAACAAATATCATTTAATGTCAGTTGACCTAATATGAGCTATTTTTACTTAACTCATATGATTTGTTGATTTTGCTGTACAGTCATACAATTTTGGTGAAATGACAAGAACAAGCCATTTTCAATACCATAATAGAACACTTGAAGCGGGAAACAGACATATTTCAATATCGATGTCAAGCATGCAGACTGCATGTATGCCTGTGCTGTTTCAGGTTTGAAAACTTGGTCAACTTACTGAGTCATGTAAAAATGGATCTTTCTTATATTGGGCTGAATATATCAGGGGCACATTTAGGGATGTAAAATCGGTAATTTCATGAATTGTTACAACTGTACAGCCAATCGTGACACATTGTTTGAGTTTCTTAAAAGTTAATCCATTTAGTATTCTGTCAGTTATCTCAGGACTCCAAGTTCAAAACCTTCATCAGACACTGGGGAGAAGACCAGAGGATCCATGGGCAGACTACGTCTCAAGTCGGCTGAAGCTCGGCCAGAGGAAGACACAGATGGTGGACTCACCCCAAGGGTGGCAGGTCGTTTGGCTGGTGGCTGACTGGCTGAAGGGAGATGAGGACGCTTGCAGGTTCGCAGTTGAATAGCTAATAACGATGGTGAAATAGTTGATGTGTTTGAATTAAGCTGGCTGCTACCTTCTGCAGACTGATCAGCACCCCGTCCAGAGACTTGGGTTGCATACATCTTCTTGCCTGTTGCAGACATATGCTGCAGGACAGAGGTGACGGCACTGGCTGCTGGTGCTGGACTTGTGGCAGAGTAGGAGTACGGATACGCTTTGTACAGGGACTGATGAACGTCTTGGTGAAAGGGATACTGCGAGTAAGACCCATGGAGTGGTGACGAATCGAACACATGCGGACTGGAAGTAGAGGAATATGAAGGGCCAACGTACCCGGGAGGTCCCTGGGTGCCAAACTGCATGGACGGGGGAAAGAAGTCATGGTAACTGCCTGGAATATGTGACGCCGGATGGAGTGCGTTGAAATTGTAGTCAATAGATGCTGGGGTTGCTGGCATATGCTGCATAGTTGCAGTCTGGCTGGTGCAGTGGAGGTAGGGGAAGGTGTATGATGACCGGTGCCAAGATCCCAGACAGGAACTGATGCTGTTGTAGGTGCCATACAGCCGATGCAGGTAGGATGGGGGCTGCGAGTGCTGACCAGGGGCAGGTTGGTGCATGCCATGCTGGCGGCCGAACCTGATGCTGGCTTGGTTAAGACTGTCTTCGCCAGCGATGTAGCCCTGGTCAGACGACAGAGAAATAGCCGAGGGGTGTCGTGATCTGCTACAGCTGGGGTCAGACGTGGCTGAAAGGTGACGTGGTCGATTACTGTTGAGCTCGGATGTTGCAGAGATGTGTTGAGATCTGTCAGAGTTGCGATCAGACATAACAGATGGGTGCTGGGATCTGTGTGAGTTGAGGTCCAGGGGGAGGTTGTCTAACCCATGGCACTGCCTAGTGACCATTTCCTAGGAATCATCAGCTTGCTGCGCCATCCATGCTGGGAGACTGGCTAGGGAGGTAAGTGAAGGACCTGTGATGCAAGGGAAGACTACTCCAGGAGATGTTGTGAGCTCGTCGATGGCAGACACATGAGATGGGCATCCTTTAGGGTTTGGAGTGGAGGTTGCTCTAGGCAAGGATGCCAATGGGGATTTGTCAGCTTCACTGTCATTGTCCGATTTCTGTGACGACAGCTTGCTG
Source organism: Semisulcospira habei (assembly GCA_036245525.1). Taxonomy (NCBI): domain Eukaryota; kingdom Metazoa; phylum Mollusca; class Gastropoda; family Semisulcospiridae; genus Semisulcospira; species Semisulcospira habei. The sequence goes on from BTPG01000004.1 coordinate 4,237,652, forward strand.
GACAGATCAATGCCGACTGGCTGACTGTTATCGCAAGCTGAGAACCAGACAGGGGCTGTAGTTTGGCATGTGGTACAATGAAGCAAGTGAAGACTGAAGTGCAGGGCCTGTGCTAAACTATTGTATATCTTGTGAAGATCTTGCATCATAAAGAGCTGGGGAGGCTGTGAAGGCAGGGATGGGCTGGTTCTGATTGGACACTTCACTAACTGGCAGATGGACATCAGGGAGGCCCAGGTACTGCTGTAAGGTCGGCTTCCACTCAGGGTCCTTACTGCCAGGGCGGCCATGCTGCAGCTTGAACACATCTTGAGGCACACGCTTCCAGTCCACCATCCATCGGGTGCCGCGGCCATGACCCTTACCCTCAGAGCCTGGAACCTTCTTGAAACACTTGGTAGAGGAGAGGTTGTGGCGAATGGAGTCCTTCCAGCCGTTGTAGGTTCCGCTGAAGAAAGAAAATATACGTGGCAAGACCTGGACGACCTCAGATAAGGTCATGGCTCCAGTGGGCGAGTACTGAATGACCACGATGATGATGCCCAGGTAGGAGTATGGCGGTTTGTCATAGCGAGGATAGTGCAGCATTCTCTTCTTGAAAATGCTGGTGTGATCTTCATTGCTGGCAGGACTGGTGTTTGGAGAGGATGTGGTGGTAGCATTGGTGGTTGCAACACTGGTGGACTGGACAGATGTGGCCTGGTTGATGCTAGGTGCTGCTGCACTGGTTGGGCTACACTCTTTTGGTGATGGCGCGGACAAAGCTGAAACAGCAACATAACAGTACTTTACCCACTGAGCTCTTAACCCTTGAAAACCAGGGGTTTCCGCCGTGAGATGGCCTTAGTCGCCTGCTCGGCGTTAAACCCAAATAACTAACTAACTAATTGAAAACCAGGACAAGGCAAACACTACCCAGCTGCAAGAGACACAACCCCCACGGGGGCACATGATGTTTCATGTTTCTTATTAGTCATGTGTTCTTTAAAGAGAATACTCCTTCTAGCACTACTACAACTAATAATAATAAAAGAGCATTTATATCACGCTAAATCGCCAGTGATCTCTACGCACATTACTACACTATACACGTGCACAGAACCGTGATGGTGTTGCCTCCAGTTTTAGTGTTGTTTTGATCTGGAGTGGTACCGTATAAACCCTGCATATACTTTTGTTGTTGCGTAAGCCCCTCGGTTTTTATTAATCTACCTTTTTGTATATGGTGGTGTATAGCTGTATGCCTTTCTCTGAGTCTGCTGTAAGCGTCTGCTAACCTAGCCCTTACTGTTTTATTTTTGTATTAAGCATCAGTCGTATGCCATATGGCTATTCCACAAATCACAAAATAATTACTAAAGGTAATTCCTTGGTAGTAGCCGTGACGTCATTTCACTAAACACATTTTGAGTGTCACTGGTTTGAATAGCCTCCGTTTGACCGACCAATCAGATGCAGTGAATGCTGAAGCAACTTTGACTCTCAAGCACCGAAGTAACTAAAGTAGCTTTGCCGAAGCCTCCAATGCTCCCTTCCAACACTTTGAGAAATAAAACTTAGGGCTATTAACCCTTATCATTCGAAATACACCAGTGTGTGAAATAAATTTTACTAAAATAGTTCAAGGGTAGTGCCAGAAATGTTTGGCACCAAGGTATTCTGGCACCACCCTTGAACTGAAGCCATTGGTCTATATCTTTATCTGTAAGTACTATAATGTAGCTTGCATGTGGCAGTGTACAAATTTGAAGCTTTCAGCCTCAGTATGATATGGATTAAGAAGTGGCATTATGACTATGTTTGGTCCTTGGTCCTATTACATCTGTTTCTTCACACATTGAAATATCGATCAACATGTAGTGGTTCCAGACGCTGTGATGACTGACAGCGATGGGGTTACATACAACAGCAGGAAACAGATCAGCCGATTGTTCAAAGTGTGGTGCTAAAATAGCTTGGTTCTTCTGTATGACCATGTCAGTTCAAGAGTGCATTAGAACAGCGTGGTCATCTAGACACCCCCCCCCCCCCCCGCCACCCCCACCCCCCACACTTTGGTACCGGTTTCAGGCCACTTTACAAATTTAAAAATACAAGCGATCAAAAATCTCTGTAACTTCAGTCGCTCAAACGGCCCTTTGTCTCTCTTGTACTGTGTTTGTCTTAAATGGTGCAAATCCGTGTCTGTTACGTGAGTGTGCATGTTGGGTTTCAGTTCGCGGTGCTTTGAGTCGATTCGCCCAAAAATTGAGAAAAAGCGTCCATATAATAACGGTATTATTATTATTATTATTATTATTATTATTATTATTATATTATTTTTATTATTATTATTATTATTATTATTATTATTATTATTTTGGCACTGTTTTAAACTTTCATTATCAATCTGCCTCCTGAAATGAAATGAGGTCTTCGGTTCAGGACAGCTCCCGAATTTGGGATTTTTTCCTACTTACTTTTGATGCAACTTTTCATAATATCAGTTTAACTTAACCCATTTCATTTTAATCTTGATGAACCACAGCAGAAAATGGATTCACCAAGATAATAGAAGGGTAGTACCAGATTAGCTTGATGCCCGATGGTGCCAAGCTAATCTGGCACTAACCTTGAGTTACCACAATTGATCCATCTCCTACAACTGGTACTGGTACAGTGGTTGGGTGACTGATGCCTCCAAAATTTGGGAAATGTGGTGTGGGGTTAAATGGGTTAATTTAATGAAGTAATTTCATTTTTGCAGTTAAATTTGTCATGAAAGGCGCATAACTTGCGCTGTGTATGAATTTGTAATGGCCTGATGCTTGTGTGCGTAGACAAGTAGTCATCCTAAAAGATTCTCACAGAAGTACCAGTGTGTCAAACAATGGTGATTTTCTTTCTAGAGATATTATTTCTACTCATTACGCTTCACAAAATCACAAATAAACAAAAACAGTACCAGCATAATAATACCCTCTGCTATCTATCCCTGATTGAATCAAATGATCACACTACATATATAACGATTGTTAATCAAGTATAATATTGAAAATAAGAACATTATAAGCCATTGCACAATCAGCCTACTTTCATATTAATCAAATACAACGGCACCTTTTCGTTTAGACATTAAATTAATAAATTACCCCCCTCCACAAAAATAATAATAATAATAATAATAATAATAATAATAATAATAATAATAAACAAATAAATAAATACATAAATAAAAAAATTAAAATAAATTAAAAAACAATAAAATAATAATAAAAAATAATAAATAAGTAAATCCTTGAAAATAAGAACATTATAAGCCATTGCACAATCAGCCTATCATATTAATCAAATACACAAATGCACCTTTTCGTTTAGACATTAAATTATTAAATTACCCCACCACCCCCCCCCCACCCCCCCAAAAATAAAAAATAAAAAAAATAAATAAATTTAAAAAAATAAATAAATAAATAAAATAAATAAATAAAAATAAATAAATAAATAAATAATAATAATATAAAATAAATAAACAAATAAATAAAATAAAAAATAAAATAAATTAATAAACAATAAAATTTTAAAAAAAATAATAAATAAATATTTTTTTTAAAAAAAACACAATCAAAGAAATTACCCAAAAATAAATTACTCGCCCAACTGCAAGCGGCATAGATATATGCTATGCCTCTTGCTGAAACCACTAAGCAAGTGGCTGGTGCAGGACTAAGCTCAGTCGCTCATGCAACTGGCCCTAGTTCCGTTAACTGGAGGTCTTTGACGCTGAACTGACAATGATTTCAAAAACATAACCTGCGTCCACTGTCGTGGAATACTAAAGTAATCGCTGAAGTACCAAAGGAAAAAATGTGAACTCACTTGTGATTAGTGACTGCATAGACAGGGGTGGCTCGGGGAGACAGCAAAGCGTCGCAGATGGCTTGACTCATGTGTGCGGGGGCGGGGCCTTTCGTCCCCAACCCTCTGCTGGTGGGAGGGGAGCCGGAAAGCGTAGAGGGGAGATGGTGCCTGGCCGTGAAGATTGGCGTCTCTTTGGACCAATCCTTCGTTGGTCACGGTAGCCCCGACTTCTGAGACGAAAGAAGCCGCTGACTGGCCTACATCGACGATGGGAAAATGCGTCTGTGAGTCGTGCAGCTCATTGACCGGCGTGTTCGTGAGAGGGTCACAGTCACAGCCTGAGAGTGGTCGAGCCATCCCGGTGGACGAATGGGCCATAGTCGACAAAGTATCTGCCGGGGTAAGAAAACAACTGATTTATTGTTACGTTATTTCCAATTTACTGTCCTCACCCGGCGACCATCTAGGGTATGGGGGACTAGCAATTAAGCATGGTGTGGAAAAAAAAAAAAAAAAAAAAAAGGTCACCTGGGGGGAGGGGTAAAAGTATGTATAAAACGTTTTTAGTCGGTGACCAAGGGTCGCGCGACATAAATTCTACATTTAATGGAGTGTCTGAGGCACCAAGGCCGCTTATCCCACAAAACAAGGGTCCTAAGCGATAAAACTATATTATGTTCTTTAATAAAGTCTAAAATATGGCTAAAAGGACCATTTGTACAGGTTAAAAATGACAAGATTCAACTATGTACACATCTAAGTCAATGTGACGAGCGCAGTGACCCGCCGTGGCAGTCAAAGTTAGGATAAGAACACAAGGGTTCCTCACAAAATTATTTATTTAGGTAGTTTTGATTTAATGCAAGCCAGAACTCAACGCCAGTGTATTGTTGCCGCGCGGCGCACAACCAAGGTCGGTCACCGCCAGCAAAATTAGCATATCCGCGCGTGCGCAGAGAAGTTTTTCAAAGGAATGTGTAGTTTAGCTTACGATGTCAGTAGAACACTCATAAAATGTGAATTAACCAGAGGGATTTACCAAACTGATTTATTGACGTCGATCTATGCATCTTTATATTGGAAGGGTCGGTATCTACTAATGATGATGGCCGCCGTACAAAGTTGTACTGAATCACTTAAGTCACTTCAGTATTGCGCATCATTTAATCAGTAAAAAAGCACGGACAATTTCAGCGTTTATTACAAAGTGTCACATATAGTTTTAAAAATAGTATTAGGGTCTCTCTCAGTCTCTCTTTCCGGCCATCTGGCCTCCCGAAACCAGAAAGTAAAACATGGACATTACAGCTGAATTCGTTGCATTACCAGCGGCTAGGCTTTGCCACTAGTGGCAGTTCTTGTCACCTCATGGGTCAGACCGGAAGCTCAATGATGTCAGAGGTCAAAGTCGAGGCCGACTCAGTTCATCAATAGTACTATATTAAAGACAATACATTATAAAAACGGAAGCCATGCTCATTGCATCACCCAGAATGTCTTCTTCTACCGCTTTGCCTCAGCATATCATGATTGAGAACACGACCGTCAGCTTCTCTCAGTCAGTGAAGATCCTGGGTGTTGCAATTGAGCAGGACTTGTCCATGGATAAACAGGTGATAAACATTTGCAGGGCAGCCTATTTGGAGATGCGTCGTATTAGCTCTATTAGACAGTTCCTTACCTCAGAGGCTACAAAAACTCTGGTTTGTTCATTTGTTCTGTCTCGCATTGACTATGCCAACTCACTCGTATCTGGATGCCCACAGTATCTATTTGATCGGCTCCAGAGAGTCCAAAATTCAGCCGCACGTCTGGTCATGAAAGCGAAAAGGTCAGACCATGTGTCCCCCATCCTGCACGCTCTCCATTGGTTGCCAGTGAAGGAGAGAGTCAAGCACAAAGTCTTGTCCATTTGTCATGTTTCTCTTTCTGGCACTGGATCCACTTATCTCTCAGAGCTCCTTCACTGTTATATCCCTTCGAGGCAATTGCGCAGTTCGTCTGACAATAAAATGATTCGTATTCCTACAGTAAGGACTAAAGGATTTGGGCAGAGATCTTTTTCTTACCAGGGTCCATCAGCCTGGAATGATCTTCCTAAATCATTGAGACACAGTGAGTCTAGTGCCAGTTTTAAACACAGTCTTAAAACCCATCTTTTCCCACTTTGATTATCAGTGTTCATGTATTTAGTCATAATTTTGTTCTTTTGTGTAATTGTACATGTGGCTTTGTCACTTTTTGTGTAATATTTGTATGTTTTGTTCATATGTACGGCGCCTAGAGCATCTTACCATGTATCGGCGCCTTATAAATCTTCCTTATTATTATTATTATTATTATTATTATTATTATTATTATTATTATTATTATTATTATTATTATTATTATTATTATATTATAATGTACTGTCTTTGACTATACTGAGTTTGTATGAATTCATGTCGGTTCGTTCAGCAGGAGTCAGTTTTGTCTACCGTATTGAAAATCAGAGGTAGACTTTAAAATGGGGCTAGTCGGAGCGCATTTGAGAGAGTGCACACCACTATGATGTGCTGGGCGTGCGGGCCCTGAATCAGTCAATGTTCTGGCAAAGAAGTAACAAGATAAAAATGACGTCACGTCTAGCTACGCAAACCTTTCTAGAGAACGTCTTTTTGGCGCCAAGCGCCATCGTGTGTGTGTGTGTGTGTGTGTGTGTGTGTGTGTGTGTGTGTGTGTGTGTGTGTGTGTGTGTGTGTGTGTGTGTGTGTGTGTGTGTGTGTGTGTGTGAAAGCGACTAGAGCCTGCTATTGAATAAAAAAAATCACGTTTTTTGGAGGATTTCACGAATTATTTGGGATTAATCTTAACACTATTGAATCTTTTCCACGACCCCCCCCCCCCCCCCCCCCCAATCTTCTCATTAATAATCGCATGATTTTTCATGTACGGTTTTTACATAGCCTACAGTTTGTCTCGGCTGTCGAGTACGATTAGGTCAATTGTGACCTGTATGATCTAGGTGTGAAAATCAGACAATTTTCTGCACCACTTTACCGAGTCATTTGTAAAACAGCTAACATAACTCTAATTTTTCTTCTCATTAATACCCGCATGATTTTTCATAAACAGTGTTTGCATAAGCCTGCTGTTTGTCCCGGGCCTGGGGTACGATTAGATCAAATTGTGACCTGTTAGGTGTGACAATCAGCAAGAAAATCAGTTGCAAAGTTTGATCCTCTAATACGTCAAATGTTAGTAATACAATGAGTGACGTATAACATCTGAGTAGTCACTATAAACACGGCGTCGTGGGACTAAAGATGCCATGACGTGAAGCTTGACTGGTGACGTCATTTCGCTGTTTGTGATATTATTCTTCTTCATAATAGCTACGACAGACCACAGAGCTTACTACAAATTGCGAGAATCGCTCTTTGTCCGTCTTTATTTCTGTGCGCCAGTGTGTGTGGATCAGAGTGTGGGTTAGTGTAGAATGAGATGGATTCCTGTCATACACGATCCCACAGAGCGTACTAATGGCTGGAAGCGCAGTGTGTCTGTATTTGTGTGCGGCGCCGACATGTGTGTTGATCCGGCATAGGCTGGCTTAGAGAGGGAAAATGGATAGGTAGGCATACTAAGCCTGAAAAATATGAACAACTGTGATTGTTCCTAAAAGATAAACGCATGTGAACTCCAAACAATACTTTAGATTTTGGGATGAAATCCTCAACTTGTTTGTTACAATCCTTTCTCTCACAAGTTTCATCCTAAACTAGAACCCTGTCTCGTGTCAAAAGCCGGCATGTGCATTTTGTAAAAATGCGAGATTTCACATTTTCATCGTTATACAATGAAAAACAGTTTTTTTTTTTTTTTAATTTAATTTGCTTTCGCCAAGTCAAACGAAATGAACAAATAAATGAGTTCGATTGTGGTCAGTGCAGTTGTACCCGTACGCATGTGTGTAGACTGACGCGCGTGTCCACATTTCTCAGGTGTGACGTGTCGTTTCGCGTGTATAGAGACCAACATAGTGTACTGTGATATTTACAGGTCGTTTGACATGGGAGCGCACAACGTTTTTTTCGCAAATATCTCCGCAAAAAATCCCCACTTTTCTGAACCTATCTTAAAACAAATATCATTCAGCGACACTGAGTTGACCTAATATTAGTTACTTCAAAAAAACTCTAACAATGTGTTAGTTTTGCTGTACAGTCGTAAAATAGCAGTTTTCAGTTGTTCCCAAAGTGTTTCAGGGGAGGAGTCTACTGGGTCCGCTGTGTCTTTGAGCCTGCGCTGTAAATCTGTCTGAAAGGCAGCTTTCACATCGTCACGCTGAAGGCTGGCAACATCAAGCTTTTTCTTGGGGGGCCCCCATTTCTTGGGTTTTGGCCTGAAGTGGAGCCTGAGTTTGCAGCGGACAAGGCGGTGGTCAGTGTGGCACTCTGCGCTGGGCATCACTCTGGTGAGGAGGACGTCACTGCGGTCCCTCTGACGCACTAGGACATAGTCGATAAGGTGCCAGTGTTTGGAGCGAGGATGCATCCAGGTGGTCTTTCGACTGTCCTTTTGCTGAAAAGTAGTGTTAGTGATGACCAGTTGCTGCTCCGCACAGAACTCCAACAGTAGGCGGCCATTGTCATTGCAGTTCCCCACGCCATGCTTGCCGAGGACTCCTTTCCAGGCTTCAGAGTCCTGGCCCACTCTGGCGTTGAAGTCGCCAAGGATGATGACTTTGTCGTCTGCAGGGGTACTCTGTAGGAGGCTGCGCAGGTCAGTGTAAAATTTGTCCTTTTCAGCAGGCTCTGCCAGGAGGGTTGGGGAGTACACACTGAGAAGGGTGACGTGTTGCTGGTGTCTCAGTGGGAGGCGCATGGACATGATGCGGTCTGAGTGGCCCGTTGGTAGGTTTTCCAGCTTAGTCGCAATGGATGTCTTGACCATGAAACCCACGCCTGAGAGCCGTCTTTCTGATGCAGGCCTGCCTGACCAGTAGAGGGTGTACCCAGCACCAAGTTCTTGGAGGCTGCCTTCGTCCGGAAGGCGTACTTCGCTGAGCGCGGCGATGTCGATGTTTAACCTCCGCAATTCATGGGCAATGAGGGCGGAGCGGCGTTCAGGGCGTCCGCTGTCTGCTTTGTCGAGCATGGTTCGGACGTTCCAGCATGCTACGTTGAGTCCGGTCGTGGTCGTCATGAGAGTGGATCCGTTATTCTTTCTTGTTTTTTGACCGCAGGAGAAGATGCCCGTTGACCGCGGCTAGCCAACTGGGGTTGCGAGGGGACGAGCTTTGGTTAGGCCACCTTTTCTAGGCCCCTCTCCGTGTGGAGCAAGCAGTGCTGTCCCTAGAGAAGGCTGCTTGGTCGTTCAGGGTGTGCCGAGTGATGTTGTCATCCCCAGGTCAACATCAGGCGACCAATATCCTGAACCGCCTGCATGCAGGTTTGAGACTGCGGCTTCCAGTGACATCTTTCACCTGCCGTTTCGCCCCTCGCCCGTCGCTACAGGACTTGGAATGGTCAGTGTCATGGTCCGTGGACGTTTCCTAAAGCCTGCGCGGTGGAGCTTTTTGGTGGAGTGCAGTGTGCGCAGTACTGGCCCCACCCTTTAAACCCTTGGTTCATCTGCCATGGCCTAGCAAGCTGGGACGATGGCATCGAGGTCCTCGGGTCGTAGGTTTTATATCAGACTGTCCTTGTCCTAGTCTCTGGCTCAAAAGCCTTCCCCGGAGACACGGGGGCTTTGATGTCAGGGGTTTCCTCCCTTAGCCTTTCCGCAGCCAAGCGGCCAGGCCTGCAAGGCAGCAGGCGACTCGTGGAGGGCGGGGTCATCTATGTCCCGTGCAGATGTCAACATCTGCCCACTGCCCACTGATGGCATTACTATTAGGAAGAATAACGAACAGGAGGAGAGTGCCGTTAACCAGCTGTGCAACTGCACATGCTTAGAGAAAAAGAACTCGGAGTAATCTCCTATGCAGCAGCACACAAATGTGCGTAGACTAGAAAGGAGAAGTGTTTACTCCCCTGAAACACTTTGGGAACAACTGAAAACTGCTATTACAAAATCCTCTGCAGAAGTCTTGGGTTTCGCCAGAAAGAAGAACAAAGACTGGTTTGACGAAAACGATGTAGAGATCCAGGAACACCTAGCAAAAAAAAGAGCCGCCCATCAGGCCCACCTAGCCCAGCCTTCCTGCCCTGTGAAGAAGTCTGCCTTCCGCCTCGTCTGCAGCAGTCTCCAGCGCAAGCTCAGAGATCTCCAGAATGAATGGTGGACCAGACTTGCACAGAGGACCCAGCTTTGTGCTGACAATGGTGACTACAGGGGCTTCTACGAAGCACTGAAAGCAGTGTATGGCCCCAGGCACCTGGTACAAAGTCCCCTGCGAAGCGCGAATGGCCAGGCACTCCTCACAGATAATACCTCCATCTTGAACCGCTGGTCGGAATACTTTCAGAGCCTCTTCAGCGCTGAGCGCACTGTTCAAGAAGCAGTCGTCCTACAAATCCCACACCTCCCAGTAAAGGTTGAATTGGACGAACCGCCCACCGCTGAAGAGACCCTCACAGCCATCCACCAGCTCAAGAGTGGCAAAGCAGCAGGCATTGATGGAATACCGCCAGAGATCTGGAAACATGGAGGCACAGCACTGCACAACAAGCTCCATGACCTCTTTCTCTGCTGCTGGGAGGAAGGAACACTACCAAAAGATCTCCGTGATGCAGTCGTTATCACCCTGTACAAGAACAAAGGCGAGAAGTCTGACTGTTCCAACTATCGGGGAATTACCCTGCTGTCCATTGCTGGGAAAATCCTTGCAAGGCTGCTCCTGAATCGGCTGGTACCTGCCATCGCTGAAGACCAACTCCCAGAGGGCCAGTGTGGCTTCAGAGCAAACAGGAGCACCACCGATATGGTCTTTGTGCTGAGACAGCTACAGGAGAAGTGCCGCGAGCAGAACAAAGGGCTGTACGTAACATTTGTCGACCTAACAAAAGCGTTCGACACTGTGAGCAGGCAAGGCATGTGGCAGATCCTGGAGCGACTTGGCTGTCCCCCAAAGTTCCTCAACATGATTGTCCAGCTACACGAGGACCAGCAAGGCCAGGTCAGACTCAACAATGACCTCTCAGAACCATTCCCTATTCTCAACGGCGTAAAGCAGGGCTGCGTGCTGGCACCGACCCTCTTCACCATCTTTTTTAGCATGATGTTGAAGCAGGCCACAGTGGACCTTGATGATGACGATGCAGTGTACATCAGGTATCGTCTCGATGGCAGCCTGTTCAACCTCAGACGACTGCAGGCCCACACGAAAACCCTAGACCAACTGATTCGTGAGCTGCTTTTTGCTGATGATGCTGCCCTCGTTGCACACACAGAGAGAGCCCTGCAGCGCATCACGTCTTGCTTCGCAGATGCTGCCCAGCTCTTTGGACTCGAGGTCAGTCTGAAAAAGACAGAGGTCCTCCATCAGCCGGCACCCAAGACAGTGTATCGCCCTCCTCACATCACCATTGGCGAGTCTGATCTAAAGTCAGTGCACCAGTTTACTTACCTTGGCTGCATTATCACGTCGGACGCCAAGCTGGACAAGGAGCTTGACAGCAGGCTGGCAAAAGCGAACAGCGCTTTCGGGCGACTTTTCAAGCGGGTGTGGCACAATCAACAGCTGAAAACAGGCACCAAGATCAGCGTGTACAGAGCTGTGGTCCTCACCACCCTGCTGTATGGTTCCGAGTCCTGGGCCCTCTACCGCAACCAACTACGACTCCTCGAACGCTTCCACCAGCGCTGCCTGCGTACCATCCTGGGCATTCACTGGAGTGACTATGTCACCAACGTCGAGGTCCTTGAACAGGCTGAAACTGTGAGCATCGAGGCTTTGCTGCTGCGGACACAGCTCCGCTGGGCGGGGCATGTCTCCAGGATGGAGGATCATCGCCTACCAAAGATCACCCTGTTCGGCGAGCTTGCTACTGGACACCGTGACAGAGGGGCACCAAAGAAGAGATACAAAGACTGTCTCAAGAAGTCACTTAGTGCCTGCCAAATCGACCACCACCAGTGGTCTTCGCTTGCTGCGGACCGTGACACCTGGCGCTCCACCATTTACAAGGCAGCTGTCTCCTTTGAGGACTCTCACAGAGCTAGCCTTAAGGACAAGCGGCTCAGGAGAAAAAACAGAGATGCCGCAGCTCAGAACCCCGGCCATACCTTCCCCTGCAGCCACTGCGGTCGAACCTGCCTGTCTCGGATTGGCCTCCGCAGCCACGAACAAGCCTGCAGACGTCGTGGGCAACTCCTATAAAATCTTCGTTCGCGAAGTCAAGCCAAGAGAGAGACAGTCGTAAAAATTCGGGATGTAATCATGAAATGAAAAATAGAACGATTTTACATCCCTAAATGTGCCCCAGATATATTAAGTCCAGTATAAGAAATCCAGAACAAAAAGGTGACTGCCAAGCGTGTACAATGCATAAGAAATGCAGTATAACTATAAGAAAGATCCATTTCACGTGAACAGCGCAGGAACTATGATATATGAAGTCTGCTTGCTTGACCTCGATATTGCCGGGGAAAGTGCCAGAAAGTGCCGAGGCTCTATTTAGGGTATTGGAAAATGGCTTGATCTTGTTATTTCACCGTTTTTTTTTTTAAAGACATTACTGTACAGCAGAGAAGAAGAGTATTTCAGTCTTTGCGGAAATATCATCTGAGAAAAACGTTGTGCGCTCCTATGTCAAACGGCCTATAGCAGGTGCAAGTAGCGACGTGCTTTTAAGTTGTTTCCTGTGAGTATTGTTTCACTGAACTTTATCTGTTATTCCTTTAACCCATTCAGCGCTGTCGGCGCCAAGTTAATCTGGCATTTTGCACTTGAATTATCATGGTCGATCCATCTCCTGCAACTGGTGCAGTCATTAGATGACGCCTCCAAAGTTTGGGAAATACGGCCGTCGGGCTGAATGAGTTAACATTGGTTTTTTAGCTGCTGTGATGTGCTGTGTCGCGGCGTAGGTAGGCCCTACAGAAAATATTATGCTCCGTGTCTGAACCCCGGCATGAGTTGTATGAGCGCTCGTAGCCGAACTGCGCACGCTCAAGGTGTTCTGCCATGGCAAGGTGTTCTGCCATGGCAGTTTTAACTCATCGCGGACAGCCGCATCCGGATGCATCCAGATTGCGGCTGGCCGCGATTGAGTTAAAACTCACGCATGCAGCCGACCCAACAACTTTCCTTTCTACTGCCGAAAAGGTTCAGACACGGAGCAGGTTCAGACAAAAAAATCTTGATCATTTGTAATTTGCTAGAATCGCGACATAGGGCGTACTAATGACTTCACATTCGTGTGTGCATGATTGCTTTCACTTTCACTGCCGAGGAAAATTGAAAATCATCCACCAGTCAGAGGCATAGATCCTCATGAGCCCCTGCGCACGCGGGGGGGCTCATGATGTTTTATGCCTCTTGCTAAGACCAATTTGTATCCATGGTATATAAGATGGTTTTGGCTTTGAGTTAAACGTCGGAGCATGAGAGCGAAGGGAATCGCCTGGTCGTGGGTTCGAATCCCGTCCCGGCCCCGGTAGCTGGACTCACAATCCAGGGAGTAAAACGGATTTGTTCAATAGCATGCCCGTTGAAAGGTCCTGATAAATCAAAGTGGCACAGTTGGAGTGCGCCTGAGTTGATCAGTGTTCAGGTCGTATTCCATAGGCAATAGATTTCCCTGTCCCCCATAACCCGCCCGTCAGGGCCGTCCATGATCACCTCAGTGCTGTGGACGTTAAACCCGAACTAACTAACTAACTAACTAACCGAGTCGTTGAATATAAAACGATTTTCAGGAACGAAATATAATGCGTTCAGTGACAGCACAAACTCCTGGAAAAAAAAACAAAAAAAACATAGAACGACGAGATATGAATAGTCCAGTTTGCAAAACGTGTTTGTTCCCCAAATAACATCGGATGAAACTGTTTTAGAAGTACCTGACGCAATAGACATGAATTCCAGAAAAAGAGGGCGTGCAGATGAAAACTGAGTTGAAGACGAAACGGACATTCAAGTATATTTTACGTTCGAAAATTTTTTCTAATTTTTGGTACAACGATTAACCCATATCATACTGAGGCTAAACGCTTCAAATTTGTACACTGCCATATGCAAGCTACATTAGAATACTTACAGAAAAGGATATAGACCAATGGCTTTAGTTCAAGAGTGGTGCCAGAATAGCTTGACACCTAAAAAGTACCGAACGATAAAGAAACAACTTTTGTTGCCACATCCCTTCTACGAAAGAAGATAAGTAGCGGCTGATTTCTCTGTTGTTTGTCTATTTTGACAAAGGGTATTTACCCGAAATATTAATAAATTGTGTTGTCCCCGTCTTTTCTAAGCGTGTTTCTTTATCGTTCGGTACTTCTTTGCATTTTACACGCTTGGCAGTCACCTTTGTGGTCTGGATTGACACCTAAAAGCGCCAAGCTATTCTAGCACTATCCTTTTATTTTAGTCAAACTGATTTCACACACCGGGGCCAGTTGCATGAAGCGGCGCACCTTGCTTAGTGGCTGGTGCAAGACTAAGCTCGCTCACGTAACTGGCCCACTGGTGTATTCCGAATGATAAGGGTAAAGATACAACTTAGAATAAAACGTAACAACATACGCGTGCGTATGCGCGTAACTCGAGTAAACCTTTTTCTAATGTTCCATACTAATGATTATGTCAGTTACTGACTCCGACTGGGGCAGCACTGACAGTGATAAAATAAACGCAGCAATGAAAGTAGTCAAAATGAAATCAAACGTAGGCCCAGACTGTCAAAAGTTGTTCATTGTTAAAAAACAAAACAAACACGAAATGAAAATAGTTTCAATTACATTGCAAATATGACAGGAGAGCATCCACCAGAAAAGTGTGAAAATACTCTTCAATTATTCACACCACAACTGCTGGACAAATGAAAAACATAATGCAGCTACATTCAAGAGACAAAGAATTTACAGAGTTCAGGAAGACTAATCTTTGCCTATCGAGTCAAGTCAGATCCGTGTTCTTTGCATCGCTAATCGGCGTTGTGAATTTGCCATGGTTTAAAAGCACATTAGGCTATTTTGCGTCAGCAGGTAGTGAATGGATGAACCCATTCAGCCCTGACGCACTACAGCAGGAGATGGATCGACCATGATGAATTAGGGTAGTGCCAGATTAGCTTGGCGCCTGTCGGCACTACCCTTGAATTATCATGGTCGACCCATCTCCTGCAACAGGTGCATAGTCGTTATATGACGTCTCCAAAATTTGGGAAATACGTGCGTCGGGCTGAGTTAATGATGTCTTATCGTCAATATCTGTCTCTTATCGTCAGTTTACTTCTACGTTCGTTTTTGCAACACAAAACGGCTTTCCATAATTAGGCGCCAGTCTCATGCGCGGCATTAAAAGTTGCATGCCTTTCTGTTATGGTAATTTTAGACGTTATCAACAAAGAAAGAAAGACTTGAAACTTATAAACAACAAATATACACAATTCTAGACTACGTGTACTCACAGGTTTCAATGAGACAAGACTATGTAATACAAAACTATCTCCGCCTTTCGGAAAGAAATCCACTCCACGCACTCAACGCCAACAGTACTCAAGTTTTCGCAGAAGCCTTTTTTTTTTAAGGCTAATAAAGCAATACTGATACAACTTTGAAAGACTAATAGTAATAAAGCGATACGCTAGAAGTAGAAAGGAACTGTAACAGTTATACCGTGTGGGTAAAAAAAAAAAAATACATGGTCATTCAGTTTTATAACATAAAATATGCAACAACAACAACAACAACAAAAATACCTTGAAAATTTCTATGAATTATAGATGATGAGAAATCACGCTTCAGCAGACAAGAATGAGTAGTCCGCCAGGAAGCCACAGCACTGAGTTAAATAGCGTTGTACGACTATGACAATACACTGTCTACTGCCGCTTTGAGCTGAGTGCACTGGTAATTCCTACTTATGTCCCCCTTGCACAGGTAGTGAACGAGGAGCTTGTGGACGGTTCGAGTGACCCAAGTCAACTGACCAATAACCGCACAAGTGCGGGGGTTATGTAAGCGGTTTTCCAGCCTGTTGCGCGCACCCTGGCACTTTTACGCCCAACCTCTTATCCTATCTGCACGCGGCATGCGCGCAGAGTGGACAAAAACTGAGGTGGGGCGGAGACGGTAGGCTGGGCCGGCCGTATGAGTGCAGTGGGCCACGGTCACGTCCTGACCTCCGAAAGTCATAAGAGTTGAATAGCCGCACGATAGCTTTCCCATATTACTTTCGTTGCAGTTACTCCGAGTCAGTCTATTTTAGTTTGTTTATGGTAATTAGTCGGGCAGATGAGTTTGAGCGGAGGACTGAGGCGTGGAAGGAGTGGGGTGGGCCGGTTTCAGTGGAGGGGGCGGGGCGAGAGGGAGGATAGGCCGCGAACGGGACGGAGGTTTGTGCAGTGCAAGTGCATTGAACGATAAATTTACGGCTATGATCAACAAAACATTAACCGTCGCCGATCACTTCTTGTGCCAGAAGACGTTGTTAAAATCCAACCGTAAAAAGTTAAAGATCTGAGAAAGTGTATTGATAACTTGCAAATAGCCACACAAACAGCAACAACAATCAATAAGCTCAGTAAAACACATAGCCGAAGGTTTCATGTATGTTTTTATCATTTCTCATATGCATCTGTTCCCCTCATAGGCTATGGTTGGGACATTTTTTTTTTTCATGATGAGTATCGCCGGATTTACGACATCGATATCTTCTAATCCACTATCAGAGTCCGAAATAGCTCAGGCGGTTAAACGTCGGAGCAAGAGAGCGAAGGGAATCGCCGGGTCGTGGGTTCGAATCCCGTCCCGGCCCCGGTAGCTGGACTCACAATCCAGGGGGAAAAACGGATTTGTTAAATAGCATGTCCGTTGAAAGGTCTTGGTAAATCAAAGTGGCACAGTTGGAGTGCGCCTGAGTTGATCAGTGTTCAGGTCGTATTCCATAGGTAATAGATTTCCCTGTCCCCCATAACCCGCCCGTCAGGGCCGTCCATGATCACCTCAGTGCTGTGGACGTTAAACCCGAACTGGCCTAATCCACTATCGAAGTAAATCAGTACGCAGCGGCACCGTGGAAATGAAACGAAGCAAAACAAAGTGCAGTGCGGTACGTGTATCTTGTGGAAGTGCAAAATCAAACTGAAGGTGTCAACCATCCCTAGTCGTTTCATGTTCGTCTTGTCTAAGTAATGATAATACAACAAAACATCTTTTGAAATGCAAGTTCCAACGCGTCTCAGTCATGCCCTTCCTAGTCTTTACGAGTGTATATTGTTTAACTCATTCGCGGCCAGCCGCATCCGCCGGATGCACGGCATAAGAATGAGTTAAAGCAATGTTAATTTAACACAATCGGCCTTTTGAAAATTCAGATCCCTCTCGTTTATCTCATATACAACCCGGCTCCTCGATGATACTGCCGTGTGAGACAGCCCCCGGCCTTCCATCAACAAAATGCACATAATTATTTGCATGAGCCTTCAGGTCATGATAATCTGTATATATACACGCTTGCTGAATGCGGCTCATAATGCCCCATTTGAGTCCGAAACAGTCGGTTAACCCTTTGGGTGTGAGTAGCGGTTTTAGTCGCGATGATGTCTGCAGGAATTATCTCGACTAAAACCGCCGCTACCGACACTGGCACCCAAAGGGTTAAACATCCCGAACGAAAGAGAGCGAAGGAAATAGCCGGGTCGTACATTTGAGTCCCTATACGACCCCGGAGGCTGGGCTTGTAATCCAGGCTTGTTCAACTCCCACAGTCCCTCAGATATGTTGAATTAGTCAATAGTTTCCGGCAGTCCTTAAAGACGCATTTATTCCTTTAAACGTGCATTCATCGTTATAATTTTTCGTTGTCAGTGAGAGCTGCCTAGTGTATCCGTCATTAGTTTTATGGTACACGTACATCTTTTGTGTGTGTGAGCATTTCATGTTGGTGTGTTCCTATCTGCTGAGCTTAATTTCCTTGTATATCTTGTTGCGTGAGTGTGTATGTTAGGGAATATATATATATATATATATATATATATATATATATATATATATATATATATATATATATATATATATATATATATAGGATGCAAGGTGTATGTATATATATTAATATGTCATTTGTACGGCGCCATGAGCTTTTCTATCGAAAGTATAATAAGATCTATGTGACTTTTTGTTCACTCTGTAGCTGTTATTTGAAAGCCAGACCAAAAAGTGACTGCCAAGTGTGTAAAATGTAAAGAAATAACCAACAACAATAAAGAAGAAAGGGGAAAAAAAGAAAAGAAACATGCTTAGAAAACAGAGTTGCACGGTATTGCTGGTAAACCGAAAAAAAACCCACCCAACGACGGTATGGCATTGCACGGGTGCCGTGTACTGGACACTGGGCTATTACCAGCAGTGAACCAAAACAGAAAGTAGAATGAAAAAAAAAGTAAACGTATCAAGGGCCCCAGTTAGCTAGTGTGAGCTGTTTCGGCGTGCTTTTGTCCAGCTTAGTACATGTATCACGTTTTTAAGTCGTCTGATAGGCCTACGTACATATATCGGTGCGGCATAGATCAGCCGCTCCTTTGCCCTCTCGAACCGTATGCGCCCACGGCGGCACACTGTGCCAACTGTTGCCGATTGGGACATACGGCTAGAGTGTGCAGAGCGAAGCACGCCACCTGCGGGAGCAAGGACGGCCACCGCCGTGCGGACTGTCCCGACATGGCGGTACCTAAGTGCACTAACTGCGGCGGCCCACACTTTGCGGCCTACCAGAAGTGCCCCAAAATTATCCTCTACCGCGAGGCAAATAAAGTTAGGAACCAGAACTACATCCCCTATAGAGTAGCACTCTATCGGGCTCAAATAAATATCAATCAGAAAGAGTCAGCCAAGGAGAGTAAAATCCAAAAGCCTGACTCACTAAACCTAGACAAGGCCGCCTGGGCTAAACCTAGGCGACTCCAAAATCCCCCGATTCTAAAAACACCCCTACCAAATTGCCTCGCTCATAAACCAGTACCTGAGGCAGCTGTAACTACTCCTCAACCATGTTGTTGTTGTTTTCTCCATTTTTCTGTCCCTCTGCACCGAGGTGATCAGGGACTAGCACTTTTGGCTTTAATTAACAAACACAACATAAAATATTTAGTTCTATCATTTATTTGTTAGGTTTTTTAAAAATAAAATGATGTCTAGTGCACTTCCTCACAACAGCGGTCCTTGTGTATAAAAAGGTATAATTTACTTTCCATATTTAAAATCAAAATTAAAATTTAAGATCACTTATGTACAGTGGTTAAAAATTAACGAAGGTAAAAACCAATTTTCTTTTGGCCGGTATCCTGGTCAGACCTGCTGCTTCACTGTTTGTGGATCAGCTGTGTGAATCACACATTGTGTCTGCTGATCTCTACAGCCTACAGCCAGGTCGTTTGGACCATATTGGACCAGTGATAGTATGAGATTAATTAGTTAGGTTTAACTTTGTGTCCCTGGAGTCACAACAAGGTAAACCAGTATTTATTTAAGTCGACGTGAACTTTATTTACTATTTAAAAATCCAGCTTAAAATTCCAGGATCACCTATATAAAAGAATGTTTAAAAATAGTTCAGGTTTCCGTCATATTTTTTCATGGACTAGTTAAGAACAGAAATAAAAAAGGTTCAATACGAGCCAACATGTACAATCCTTCTAAAAGATTACGACACAGCGAGTGTGGGCCAGCAGTCCGGCCCATCAGAGCCATTACAAATAGAGCGCAGGGACAGTAACAAATCCGACGCGCATTGGGGTCATCCAATGTTTAAATCAGACGCTGCAACTGTGTCGAATTAATTGCAGTATTAATGCTATGTATAATGTTTCCATCGGCTGTTTCTAGGAGTAAATCCATATATTTTACCTCCGGGTGGGAGGCCCTGATATCCTTATTCTCGTTGGAGAGGACATCACACTCCAGTAGAGCATGACTGGGTGTGAAGTCCTCCCCACAGATACAAATGGCCCGATGAGCCCATTTAACCTTCCAGCTATCAGTACAAAGCCTGTGTATAATTGGGTCTACAATCGGTAAAGTTCTAATGAGATTATTTTTCTTTAATCGATAGGTCAGGACGCGTGGATACTGGCAGCTTAGAGTTATTTTTTCCTTTTGATAGTTTTCAAACATTTGTTTCTTGATTTTAATTTGATTTTCTTTTGCAACGATCGGAAGTGAAATAGGCTGAGTGCCAAGAACATTTGCGGCACCCATGCGAGCTGCTTTGTCTGCTATCTCATTCCCAAGGATTCCCACATGAGACGGAATCCACTGTAAAGTAATATCTATTCCTCTTCTTATGAGCTGGTGTATAATATTATTTATTTCTAAGACTATGTCTGGACGATTAGCTTTATTTTTTAACTTTAAACTTTGAAGTGTCGCCTGAGAGTCAGTGCAGATCAGGAACTGATACAGCTGCAACGGCAGGGCCAGCAGATGGTAAAGCGCCATAGTGATGGCTACCAGCTCCGCCGTGCAGATGGAGCAGTCCCTAAAAAGTCTAAATTGATTAGTTTTTTCTAAAGCTGGTTTAAAAAAAAAAAGCACAACCAACGTCTCCATTGGAATCAATGGAGCCGTCGGTGTAGGCTATTAAAGCGTTCGGGTAAGTGGCATCTAGATATTCCAAGGTCTGTGCTTTTTGCAGATGAGGATCTAATTTCTTGTTTACATTTGGAATATGGGTGTTAATAGAGGGTGTCAAGAGAGTCCATGGTGGTTGAGTCGGGGGAGAAGTAGATTTTGTCTCATGAGGGACCACCTTGGCCTGGTCGCACAAATCTCGTATAACAGAAGTAAGGGTAGGTGCCTTCCTGGGGGGGGGGGGGGGGGGGGGGGGAGCGGATTGAATTTTGGTAGCTTTAATAATATCTGCTTTCAATTCGTTATGATATGTTACTTGCGCATTATTAGATGTGATAAAAATGCGTGTAATATATGCAGAGCAGAGTTTTAATCTATGGTAGTGCAAAGGTAGTATATTAGTTTGAGCATAGATGGCCTGATTTGAGGCGTGAGCTGGCACACCGAGTACATATTTTAAAGATCTCATCGCCGCCGTCTCGAGGGCCTTCAATGTTTTTTTTGGGGGGGCAGTGATAAAACATTCAGCCCCATATGTTAAATTAGATCGTACTAATGCTTGATGTAAGTGTGGTAGATTTTTGGTATTTTTTCCCCGGGTCTCGTGTTTGACAATCTTTATAAGATTAGTTGCTTTATTAGCTTTACTTGTCAAGCTGTTAATATGGGGGTAGGGGGTGGGGTGGGGGGTCCAATTAAGAGTGGAGGTGAAGACGACTCGCAGAAATTTTACCTGTGTGGTGGGTATAAGAGGGTACTCCCACTGTAGGAAGAGGCTCGACTACGGCGCGGAGATGGAAGTAGATAGCTCCTCCAAAATTAGCCCATGGAAAACGAAGATGTTAAATGAGATACAACTAGGTATGGACTCAGTTGCGAAAGCCACTAAAACAACGAGTCTGCAAGACATTATCGTAGCCCTAAATGCCCTTTTTCACATACTTACGGACTTGGTAGTCTCAACCAACAGTAGGCGCTTTAAACCAACGGGCGTGCGCGGCGCGCGATAACCAGTACTCGATAATCTCTAGCCACCAACTAAGGTAACTGGCCTCACAGCCACTAGCGATAGAAACGGATCTTAATCCGACTCTTAACCACTTTTATCCAGATTCACTCGCCTTACTATTTTAATGCCGGACAGTAGCCCCCGCCTTTTAAAGAGAATTCTATCGGAGCTTAGAATTAAAGTTGTTTTTATAATTATAGTCCAACAGAGAAGGACCGTTGTAGATGGGTGAAGAGATGGGACGGCCTTTGCCCCCCCCCCGAGACCTAACCCAACACTACAAACGTATCAACCAAGAGTGAGAGAACCATTTTACTGGCCATGTGGTGTTGTCCACTGACCCACTTAGCTATTTTTATCTTGGCCCTACCCCTCCTGTTCCCCAAATCATGTTAACCAGCTAGTCACTCATACTAATATTAGTGAGTAGGGACAGTAAGCCAGATTCAAGCATTTTTTTTTTTAAATGGGGGAGGGGGGGGGCGGAATCCCTGGAGCCCCCCCCCCCCCCCCCATATTGATCAGTTGGTGGGGTAGAATTACAGGGTACGTTTGTAAAAGTGGTCTGTATGAAGAGTTTGCGTTGATGTATTTCCACGAAAAACACCGATCTATTTGCAGATGACACCACAGTGGAAAGGTGCATTAGAAACTCAGACGAATCCGCCTACCGTAGTCAGGTTGAGACTCTAATTAGTTGGTGTAATAACAACAACCTTGAACTGCACTCTGGCAAAACAAAAGAATGTTTGTGGACTTTAGAAAGAAACAGTCCCCTCCCCCTCCCCCTCTTGTGATCAATAGTGAAATCATTGAAACAGTCCAGAACTTTAAGTTTCTTGGCACTACCCTGTCATGTGACCTTAAGTGGGAGGAAAACACTCGCCTCGTCGTCCAAAAAGCACAGCAGCGCTTGTTCTTCCTGCGACGTCTGAAAAGTTTCGGTCTCGGTGCCCACATGTTGATGCAATTCTACCGAGCTGTGATTGAGAGCGTGCTCACCTTTTTGATCACCGTTTGGTATGGTTCCATCACGACCAAAGAGAAAATCTGACTGAGTGGTCAAGTCCGCTTAAAAAATCATAGGCAAAGCCGGATCTTCCTAGCCTGGGCTCACTGTACCAGCAGCGTCTCTTACGTAGAGCAAGTCTTATCTCCAGTGATTCCACCCACCCCGGCAATGAGCTTTCCAAATTTTACCATCAGAGCGCAGGTACAGGTCCATCAGTACCAGGACACGCAGATTCCGCAACAGTTTTTTTTCCCTCTGGTTGTTCGCGCTCTCTCTGATCAACCGGACTGATTGGAGACAGCGCGAGTGGCGAGTGAGAACGACTGTGTACTGTCAGCTTTTAACTTACTGTTTGTCTGTGTGTGTGTGTGTGTGTGTGTGTGTGTGTGTGTGTGTGTGTGTGTGTGTGTGTGTTTAGTCTTATGAACTGATATTAAGACAAATTCCAATGTTTTTATTGCTTTGTACATGGGAACATATGGCAATAAACTATCTTATCTTATCTATTATGTTTCATCCTTGGACATAAAGAAAACAATTAACCGGTTAGGATATTTAAAAGAAAAGAAGTCGGAATTACTATTATGTAATAAAAGCAAGAGGTCGTGATCTCAAGCAAGAGGTTTGCTTGTTTGCTGTTTAGTTGAGAGAATAATAATTTAATTAATAGTATTATGGGACGTTTCCTTCATTTTGTCGTATAAAAAATTGCATGTATAAACTCGAGGACATTATGTTTTATTATGTTGAGGCGGAGATCCCTCCCTTCTCGAGTCATCGATATAATTATACACACTGGTTGCCTCAGTATACCCATTCGCCACCGCGGTAGCTAATCAAGATAGATTCGTGTGTGCCATGCAAAAGATGTGCAGCGTTTTCTCACGTTCAGCCAAATCAACTGCAAATGCTCCTCGCCAGCCTCCACCCTTTTACCAATACCCCAATCCTAGCAATTTTCTAATTAAACATCCACAGAAAACGATCGCCTTTTCTCTTGATGACGCAAAAATGGTCCAACGGTCAGGAGACTGAACCTCAAGTCACGCCGAATTTCAGTTGTGACCCGTGATGAGCGGCGCTTTATCACGCCACGTGGACTTGTCCATGGCACGTGATGACGGGCGACAACTCCGCCAGACTTCGAGGCACCAAGGTTTGGGTCTTGGGCCGTGTGTGACTGAACACCATCCAGTTGCGAGAAACATAGATTCTCATGAGCCCGCGCGCCATTCGCGGGCTCATGAGAATGTGTACTGCTCGCAGTGTGTTACTTATGTCTGTGATCTTCAATGAGTCAGGGAGGCGACGCAAGGGATCAGTTTGTAAGTTAGGGTCTTGCGGAGACACTACAAAGAAGCGAGGCTGAATATACAGAGTACAAGAAGAAACATAGATCTTTATGGGCTCCTGGGGCGTCACCAGCCGGTCGTGGGGCTAACCTTTTTACATCCTTGTCCTTCAGGGTGTGTTGAGACCGAAGGAGATTGTCGGACACCGCAATGTACTAGTCGGGGAAGGCCAGTTGGGCTTTAGGACGGGCGGCAGAGCATCTATGAAACCACGAAACGTCCCTTCTGCAAGAGACATAGATTCTCATGAGCCCCCGCACCCGCGGGCTCTCATGAGAATCGATGTCTCTTGCTGGTGTTTTGTATGTCGTTGTCACGTTTTCCGTCGTGAGGATGATGCCATCAGGAGTTCAGTCCATGGCTTGGCTAGAGTATTAGGTAGTTTGCGAACACCCTTCCAACCTGCAAAACCGGCTGAGGCACATATCCTCAAAGACGTACGCATGGGTTTATGATGACGAATGCAGCTTGTTAAAGGTTTATTGTTAACCCTTATCGTTCGGAATACACCAGTGTGAGAACCGTAATAACTACCTAACTGGAGAGAGTACCAACGGTCCCTTAGCCACACCGGCTGCGGAGGAGTGGTGTGGGTTCCCAGTCCGACTTCGGGATCTGGGGACCGGCCCCACCCTCATCCGCAACCAGGGAATGCAGCAACCGTATGTTTGCGAGGCTGCCGGGGTTTCACCGTCCGAAATCTCGCTTAAATCTATAGGTCCTAACGTGTGGATAGTTTCCTGTCCTAACGCCAGGGCGCAACAAAAACTCTGTGCAAAAACCAATATTGGGGGAGCACACGTTGAGTGCTCTATCCCAGTTCCAAAGTGGTGGGCGTGATTCACGGCGTCCCCCACACGGAGGACGCGGTGGAAATCGCACAAACACTCAAAACCCAGGGCTTCAATGCCACTACTACCAGACTCACTAACCGAGACGGCACCGCTTCTAGGGCCGTCAAAATAGAGCTGTATGGCCTAACCAGCCTACCAACTAAAATTAAAATAGGAACTTTGCTCTGCTCGCTGGAACCGTATGCACCCACGGCGGCACACTGTGCCAACTGTTGCCGGTTGGGTCATACGGCAAAAGCTTGCAGAGCAAAACATGCCACTTGCGTCCGTTGTGGAAGCAAGGAACACCGCCGTGCGGACTGTCCCGACACGGCGGTACCAAAGTGCATTAACTGTGGCGGCCCACATAGTGCGGCCTATCAGAAGTGCCCCAAAATAATCCTCCTTCGAGAGGCAAATAAAATTAGAAACCAGAACTATATACCCTATAAAGTAGCACTCTATAGGGCTCAAACCAAGATCAACCAAAGAGAGACAGCCAGGGAAAGCAAAAACCCAAAGGCTGCCTCTCCAAACCTAGATAAGACCGCCTGGGTCAAACCCCCCATTCCACCCAGGCGGGTCCAAAATCCATGGAATCTAAAAAATTCTGTTCAAAAACCTGTATCCGAGGAAACAATAAATGTACCAGCTAAACAGCAACCTGTTAGCCCCCCACCAATTGCTAGGGCACGCTCCTCTAAACCTCTGCAGACTAAAACGGTGGCACCTACTGCCCAGGAAACTGACAGTCTTCCACTGACTGCTACTCATACTGAGTCAAGCCTCTCACAGGAAACTGCCATCCACTGTGACGTGGCAATGGAAAAAAGTCCCTCAAAGCTTAGCCCAAGAAATACTAAAATTATCAAGGGTATTGCTAAACACATGGATTCCCTGGTGAAGGCCATGCACACTAATAACCTTGAAGAGATTATTCCGGCCCTGAGAGTCTTTAACGAGACACTCGCAGATCTGTATCGTATAGCCATTCAAAATCGTGACTCGTATGCCCTGGAAAATGCACACCAGCCGGCACCTAAACCCGCTAAACGTAAACAACAGACCGATCATGCGTAATGGCGGTTCTGTTCTATCTCCTAGACATATTTGTAACCAGATTAACCTGATGTAATGTTTTTAAACACCGGACAGTAGCCCCCGGATTGTAAATAGATGTTTTCTTTTTTAAGAATTTTATAGAATTTTATTGTAGTAGATATTAAAGTATTTTATCTTGTCCAAATTGAGAAGGACCGTTGTCTTCTGGGTAGAAAAACGCGACGGCCCTTGGCCGCCAAAACCCAAGACTAAACATAGATGGTATGTGAACTATGAGTGATCCAAGAAACTTTTACTGGTCGTGTGGCTCTGTTCACCGGCCCATTTAGCTAATTTTATCTTGGCCCTCTTCCCCCTAATCCCCCCAAATTATGTCAAAAATGCTAGTCCCTGATACTAGTGATAGTCAATAGGGACAGTAAGCCAGATTCAATCAACATTTCCGAAACCTCAGTAGCTGAGCTGACCCTTCGCACCACGTGAATGTCCTGTGTCTGTCTTGCACTGTGTTTGTCTTCAGAGTGAATGCGTGTGTGTCACGTGAGCGTGCGTGTTGGGTTCAGTTCGCGGCGCTTTGTACCCATTCGCCGAATTTGGAAAAAGCGCCTATATAATAACCGGTATTATTATTATTATTATTGAAAATTGGCTGTGGACGTGAAAGACCCATGACGATGACTGCTGCGATCAACGCTGGCGGAAAAGCACAGCAGGCAAGCTCGGATTTGAACCAACAATTAGTCAAGTTTCACACCCCCGTAATAAACCGGCAAACCGTTCAGTTCACAGGCTGGACGTCTTTCTATAATCAGCGCACCTTCACGGAACGCTTCCACGTGTTAAGAGGCATAGATTCTCATGTGCCCCTGCCCCCGAAGGGGCTCACAAGAATCTGTACCTCTTACTATAGATAACAACTCGCGATTCCTTCCAGTTGACTTTATGTTGCAGCCTCAGTGATTCTTATGCGCCCCTGGGGCCAGTTGCACGAGCGAGCTTACTCCTGCACCAGTCACTGAGCAAGGTGCGCCGCTATAGCGCACCTTGCTTAGTGGCTAGTGCAGGACTAAGCTTGTTCATCCAACTGGCCCCGGCTTCTAAAGAGGCTCGTTAAAATCCATACATTAATTTTTGCTTCTACAGAGACTCGTTAACATACATACGTTTTGCAAGTAAATGTATGCGGCCCACATCGGAGTTTCTAAAAGGCGTTTCAAAACTAGTTGAAGTTAACTGAAATTGACACAGATGTGCATTTGTATTAACTGTTGGCAAGGCTACGCGCTTCGTGGATAATTATTTGTTTACCACCTGGCCGAAAGTCTTTGGCAAAGACGTACATTCGCTATTATGACAAGGGTTATTTCTCGCAGGGTGAACAATGAAGCTCTGTTTTTGCGAGCTGGAGGATTATCATCATAGTGTGGCTAGACCAGGAAGGTGCAAGGTCTTATCGGCCACACTGGTTGTCACATCAGCGCAGCGATTCGATGGAGACAACCAGGGTGTGGGTCTACGCCAGGGTTCGGCGCCATTTCGTCTAGCAGGTATCGACTGTCACATTATTGGCAGAAACATTGTTTCCGCTTTTATAAATGTATTGCTGTATGTTCTGTGGATTAACGCCCCACGAGGTTCAGCGACAAGTCGCATGTGACGGAACTTGGGTGTGATTTTGCCGTATGTGTGAACACTGACTAACGTGACAACAAAATCTTACCGCGACTGTCCCTAAATCTAGACGCAGGTATCCGCAACATTGAAAAGCGTGTGGTATAATTTATTAACCCATTCAGTCCCGACGCACTACAGGTGAGATGGGTCAACCATGATAATTCAAGGGTAGAACCAGGCGCCAAGCTAATTTGGTGACACTACCCTTGAATTATCATGGTCGATCCATCTTCTGCAACAGGTGCACAGTCGTTAGATGACGCCTCCAAAATTTGGGAAATACGAAGGTCGGGCTGAATCAGTGGCACTAGCTTCGTTAATTTGACTATTCCCCCCCCCCCACCCTCCCCCCCCCCCCCCAAAAAAAAAAAAAAAAAAACAAAAAAACTCGTAGATGTTCCAGGAACATCGATTCCAATTGGTTTCAGCAAGAGGTATATAGATCATTATGAGCCCCGCAACTGCGGGGGTTCATGAGGATCTACACTTCTTGCAGTTCCATGGTGTTTAGATTTTCTCGGCACTGAACGGGTTAAACGCTTCATTTCCCGGTATGTTAACACCCCCTCCCCCCCCCCCCCCCCCAAGAAAAAACAAAAACAAACACACACAATAATTGACAGCAATACAATGTTTATTGTCCGCTTTATTGTCTTTCACACGTGGTCTCAGTCTCACTGCTTGTCTCCCTCGATTCGCCATCTGCCGGGGGAGACAACCAATGTGTTGTGGGTTATGAACATTATGACTCGATCAGACAGTCGCAGTAAATGTACATGATAGATCATGATGTCACTTCCAAAGCTCGTACACATGAAAGGTCGTAACAAAAATTTCTTTCAATGAAATAAAGCATAATGATGGTAGTGTTTCTACAATAAGTATGAAATATGACTGACAAGAAACTTAAAATTATAAACTAAAGCCGACGCCTTCCCTAATGTGGTGCTGGATTTTTTTTGTTGTTTTTTTGGGTTTGTTTTTCGTCATATCAGTTGAAACTTGAACGCTTCGTAAAAAAAACAAAAAAAAAAAACAACAACAAAAAACAAAAACAACAAAACAAACAACAACAAAAACCAAATATTATGGTTCAGGATCAGAAATTTATTTAACGTCTTTTCACACAGTGATGTAATTGGACAAAAAAATAAATAAATAAATAAAAAGAAAAAAAATAATAAATAAAATTTAAAAAAAAATTATACAAAAATAAAGAAATAAAGAAATAAAATATAAAAAATAAATCAACAACCAAACACACAACTTGTGAATATCAAAGAACAGCAATAATTAACATCGAACCACACACACAAATTACTTATTATAATAGTTTACCCACCGGACTACGAATTATTATATTAACTATTAGAATTGCAATATTAATGTGTAAGATGTCATACACATTTTCTGCTAAGTGATCAACTGTTATGTTTGTTTTTTTGTTTTTTTTTTTGTTTTTGATTTTTTTTTGTCAACAGATGCATTGTAATAGGGAAAACACAGATTATATGTTTAACAGAGATGGGGCTTAAGCACTCGCATTTGATATCTTTTGCAAATTTTGTTTTCCAAGAATTTAGTCTTAACTTGTATATCAATGAAGCTGTTTTCCTTGAACAAGGAGGAACATGATAAGTATATTTCATATCATCTTTGTGAAAAAAAAACTGTTTAGCTGTAACGAACGCCTTTAGTGCAGGTTCGGTCGGACGATGGTGTGACGTCATTAGCAGTTGGACCGAATGTACACATGCGAATAATGTAGAGATAAGCATTGTTCACGAGCGGTAATGTACAGATAAGCCATGTTCACGTGCGGTAATGTAGGTGAGCGATGTTCACGTGTCACGTGTGGGAGTGACAGTGTAGTATCGGGAATAATTGCCAGTTAGAGATGCTACACCAGTCGAGCCGAGCGGTCGTTTTCGCTAGGGCACTGAGGAAGAATTCTGGCTAGAGAATTCGATAGCTGTATATTGAATACAGGTATTTATTCTTTTACCGGTATTTATAATGACCTGTAACGCTATTCAGATGAAAAAGAAAGTATTGTTTTATGAATTATTATTAGAGTGCAGAAGAGCCATGTTTGGAGGAAATGCGATGGCTCGTGTCAATACTTGTTTAGTCATGTAATTATGTGATATAGTTTATAACTAGGATGTCATGTTGTATTCATTCATATGTGAAGATGTGGGACTGAAATAGGAATAGAATTCAGCATATATTTGGGTATACTTAATGATGAAATGTGCAGTAATATTTTACGAATTGAAGGTGAGCTGTGATTGTAATATTTGGCTCATAATCCATTGTGTGTAGGTACTGAAATGTGTGTACAGTGTTAAAGTGGCTATAGGAATTGTGTGCACTGTGTTAAAGTGGCTATAGGAATTGTCATAAGAATTATGACAATAGGGATTGTAGTATGGTGGCATAAAGAAGACTTTTCAGAGGAAATGATCTAGAGCGCTCTGAAGAATAATAATGTGTCGAAGACACATTCAGACTTTTGGGTATAAGAGCGAACATTTATGAGTGTATAAATGTTGTGTACAGCGGGACCGGTACGGAGCGGAAACCCCTGGTGTAGGGCCGATGAAGCTGTCCTGAAGGCATCACGTACGTAACCAGGTGCGGACATCAAGCCTTCATCTCTCCTTCGTCCTACCATCACTGGTGCTACGAGCAGCAACGGTAGCGAAGTAAGCCACAGATTCGTGCTACAGGACCACATGCAGTGTTCCGTCAGTGTAGCTATTGTCGCCTAGCGCCGTAATTTCACGCCTAGGAATGTTCTAAATCTGTGAGTAGTCATTGAATAGTAATATTCAGTTCAGGAATCTCCGTCAAGTCGTCAATGTGATATTGACCGTGTCGACACTAGTATAAAGAGGAGTCGAGTGACGTCTCTCGAGAGAGACAACGACCTCTACGGTAGCGAGTGAATGTGTGAGCGCTGAAGTTGTGAATAACCTGTATGCCACTTGTTAGTTATTTGTGTAGATTGGTTGATATGATGTGAATTGTGTGGTTTAATGTATGTTATGAGTGTATGAGAAATAGTTAAAGAGGGCAAAGAGAAATAACTGTTGGTCCTTGTCCTTACAAGAGTTTAGATTCAATCTCGAACCACTTCCAGGTACACAGAATGTGTTCGCGGATCTGTTGTCACGCGCTGATCGTGATCAGTCGGTTCCATAGATCAAGGTTTCATCTTCGTTACTGTATTTTAACATTATTCTCCGAACTTGTAAAAAAGACCCTCGGTCGGTTCTTTTTTTCGTTGAGAGGGGGGTAGTGTAACGCCTTTAGTGCAGGTTCGGTCGGACGATGGTGTGACGTCATTAGCAGTTGGACCGAATGTACACTTGCGAATAATGTAGAGATAAGCATTGTTCACGAGCGGTAATGTACAGATAAGCCATGTTCACGTGCGGTAATGTAGGTGAGCGATGTTCACGTGTCACGTGTGGGAGTGACAGTGTAGTATCGGGAATAATTGCCAGTTAGAGATGCTACACCAGTCGAGCCGAGCGGTCGTTTTCGCTAGGGCTCTGAGGAAGAATTCTGGCTAGAGAATTAGATAGCTGTATATTGAATACAGGTATTTATTCTTTTACCGGTATTTATAATGACCTGTAACGCTATTCAGATGAAAAAGAAAGTATTGTTTTATGAATTATTATTAGAGTGCAGAAGAGCCATGTTTGGAGGAAATGCGATGGCTCGTGTCAATACTTGTTTAGTCATGTAATTATGTGATATAGTTTATAACTAGGATGTCATGTTGTATTCATTCATATGTGAAGATGTGGGACTGAAATAGGAATAGAATTCAGCATATATTTGGGTATACTTAATGATGAAATGTACAGTAATATTTTACGAATTGAAGGTGAGCTGTGATTGTAATATTTGGCTCATAATCCATTGTGTGTAGGTACTGAAATGTGTGTACAGTGTTAAAGTGGCTATAGGAATTGTGTGCACTGTGTTAAAGTGGCTATAGGAATTGTCATAAGAATTATGACAATAGGGATTGTAGTATGGTGGCATAAAGAAGACATTTTTCAGAGGAAATGATCTAGAGCGCTCTGAAGAATAATAATGTGTCGAAGACACATTCAGACTTTTGGGTATAAGAGCGAACATTTATAAATGTTGTGTACAGCGGGACCGGTACGGAGCGGAAACCCCTGGTGTAGGGCCGATGAAGCTGTCCTGAAGGCATCACGTACGTAACCAGGTGCGGACATCAAGCCTTCATCTCTCCTTCGTCCTACCATCACTGGTGCTACGAGCAGCAACGGTAGCGAAGTAAGCCACAGATTCGTGCTACAGGACCACATGCAGTGTTCCGTCAGTGTAGCTATTGTCGCCTAGCGCCGTAATTTCACGCCTAGGAATGTTCTAAATCTGTGAGCAGTCATTGAATAGTAATATTCAGTTCAGGAATCTCCGTCAAGTCGTCAATGTGATATTGACCGTGTCGACACTAGTATAAAGAAGAGTCGAGTGACGTCTCACGAGAGAGACAACGACCTCTACGGTAGCGAGTGAATGTGTGAGCGCTGAAGTTGTGAATAACCTGTATGCCACTTGTTAGTNATTTGTGTAGATTGGTTGATATGATGTGAATTGTGTGGTTTAATGTATGTTATGAGTGCTTGTTAATAGTTAAAGAGGGCAAAGAGATATAACTGTGTGGCCTTTGTCCTTCGTTTGTAAGCGCGTGTGTGGTGGATGAAAGAGTATAGTGAACAGAGATAGTGCACCCACCTTTATACTGATTATCAGAACAAACGCACGCACACACTCATTCCATTAGAATAAACGTTTATATATGTAATTTAATTCAGTAGCGAAAACACCGTCGTTACATTAGCACAGAGCACATTTCATGTAGAGATAATTGCATATTATTACAAACTGCTGAGTTTTCTCTATTTATGGCTCCCATTTTTGCTTGTCTGTCACAAATTTCATTCCAATAAATTCTGCAGTGTGAGGGTATCCAAAGAAAATCGACCCCTATTCCTCTGGACATAATACAGCTCATAATGTTTTATTTCATACACTAAGTCTTTTCTATTGTTACAATCCCAGCTTTTTAGACTACAGAGGACAGATTTAGAATGTTAAATATATCATAAGGTAGAAGTTGAATAAAAATTTAATGCCATGAGAATTGCATACAGTTCAGACGTAAATATAGAAAATCCTTTACCGAGATAAAAAGATTTCTTCACTTTGAGATTTGGAATAACAAAGCCTGCACCACCGTCTGAAGAATCTAAAACAGACCCATCTGTGACAATTTTCAAATGTTTAAAATACGTTGTATGTAATTTTTCTTTCACTAAATTTGCTAAAACGTTCACATCCTCATCTTTTTTTCAAATCTGTATAATCTATATCAAAAGTAGCATTATCTTCCCAGGGAGGTATAGTAGGTGTTACTGGTTAAACGGGAATAGACTTGATATCTATATTGCAGTTTTCTATAGCATCTTTGACATAGTTACGTATAGGTAAAAGATACGGGATTGTTTGCGCTCTCTTCGGGAAATCCACATATGCGTCTAAAAATATGTCTTCTCGTACTCAATTTTTGACGGACAGGCTTCGGACAATGTATTTTGCAGTTACTAATTTACGT
Source organism: Semisulcospira habei (assembly GCA_036245525.1). Taxonomy (NCBI): domain Eukaryota; kingdom Metazoa; phylum Mollusca; class Gastropoda; family Semisulcospiridae; genus Semisulcospira; species Semisulcospira habei. The sequence continues at coordinate 4,270,818 of BTPG01000004.1, forward strand.
TGGTCAGACAAAGACAGAATACCTGCTTCTTTGTAGGTTTTTACAGTATTAGTATGAACTGGCACTCCAAGGGCTAATTTAACTGCTTTACTATCAATGCTCTGCAGCTTTTGTAGAAGTGTAGCTGGGGCACTAAAGTAGACTTTCTGACCACAGATAGGTGTTGATCGAACTAAACTAGACTGATTCGGGCCAGTCTGTCTATGGGATCAATGGGTCACTGAGCAGATGTGTGGTCGGATGAGGTCTTTAACCCCTTGACTGCCGAAAAAAGTGAACACGATCAAACTGCCAGAGACATAGACCCTCATGAGTCCACCGGGACTTCGGGGGCTCATGAGGAGATCTAAGCCTCTTGCTGAGGACAATTTGTATAAAATGTTTTTTGGGCGGATTTTAGGTTTTGGTCGTTGAATGAACAAAAATTTCATAAACAACATGTACGTACGGTAGCAGGGAAGGTGTTAAACTGATGGAGTTTATCGGTCGATTTCGATTCACACTTAGTGGTAAACACTCATAAATATTTGTCACGTGCAGGTTTGTGATACTTGACCCTACAGGCCACAATCGTAAGGTGAAATCACAGACCAAAACTTTTTTTTACTTTGACCCAATCGGAGACGGTTATTGCCAACAATTTTCAACAGTTAACACGACTTAAGGAAGTGTTAACTCATTCAAGAGCTCCGCATCAATAGCTGCGGAAGTTTCGTATAGCGTTGCAGCCGGCAACCCTATAGGCACTTCCGCAGCTACTGATGCGGGAACGTTGAATGAGTTAAAGGGCCTTCATTGTCGCCTTGACTTGTTCTCAGACTTCACTCTTTACATGCCACTGACAATATAGGCGCGTCTTCTTCCCAGAGCGGTGTCGACAGTAGCTGCAGTCAAGAGTTAACCCTTTGGCTGTCGGTAGCGGGGTTTTGTTTTGTTTTGTTTTTTGTGGGGGGGGTTTTACGCGATGATTCCTCCAAATATCAACGCCGCGTCCAAATAAAAAGCAACCCGCTAACGACAGCCAAAGTGTTAAATTCACCCTCTAAATCGCTGACCTGGACACGGTGACATTTGAAATGTCAGCAGAGCTCGCCACTGACCGCTGAGATATAGAGAAGACACGAGGAGGTAGGACCCAGTGCAGCCAGCAGTGATTCAGCAGTTGCACCGACAGTGCAATGATTAATGCACTGGCATTTGAGGTCGAATATGTGGTGACCGACGTTATGTTGTAACAGCAGCCAGCACCGTTTCTGTTGCCTGTGCCATCACAGATTTGACGGCTTATTAGTCCCACACTTCAAACTGAAAACACCAAGGTCACTTTTGTATTCAGATTTATTATACAGCAGGTCAATATCATATCGACACAGCAGCCACATCGATTAGTGAATCCAATATCAATCTGTCAAAAAAAAAAGGTGATCCCCCTTGCGTTCTCTACCTCCTGCCCCCGCCGTCACCACACACACACACACACACACACACACACACACACCATTAAAATGTAAGATGCTAGAATATCTTTCAGTTGAAGTGTTCTTACTAAAGCAGAAAGGGAAAACAAAAATGGAAGACGTTGGGAGTGTGTGTGTGTGGGGGGGGGGGGGGTGAAACGGAAAGGGTGTAGTGGGGAGGGGTTAAGTTGGGAGCAGGGGTGGTTGGTGGAGGGGGGGGGGGGGCGACGGAGGGGGAGGGGTGAAGGGGGAGATGGGGAGGGGACTCGAGAAGATATGTGCCTTGTGTCCTCGGCTGACATGTCCCCTCGGACTCATAAGTGAACATGTGGTCGCTAGTCTGTGATTTTAACACCTCCACTGCCGAGAGAAACTGAACGACACCCATCTGTAAAAGAGGGACAGATCCTCATGAACTCCCGCAGTCGTGGGGGCTCATGAGGATCTGTGCTTCTTGCTACAGACCAATTAGAAACCATGTTCCTTTGACGAACTGAACGACGGTGGCTTTTTGTCGTTGAATGAACAAATATTTCAGAAGCAAAATATGCGCCCAGTGACGGGGAAGGGGTTAACTCTTAAATCAGCACTGAAGCAAGCAATCTGGGGTCAGCGGCAGGAGTGAGGTTAATCCTGCGCAAGACACTAAGCAAGCGTCCTTAGCGGCTTGCGCAGGCTTTAACACATTCTGCCCGTGACACACCACAGCAAGATATGGCTCGACCATGATGGTTCAAGGGTGGTGGCAGAATAGCTTGGCGCCTATAGGCGCCAAGCTATTCTACCATCACCCTTGAACTATCATAGTCGAGCTGTCTCCTGAATTGTATGCAGTCCTCAGAGGATAGCTCCAAAATGTGGGTATTTCGTACCTCGGGCACAAGAAGTTAAGCTCATGCAACTGGCCCTCGTCAGTGACAAGAACAGACAATGCTGACGACTGCACACTTTGAAACCTTAATATCGCATGTTTGGTCCGTGCTTGGAAGGGTTACCACACTTTGTGGCCACGTTTTGCGCGGACATGACCAGCAACACAAGTTGACTTCTGCAGGTATGAATCTCTGCATTGCTAAGGGACGATACTAAAGGTCGCAACCTTTATTTGATTACGTATATGTCGATTGTTTCCCTTGGCGTATTGCACAAGTGCCGGACGGAATGGCAGAAAGTAGAGGTTACCGGTTAGAAGTCAAAAACATCGTCGCAACTTTTGGAGGAGTCAGAATAGGTAAACATGCCGCAGAGAGATTTCACGTTGGAGGCTGTTTCGGGCACATTTCAGCCCATAAAAATAGTAAGCAGAAGGAAGCGCGTAGTACAAACTACTTTGTTTAAGCACTACTGTGATTTCACTCAACCTGAGCAAGAGTGACTGTCACAGGACTAAGCTCACTAGTGCTACTGGTTCCGTGTTCCGCGCGAAGAAGAGATTCTGAGTCGACCATACCAGAGCTTGGATAAGACTACATCAACGCGAACTGTCGACTTCTTCAGTGATCGACGAAGAGCAAAAATTAACTCATTGTGCCCGAGGTCCGAAATATCCACATTTTAGAGTTATCCTCTAAGGACCGCATTACAATTCAGGAGACAGGTCGACCACATCGAACCATATCTTGCTGTGGTGTGTCTCGGGCAGAATGAGTGAAATGTTGCGGAAGTAGATTGAACTTTCTTAGGATGATTTACATCTATGCACGGTTGTAGTATGCGTCTCTGAAACTGTGTCTACTTCAACGCCAAAGACCCCGCTCAGACCAAGTCACGTGCGTACAATGCGGGGTCACCAAGAGGTGTACATCTTCCTAAGCCTCCACACCTATTTTATTTTTGGAACTTCCCCCGAGCGGCATCGTCAGTACCCAATGCGCAAAAGGCCATCGGGCCGACGTCCGCCTTTGTTCACTGGGTAGGAGTCAAGGCTTAATTTGCAAGAAGAGAAGGGTAACAGTACTTTTCGTGGGTGTTGTTCTTGATGTCTTCGTGTTTCATGACGCATGGAAATAACCAAGAAAGGTAGGACACAAAACATCTGGGTTTTTTTGCTCGTCCTTTCAAAGCGTATTTCTTCTTTGTTGATTATTTCTTTGCATTCTACGTGTTTTGTTTTGTTTCTTGTCTGGAAATGGTGACACGCGCGTTTAAGATCACACACGTGCACGCGCTCATACACACACACACACACACACACACACACACACAGAGATATAAATACTGATAATATATATCTCTCACACACACACACACACACACACACACACGTGCGCACGCGCAAAGATTTAGTGAAGGCAAGACGAAGATTGTGAAAAATAAATTTATTCACGAATGTAAACACCCAAGACATTTCTTGTTCAAGGCCACTTTGAGGCCGTGTATTGTTTGAACTGATCATTAAGGGACATTCAAAATATCCTCTTTTTAAAAATTGTATTCCTTTGAACGGCCTATATCTTATTCTTGCATGCAACCTTTTGGGAGAAATGTCCAAATTTCGCAGTTCAGCATACACGTATGAAACACTTTAACCCGCCCACTGCCAGTGGGCAAAAACTGTGTTTAAAATCATTACAAAATCAACTCCAAACAACCCGATCCGCCCGAGGAAAATGTAGTACTAGGAGGCACCTACTCACCTCACAAAGGCTATCTGGCTGATGTCGGGCGCAGTGGTCCCGCGCACGACTGTGCGCGGGCCCACTGCGGCCGACCTCTGCCCGATAGCCTTTTGCATCCTGGGTACAGGACCCCATGAGCCACCCCGCCACTTGAGGCTGTCGTGTCGCTCTCGGCAGTGAAAAGGTTAATATAATTATTATAGTAATACTCACACATGTCATACATCGATTTTGTTCAGGGTCCCGATACACCTGTATAAGAGGAACAAACCTGGGGCCATCAAATCTCTGAGACTACCACTCTACGTGTCACTGGAAGGCAGTATAATCGACGCATCGTTTGACTCATTTTCGATCCAAAATATTGGCAGTACGCAAAAGGTGAACGGGCCAACGCCGGGCTGATGACCTTTCGCTTACTTCACTGTCAGCAGACTCGGTCGAAGATGTCCAGATCAGGGCTCAGTTATATGAGTGAGATTAAATCTTGCGCAAACCACTAAGCAAGGTGCTCCGCTCTCGTCTAGGGACTTGCGCGGGATTATGCGCACTCGTGCAACTGGCCCCGGGGATTTTACACGACCTAACTCAGACTACAAGTTATCAAGTGCACAGGAAGCACAGGTTTCTCGTCCGTAACCCACTCATACCGTCGTCCGCTCCTGCTCGGAACATTGCGAGTCTTGAAATAAAGCGAAAAGTGTGTTGGGTGGACATTCACCGATTTAGAAATGGCAAAAAGTCAATCCCATTCGTCCAAAGAACACGGTACACAGTACTAAATAAGGTCAACAAGAGGCAACGAACCTCATGAGCCCCCGCGTACGCGGGGGCTCATGGGGTTCTTTTCCTCTTGCATTCTTTGCCTCTTGCCTCCAGAATGTTCGTGGCACTGTAATGCCCAGCTATCCGAAAACCTCCAACAAATAGGTTTAGGTCAGCGTTGAGAGCTGCGGTCGGCAGGGAGACTGGATCACCATCAACAGCCCCCCGCAGACTGACCCCGCAAGTGGGAAAATGAAAGACGAAAGTGTCATCCTGCTTGAGCAAGTGTGTTTGTGGGACGACACATGAGAGGAACTGGAGACCAACGCCATCCCAAACTTGGATCGCGTCACTCTCATCGGCTGATGGCGGCGTGTTTACTGGGGTTTCTTCCTCTTCTACCGCCTCACGGAACCCCGGGTACTGGTGTCCCCGCGGGTCGCCAAAGACGAGGAATGCGGGTAGGAGGGGGAGCAGGGGCCAGTTGCACGAATGAGCTTAGTCTTGCGTTAGCTACTGAGCAAGGTGCTCCGCTATAGCGGAGCACCTTGCTTAGTGGCTAACGCAGGTCTAAAAGCTCGCTCATGCCACTGATCCCAGGGTCGAAGCTCAGCTTGGTGTCAATCGGCGCTGCCGTACGGTCTTCCTAGTTGGCAGGAACCCGACTGAGCTCACGGTGCGTGTTGCTTCATCTCCCCAAAGGCCGCAGCACCACACAGTTCACACAACTGGTGACAGTTCAGTAAACACCTGCACACACAAAGATTTAAAAAAAAAAACATTCATTTTAACCGATCGAATCAAAGCACAAAAAAAGTATTTGAACAAGACGAAATGCAAAACTGAAAGAAAACACTCAACTGCAAATAGAAAAGCTGAAACAAACATATCAGGTAGTCAAACAAAAAGAAAATAGATTAAGAAAAATAGAAACGGCTTGCTCATAATTCCCAAGTACTCTAATTCACGTGAAACTCAAGTTACAAAAACGTAAACATGAATGTGCTGGTGTATGATTTCAGACCTTATGGCTTTAATCATCATACTGATGCTAAAAGCTTCAAATTAGTACACTGCCATATGCAAGCTATATCATACTGATGCTAAAAGCTTCAAATTTGTACACTGCCATATGCAAGCTACATTGCAGTACTTACAGATAATAAAATAGACAATGAAGTACCCAACGGAGAAAGAAACACGCTTAGAAAAGACGGGTACAACACAATGGCTTTTTTTTTTATAGACAATGGCTTTTGTTCAAGGCTGGTGCCAGAATAGCTTGGCGCCTACTGGCACTACCCTCAAACTATTCTAGTCAAACTTATTTCACACACTGGTGTATTCCGAATGATAAGGGTTAAATTGTCAGGCCCAAAACCTCACACTGTCAAAGCAAATACCAACAAAGAAGGAAACGCTCTTCGGAAGGACGCTTACAGCACAATTATTACAAGCAACTTCTGCCAAATGGTGGATAAGCAGTGAATCGTTTTCTTGTTTTATGTCCATAGTTTTCAATATGGACATACAGGTTGTAATGTCAACCCGAAATATGTGTGACTAAAATAGTTCAAGGGTGGTACTAGCCTAGGGCGTTAAGCTATTCTGGCACCACCCTTGAACTAAAGCCGTTGATCTATGTCCTTATCTGTAAGTACTATACTGTAGCTTGCATATGGCAGTGTACAAATTTGAATCTTTTATACGCAGCATGATATGGGATAAACTGGGTTGTAGTCGACCTTCCTAGGCGTGTTTCCATTTGTTCTCTGCATTTTACACGCTTGGTTGTCACCGTTTTGGTCTGGATTTCACACACTCACAAACATTTACAGTCGCTTATACCACTACAGTACATGCGGCCAAAGGTTATGTTCATTTTTCTAACATAATTCATCCCTCCTCTTTCTGGCAGAAGCCTGAATTAGAACTCAAAAGTGCGCACACTATTTTGTCTACTGCATGCAGTGCTGAAAAAGGTAAACCTGATCCAGCCGAAAAAGAAAAAAATCAAAAACAAAAATCAATAAACATACATGGACCCATTCTAACCACAGATCTCAGTACTTTTAACCCATTTAACTCCAAGGCCACATTTCTCAAATTGTGGAGGTGTTACCTAACGACTATTGTACCAGTTGCAGGAGATGGTTCGACCAGGGGACGCAGAATGCGTATTGCCGAAATCACTGTTAGCCCATTCAGCCTTGACGCACTACAGCAGGAAACGGGTCGACCATGATAATTTAAGGGTAGTGCCAGATTAGCTTGGCGCCTGTCGGCGCCAAGATAATCTGGCACTACCCTTGAATTATCATGGTCGATCCATCTCCTGCAACAGGTGCATAGTCGTTATATGACGTCTCCAATATGTGGGAAATATGGCCGTCGGGCTGAATGTTAACTCAACGTCAAAGATCCCCAGCCGTGAAAGCGAAGATGAATACAAAGTGGTTTCGGCAATGGCAAAGATCATCGTGATCTATACCTTCTGCAGTTGGGCGGTCTTCAGTTTTTCTCGGCAGGGAAGGCATTAAGCTATTTTAACGCTCAGCTACAGCAGGGGGTGTCTGTAAAATTTCACCGATTACAGCGTAGATTTATTCTTGAGCAGTGAGAAGGGGGGGGGGGGGGGTTGGGCTATTGGTGGTGGTGGTGGGGGGGGGGGGGACAAAGTGTCAGTGGACCTGGAGATGGAGGATGCTGCTTGTATCAGGAGGACATATTAGATAATTGGTCAGTTCGGGGTTTAACGTCCAGGGCCCCGAAGTGATAATGGACGGCCCTAACGGGCGGGTTATGGGGGACAGGGAAAAATCTATTGCCTATGGAGTACCACCGGAACACTGATCAATTTCAGGCGCACTGCAACTGTGCCACTTTGATTTACCAGGACTTTTCAACAGACATGCTATGGAACAAGAGGAAATATTAGAGTTTTATAGGCCACTTTTAATAACGCCGTGACTGCTACTGACTATACCGTTCGACAGAAATGCTGCCAGTGATCACGACGACCGCACACTGGCGTATAGGTCACAATGTAACAAGAGACATAAATCCTCATGAGCCCCCGCGACTGCGGGGGCTCATGAGGATTTATGTCTCTCGTACTTGGGCAGCGTTCGTCTTGCCCCAGCAGGTCAATGTGTTAAAAACATTAGAAATTGTTCTCAAATTAACTTTCTTACCTTATAAACAGTATCTCCGTTCAGCTACTTCTCAAATCTCCTCCATAGCAACCACCTCCTCCGCCGCAACGGGTATGTCACCTTCATCCAGCACTTGTACATTGTCCAGCTCCACGTCCGACCTCACCACAGCCACATACAAGTCATCAGTAATGCAGACGATGGGGACGTCTCGGCCCTCGCGAAGAGCAGCCTCAGCTTCCTTTCCAAAAAGAACTGGAATGTCAGTAATTTTTCCGATGATGACGTTTGTCTCGTATCTCGCCGTGGGCGTCTCCATCAAAATGAACGCAGTTTGCATCGCCATCACGAAAAACAAATTGTTTTAAAAAGGTGAAACCGAAAGAAATTTGTTCAAATGAAATCTGATCGTAAGAAAGAGGTTGACTTAATTCATGCCCCTTTTGCATGAACTCAAGCGGAGAAAAATTCTAGTTCGTCGAATCTCGTGGGGTGATGGCGAAATAAAACCACTGAAGCAATGTCACTGGAGATTGGTCAGTACTTGTCTAAGTCAGTAATGCACTTTCAACTTGAGTGGTCCCTAGAAGTGCTAAATGATACACCTATCGATGTTGATCGCTCACTCGCTTGCGTGAATGCAGTAGGTAAGCAAATTTACCAAAGACGGAAACTGCTTTTTCAAAATTAAAATCGAAGTCTAGTGTCACTCTCACCTCCCCCCCCCCCCCAATCTCACCCCCCCCCCCCTCCAACCCCAAAAGGGCGGAGCAAGAATAAACCAATTGTAATGAAGATTACTACAGGGGGCGGGCTTATATGAGTAACATTTAGGGTTCGAGCCCTTTTCCTACCCTTCTTCCCCACCCCCAACACCCCACCCCAACAATGTAATGCAGAAGAGAATAGGAACCCGAGGTGTGGCACATATGGTTACAGATTATAATGTGAAGATCAGAAACCGTGACGATCTAATCCGACTAAAAACAACAAACGTCCAACTTTTCCACCACAAGGCATAGCTCCTCATAAGCCCTGCGGTCTGCGGGGGCCCTGTGGGCTCCCGCAAACCGCAAGGCTCATGAGGATCTCAGCCGTTGGATCGCGTTAGATTGGCACCTGCTGTGAGCGAGACATCTGTTCTGCTGTCAATCGCCCTCCGCCCTCGGGCGCCGCAAAAAAGGATGAGGACTGACTGACTCGGCTGACAGCGATTTTGACGTTTCACAGTTTTCAGGTACTAATGTTTGCAATCAGTAGGATGACTGGCAGAGAAGGTCTGTTTTCGCGCCCCGAAACCAAAGGCGCGTCACTTTAGCTCATTCAGCCCAACGCACGTATTTCCCAAATATTGGAGGCGTCATGTAACGACTGTTGCAGGAGATGGATCGATGGATGTCGGTGCCAAGCTAATCTGGCACTACCCTTGAATTATCATGGTCGACCCATTTCGTGCTTTTGAGCGTCAGGGCTGAATGGGTTAAGGCGGGAAACCTGTCTCCTTTGACAGATTTCTGGTAGCATTGTTTACGACATTGTTTAGCATCGGTTACACAAACAAAAGAAGGGTTGGTTGGTAGTTCGGGGTTTAACGTCCACGACACCGAAGTGATAATGGACGGGTGGGCTATGGGGGACAGGGAAATCTATTGCCTATGGAGTACGACCTGAACACTGATCAACTCAGGCGTACTCCAGCTGTGTCACTTTGATTTACCAGGACCTTTTAACGAACATGCTATTGAACAAGCCCGTCTTTTCCCCCTGGATTGCGAGTTCAGCTACCGGGGCCGGGACGGGTATTCGAACTCACGACCCGGCGACTCCCTTCGCTCTCCTGCTTTGACGCTTAACTGCCTGAGCTATTTCGGACTCTTCAACAGAAGGGAAGGACGGGCTTGTTCAGATAGCATGCCCGTTGAAAGTCCTGGTGAATCGAAGTGGCACAGTTGCAGTGCGCTCGAACGGATCAGTGTTCAGGTCGTGCTCCATAGGCAATAGGTGTCCCTGTTCCCCCGTAACCCGCCCGCTAGGGCCGTCCATTATCACTCCCGTGCCGTGGACCTTGAACCCCAAACTAACTAACCAACCAAGGGAAAACGTTAAACGTTTAGGGCTTAACGTCTTTTGTCCACCACGAAGTTGATTTCAAAGACGGGGCACCGAAAAGAGGTCTGAACAAAATTTGACCCCCAGTTGGGTTTGAACCCACGACCTTTCGGACGAGAGCCGAACGTTCTACAAACTGAGCTACCCAGCTCCCCCCAACCAAGAGAACGAGAGCTGAGGTGCTATAGGGTGCACTGCTTTTAGATCGGATATTCCGTGTGTTGTGACAACATCAAAATGAACCCCTTCAAAGCCGAGAAAAACTGAGTAGTCTGGACTAACATGCAAGAGACATAGATCCTAATGAGCCGCCGCATTTGCGGGGGCTCGAACCTCTTGTTCACACCACGTTGAATCCATGTTCCTGGGACGGCGATGGCATTCTGCCCGCAAAACACCACACCAAGATATGGCTCGACCGTGACAGTTCAAGGGTGGTGGCAAGCTATTCTGCCACCACCCTTGAACTATCATGGTCGATCTGTCTCCGGAACTATCATGGTCGATGGTCTCCTGAATTGTAACGCAGTCCTCAGAGGATAACTCCAAAATGTGGGATTTCGTACCTCGGGCACAATGTATTAACGAAGACAGCAGAAACACAATCTGCGTCCACTGGCATGAAGAGATTCAAACACACCTCTAAGCGCCTGTCATCAGGACCCGGTGCCCTGTTTCAAGCAAGCGACGGGCCGTTCGATCGACCGGCCCAATGACCTTTTGCATGCTGTTATTGATTGTTGATGTGAAGAACTCTATGATTTTTGTGGCAATGTCCAGGGGAAAAAAAAAGACTGGTTTGTTCGCAACTACAGCATGTCCGTTGAAAGGTCCTGGTAAACCAAACTTGAATTATTTTTTTTGCGTAGGGCTTCAGGACTGAATTGGTTAAATTATTCGCGGCCAGCCGCATCTGGATGTGAATGAGTTAATCTCATTGTGCCGGCATACAGCCAACAGTACCCATGCTACATGCACAAGGGTCTTTATGTGCCTGACTCAGATGCTCATTTACCAGTGATGAAACAGAATTTGTAATTTATGTTGTACATGTATTAGATATTTATCTGTTGTGTTGTCTGTTTTGGTGCTTCATCTAGTCAGTTATCCATGTGTCATTCTAATTTTTTTTAAGGTGCATGTTGCTCAGCGTAATATGTATATGCTTTGAAAGGTATCGGCATGTTTCATGCTCTTTTGTAACACAGATATTGATATTAACTGATATAGTTTTTGGAGGCAAATACTTGAGAAGAATGTACCAGGTATAAGACGCTGTCTGGAATATTGAGAAATACTGATTGTAGAGGCAAGGATCCCTATAAATATCTGAAGAATCTTGAAGTAACAGTGCAGTTTGATGTCTGTGTTGGAAGACACAGACATCCTCAAATGCCTGATTTTCTGGGGACCGACTTTGAACCGAATTTCATCAGTGCCAATGCCGGGTGGTATTTTGGCCACAAACATAGCAAAGAAATCGTTTGCTAGAAAGCAACCATCTTCAGCTTTCACCTTGTTTTTTACTTCTTTTTTTTTGTAACTGTATCCTTCAAACATAATAATATATTGCAATTTGTACAGTTTGTTGGGACATGCAGAGCTCTGTTTTCTCTTCAAAATAATGTTTTTTAGAATTGAAGGTTGTCACCCATGACTAAATCCCTTCCATAGATCTTCTTTCACTTGCAGAGCCAAGGAGCGTACCTTACAATCAGCAGCAATTAACCCTTTGGCTGTCAGTAGTGTTTTATTGAGGTAGTTCCAGCAGGAATCACTTTGACAAAATCTCTGACAGCCAGAAGGTTAAATTGTGTGCAAGGTGATGCATGGGCCATGATACTGTATATATTGATAGCTGAAGGACAGTGCCTGATCAGCTTGATAACAGAAGGGGCACTATTTGATGATATACTGTCGGTTCCTCTGTGGTCCCCAGTTGGTGCTGGATGTGATGTGTAAAGGTGATAATGTTAACTTAACCCATTTAAACCCCAAGGCCACATTTCCCAAATTTGGAAGGCGTAACTTGATGACTGTACCAGATGAAGGAGATGGATCGACAGTGATAGTTCAAGTGTAGTGCCAGATATGCTTTGCTCCTAATGTTGTTAAGCTAATCTGGCAGTACCCTTGAATTGTCATAGTCTTTCCATCTCCTTGTTTGGTGCTTCGGGACTAAATGGGTTAACTTTTGCAATTGTTGGTAGTGTTTACAGCTCCAGTGACTTTATGCACAAGTTTTGTCTCCCTTGATTACTTCCATGGGACGCAAATCAAAGGAGACGGCCAGTGTGACCCAGACAGTCATGTTTCGTATGTTATCAGCTGTTTATGGATAAATTGTTTTGATAAATTCACACCAAGCATGCTTGGTATGTAATATAAATATTAACAATGAGGGAAACGCTATGGAATACAACAATTTACAAAATTGTTTTGCACGCTAAATGTATGGAATTGGATTGGAAGAGTGTCCATTTTTTCTGTATAATCTACTGTGGAAAAGCAAACTGAACAGCATTTAAACATCCAGGAGCTATATATACATTGTTTTTTATTGCACTATATTGTAGCTAAAATCACAAGCAGTGTCACTTTCATTTGCCTGAAATCCGATCATTTATTTGCTGTGTTTTGCATTCATTTTATCTCAAATCCAAACAATTTACAACTGTATTCTGTATCAGCCAGCAATAAATTGTCTCAGTTTGTTTTACACGGTCATTTGTCTGTACACTGTATTTTGCTTTGATTGTATGTTTCAAATATAATTTTTGATGTCAATGTTGACATGATTATTTGTGTGTGTATGAGCAACATGTTTTTGTCTGAAATCTTGGAAATTAACCCATTTAGCCCAGACGCACAAGAGCGGGAGACCGACCATGATAATTCAAGGGTAGTGCATATGATGTGCCAAGCTAATCTGGCCCTACTCTTGATTTATCATGGTCAATCCATCTCATGCATCTTCAAAATTTAGCAAATGTAGCCTTAGGATTAAATGGGCTAACATGATCAGACAATTCAAAATATCGCACACACACCGATACACGTGTTCACACACCTTCACACATACACCTGGTACACACACACACACACACACACACACACACACACACACACACACACACACGCACACACACACACTCACACATACGCACACACACACACACACATAATTCAACACCAGGCAACAAAAAAATTGTCATTACTCTTTAAAAAAAAGAAAGACCGATATCACAATAACTGAAAACAGGTATTATTTTAGAAATATTAGACATAGGCAGTTCAGTACTGTACACAAACGAAGGGGAATCACTCAGCGCAGGACAGACAAACAGTTAGATCCCTTGCCCACGCCTATCAGGCACCCAATCGCAAGCCCACAGAGAAATACAATTCTGCCAGCGCTAGCCTCACCTATCTGGTTTGTGAGTATAGGCAGTTCAGGAATGTTAGAGGTAGGCGGTTTTGGAATGTTAACCCTCTCATGCATGCAGCCACCAGTAAAAAAAACAGGGTTACACATGAAGCCTTTGCATAGCATGTCTTGTTGCGGTGATTCCAATAGATTGTACTGTTTCCAGGAATCATCGCAACAACAAAAATGCTACTAACATGCATAGGTTAATTTTTGGATCATGTTGATAGCAAAGCGAGTCTATGCATTGGGCTGTTCGTCATCCATAATAAACTTTGGAATTTTGGAGTCTATTCAAGATGATGAAAAATAATTTTCGTGTGTTTGATAGAAAATAATTTTTGATTGGCATATCTGCAAACACTTCAGTGAAAAGGTTACAGAAGGCCAGACAAATGATGTGGATCAGTCATGCTATGTGGACTTTCCTTTCTAGTTTAAAGTAACAAAATATACATGATCTATCTCTTGGCTTGACTTCGCGAACGAAGATTTTATAGGAGTTGCCCACGACGTCTGCAGGCTTGTTCGTGGCTGCGGAGGCCAATCCGAGACAGGCAGGTTCGACCGCAGTGGCTGCAGGGGAAGGTATGGCCAGGGTTCTGAGCTGCGGCATCTCTGTTTTTTCTCCTGAGCCGCTTGTCCTTAAGGCTAGCTCTGTGAGAGTCCTCAAAGGAGACAGCTGCCTTGTAAATGGTGGAGCGCCAGGTGTCACGGTCTGCAGCAAGCAAAGACCACTGGTGGTGGTCGATTTGGCAGGCAGTAAGTGACTTCTTGAGACAGTCTTTGTATCTCTTCTTTGGTGCCCCTCTGTCTCGGTGTCCAGTAGCAAGCTCGCCGAACAGGGTGATCTTTGGTAGGCGATGATCCTCCATCCTGGAGACATGCCCCGCCCAGCGGAGCTGTGTCCGCAGCAGCAAAGACTCGATGCTCACAGTTTCAGCCTGTTCAAGGACCTCGACGTTGGTGACATAGTCACTCCAGTGAATGCCCAGGATGGTACGCAGGCAGCGCTGGTGGAAGCGTTCGAGGAGTCGTAGTTGGCTGCGGTAGAGGGCCCAGGACTCGGAACCATACAGCAGGGTGGTGAGGACCACAGCTCTGTACACGCTGATCTTGGTGCCTGTTTTCAGCTGTTGATTGTGCCACACCCGCTTGAAAAGTCGCCCGAAAGCGCTGTTTGCTTTTGCTAGCCTGCTGTCAAGCTCCTTGTCCAGCTTGGCGTCCGACGTGATAATGCAGCCAAGGTAGGTAAACTGGTGCACTGACTTTAGTTCAGACTCGCCAATGGTGATGTGAGGAGGGCGATACACTGTCTTGGGTGCCGGCTGATGGAGGACCTCTGTCTTTTTCAGACTGACCTCGAGTCCAAAGAGCTGGGCAGCATCTGCGAAGCAAGACGTGATTCGCTGCAGGGCTCTCTCTGTGTGTGCAACGAGGGCAGCATCATCAGCAAAAAGCAGCTCACGAATCAGTTGGTCTAGGGTTTTCGTGTGGGCCTGCAGTCGTCTGAGGTTGAACAGGCTGCCATCGAGACGATACCTGATGTACACTGCATCGTCATCATCGAGGTCCACTGTGGCCTGCTTCAACATCATGCTAAAAAAGATGGTGAAGAGGGTCGGTGCCAGCACGCAGCCCTGCTTTACGCCGTTGAGAATAGGGAATGGTTCTGAGAGGTCATTGTTGAGTCTGACCTGGCCTTGCTGGTCCTCGTGTAGCTGGACAATCATGTTGAGGAACTTTGGGGGACAGCCAAGTCGCTCCAGGATCTGCCACATGCCTTGCCTGCTCACAGTGTCGAACGCTTTTGTTAGGTCGACAAATGTTACGTACAGCCCTTTGTTCTGCTCGCGGCACTTCTCCTGTAGCTGTCTCAGCACAAAGACCATATCGGTGGTGCTCCTGTTTGCTCTGAAGCCACACTGGCCCTCTGGGAGGTGGTCTTCAGCGATGGCAGGTACCAGCCGATTCAGGAGCAGCCTTGCAAGGATTTTCCCAGCAATGGACAGCAGGGTAATTCCCCGATAGTTGGAACAGTCAGACTTCTCGCCTTTGTTCTTGTACAGGGTGATAACGACTGCATCACGGAGATCTTTTGGTAGTGTTCCTTCCTCCCAGCAGCAGAGAAAGAGGTCATGGAGCTTGTTGTGCAGTGCTGTGCCTCCATGTTTCCAGATCTCTGGCGGTATTCCATCAATGCCTGCTGCTTTGCCACTCTTGAGCTGGTGGATGGCTGTGAGGGTCTCTTCAGCGGTGGGCGGTTCGTCCAATTCAACCTTTACTGGGAGGTGTGGGATTTGTAGGACGACTGCTTCTTGAACAGTGCGCTCAGCGCTGAAGAGGCTCTGAAAGTATTCCGACCAGCGGTTCAAGATGGAGGTATTATCTGTGAGGAGTGCCTGGCCATTCGCGCTTCGCAGGGGACTTTGTACCAGGTGCCTGGGGCCATACACTGCTTTCAGTGCTTCGTAGAAGCCTCTGTAGTCACCATTGTCAGCGCAAAGCTGGGTCCTCTGTGCAAGTCTGGTCCACCACTCATTCTGGAGATCTCTGAGCTTGCGCTGGAGACTGCTGCAGACGAGGCGGAAGGCAGACTTCTTCACAGGGCAGGAAGGCTGGGCTAGGTGGGCCTGATGGGCGGCTCTTTTTTTTGCTAGGTACATGATCTATACACTAACTATAACAATACACAAACTATACACTATGAGCGCAGCCATTGATCAACATGTAGTGGACATTACATGTTCTAGCTTACACCATTTAGCCCCAGGACCCTGCAGCAGATGATGGATCATGATAATTCAAGGGTAGTGCCTGATGAGCTTGGCGCCTGAAGGCGCCAAGCTCATCTGGCACTGCCTTTGAATTATGATCCTTGAATCATGATCAATCTATCTCCTACAACTGGTACATAGTTGTTAGCCTCCCAATGTTTGAAAATGCAGCCATGGGGTTAAGAGGGTTAACCTTGTGCAATCTGTCACCGGTACTGTGAAGAAGCTGCATGCACAAGAGGACAACCCTGTGGCTGTCTGCAGTACTTTTTGTCATGATGACAGGAATCATTACGATAAAAATGCTACCAACAGCTGATGGGTAAAGCTATCAGTATCAGTATGGAACTTGCTCATATGACTAGAATGTGTACTCTTGTACAGGATTGTACTAAGCCCTCCCATGTATACACACCACACATTAATGTACACACACTTGACAAAATGTACATTATATAGGATAATTTGTGCGCTGGTCTGTGATTTTTTACCTTAACACCTAGGCAGTAAGGGCCAAAATAACAGACCAGCAACACTTGTATTGACACAGGTTAGTTTACATGCATGACGGTGCAAAAAACGGAAAACACTGAAAACAGTCCATGGACTAACTATGCCCCGAAACTCATGGCCAGTGAGAGACAGCGCGCGCAGGGGCTCATAAAATGTATTCCTCTTGCAGGTGAAACATGCTGGCTAAACTGCTGTTGTGTCTGAACACAAGTTGAAATACAGCTTTCTTGGATTTTGAAGCTGATGAAGTTTGTCACCTATGCAGCTCATATTTGTAGTCTACATCTTAATGACACAAACAAGCCATCAGGACTATAGTCGTGTTGCTGTGGTACATTAAGCAATGTACAACCAACCAACCAACCATCAGGACTATAATAAGCTTGTGTTCGCAAGAGTCAACAGCATACTTTTGAAAAATACATGTATACACATTACTTACATAAACGTAAGATACGTTTACAAAATATACCAGTGAAGTGAAGCACAAAACAATACACATTGATGGCTGATTTTGACAACATGCATGAAAAATAGGCACATGCACTAATACAGCGACAGTCTCTTTTTCTGTGCCTGTATACAGTTTGTAATACAGATGATAAAAATCACAAAATAGCAGCAATACAAAAGGATGCAATACCACATGCAACTTCCTTGAGTTGTCTCATGTGCACTCAGTATATTTCTGAAGTGTCACAGCCCATTGAGTTATGAACACTGGCCCCACATTTTTATTAGTGTCTTTGCTATCAGACTGAAACCATCACAGCACTTTGTACACATAGGCAGTTTTGACTGTGCTCTGCAAAGTAATGATGCACTGAGGACTCCTACATGGGTGACAGTGCTGAAAGTTGAAATGACTGAAATTGGTCCATGGACCTACTTGCCCCATGATCCATGGCCATGCACCAGCAACAGACACAAATTCTCACAAAGATGCAGGGGCTCTTGAGAATATCTGCCTGGAGCGCACCTTTTTGCCAATTATCTCGGCAAAGAAATACTTTTCTGTACCACTTTAAGAACAAATATCATTTAATGTCAGTTGACCTAATATGAGCTATTTTTACTTAACTCCTATGATTTGTTGATTTTGCTGTACAGTCATACAATTTTGGTGAAATGACAAGAACAAGCCATTTTCAATACCATAATAGAACACAAGCGGGAAACAGCCATATTTCAATATCGAGGTCAAGCATGCAGACTGCATGTATGCCTGTGCTGTTTCAGGTTTGAAAACTTGGTCAACTTACTGAGTCATGTAAAAATGGATCTTTCATATATTGGGCTGAATATATCAGGGGCACATTTAGGGATGTAAAATCAGTAATTTCATGAATTGTTACAACTGTACAGCCAAACGTGACACATTGTTTGAGTTTCTTAAAAGTTAATCCATTTAGTATTCTGTCAGTTACCTCAGGACTCCCAATTTCAAAACCTTCATCAGACACTGGGGAGAAGACCAGAGGATCCATGGGCAGACTACGTCTCAAGTCGGCTGAAGCTCGGCCAGAGGAAGACACAGATGGTGGACTCACCCCAAGGGTGGCAGGTCGTTTGGCTGGTGGCTGACTGGCTGAAGGGAGATGAGGACGCTTGCAGGTTCGCAGTTGAATAGCTAATAACGATGGTGAAATAGTTGATGTGTTTGAATTAAGCTGGCTGCTACCTTCTGCAGACTGATCAGCACCCCGTACAGAGACTTGGGTTGCATACATCTTCTTGCCTGTTGCAGACATATGCTGCAGGACAGAGGTGACGGCACTGGCTGCTGGTGCTGGGCTTGTGGCAGAGTGGGAGTACGGATACGCTGGGTACAGGGACTGATGAACGTCTTGGTGAAAGGGATACTGCGAGTAAGACCCATGGACTGGTGATGAATCGTACACATGCGGACTGGAAGTAGAGGAATATGAAGGGCCAACGTACCTGGGAGGTCCCTGGGTGCCAAACTGCATGGACGGGGGAAAGAAGTCATGGTAACTGCCTGGAATATGTGACGCCGGATGGAGTGCGTTGGAAATGTAGTCAATAGATGCTGGGGTTGCTGGCATATGCTGCATAGTTGCAGTCTGGCTGGTGCAGTGGAGGTAGGGGAAGGTGTATGATGGCCGGTGCCAAGATCCCAGACAGGAACTGATGCTGTTGTAGGGGCCATACAGCCGATGCAGGCAGGATGGGGGCTGCGAGTGCTGAGCAGGGGCAGGTTGGTGCATGCCATGCTGGCGGCCGAACCTGATGCTGGCTTGGTTAAGACTGTCCTCGCCAGCGATGTAGCCCTGGTCAGACGACAGAGAAATAGCCGAGGGGTGTCGTGATCTGCTACAGCTGGGGTCAGACGTGGCTAAAAGGTGACGTGGTCGATTACTGTTGAGCTCGGATGTTGCAGAGATGTGTTGAGATCTGTCAGAGTTGCGATCAGACATAACAGATGGGTGCTGAGGTCCAGGGGGAGGTTGTCTAACCCATGGCACTGCCTAGTGACCATTTCCTGAGAATCATCAGCTTGCTGCGCCATCCATGCTGGGAGACTGGCTAGGGGGGTAAGTGAAGGACCTGTGATGCAAGGGAAGACTACTCCAGGAGATGTTGTGAGCTCGTCGATGGCAGACACATCCTTTAGGGTTTGGAGTGGATGTTGCTCTAGGCAAGGATGCCAAAGGGGATTTGTCAACTTCACTGTCATTGTCCGATTTCTGTGACGACAGCTTGCTGGACAGATCAATGCCGACTGGCTGACTTTTATCGCAAGCTGAGAACTAGACAAGGGCTGTAGTTTGGCATGTAGTACAATGAAGCAAGTGAAGACTGAAGTGCAGGGCCTGTGCTAAACTATTCTACATCTTGTGAAGATCTTGCATCATAAAGAGCTGGGGAGGCTGTGAAGGCATGGATGGGCTGGTTCTGATTGGACACTTCACTAACTGGCAGATGGACATCAGGAGGCCCATGTACTGCTGTAAAGTCGGCTTCCACTCAGGGTCCTTACTGCCAGGGCGGCCATGCTGAAGCTTGAACACATCTTGAGGCACACGCTTCCAGTCCACCATCCATCGGGTGCCGCGGCCATGACCCTTACCCTCAGAGCCTGGAACCTTCTTGAAACACTTGGTAGAGGAGAGGTTGTGGCGAATCGAGTCCTTCCAGCCGTTGTAGGTTCCGCTGAAGAAAGAAAATATGCGTGGCAAGACCTGGACGACCTCAGTTAAGGTCATGGCTCCAGTGGGCGAGTACTGAATGACCACGATGATGATGCCCAGGTAGGAGTATGGCGGTTTGTCATAGCGAGGATAGTGCAGCATTCTCTTCTTGAAAATGCTGGTGTGATCTTCATTGCTGGCAGGACTGGTGTTTGGAGAGGATGTGGTGGTAGCATTGGTGGTTCCAACACTGGTGGACTGGACAGATGTGGCCTGGTTGATGCTAGGTGCTGCTGCACTGGTTGGGCTACACTCTTTTAGCGATGGCCCTGACAGAGCTGAAAGAGCCACATAACAGTACTTTACCCACTGAGCTCTTAACCCTTGAAAACCAGGACAAGGCAAACACTACCCAGCTGCAAGAGACACATATCATCACAAGCGTCCCAGTAGCCCTCTTGTTGACAGAAATTTCTTAATAGGGACGGCACGCGCATCACAAGCGTCCCAGTAGCCCTCTTGTTGACAGAAATTTCTTAATAGGGACGGCACGCGCCGCCTCCCATCTGGTTTCACTGAATGCCGGGCCGGAGAGGGGTGGGTTGGGGGTTGGTACGGGTCAACACTGACCTATACTGAAACACAACCAGAGCAGTGGCAAATGCACGGACCCAGATCTTTAGTTCACGGCTGCAAAGTCTGGTCACTACTGACTCTGAGACACTCCTCTCCAAAAATTCCAAACTCAGCCTTTCCACGTCGGTAATGGGGTTCCATTGCTAACGACGCAGTCGGACATCTTTGTTTTTAACTCACGTCAAATGCTCGTTTTCTTTTTATAACGTTTCTTGTGGGTTTTTTATCTATCGCCTATTTCATTCAAAATGTGATTTTGCAAAATAAACAAAAAGTGATAAAATTTCATTTAAAAATGGACAGCAATTAATGAAATAGTTTTTGTTTTGAGTGTATTTTGGGCTGATGCGGCTTAGTTTCCGAGGGCACTGACGTGGAAATTAGCAAAGTCCTTTCTGGTACACTCTAACTAGGGCATATGGGCCCCAGTGTTTCGTGAAAACGCTTGAAACAGACCAGGCTACGTCAAGTGTCACACTATAAAAACTTCCGATCGCGGCCTGGCCTGTACTTTCTTACTTTTTAGCCTTTTCAAGTCGGCAAGGCGATCGCTGTCGCCATTGCTAACGACGCTGTCCGACATTTTGTTTTTACTCTCCTCTCACGACTTTTTAAAAAATGTGATATTATGGCAATTGTTATTATACTGCAGTATTTTGTTTATGGTAAAATATTTTTTAAAAATGGTTCAATATAAACATTTTATTTAAAATGCTTAGAATGATCTACAGTTGATACAATACTTTGGCTTTGAGTGTATATGTATTTTAGTGTTGTTTGGCTGCCTCACGTGGTGCATGTGTAAGATTCCAGACCAGAACTGAACTGTGCAACTTAAGTATGAATGTAAGGGCTCATACACTTTTCAAAGTAGCCAGTCAGTTACAACTTTCGGCTTACACATGTGAGCAATCGAAAACCGACAGACACATTCCACACGGTTTCCTGAGCGGCTAGCTCGAACACTAACTAGCCAAACTCTTTCTGGTACTCTATGACTAGAAAACAGAGGTAAATGAAACTTGCAGGGAGATATTAATCACTAAAGGTTTCGGAGCCTTTAAGAGACATGAAAGTATATGCCCCCGGCAACATAGACACTGCCGCCGGTTTCATTATGGCACTGAGGTGGAAAGCGCTCTCTGGTAAGCTACAAGGGAACAGAACTAAATAAAATGGGCAGGCAGAGTTAAATCACTGAAGATTTTGTACCTTACGAAGATACATTTAGGTATATGCCGCCGACATGTTCCCTGCAGCTCTGTACAGTTTTCCATCCTGTCCTGCTTTGCCCGAAAGGAATAGATTCACATTAGCCTCTGATGTCCAAGGGGCTCGTGAGATCCAGCTCTTTATGACAAACGCCCTTCTCAATGCACCAGTTGCAGGGAGGGCATGGGTGGCGGTTGTGAACAGACTCATATAACCCACCAACACACAGGTGCCCACCCCCCACCCCCCTTTGCCTGAGAAGAAATAGATTCACATTAGCCCCTACCAGTCACAGGGGCTCGTGAGATCCTGTCCTGTATGCCAAACGTAATCCACCCCAGATGTTCCTATGAATGTGGACGGGGTCAGTGTCCAGTAGTGATAGCCACAGGGCCCCACATGTGGCCCTCATTGCTGGAAACCGCATCGGATGTTTATACTAACAGAGTGAACTGAGGGACTAAAAGCCCTAAGCATGAAATAGAAGGATAGGTGATTTTAATTGTGGCACAGTCTATCCCCTCTTTATTCTATTGGACTGAGTGTGTGTGTGTGTGTGTGTGTGTGTGTGTGTGTGTGTGTGCGTGTGTGTGTGTGTGCGTGTGTGTGTGTGTGTGTGTGTGTGTGTGTGTAACCAAGCCGTAATTTTCACACACGCATGCACGCGCACACACACACACACACACACACACACACACACACACACACACACACACACACACACACATTCAGTGCATTCTACATTTTTATGTTCAGCCCTTTTGGCCACGGAATACAGTGCCGTTTCCGTACTGTCCAGTCTCTTAGCTATAGTCAATATTTCAAGGATCCCCTAAAAACACTACCGCCCATCAGCTGCACATTTGCCATGCACAAAATAACAACAACAACAACAAAAACCAGCACATTGACAGTCTCATTTCTTGGTTATGAACCTGATTCCTTACCAACCCCACACCCAAGCACAGCTGAAATCAGCGTGCCCCACAAATCACTAAGTCAGCGGCAACTCAACATAGGCCCACTATTGTCCACTGGATAAGCTCAGGATGGTATGAATCAAAGCACCAAACATGTCTCCTCTCAGCTAACCAGAAATTTCCAGCAAATTCCAACATTCAACCCTACTACAAATTTTTAAACAAGGCAAAAATTATTTTTAAAAACACAGGTCCTTGCACTGCCTCAACTGCCCAGATTTGAATATGTAATATGACCTGAAAGAGGAACTCTCCCACTTGAACACCATTCAATCTACCATCAGTGCAACCCTGCAAAGATAAGGAAGTCTTTCTTGCCACTTTCAGGCATAATGGTGCAGATAGATAAACCACAACTGAATCCCTCTTATAATTATGACTTGCAGAGGGAAATGCATTTAAGTTGTACAGTTTCCATGCGATCTGGCTGTTGTCAATATCAGTTTAAGCAGCTGATGAAACTGCATCTGATGGACATACTTAAAACATTGTTAACCCTATATTTGATAGAAACCCTAAGGGTATAAGTGTCTATAGAAATATGACTGATATACCAAATGTCACTAAAAAAAATTAAAATAAAAAAACATAATAAACTGGACTGACAGGGTTTGGCACTAGACGTGGAACTTTTTTCAAATAAAAACTGAGCAACACAACTTGCAGGGTCTTTCAAAGTACTTTATGAGCATAGTGTCATAAATGTGTTCAGGGTTTGGGTGAAAACTGTGTGAGAAAAATACTGACGTAGATAGCTTTTAGAGTTGGTCTTGCTGATACTGACGCGGTAAACTTGGTCATTAGGGTTTCTGTTAAATCTAGTGTTTACAATGTTTTATGTATGTTCATCGGATGCACTTGCATGACCTGAACGTTTTGATGCAAGCTAAGTCTAGGTGTTGTGAATGGGAGGAAAATTATTGAATTAAAAAGGTGACCTGCACTTTTTTTGGGAAAAAAAATATTTTAAAAAAAAACTATAAAGTATTTACACCTGCTTTATAAACATATCGATAAAAATAGTACAGCTGCAGTACGGGTATGAAAATGGGAGAGATTGAACATAAAATACGGACACGAGAGCCGATAATGTGCTTTTCCCGCGATTTTTTTCAAGGGCGATAACACATGTTTAAATTGGAATACAAAAGTTGCATTTGCATTTCTGGACTCAGTACCACATGGCCTATCAAATGGCACCATAAAAAAAAAAAATGACCCAAAATGTGCCTTACATACCATTAGGGTTATAACCCTAACCCTAATCTAGCACTAAAACATAACGGTAACCCTAACCAAACTTTGGCCCTTAGGGTTTCTATCAAATATAGGGTTAACAATGTTTTAAATATGTCCATCGAATGCAGTTTCATCAGCTGTTTAAAATGATGTTGAAAACAGCCAGATCGCATGGAAACTGTACAACTTAAATGCATTTCCCTCTGCAAGTCATAATATATAGTGAAAATTTGGATGCTATGAAGGAAATTTTTGAGTTTCAGCGTTTTCCGTCGATTTTCTTATTCAGATATATACAAAATCTCCTCACAAACCATGGTTTGAAACAAGCGTAAGTGAGAAACACTTGGTTAATTTATTATAATTTTTTTAGTGATTTTTGGACTTAGAACAATTTTCACATTTTGCACACTGAAATTTTTGTATTTTTCATGTGATGGACTTGAAAATTGGTGAGCATCTTTCACGTGACTGACTGACTTAAACGATCATCAAAACAGGCAAATCGGACGGAAACTGTAGGAGTAAGATGTCTTTTCATATCCAAGTCATAACATATAGTGGTGAAATTTGTCCTAATAAGAAATTTTTTTAGTTTCTGCGTTTTGAGTCGGTTTTCTTTATTAGAAATATACCGCAAGATCTCACAACCATAATGTCTCAATAGCGCATCTTTTTTAAGATTAGTTTTTTTTATTTTAATTTTTTTAGTGACATTTGGTCATATCAGTCATATTTCCATATACACTTAAACCCTTAGGGTTTCTATCAAATATAGGGTTAACAATGTTTTAAGTATGTCCATCGGATGCAGTTTCATCAGCTGTTTAAAATGATGTTGAAAACAGCCAGATCGCATGGAAACTGTACAACTTAAATGCATTTCCCTCTGCAAGTCATAATATATAGTGAAAATTTGGATGCTATGAAGGAAATTTTTGAGTTTCAGCGTTTTCCGTCGATTTTCTTATTCAGATATATACGAAATCTCCTCACAAACCATGGTTTGAAACAAGCGTAAGTGAGAAACACTTGGTTAATTTATTATAATTTTTTTAGTGATTTTTGGATTTTTTTTAATTTTGTACACTGAAATTTTTTTTATTTTTCATGTGATGGACTTGAAAATTGGTGAGCATCTTTCACGTGACTGACTGACTTAAACGATCATCAAAACAGGCAAATCGGACGGAAACTGTAGGAGTAAGATGTCTTTTCATATCCAAGTCATAACATATAGTGGTGAAATTTGTCCTAATAAGAAAATTTTTTAGTTTCTGCGTTTTGAGTCGGTTTTCTTTATTAGAAATATACCGCAAGATCTCACAACCATAATGTCTCAATAGCGCATCTTTTTTAAGATTAGTTTTTTTTATTTTAATTTTTTTAGTGACATTTGGTCATATCAGTCATATTTCCATATACACTTAAACCCTTAGGGTTTCTATCAAATATAGGGTTAACAATGTTTTAAGTATGTCCATCGGATGCAGTTTCATCAGCTGTTTAAAATGATGTTGAAAACAGCCAGATCGCATGGAAACTGTACAACTTAAATGCATTTCCCTCTGCAAGTCATAATATATAGTGAAAATTTGGATGCTATGAAGGAAATTTTTGAGTTTCAGCGTTTTCCGTCGATTTTCTTATTCAGATATATACGAAATCTCCTCACAAACCATGGTTTGAAACAAGCGTAAGTGAGAAACACTTGGTTAATTTATTATAATTTTTTTAGTGATTTTTGGATTTTTTTAAATTTTGTACACTGAAATTTTTTTTATTTTTCATGTGATGGACTTGAAAATTGGTGAGCATCTTTCACGTGACTGACTGATTTAAACGATCATCAAAACAGGCAAATCGGACGGAAACTGTAGGAGTAAGATGTCTTTTCATATCCAAGACATAACATATAGTGGTGAAATTTGTCCTAATAAGAAAAATTTTCAGTTTCTGCGTTTTGAGTCGGTTTTCTTTATTAGAAATATACCGCAAGATCTCACAACCATAATGTCTCAATAGC
The DNA here is from genome assembly GCA_036245525.1 of Semisulcospira habei. Classification (NCBI taxonomy): domain Eukaryota; kingdom Metazoa; phylum Mollusca; class Gastropoda; family Semisulcospiridae; genus Semisulcospira; species Semisulcospira habei. The sequence continues at coordinate 4,296,884 of BTPG01000004.1, forward strand.
GCATCTTTTTTAAGATTAGTTTTTTTTATTTTAATTTTTTTAGTGACATTTGGTCATATCAGTCATATTTCCATATACACTTAAACCCTTAGGGTTTCTATCAAATATAGGGTTAACAATGTTTTAAGTATGTCCATCGGATGCAGTTTCATCAGCTGTTTAAAATGATGTTGAAAACAGCCAGATCGCATGGAAACTGTACAACTTAAATGCATTTCCCTCTGCAAGTCATAATATATAGTGAAAATTTGGATGCTATGAAGGAAATTTTTGAGTTTCAGCGTTTTCCGTCGATTTTCTTATTCAGATATATACGAAATCTCCTCACAAACCATGGTTTGAAACAAGCGTAAGTGAGAAACACTTGGTTAATTTATTATAATTTTTTTTAGTGATTTTTGGATTTTTTTAAATTTTGTACACTGAAATTTTTTTTATTTTTCATGTGATGGACTTGAAAATTGGTGAGCATCTTTCACGTGACTGACTGATTTAAACGATCATCAAAACAGGCAAATCGGACGGAAACTGTAGGAGTAAGATGTCTTTTCATATCCAAGTCATAACATATAGTGGTGAAATTTGTCCTAATAAGAAAAATTTTTAGTTTCTGCGTTTTGAGTCGGTTTTCTTTATTAGAAATATACCGCAAGATCTCACAAACCATAATGTCATTAAGTAAGACCACAGAAGTAAAAAATTCCCTCATGGTCTCTGGCTGTATGGCCTTACTAGGAAAATATTACTAGGAAAATAAAATATTATGATCATGATCTACGAGTGTGATTGAGTGGCTGCAAGTTGCACCATAGGTGAATTTCCTGTACATAAAGTCTTTCGAACAATAAATTAAATTAGCTGCTTTATTGATTTATCCCATAGGTGAGGTAGCAGGGATAATAATATGGGCAACCTAGAAACGTGTACAACACATGCGGACCACTCTTTATTCTAGTCACACTGTGACCTGTGAACACGGCATCCATGCTTGCGCGTATCAGCTCTTTCCCCGGGCGTTATAAGTTTGAGCATGTGTTCAGTCTTATGCTAAAACCTGACTTTGTCCGCTCTGAGAAGAACTGCGCAGTTCGTTTGCGGCAGCAGGTTCTCAGTAGCCTTTGTAAATGCAGGGGCAAATGTACATATATGCTAGGACTAGAAGCGGTATATTGGCCTGTCTCCTGCACGGTTTCAGTTTCAGCAAGCATACTGGCCTGCAATACCAGCTTGGTGAAAATACATAGATTGTAATGAGTCTGTGCAAGTTTTGAAAACCTTCGGTGGTAAACCTCTCTCGTGATTTATACTATAGTGCTCCTCAGTTCCCGCATCAGAGTAGGGTTTGTCTAACGTGTAACCCCGAGGCGGCCGGCGAATTTTCGCAAACGAATGCGGGCGCTTTTGTGTACGTTAGAAGCCTAGTGCCTGGCTTTAGATTTTAAATGAATGGCCAAACAAACGCATACTTTGATTGTACAGCATCAAATCTAACGCTCGTAGCACGTGAGGTCAACACAATACACTCAAACAAAAGTAATTTATCAATAGCTGACCATTTAAAGCATTCTAAATAAAACATTTGATTTTAAACACTTCGAAACATTGCTACAAGTTTCCTGGCAATATGGCAATAGATTATCAATTTCCACAGTATCACATAAAAAAAGAAAAACAACCGAAGAGAGTAAAACCAAGATGTCGGACCGCGTCGTTAGCAATGGAATCAGCGATCGCTTTACCGACTTGAAAAGCTGAGAATTTTTACAAAGGAAGGCCTCAGAGTAAAAATAGACTGTACAGAGACCTCGGGAAAGGGTTGGGAATTTGTTTACAGTACACATAAACACGCCGGCACGACCAGGGAGCGATAAAGCGGCAGCGGCGAGCTGTTAAAGCGGCCGAGGCGTTGACAGTTTCTGTCGTTATGTTGGGGTAAGAGGCAGTCTGGCACCAGATTCTAGCGAGGCCTTGTTTCGGCATGCTAAACATCTGGGTCACGGACATTTGACACTGCTCTGGGTGTATCAATTTACAGGTCAGTGTTGGCCGGACAGGTCGTAGACCCACCCACCCCCACCGCCCCCCCTCCCACCCCCACCCCTGCCCGGCATTTAGTGAAACCAGATGGGAGGCGGCGCGTGCCGTCCCTATTAAAATGTTGTCTGTCAACAAAAGGGCTACTGGGACGCTATAATATAGGAGCTTGTGATGATATGACAACCCCCACGGGGGCACATGATGTTTCATGTTTCTTATTAGTCCTGTGTTCTTTAAAGAGAATACTCCTAGCACTACTACTACTAATAATAATAAAGAGCATTTATATCACGCTAAATCGCCAGTGATCTCTACGCACATTACTACTCTATACACGTGCACAGAATCGTGATGGTGTTGCCTCCAGTTTTAGTGTTGTTTTGATGTGGAGTTACTTACTTACTTACTTACGCCTGTCACCCCTACCCGGGTATAGGCCGTCGACGAGAGACCTCCAGCAACTCCTGTCCTGTGCTTCTCCTTCGATTCTACTCCAGGTGGTTCCCAGTCTCTTGATGTCTGCTTGGAGGTCTCGACGCCAGGAGTTTCTCGGCCTACCTCTTTTCCTCTTTCCCTGGGGGTTCCATGACAATGCTTGCCTAGTGATACTGGAAGCTGGCTTTCTCAGACTGTGACCGATCCATCCCCATCTTCTTCGCCCAATTTCATTCTCTGCTGTTATCTGCTCTGTTCTCTCCCAGAGTCTGACGTTGCTGATCTTCTCTGGCCAGTGGATTTTCAAAATTCTTCATGAAGATCTGTACTCTGTTGACTGTGGTTTTTGTCAATCTCCAAGTCTCTGCTCCATATAGGAGAACTGCTTTTACATTGGAGTTGAAAATCCGGACTTTGGTGTGTTGTGACAGCTCGCTGGAACTCCACACTTTTTTCAACTGGAGAAAGGCTGCTCTGGCTTTACCTATTCGTGCTCTGACATCTGCATCAGTGCCGCCTTTTTTGTCTATGATGCTCCCGAGATAGGTGAAGGACTCCACCTCCTCCAACGGGGTGCCAGCAAGCAAGACTGGTTCCTCCCTGGTTGCGTTCAGCCTCTTGTCTTTGTTTTCTGTTTGTGAATGGTGAGGCCCACTTGGGACGAGATGTCAGCAAGCCTCGTGGTCTTGTCCTGCATTTGTTGATGAGTGTGGGACAGTAATGCCAAGTCGTCTGCAAAATCGAGGTCGTCAAGCTGTGTCCACAGTGTCCACTGTATTCCACTTCGTCTGTGCTCTGTGGTCATCTTCATGACCCAGTCTATGGCCAGTAGGAAGAGGAACGGAGACAGCAGACACCCCTGCCTGACACCAGTTCTGACCTGGAGCTCCCTGGTGAACTGCCCTTCGTGGATCACGCGACATGTCATGCCATCGTAGCTGCTCTTGATCAGGCGGACGAGCTTTGTGGGTACACCGTAGTGTCGTAGGAGTTTCCACAGAGTCTCTCGGTCCACACTGTCAAATGCTTTCTCATAATCCACAAAGTTGACGTACAGCGGGGAGCTCCACTCCAGAGACTGTTCCACGATGATGCAGAGAGTGGCGATCTGGTCTGTACATGATCGGTTCTTCCTGAATCCTGCTTGCTGGTCTCTCAGCTGGGGGTCAACGGAGCTCTTCATTCTCTCCAGGATGATCCTGTTGAAGACCTTTCCTGGTACTGACAGCAAGGTGATTCCTCTGTAGTTGGATTTGATGTGGAGTGGTACCATATAAACCCTGCATATACTTTTGTTGTTGCGTAAGCCCCTCGGTTTTTATTAATCTGCCTTTTTGTATCTGGTGGTGTATAGCTGTATGCCTTTCTCTGAGTCTGCTGTAAGCGTCTGCTAACCTAGCCCTTACTGTTTTACTTTTGTATTAAACACCAGTCGTATGCCATATGGCTATTCCACAAATCACAATAATTACTAAAGGTAATTCCTTGGTAGTAGCCGTGACGTCATTTCACTAAACACAAAGCAGACCACATTTTGAGCTGTATGCCTTTCTCTGAGTCTGCTGTAAGCGTCTGCTAACCTAGCCCTTACTGTTTTACTTTTGTATTAAACATCAGTCGTATGCCATATGGCTATTCCACAAATCACAAAATAATTACTAAAGGTAATTTCTTGGTAGTAGCCGTGACGTCATTTCACTAAACACAAAGCAGACCACATTTTGAGTGTCACAGGTTTGAATAGCCTCCGTTTGACCGACCAATCAGATGCAGTGAATGCTGAAGCATCTTTGACTCTCAAGCACCGAAGTAACTAAAGTAGCTTTGCCGAAGCCTCCAATGCTCCCTTCCAACACTTTGAGAAATAAAACTTAGGGCTATTAACCCTTATCATTCGAAATACACCAGTGTGTGAAATAAATTTTACTAAAATAGTTGAAGGGTAGTGCCAGAATTGTTTGGCACCAAGCTATTCTGGCACCACCCTTGAACTGAAGCCATTGGTCTATATCTTTATCTGTAAGTACTATAATGTAGCTTGCGTGTGGCAGTGTACAAATTTGAAGCTTTCAGCCTCAGTATGATATGGATTAAGAAGTGGCATTATGACTATGTTTGGTCCTTGGTCCTATTACATCTGTTTCTTCACGCATTGAAATATCGATCAACATGTAGTGGTTCCAGACGCTGTGATGACTGACAGCGATGGGGTTACATACAACAGCAGGAAACAGATCAGCCGATTGTTCAAAGTGTGGTGCTAAAATAGCTTGGTTGTTCTGTATGACCATGTCAGTTCAAGAGTGCATTAGAACAGCGTGGTCATCTAGACACAACCCTCCCCCCCCCCACCCCCCCGCCACCCCCACCCCCCACACGTTGGTACCGGTTTCAGGCCACTTTACAAATTTAAAAATACAAGCGATCAAAAATCTCTGTAACTTCAGTAGCTCAACTGGCCCTTTGTCTGTCTTGTACTGTGTTTGTCTTAAATGGTGCAAATCCGTGTCTGTTACGTGAGTGTGCATGTTGGGTTTCAGTTCGCGGTGCTTTGAGTCGATTCGCCCAAAAATTGAGAAAAAGTGCCTATATAATAACGGTATTATTATTATTATTATTATTATTATTATTATTATTATGGCACTGTTTTAAACTTTCATTATCAATCTGTCTCCTGAAATGAAATGAGGTCTTCGGTTCAGGACAGCTCCCGAATTTGGGATTTTTTCCTACTTACTTTTGATGCAACTTTTCATAATATCAGTTTAACTTAACCCCTTTCATTTTAATCTTGATGAACCACAGCAGAAAATGGATTCACCAAGATAATCGAAGGGTAGTACCAGATTAGATTGATGCCCGATGGTGCCAAGCTAATCTGGCACTAACCTTGAGTTACCACAGTTGATCCATTTCCTACAACTGGTACTGGTACAGTGGTTGGGTGACTGATGCCTCCAAACTTTGGGAAATGTGGTGTGGGGTTAAATGGGTTAATTTAATGAAGTAATTTCATTTTTGCAGTTAAATTTGTCATGAAAGGCGCATAACTTGCGCTGTGTATGAATTTGTAATGGCCTGATGCTTGTGTGCGTAGACAAGTAGTCATCCTAAAAGATTCTCACAGAAGTACCAGTGTGTCAAACAATGGTGATTTTCTTTCTAGAGATATTATTTCTACTCAATACGCTTCACAAAATCACAAATAAACAAAAACAGTACCAGCATAATAATACCCTCTGCTATCTATCCCTGATTGAATCAAATGATCACACTACATATATAACGATTGTTAATCAAGTATATTATTGAAAATAAGAACATTATAAGCCATTGCACAATCAGCCTACTTTCATATTAATCAAATACAAAGGCACCTTTTCGTTTAGATATTAAATTATTAAATTACCCCCCTCCACAATAATAATAATAATAATAATAATAATAATAATAATAATAATAATAATAAACAAATAAATAAATAAATAAATAAATAAAAAATTAAAATAAATAAAAAATTAAAATAAATTAAAAAACAATAAAATTATAATAAAAAATAATAAATAAGTAAATTCTTGAAGAACATTATAAGCCATTGCACAATCAGCCTATCATATTAATCAAATACACAAAGGCACCTTTTCGTTTAGACATTAAATTATTAAATTACCCCCCCCCCCAAAAAAAAAAATAAATAAATAAATAAATAAATAAAAAATAAATAAAATAAATAATAAATAAATAAATAAATAAATAAATAAATAAATAATAATATAATATAAAATAAATAAACAAATAAATAAAATAAATAAATAAAAAATTAAAATAAATTAATAAACAATAAAAATAAATAAATAAATAAATAATTTAAAAAAAAACAATCAAAGAAATTACCCAAAAATAAATTACTCGCCCAACTGCAAGCGGCATACATATATGCTATGCCTCTTGCTGAAACCACTAAGCAAGTGGCTGGTGCAGGACTAAGCTCAGTCGCTCATGCAACTGGCCCTAGTTCCGTTAACTGGAGGTCTTTGACGCTGAACTGACAATGATTTCGAAAACATAACCTGCGTCCACGGTCATGGAAGACTAAAGTAATCGCTGAAGTACCAAAGGAAAAAATGTGAACTCACTTGTGATTAGTGACTGCATAGACAGGGGTGGCTCGGGGAGACAGTAAAGCGTCGCAGATGGCTTGACTCATGTGTGCGGGGGCGGGGCCTTTCGTCCCCAACCCTCTGCTGGTGAGAGGGGAGCCGGAAAGCGTAGAGGGGAGATGGTGCCTGGCCGTGAAGATTGGCGTCTCTTTGGACCAATCCTTCGTTGGTCACGGTAGCCCCGACTTCTGAGACGAAAGAAGCCGCTGACTGGCCTACATCGACGTTGGGAAAATGCGTCTGTGAGTCGTGCAGCTCATTGACCGGCGTGTTCGTGAGAGGGTCACAGTCACAGCCTGAGAGTGGTCGAGCCATCCCGGTGGACGAATGGGCCATAGTCGACAAAGTATCTGCCGGCGTAAGAAAACAACTGATTTATTGACGTCGATCCATGCAGCTTTATATTGGAAGGGTCGGTATCTACTAATGATGATGGCCGCCGTACAAAGTTGTACTGAATCACTTAAGTCACTTCAGTATTGCGCATCATTTAATCAGTAAAAAAGCACGGACAATTTCAGCGTTTATTACAAAGTGTCACATATAGTTTTAAAAATAGTATGAGGTCTCTCTCAGTCTCTCTTTCCGGCCATCCGGCCTCCCGAAACCAGAAAGTAAAACATGGACATTACAGCTGAATTCGTTGCATTACCAGCGGCTAGGCTTTGCCACTAGTGGCAGTTCTTGTCACCTCATGGATCAGACCGGAAGCTCAATGATGTCAGAGGTCAAAGTCGAGGCCGACTCAGTTCATCAGTAGTACTATACTAAAGACAATACATTATATTATCATGTACTGTCTTTGACTATACTGAGTTTGTTGAATTCATGTCCGTTCGTTCAGCAGGAGTCAGTTTTGTCTACCGTATTGAAAATCAGAGGTAGACTTTAAAATGGGGCTAGTCGGGGCGCATCCGAGAGAGTGCACACCACTATGATGTGCTGGGCGTGCGGGCCCCGAATCAGTCATAGTTCTGGCAAAGAAGTAACACGATAAAAATGACGTCACGTCTAGCTATGCAAACCTTGCTAGAGAACGCCAAGCGCCATCGTGTGTGTGTGTGTGTGTGTGTGTGTGTGTGTGTGTGTGTGTGTGTGTGTGTGTGACAGCGACTAGAGCCTGCATTTGAAGAAAAAAAATCACGTTTTTTTTGGGATTTCACGAATTATTTGGGATTAATCTTAACACTATTGAATCTTTTCCACGAAACCCCCCCCCCCCCCCCCAATCTTCTCATTAATAATCGCATGATTTTTTATTTACGGCTTTTACATAGCCTACAGTTTGAAGTTGCCACATCCCTTCTACGAAAGAAGATAAGTAGCGGCTGATTTCTAAGTTTGTTTGTCTATTTTGACAAAGGGTATTTACCCGAAATATTAATAAATTGTGTTGTCCCCGTCTTTTCTAAGCGTGTTTCTTTATCGTTCGGTACTTCTTTGCATTTTACACGCTTGGCAGTCACCTTTGTGGTCTGGATTGACACCTAAAAGCGCCAAGCTATTCTGGCACTATCCTTTTATTTTAGTCAAACTGATTTCACACACCGGGGCCAGTTGCATGAAGCGGCGCACCTTGCTTAGTGGCTGGTGCAAGACTAAGCTCGCTCACGTAACTGGCCCACTGGTGTATTCCGAATGATAAGGGTAAAGATACAACTTAGAATAAAACGTAACAACATACGCGTGCGTATGCGCGTAATTCGAGTAAACCTTTTACTAATGTTCCATACTAATGATTATGTCAGTTACTGACTCCGACTGGGGCAGCACTGACAGTGATAATATGAACGCAGCAATGAAAGTAGTCAAAATGAAAACAAACGTAGGCCCAGACTGTCAAAAGTTGTTCATTGTTGAAAAACAAAACAAACACGAAATGAAAATAGTTTGAATTACATTGCAAATATGACAGGAGATTGATTGATTGTACATTGCTTAACGTCCCGACAGCAACAAGGCTTTCTCAGGACGTGCCTGCACTGCTTGTGAAAAAAAAAACTAAACAGAAAATTGAATGTATGTCGCCAGCCGGTCAAATACGTTAAATAAACCTACAACATGGGGCCTAAATAAAGCTAAGACCATTTAGCAACACACATCCAATATTAAGAGCTACAGGCAGTGCAGACAGTAGGGAGAGTTTTGAAAAGGCAAATACAGGTGAATGGACAAAGGGTAGACAGAAACACATGCCCCAGAATAGAGAGAAAAACCCACCCTGTGGGGCTGACCAGGGTGACCCTGGGAACTAAAAAATACCTAACCCCACCCAAGTCCCCCAGGGCAGACCCGGGTGGGGTAAATATGACAGGAGAGCATCCACCAGAAAAGTGTGAAAATACTCTTCAATTATTCACACCACAACTGCTGGACAAATGAAAAACATAATGCAGCTACATTCAAGAGGCAAAGAATTTACAGAGTTCAGGAAGACTAATCTTTGCCTATCGAGTCAAGTCGGATCCGTGTTCTTTGCATCGCAAACACACAAACATATGCACACACATACACACACACACACTTACAGACACACACACACGCACTTACAGACACTCATGTCAGTACAATTTTATCATAAGCCTGAGCTGCCGGGTTTTGGCTGCTCTCGTGCGACTGTTGTTGACCGCTGCTTTCTTCTGCTTCCTCGCTTCTATCTTCTTCAAGGGCTGTGCCGACAGCCAGTCCTTGTGGTGGTGTTTCCTGAACCCTACAGTGTCTTTGCAGGTTGAGTTCAGCGCCTCTCTAACTGCCTTCCACTGCTGCTCTGTGGTGACCGCCTCCTCTTCATTTACTAGCTCCTGTAGCGCTTGAAACCGGTTGGACAGCACCAGTTTGAACTCTTCTCTAACTCCAGTTTCTCTCAGGAGGCCTACATTATAGCGCTGTCTTCTTGTTGTCTCTGTGCGGCTTTTCTTTAGCTTGAGCTTCATTCTTAAGGTAAGCAGATGGTGGTCTGAGGCGACATCTGCTCCCCTCCTCACTCGAACATCTTGAAGGGATCTTCTAAATTTCTTGCTAATGCAGATATGGTCTATTTGGTTCTCTGTTGTATGGTCAGGTGAGACCCAAGTTGCCTTGTGTATTTTTCTGTGTGGGAAGATGCTGCCTCCAATGACAAGTCGGTTTAGAGCACAAAAGTCTACAAACCTCTCCCCGTTCTCACTCATCTCCGAGCCTAGTCCCTGTCTCCCCATCACCTCTTCGTATCCGGTGTTGTCCTCCCCTATTTTGGCATTAAAATCGCCCTTGACGATGGTGATGTCTCGCTCCGCACATTTGTCCAAGGCACTCTGGAGTCGGTCGTAGAACTCTTGTTTCTCTTCCTCGTCACTGTCATTGGTGGGCGCATAACACTGGATGACGTTCAGCTTGAGCTTTTTCTTGGTTCTAAAGGCTGCTGTTATAATTCTTGGCCCAAGAGGTTCCCAGCCCATCAGCGCTCTCTGTGCCACTGGTGACAGCATGAGTGCTACTCCTTCTGTATGGGGGGCATTCTCCTCTTCATGACCTGAATACAGAACCATCTCCCCACTTAACAGCCTTTTCTGGCCAGACTGCGTCCATCTGGCTTCACTGATACCTAGCAGGGAAAGGTTGTACGTTTGCATTTCCGCTGCTATCTGGGCGGCCTTGCCGCTCTGGTACATGGTCTTGACGTTCCATGTGCCCATGGTTGTATCCCTGGATAGAGAGAGGCGGCTCGGTCCTGTGGCTTCCGAAGACTTCCGGCTTTCACCACAGGACGTCATAAGTCTTCTAGTAGAAGAACCTTCCTCCTCCAGGAAAGGAATTACTGTTAGTCTTTTCGTCGGCGTTTTTGTAGCTATTTCCTTTTTTGCAGGGTGGGGAAGCTACTCCCACGCCCAACCCCCTTACTAGGAGGACCAGGGGTTTTCTGTCGGGGTCACCTTCCCTTAGACCATGTTGGTTCACGGCACCTTATTTCATTCGGTGCACCCCTCTCACGAGGGACCCCCTATCCACCACCCAGGGGACGCGCCTCAACGCCGTATGGTCCCAGCGCGAGGACCCTTTGAGAGAGGTCACTCAAATTGGCATGTTTAAAAAGGTCTTGCCACAAAGTATCCTTGGGCCAAGCTTGAAGAATGTGGCTTGAATAGTCTCCGAGAAAATGCCACCGTTAACTCATTCTACCCCCAGACACACCACAGCAGGATAACAGGGGTGGGATTCTAGTAAGAAAGAAAACGCGGAAAATCAAACGACATTGGTGGGGGGGGGGGGGGGTTCATGTCCTTCATTTTCAGCGGCCGAAAAATCAAACGACAGGGGGGGGGGGGGGGGGGGGGGGGGGGATAGGCACGCGTGTCCACCGTTCGCCAAAGTATCCAAAAACCGACAGGGGGAGTAAGACCAAACACACCCGAAAATGGACTTTGTTATGACACTCCTGATCTGCAGTATAAAAATGGAATGTGCGTACCAGTTTATGTTCAGATGCACACTAAACGGCACTCTGTCTTGGACAATATCCTTCTTCACCGCCATTTTCCACTGCGACCTAAAGCTACCGGAAGTGTCGGGCGATAGTGAACCAAACTACATACAAATCCAACCCATTTGAAATTTTTTTGCCATTTAAGAAGATTTTTTTTTTCTTTTTTCGTCTTTTTCGTTGTTATTAGACGCGGAAAATAAATATGCTTCAGCGGAATTGTGAAAGAATTTCCACGGAAATCCGCGGAAACGCGGAAGAATCCCACCCTGGGATAAGGATCGACCATGATAGTTCAAAGGTGATGCCAGAACAGCTTGGCGCCTACGGGCGCCAAGCTATTCTGGCATCACCCTTGAACTATCATGGTCGATCTGTGTCCTGCGCTGCAATGCGGTCTTTAGAGGACAGGGGCAAAATTTAAGGATTTTGGTGTTGGGGTAGAATAAGTTAAAGTTTACCATGGACGACGGACGGCCCAGAACATAAACTCACTTTTGCTTCGCACGCACGCCAGCCAATAAAATGAAGATGATCATAGAATCACTTTACTTACCAGTTTGTAATTGGGAGCATTCCGCTGCCGTCCATGCACCCTCCTACCAGACGCACCCTCTGTGGCAGAGGCTGGGGGGCCATGATTCTGCAGCATAGATCCCGATGGGTTTGGACATCCTGCTGCCATCCGGCGCTGGGTGTGTGCCAGAAAGTCCTGAGCCGGTGTGACCAAAATGGTGTTGCTGAGAACATGTCCAATACAACCATGTAAACCAACTGACATTTTGAATCAGATTGATTGTACATTGCTTAACGTCCCGACAGCCACTAGGCTTTCTCAGGACGTGCCTGCACTGCTTGTGAAAAAAAACCACCTAAACAGAACATTGCCATGTATGTCGCCTGCCGGTCAAATACGTTAACTCATTATACCCCAACACCAAAATCCTTAAATTTTGCCCCTGTCCTCTCAAGACTGCATTGCAGTGCAGGGCACAGATCGACCATGATAGTTCAAGGGAGATGCCAGAATAGCTTGGCGCCCGTAGGCGCCAAGCTATTCTGGCATCACCCTTGAACTATCATGGTGGATCCTTATCCTGCCGTGGTGTGTCTGGGGTAGAATGAGTTAAATAAACCTAACACATGGGGCCAAGACATAAAGCTAAGTCCATTTAGCAACACACATCCAATATCAAGAGCTACAGGCAGTGCAGACAGTAGGGAGAGTTTTAAAAAGGCAAATTTATACAGGTGAATGGACAAAGGGTGGACAGAAACACATGCATGCCCCAGAATTGAGAGAAAAACCCACCCTGTGGGGCTGACCAGGGTGACCCTGAGAACTAAAAACTGGCAATACAGTAAAAAGCGATACTTCAGTTGCACATTCCTAAAGACCTGTTTGTGGACGTTCGTTCTTCGAATCGCGAGGCAGTTTTGCGAACGAGGATTGAAATCTGGCGCCATTTTTGTTTTTTAAAAAAAAAAGTCAACTGATACTGTGCAAGTTAACACGTCAGAAAAAAAAGAAAAAAAAAAAGAAAGAAGAAACAAAATCGCGTGGCAGATTGACCTTGTAATGGGGTTATTGAACGAATTCCTTTCATTGAAGAAGAAAGCTTTTGTTAAAATCGTGGGGTTCTATTATCATTTACTACAAGACTCAACGGTCAGGCCCGGAGCGGCCGAAGACACGTTTGAAGCAGACGCCTTATTCAGTTTTCTGGGCCAAACGGGTATCGGGGATTGGAGGCATCTCTCAGTTAAATAACTGCACTGAACAAGTACATTTGGCTCTTAACTAAGAAATATTGCATAAAGTACCTCTGCAAACGCGAGAGAATGGCCGGTGTGTCCGTTGGAGGCGAAAGACGTTTAAGCAAGGGAAGCAACTGCGTTCATCGGTGTTGGACCAATCAAATTGATCTGAAAACACTCCGGCCGCTTCCGTGTCAACACACAGGCCCAGGGCATCCCTGAAACACAACGATGAAGTAAATCTGTTAAAATGGGGACATCGTATTTTGATAATTTTTTCTGAATTTTGAATGAAAGATAATACAGAAACAACCCTCAGAAAAAATGGGTGTCTGATCTGGCCACCCAGAATTTCACACAACCCCAGATTGCATAAGGATGGTAAAGAAAGTAACCCATTTTAGTCATTTGGTCTACGCACACACACACACACACACACACACACACACACACACACACACACACACACACAGAGGCAGAGAGAGAAAACCCGAAAAAAATAAACGAAAAAAAAAAAAACAACTTCCGCCGACTAACGTCGGCCCAAGGACTTTTTGCTTACACTTCACGTTTTCTTTTCCTCCCAGCACAAGAGACCTGTGCAAATGGATGATGCGCCTGGGAGAGTACGATCAAACCATGCCTGACAAAGGCGAGTACGATTCTAAAATAGCTCAGCTGGTGGTGCATCCGCTGTTTAACTCCAGTAACCACGGCAACGACATCGCGCTCCTGCGCCTGGCCACACCCACCGGGGTGGATTCTGTCCTGACCCCCATCTGCTTGCCGGAGCCGTGCCGGGACTCTGTAGAGGACGGGCAAAACTGCTATGTCACGGGTTGAGGCTACTTGAAAGGTACTAACTAGCCTTAAAGGCAAGCAGCATATGACTGTCCAGTGTTCGCACTTAACCCATTACATCCTGAGGATGATTTTTTAAAAAGTGCTTATCGACCTATGAAGGCTGCATTACAGATTAGAAGATAGATCAACCATTTTAGTTCAAGGGAGGTGGCAGAATAGCTTGGCGCTTCAGGCGCCAAGCTATTCTGGCACCACCCTTGAACTATCATAGGCAAATTTATTGAATAGTGTATCAGGATAAATTAAAAGGGCTAATAGAATTTCACAGCCGAAGTGAACTGCACCGAACTGCAAAAGGCATGGATCCTCATAAACCCCCGCGGATGCGGGGGTTCATGAGGATCTATGCCCTTTGCGTCTCCTTTGTAATCAGTGTTCTTCAACAGAACGTTGTTGGGGGTTTTGTTATTTTTTATAATTAATTATTTCATTGATTTAAAATGCAAAGCTATTGTGATCCCTCATTTCCATTTTCATTCTTAATCTTAAATCTTAAATGTTCGAGCTGCCTGCTAACAGCGGTAGCAGTTTTGACGCGAGGATCAGTGACATGGCTTTTGCCATTGTCTCTATACTCTGTGAGTGACATGGCTTTTGCCATTGTCTCTATACTCTGTGAGGCAAACGTTGGTACACGCAGAATTCATACCAAGGGAATTTACAGAAGGTGCCAGGGAATGTAACTGTTTGTTTCTCCATCGCTGAGTAATTTCTTTTAGTACGTGTACTGATTAACTCATTTTACCCCTGACACACCACAGCAATATATGGATCGACCATGATAGTTCAGGAGTGATGCCAGAATAGCTTGGCGCTTATGCTCGCCAAGCTGTTCTAGCATCACCCTTGAACTATCATGGTCGATCTGTGTCCTGCACTGCAATGCAGTCTTCAGAGGACAACGGCAAAATTTGGGGATTTTGGCCTTAGGGTACAATGAGTTAAGGGAGGGGTCAAGGGATCAAACTGTTCGTCCAGCGCTTAGTACTTTCCCTTGTACGGTCACTGTCTGTGTAATTACCCTTGGTAGTTGTACTGATTACGGGAGGGGTCAAGGGATCAAACTGTTCGTCCAGTGCTAAGTATTTTCCTTCGTATGTGTATGGCCACTGTCTGTGTCTGGCTGTTCAGCGGGTGCGGAGCATCGGACTGATATACTGCAGCAGGTCCTGCTGCCCGTGATCAACAAGTACCTGTGTAGTGATTGGTACAACGAAACCATCACGCCCGACTCCTTCTGTGCTGGATATATCTCTATGGCGGCAGGGACGCGTGCGGGGTATGCCTACTCTCTGTGTCTTTCGTAAACTCTGCCCGGTGCAGGCAAAATATAGTAAATCCCACTCTTGTGAAAAGCGAAATGTTCATTGTAATTGAATGAAACTCTGGCTTTTCACAAAATGGACTTACTGTCTTTTGCTTCAGTCTCTGTCCTGTAAAAAAAAACCGAAAGCCGAGCAAAGCCGATGGACTGATCATGATACCCCAATACAAAATATGTCTTGCGTCGGCTTAAAAAATAAATAATTATGTATTTATTTGTTTATTATTTAGTTGTTTATGTATTTATTTATTTAGTAAAGTTAGTTAGTTTGTTAGTTAGTTAGTTAGTTGGTTGGTTGGTTGGTTGGTTGGTTGGCTGGCTGGCTGGCTGGCTGGCTGGTTGGCTGGTTGGTTGGTTGGTTGGTTAGTTAGTTAGTTAGTTAGTTAGTTTCGCTTCCGTTTTTTTCTGGTTAGAGTGTTCTACTTTACAATCTAATTTTTAAAAATTCTATATATAATTTATATTGTTTATCGTTAACCGGTCTAGTTTCTTTTCTTCAGACAAATAAAGTGCTCTTTTTTTTCAGACAGTAAAGTGACGGTAAAATAAATATAAAATACACATGTTAAATAAAGATCATAAACATATAAAAACAATGATAAAAGTTGGACCTTTCCACTGCCGAGAAATAGGGAACACGACCCAGCTGCAAGAGACATAGATCCTCATGACCAAAACAGTTGAGGGACTCTTGAGGCTCTACGCCTCTTCCTGAAACCACTTTATATCCGTGTCTCTTGGACGGCTGGGGCTCTTCCGTTCCAATTAACAAAGCTTTTAGAAACGCAAGCATCAAAGGGTTGACTCACCCAATGCGCAAAAGGCCATCGGGCCGACGTCGGCCGCCGTTGGCCCGCGCACGGCCGTGCGCGGCCAACGGCGGCCGAATGTCGGCCCGATGGCCTTTTGCGCATTGGGCAACTACTTGTTTCTATCTCTACAACTTACTTCACCCCTACACTCCTTCCCGCTCCCTCCGCTCCGCCTCCGACCTTCTCGCCTCCACATCCCCCGCACCAAACTCAGCACTTTCGGCCCCCGCTCATTCTCCGTCTACGGGCCATCCACCTGGAACACTCTCCCACTCTTTCTCCGTCAGAAACACTCTCTCTCCTGCTTCCAGTCCCCCCCTCAAAACTCACCTATTTAAACAGTTCTAGCACTATAACATCACCACACTCCCCACCCCAGCTGACTGTCGTAATGTATTTATGGTATGTGAGTCATTGTCAAAAGCGTGCGCATGTGTGCGCGAGTTGTGAGTGCTCGCTTAGAGTTATAATTATTATAAGATAAGCGCATAATAAATACCGTAATTATTATTATTGTTTCAGGGCGATTCCGGCGGTCCGTCAGTGCTTGTCCACGGGACGGAGCGTGGGTGTTGGGGGGACTGGTGTCTTGGGGGAAGGAATGTGGCGCCCCCAGGCAGCCTGGGGTCTACACGGACGTGGCATATCACTACGATTGGATCTACCGGGTCACGCATAATCTCACCGTCCCGCTTACTCCTCTCATAGGATGACGCCACAGCGTGAATAAAATGACGCAGCATCAAAGCATAATAACGCAGTAACATGAAAGCAAGCTGCAACAGTGACATGAACTTAATATATTGACGCAGTAACATCAATGCAAAGTACCGCAATTATATCAATGCATAATGTGTTAGTACACTACATTTGTCGTATTTGTGTGCATCGACCTTCACGTGTATAGCCAAATGATGTCAGGATATAATGGATAAATGTGAAACCGTGAAGTCGAGATGCGTCTTTAGGGTTTCATTTGTATAAAATTGCATGTTTGTGAATGTTTGTCGATTGGGTGGTTGGCTTGATGGTTGGGTAATTGGCTGGTTTGTTTATTAGTTGATGAATCGATGTAAACACTAATTTTGCAGCTGGAAGCTGCTGAGGGCGAAAAATGACTTTTAAAAAAATAACATCAGCGAAGGTGAGAGTGAAAGAAGCAATTTTTTTAATGAATCACAAACCAAAGGTGGTGCAATCCCAGGAGATACAGTACATATACCAAGGAAATATCCACAGTTTGGACAGGCAGCAACAGCACCTGCGTAATCGTACTTATTTGTTAGCGTTTCAAACTATTTTTTAGCTGTTTCTCGTACTGATAGCACTGTATTTATAGAAAGGAGTGGATTTATTGTCAGGTTACTTGATATTAAGACGACGTGTGCTGAACTGGATTCTCCTGTGTCTAAATGAACAATAACTAGCAAAACTCAGCTGCTAGGTTGATTCTTATAGTCCCTAGATCAGATCATATCACACCCCATCTGTCTGCTCTTCACTGGTTACCTGTAACAACTAGGATTCAGTACAAAATTTCATGCATGACTCACAGTTGTATTACCTGTTCCTGCCCACACTACCTTGCCTCTCTTCTCCAGCTGTATACGCCCTCAAGACAGAATTTGCGCTCTGCTGCCGACTCTCGAGTTTTACGTGTCCCTCATGTCAAAACAAAGTCGTTTGGTGAGAGGTCATTCAGATACCAAAGCCCAGTTGTTTGGAATGACCTCCCACGCGAACTGAGATACGTGGATTCGAGAGAGGCATTCAAGCGAGCCCTAAAGACCCATATTTTTTTCTGTCAGCTACAAATGACTTTGTCACACACCTGTCATGTTAATGCCATCTCTATCTATGTTAGAAGTAGTGTGTGTGTGAGTGTGTGTGTGTGTGAATGCCAGTATGAGTCCATGAGCGTAGCACTTTTGAATGGTGACTTTATAGCTTGTTTACAGAGTGCGTTGTATTTTGTTTTTTGTACTTTTTGTAAATTGCATTTTTGTAATTAGTTATTTTTGTACATTAGTTTTTGTTAAGCGCCTAGAGCTCTAATCTGAGGTTAGGCGCTATACAAGTACTCATTATTATTATTATTATGTTTCCTGACAAGGGGAGGGGTGGGGACGGGGCGGGGGGAGGGGCGGGGGGCTTTTGTCTCTGATTATTTGCCATTTCCACAGGAAAGCCACTGTCAGGACACTCAACTCGGTAGGATTCATGGACCTTTGACAAGAGCTCGTGACTAAATTACTCATACCCCTACGGCCGAAATTACTGAATTATTAACTCATTCGAGACGTGCCGCCTCGGGATGCGCGGCATAAGCTTCGTATCCGGATGCGGCACGTCTCGAATGAGTTAACACGTCAAAGCGTTCTTCTTTTTTTTTTCTTTTGCAGTTCCGTCGTCTTTGGCGTCATTTCCGATCGTACTGGGCGACGGAAAGCCATTGTCAGCGGTGCAGGTAGGCAGACTGGTCATCTTTGATTTGATAGATAGCTGGGTATTGAGTTTAACGCCGAGCAAGCGGCGAAGGGTCATCTGACAACTCTTTCCTGATATGAAGTTTGCACATCGAGCCCCAAAATCACAGTTTCCGAAGCCGATAGTTGCCCTCTGAAAACTACATGATGGTTTAGGAGATAGATCGACCGTGATGGTTCAAGGGTGGTGCAGGAATAGCTTGGCGCCTTAAGGCGCCAAGTTATTCCTGCACCACCCTTGAACTATCATCGTCGATTCCTATACTATTGCAGTGTGTCGGTGCCGAATGAATTAGCAGTGGTGTTAACCTACATATAATGCATTCGCGTTATTGTTTTTTAACCACTGTGCAGTATATGACTCGTTCTGTGGGTTTGCGTTGCGTCAGAATCTCGTCTTTCCTATACCCATTAAGCGCTGACACGACGATACTGATCAGCCTATTCGGGTACCACCCTTGAACTATCATGGTCGCCGAACTATATCCTGAAACTTAATTTTAAAATGTAGACTGAGGGCAGCTTTACATTTTGGAAATAGCGACCCTGGGGCTCAGAGTGGTAACTTGTACAAATCTGAAAAGCAATGATTAAATATACAAAGTCCTATATCAATACAAAAAGCTGGTGGTCCGAAACACCAGACACAAACTGAAGTGCACAAGCGCAGCAAGATTACTTTGGGTCGAAGGTCCTCGGGCCGACGCCGGACACCTATGCAACTGCGACCGGCGTCGGCCAAAAGGGAACCTCTGCTGACTGGGATGCCGCCAGAGACAAAACGTACTCGCCCGGTAATGGTAGCCACCCCCTGCTGCATGAACCATCATGGTCGATCAGTCTCTTGAACTGTATGCAGTCTTTAGAGGCCAAAATCGATACGCATAGCAATTTTGGCACTAACATTGTCGGTCTGCTAAACGATGATGAAATCTTCGAAGGACAACTTGAAATTTTGCAAATTTTGTGACCATAATTATGCTTGGAGTGCTCAGCTGCGAGGTGATCAAAGATTGACCGTTGTTTCAGCGTTCCTGATGGGAGCCGGGTCCCTGGCCAACGCTTTCCTCTCGGACTCCGCCTATTATTTGGCCGTCTCTGTGGCTTTTATTATTGGTAGGTTAACGACCATATCATACTGAGGCTAAAAGCTTCAAGTTTATACACTGCCATATGCTAGCTACATTATAGTACTTACACATGCTAGCTACATTATAGTACTTACAGATAAGGATATAGACCAATGGCTTTAGTTCAAGGGTGGTACCAGAATAGCTTGGCGCCTAGAGGCGCCAAGCTATTCTGGCACTACCCTTGAGCTATTTTAGTCAAACTTATTTCACACAATGGTGTATTCCGAATGATAAGGGTTAACAACCATACCAAATACGTCACCGCCGCTTTCTTATGCGACAGAGCAGTGTTGTTGTTGTTGTTGTTGTTGTTGTTTTAACCTACAATTTGCGATAGCTGCAGCCGACGCGTAAATCTCCGTCTAATAAGATCGTTTATCTTTACGTTGGGGTTGTAGAGTGTTCATGGAGAAGTAGTACCTTTGACTTTTCAGCCAGCAGCGCCTCTTGGGGCAGGCGGGAGCACTGGTCTTCACATGGCACTCAACTCTCACAGCTGGCTCCAGGTCCTTTACCTAGCCACACCCCGGTAACCGCTTCTGCTGGCGGGCGAAACGTTGTGAGGGCCGGCTGACGCGTCTCTCAGTCAGTTGAAATACTTGGAGAGGAGACGGGCGCCGCCAAGTTCGCCTAAGCCCATTGAAAGGACTGATGGACAAGCAACAGAATAAGAATAACATGCCGGATCGGTCGGGGCCCGGATCACCAACGACCGCGCACCCCATTGGAGGTCTCCAGGGTGGGGGCGACAAGTGTGTTACTGGAACCAAACCCACCATCAAGCTGCCCACGCAAGGAATAACTATCGGAACTTGGAACGTTCGCACACTCTACCAGTGCGGCAAAGTGAAGGAACTCACCCACGAGTTGAAGCGCTATCGCTGGGACATTGTAGGACTTGCAGAAGTTCGATGGACAGGCTTCGGAGAAACAACAACAGATGAAGGCCATAAAATCTGGTTCAGCGGAAAAGAAACCAAGCACGAACATGGCGTAGCTTTTATCGTAAGGAAAGAGGTGGCTGGAACTGTCATCAGCTGCACTCCCGTGTCAAGCAGACTAATCTCCATCCGCATCTCCGCCCGACCGCACAACATCACTATCATTCAAGTATACGCTCCAACAGCAGATCATGATGATGAAGAATTAGAAGAATTTTACGAACAACTGGACAACATCATCAAGAAAACACCTAAGAAAGACATTCTGACTGTCCTCGGTGACTGGAATGCAAAGATCGGCCCTGACGCCTACCAAAAATGGGCAGGAACAGCTGGCAAGTTTGGCCTTGGAGAAACAAACGACAGAGGCCTGCGACTTTTAGAGTTCGCACAGAGTCACCGTCTCACCGTTGCTAATACCCTCCATCCACACAAGAAGTCAAGAACAGTGACATGGCAATCGCCAGGAGTCCTGGTCCATAACCAGATTGACTTCATCTTGCTGCCTCGACGATTCAAATCCAGCGTTAACAAAGCACAAACGAGGTCCTTTCCTGGCGCTGATATTGGCAGCGACCACAACCTCGTCCTTACTAGCCTCAAGTTGAAGCTGGCATTGAAACGAGATAGCAAGAGCCCTCGCATCAGATTCGACCTCCAGAAGCTAAAAGACCCGGAAGTAGAAGAGCTCTTCCAAGCCCAGGTGGGAGGCAGATTTGCAGCCTTGGCTACTTTGGACTGTGACGTAGACACCCTTGCTGGAAATATAAAAGAGGTGTTACTTTCTACAGCAGAAGAAGTGCTGGGGAAGCAGAGGAAGCGCAAACAGCCCTGGGTCACCGATGACATCCTCGATCTCTGTGATGAGAGGAGAGCCTGGAAGAAAAAGAGAGGCCAAGACGTCACATCAGCAAACAAGTACAGACTTGTCAACAAGAAGATCAGGAAGAGGATGAAAGAAGCCAAAGAAGATTGGATTGAAGACCAGTGTTGTAGCGTGGAAGAGGACATGGCAAACGGCAACAGCAAGAAGGCTTATGAAACGCTAAGGACCCTCACCAAGACTCAACAGCAAACAGCCACAGTCATCGAAGACAGCAGCGGCCAACTCCTTACGGAAAACACTGCTGTACTAAACAGATGGACTGAGTACTGCCGAGACTTGTATAACTACAAGGCTGAGCCAGACACCAGCATCCTCCAAAACAACCAGGCTGGGGCCAGGAAGGCTGAAGACCTGCCAGTGTTAGCTGAAGAGGTGGAAGCAGCCGTACGCGGCCTGAAGGGAGGAAAGTCTCCAGGTGTAGACAACGTACCTGCTGAACTGTTGAAACATGGAGGAGAAGTAACAACGAAGGTCCTCACTACACTCTGTCAAAAGATCTGGGAGCAAAAGAAATGGCCAGTAGAATGGACACAGTCTCTAGTGATCCCGCTCCCCAAGAAAGGAAACCTGAAACAGTGCCAGAACTACAGAACTATCAGTCTGATAAGTCACCCTAGCAAAGTAATGCTTAGAATCATTCTCAACCGCCTCAAAACTTTCGCTGAGGAACTGCTGGCAGAAGAACAGGCTGGCTTCAGAGTTGGAAGAAGCACTGTAGAGCAGATTTTCAACTGCCGCGTCCTGATCGAGAAACATCTGCAGCATCAGCGCGAACTCTACCACAACTTCATTGATTTCAGGAAAGCATTTGATCGCGTCTGGCACGACGGACTCTGGCAAGTCATGAGATCGTTCAACATAGAGGAGGGACTGATCCAAATGATAGAAGCGCTTTACAAGAACGCCTGCAGCGCGGTTCTACTTAACAATCAGTCAGGCGAGTTCTTCAGGACGACGATCGGTGTCCGTCAAGGATGCCTGCTCTCTCCTGTCCTTTTCAACATATTCCTGGAGAAGATCATGCAGGAAACCCTCCACGACCACCATACTTCAATCTCTATTGGTGGCAGATCCCTGTGCAATCTTCGATTCGCAGACGACATTGACCTCATGGCAGGCAGCAATAGTGAGCTCCAAAACCTGACAGACAAACTTTCAAGTAGCGCAGGGTCTTATGGCATGGAGATCAGTACGGATAAAAGCAAAGTGATGATCAACACCACAAGCGACAGCAGCAGCAACATTCACATGAACGGCCAGAAGCTAGAAGAGGTCAATAGCTTCAAGTACTTGGGAGCCACCCTGTCCAAAGACGGTAGTTGCATAGCAGAGATCCGTATCAGGATAGGTACAGCAACATCCGCAATGGCCAGGCTGGACAGGATATGGCGAAGTAACTCCATCAGCTTCACCATCAAGTACAGGCTTTACAAGTCCCTCGTAGTGTCTATTCTGCTCTACGGCTGTGAGACTTGGACACTGCTTGCAGACTCAGAAAAGAAAATCCAGGCCTTTGAGAACAAGTGCCTGAGGAAGTTGCTCCGCATCTCGTACCGCGAGCACAAGACCAACGAATATGTACGGAGCATCGTCACTTCCCTGGTGGGCCCACATGAACCCCTTCTGGCAACCGTGAAACGGCGCAAGCTTGCTTGGTTTGGCCACGTGACCCGACACAACACCTTGTCCAAGACTATCCTCCAAGGCACTCTCGAAGGAAGTCGTCGGCGAGGTCGTCAGAGAAAGAGTTGGGTCGCAAACATAAAAGAATGGACCGAACTCGAGATGCCAGACTTGCTTGCCACCGCCCAAAATAGAACTCAGTGGAGAGCACTGTCTGTTGCTGCTGCCTTTCAGTCCCCCCAACGCCCAGTTCGGGCAAGGGACTGATGATGATGATGATCTTTACGTTGACTAGCGGGATAACATTTGAGTGGGAGTGGGTGTGTGTGTGGGAGTGGGTGTGTGTGGGGTGGGGGGAGGGGGCGAGGGGGGCTGTTTAAAAGTGTGAAGTTTGCTGAGCGCATTTTTTTTTTTTTTTTTTTTTTTTAGCGCAGTCCGCAAACGCATACAGTGTTCGTAGGTGTTTCTTTTCTCGGCCATTTGCTCGGCGGTGTTGCGTTACAGTGAACACAAGATCGTGGCAAAGAAGTGTCAGCATATCTTGGAAAAGTCTGAGGGATGAAAATTGTCTCCTTGGAGTTAGGCTTTCATTTGTAAAACACCTGAGCCATATTCCCAGCCAGCAAGGTCCATCGGGCCGATCGGCCGTAGTCGCCTCGCGCACAACAGTGCGCGGACCGACAGCGGTCGATGTCGGCCCCATGACCTTTCGCGCACTGGCTTAGGAAAAAAAAGACGTTAAACGTTTAGGGCGAAACGTCTTTTGTCCACCAAGAAGGGGATTTCAAAGACGGGGCACCAAAACAAAATCTGTACAAATGTTGACTTCAGCTGGGTTCGAACCCACGACCTTTCAGACCAGAGTCGAACGCTTTACCAACTGAGCCCCCCAGCTCGCCCCACACTGGCGTAGGATCGCCCATTATCTAAACAAACTTCAGTCGTTGTCCTTCACTGACTCACAGTACTGATCTGATGTCATCCATGTGGATGCATGACGCTGTTGACGCAACTGTCCGTCTTTTCAGGCATTGGGTTCGGCGCCTTCCAGTCTGTGGACTTTGCCCTGGTAATGGACGTCCTGCCGGAGGAGAAAGAGAAGGCCAAGGACATCGCTGTCTGGCACCAGGCTCTCGTCCTGCCCCAGGCGCTGGCCACGCCCGTTGGTGGACTCGTGCTGGATCTGTTTGAGCGCCTCAACTGCGAGGTAATGACCCGTGCAATTATTCACCGCAACACAAAGCACATTTGCCAGTCTGTAATGTCTCCAGAGGGTCATTAACCCATTTAACCCCACGGCCGCATTTCATCTAGCGACCATGTTCCAGTGGCAGGAGATGGTTCGACCATGATAATTCAAGGGTAGTGCCAGATTAGCTTGGCGCCTGATGGCGCCAAGCTAAACTGGCACTACCCTTGAATTATCATGGTCAGTCCTCTCCTGCTGTAGGGCGTCGGGGCTAAGTGGGTTAACTGTACCCCGGAAGAAGAAAAAGCGACCTCGGTTTCATTTGGCGGCCTCACGGACTCGCCGCAATCGATGGCCTCCGGAGCAGAGGTGTGGAGAAAAGGCAGCGGGCGTTGGGCAGACTTGAAAGGACGTGAGAGATAATAGTAAACCAGACCAATGTTGCTATAATATCGAAAGGAACTCTGGGAAAACATTTTGATGAGTAGGGTGAAGCGCGTATGGGCCGCGGGGATCCCATCTTGACCGAACTGAACTGAACTGAACGGCGTAAAGATTACTCGAGGCAAAACTTGTATCGTTACATTGTTGTGTATTGTCTTGTGCATCTACTGTGGGAAATCAGGGTTTTTACGCGACCACATTTAGTAGTGCACCTTCTTGTTTGTGTATGCGTGTTTTTCCTGCCTACTTCCTAAGTTCCAGAAAAAGACATGGGTTATAGGCTTGACCTGATGCATCCTTTTTAGAGATGTAGATGATCGTCTGGTTCTGTACCTGCGTATTTTTCTGTGGGCTGGCGATTGGGTGCCTGACAGGCGGGGGGGGGGGGGGGGGGGGGGGGCGGGGGGGATCGAACTGTTTGTCTGTCCAGCGCTGAGTAAATTTCCCCTTGGTATGTGGACAATTCTACCAGCGCTAGCCTCACCTATCTGGTTTGTGAGTGGGCGTAAAGATTGCATTAAATGACATGCCAGAGTACGTCGACCAGTCATTTCAGACTGTCCTCTTTTGTTAATGACGCGGGCATTAGCACAGATTCATAGCTGTTTTTGTTTTCTTCTTCTTTTCACCCACCTCAAAGAAATGTGTTTCTGACGCCGGGGAACGTTGAAGGTTGCTGTGTTGTTTTGTTCATATCACTATGATGCATATCCCCGAAAGTTGCAGATTCAAGGGCAGCAACTGCATAAACCTGTGAGAAGAGCAGATATGCAGAAGATATGCCTCTTCGAGTCCTCACAAACCAGATAGGCGAGGCAAGCGCTGGTAGACTAAGGGGATTTACTCAGCGCTGGACATACAAAGTTAGTCGCCCAACTGCCATTTACTTCCTTACTGATTTTGGTCTTTTCCCGTCGTGTCTGCAGATCGGTCTTGGCTACATCATCCTATTCGTCATCACGGCCTGTTACTTCACGCTAAGTGGAGCCTTTGTCTTCAAGATCCGCCGGGCCAGGTAGACTGACCACACCACAGCCTCAACTCCGCCAGAGACAGTATCGAGGCTTCAGGCTTTAACCCGTTCAATGCCGATAAAATAATTCAACACCACACAACTGCAAGAGGCATAGATCCTCATGAGCCCCCGCAGTTGCGGGGGCTCATGAGGATCTATGTCTCTTGCTGACACCACTTAGATAGCTAGGTTGATTGATTGATTGATTGTACATTGCTTAACGTCCCAACAGCAACACGGCTTTTTCAGGACGTGCCTGCGCTGCTTGTGAAAAAAAAAAAAACCAGAATATTGAATGTATGTCGCCAGCCGGTCCAATACGTTAAATAAACCTACAACATGGAGCCAAGACCATTTAGCAACACACATCTAATATCAAGAGCTTCAGGCAGTGGATAGCTAGGCATTGTTTGGGGTTAAATTAACGAAGACTGCAGAAACACACAATCTGCGTCAGTTGGCAGTGAACGGGTTAAAAGGAAGGATGCCAGAGGAGTGCAACATTTGGCGTCAACACTTCAGGCCGCAACAGAAACAAAACAGCGCATCTTTAGGGCGCCAAGGTTCTAAGCACAGGTTGAGACGCGCGTTTTCACGATATGCTGGACAATGCGTGGGTGACGGTCTCAGTTCAGTCCCAGAGACCGACTCAGCTTTTTCAAATCCCAACGGAAAGCTGAATTTCAGCTTTTTGGGTTGAGCCGGAAGAGCCATTCAGACTGTTCCATCTGCAAGAGGCATACATTCTCATGAGCCCCTGCATCCGAGAATTTATCTCTTGCTGGCCATAAATCATGGGGGTATAGTTAGTCTGTAGAGCGCTTTCAGTCATTTGGAATTCCTCGCACGGTCACCCATGAGGGCGCAATGTTTTCACCTCTTCTGGTCACTATGGTGACAAGACGAACCGAGCACTGTACACGGGAGCACATCGTGAAGTCGCGTTTCCCTGCTCATCGCCTGTGGTTCCGGGCTGAACAAAACGAGATCAGCTGGAATTCCCTCTGACAATGAAAACCGCCATTCAGTCTTGCTTGCGGGAGGCGCAGGAGATGGCTTGACCATGATAATTCAAGGAGGCGCCAAGCTTATCTGGCACTACCCTTGAATTATCATGGTCAAAACCATCTCCTGCAACTGGTACAGTAGTCGTTAGGCAACACCTCCAAAAATTTGAGTAATGGGACCTTGGGGCTGGAAGGGTTAGCAAACATTCTCCACATCTCTTATGAAATGAATTGCTTTATTGTCTGCAAGAGGTATAGATCCTCATGAGCCCCTGCAGTTGCAGGGGCTCATAAGGATCTATGCCTCTTGCCTGCCGATGTGCTGTAAGAATTGTGCACATAAGAAACGAGTAACTCTCTTTGCTAACGTGCTTACGAGCATCTCCGACCCTTGCAAATGTAATCCTGTGTATACTATCTAAGACTCCTGCTAAACGGCCCCTGAGGATCTATGCCTTTTGTATACTGGCTCAGTAGAGTCAATGTTTCTGACAGATGGAGAATTTGAACATTGGGCTGTTCACTGGGGTTTGGATGTCTGACAATCATGGAAGGGGGGGGGGGGGGGGCCGTGGGGAGGAGGGGCCATCACTGGACAAAATGGCGCTTCTTTTACGCGGAGTCAACATAGGCAGGCGCTCAGTTAATTTGTCGCTTCGGCCAAAATCTTCAAATCTCTCATTTAATGCGAGGAGCATAAATACGCACTTTCTCTCATCATCTTGTCATATGCGGCATAAGAGTTTAAAAGACATGTAAATACATCCGTCCTGTGAGACGAGTGTTTAAAAAAAACAACAAGTTAAACTTTTGAATATCTCGTCCTGCGCGACGGAAGATGGCTATATTTTGTCAGGCCGAGCGGGTTCAACTCTTACGTCCTATTTTATATTCCTCTTTCGTGTTGTATCCCAGCGGTATATATTAAGCTGTGCTGCTGATGAACAGTCACATGTTGTCATCTTTGCTCACTGCGATCAGAAGGAATGTTTGTGCTGGTCTGTGATTTTGGACCTTACGGCTGAAAGCGTAAGGTTCAAAATCACAGACCGGCACACAGTCGGTTTTTCTTGTTGAAAGCGCAGCGTTACTTCTGTTCGATTTCTTTGCGCTGGGTTCGAGTTTCTGGGAATACCATATTGTGATTTTCCATTATGAAAGAATTTGTTAGTGTCGTGCAAGTCTTGGCTTGTGTAAAACATCTTGTGAATTTGACGTTGATTCATTCAGCCCCGACGACGTGGAAATTCCGAATTTGGGAGTTGTCCTCTGAAGACTACTTTACTGCTCTCGGAGACAGATCGACCAAGATAGTTGAAGGGTAGTGCCAGAATAGCTTGGCACCTCCAGGCGCCAAGCTAAAGTGGCATCATCCTTCAAATACCATTACGCATAAATCTGCAGACGCACTTGTGTTTGTCATGCCTGATCGACACACCTAATGTAACAGTACTACGGCAAGTTTGGACGCGCAGCAAACGCACACGCATAATCACACTCGTTTATTCTGTGCAGCTGTTAGCGCGTCAGTATATTTTAAGCTGTTGCTCGTCGACATTGTGATGTAACGCAGCGGAGTTATTGCCAAATTACGTAATATTACGGCGACGGGTGTGGAAATGGATAGTCTCTCTCTCTCTCTCTCTCTCTCTCTCTCTCTCTCTCTCTCTCTCTCTCTCTCTCTCTCTCTCTCTCTCTCTCTCTCTCTCTCTCCATTTTCTTTTATGCTTTCGTTTGCCTGTTTTATTTTTAGTTGTGTTTCTTGTGTGAATATTGTGTGAGAAGCGTTCACTGCCGGGCACGCTTTCGTTTTTTATAATTCTCTTGCAACACAAGAACGTAGGCGTCAGATCACATAAATAATGAACATGTTAAGCCTTTTTTCTTTCTTTCTTTTATTTGCATTTCATTTCTTGTACTCCACGTCGTTACCTTCCTAAGTATGCCGAAGATGCTTGTCAAAACTTCCACGGAAGTGGTTACTTTGTCACGTTTTAGTTGTGAAAACTTGCTTGGTAGCTTTAGTTATTCAGTCTTCATAAGTGCCTGAGAAATGACGTCTCATATTTTTGCTGAAGCACAAAGCTGTATTTACCAGCGTAGAAATAAACCCTGAGCTCATGAGCCCTCGCATTTGCAGGGGATCATGAGGATCATGCAGATTGATGTCATACGAGTGTATAAACTAGCTGTGTGTTGTCCGCAAGCCATAGTTGATGTTGCCAAACTAGATAGCAAGATTTTTATATTTTAATTGATAGCACTCTCAGCCTCTTTCCCCTCAACGTATCGTGCCACAAAGTACTAGTCATTCTTGTATGAAATATAAGATAAATATATTCATGTTGAAATATGTGATGTCAATGTTTCTGTAAAAGTATATACGTATAGCACATATCACTCAAGCATTCTGCAAGGCCGCCATACTCATACCCTGCCTACCCATGCCACTGGTTGTCGCCCTCGATTCGCAAGCGAATCGAGGGAGAGAACGTGTGTGTCCATGCCCTTCACCCCCCCCCCCCCCACCCCACCCCCCCTCCACCCGCTTCCGAATCATATCTCTACCCCCCCACTGCCCGCGCATGGTATCTTTGTACCAGTGTGCGTAAACTTCATGTAAATGTGTGTGACTCTTGGCGTAGAAACGAGAAAAGATTTTTCTGTAACGGATTTTTTTTTGGGGGGGGAGGGGGGGGGGGGGGCGGCAGGTCCATGACTCTGCATATGTATTGCCATACAAGGACCTGGAAACATGCTGTCGTACGAGTGAGCGCGCACTCAAACACTGACCCACAAAAACGCGCGCTCGAACACACACATACGCTGTGACACACACACTGACGCACACGATTCGCACACATGTATATACACACGCCAACACACACACGCTATGGCAGTTCATCTTCAGGAAAGCCATATCAAGAATGGTAACTGACAGTATCAGACATTACGCCAAAAAGATACAAACAGCATTAGCATACACGTTTGACAATCTATACGACCGCAGCACTAGTTTGTACCTTGTACGGCCTAGACATAATGAACAACATCCAGCTGCAAGAGGCAATGGTCCTCATGGGCCCCCAAAGACGCCCCCCGCCCCCCCCCCCCCCCCCCCCCCCCATGAGGATCCATGTCTCATGGCAGCCCCAATAATAATTATTCGCGGTGTTCCTCGAGTGGATTGGCGTCATCTGACACTAATCATGGACACGGTCAATAAACTGAAAGTAAATTTATTATTTAATTAAAATTGCAGTTAAAGTGAAGTAAAAGGTAATTATACAGTAAAGAAATATGTTTGTATGCCAAGAACCTCTTGTGTACAGATCGATCTGTTTTTTTTTTTTTTTTTTTTTTTTTTTTTTTTTTGTAACAAAAATAAAATTATTTTAAAAATGAAAACAATTGTTTTTAAAAACAACATAAAGTAGTTACTTGTGTCACTGATCTACTGTTCAAGTGACTTTCGTCTGATAGTTCAACGGCAGTGCCAGATTACTTTGTTCACCTCTAAGCCGATGGTGCCACGTGAATTGGGGCTTACCCTTGGACAACACCAGTCGATCAGATAATATCACAGCTGAGTCCGGTTAATTTCACAGATAGTTATGAAGTAGTCTTAATGCAGAGCCTTGTATTAGGCGACACAAAGCAAGGTTTTGGAGGCTATTGAGGATAAGACTAATTTCTATACGTTGGACTAATGATAGAGGCGTAGGACTATCGAGAAGTCAATTGACAACCAAAAAACACACAATTTAAACAAATTTGTTCCTTTTACTTACATGACTAATGATCTATCAACTGAAACATTGTTTTAAGTTATCAGATACACGGATTTGCATGTACCTTCATTTTCTCATAACTCTTCAGCTATAATCTTGTGTGAGATTGCAGTCTTGCCTTAGATCTGGTCAGTGTATAATCATGTTGTTACTGATTT
>BTPG01000004.1:4329905-4364438 GCA_036245525.1 Semisulcospira habei
GTGCGCCTGAATTGATCAGTGTTCAGGTCGGACTCCATAGGTAATAGCCCGCCCTGTCCAGCATAACCCTCCTGTCAGGGTCTTCCTTTAGTCATTCCTGTGCCGTGGACGTTAAACCCCGAACCTACCCCCCCCCCCCTCCCGCGTCAATAAAACTGAAGGGATCAACTTCGATTTACTTACACGAAAATTTACTCAGCGCCGGTCAATCCACCCAGGTGTGAAATATATGTAAAATGAAGACAGGGTACACTGGTGCTGCCGTGTGGATTATAATGTGTAAATTCAGTCTGACTTCAAGTTGTGTGATTTCATCCGAGTCGAAACAAAGCAAAGCAATTTTGAAGTGGGTATATTAACACCTCGGGTTATGTTAATTGATTAGATTCACACTGGGTATATTTTCACCTTTTTCTCGTGTCGATGTAATGCTTATTTAAAGAGGCCAGCGATATGCAGCTCATCATTACTGGTCCATAACTGTCCATCCGCAGTTGCGTTTTGCTGTCTGCGGCTGGGATCCTTAAACTATGCCCACAACGTCCCTTGCTAAAACTATATTTTTCCACATACATAGTCTTTCACACAGCAAAACCGTCCGCATTACTATAGGATGCATGACGGTAATTCAATGTCTGCACTTCTGATGACCTCGAGTGCTCAGTGACGGGCAAGGAAATCATTTGTGCACATAACTGTTATTTAGTTTTTACTGAGTAGTCACAAACCATTTACAAAACAAGATGGGGCCCCAGCCTAAAGTTGTTCCTACTCAGTTTCAAGCTTATCCGCCTTCTGATCCATCTCAGTCCTACTTTAATTCATTCTATTCTCCAACTCATTCACCCTTTAAAGCCTAACAACTTCAGCAAACAATGATATTTCAAGGGTAGTGCCTGGGAATCTTACCACCTCCTGCCACCAAGATATTCAGGCATCTCCTTTGAACTGTCATGGTCAATCTATAGCACGATATATTGGACTGGTAATGATTTCAGGACACCTCTGAAAAGATCAGTGTTAGGACTCAATAAAAAATATTTAAAAAAAGAATATAAGATTTGACTGGAAATATGTTTGAACAGCTTCCCATTATATTCATGTGTATACTTCTCATATACATGAATTTATAACAACGAACAAATCAAACACAACACACATGCAAGAAAAGTTTTGTAACCCAACAGACCGATTTACATCAACTTTAATCTATTTTTTTATCACCAGAATATATTACATGTTATGTGAACAAACTCAATTTCAACACAAATGACCTCATTCAGTCCAGTTAGTATACAACAGTTGTCTCACTGTCATTCATGTCTGTTGTGCATAGTGGTCACCCGAGTACAATTTAATTTTTTTTTTACAATTTTTGTTTACATCTTACGAGACCATGCCCTACATTCTGTGATGGTCTATGGAACCCTACAATTCGCAACAGGGCAACATTAGACATACATTCTGGCACAGCATTGCAACTGAACGTACATGCACACAGTTGATGTGATGGTAAACTCAATACAGAACTGTTGATGACACAGCTGCAGCACTTCATGTTACGGAAGCACAACACAGGCTATTATAACATGATGCAATAATCAAGCCCAAAGCTGTTCCTATTTGTAAGCTTATCATTCTCATCCACACTAACCCACCCTACCGTCTGATCCAAGCAAGCTGGCAGTGGTACACATAAATACCAAGTGATGCACAGCACTTTGCGCTAGTTGCACTTCTGTAGACTGGCATAGTGCAAGCTGGTTGGTTGGTTGTACAGTGCTTAACGTCCCTATAGCAACAATACTTTCTCAGGATGTGCCTGCCCTGCTTGTAAATAAAAAAATAAAACTGAACTAAGTGACCAGCTGGTCCAATACACTATATAAACCTAAGACATGCTGAGGACGATGCATCTTCATGCTAATTTGAATTTGTTGTATCCTAGTTAACAAAGAAAAGAGTAGAAAATCATTACAATTATAAAATATGCACCATATATGGAAAATGATATTGAAAATTGTGTTAACTACAAACGCATAAATTATCAGCTCTTAGATGTATCAGAACATTTCGCAATAAACATCCACTATCAAAGACTAGGAAGCACAAAGGAGACGTTAAAGAAGGAAAATAAAGGTAAATGGATGGTTGGGTATACATTGCTCACACATCCCGTCAAAACAAGAATTTCTCAGGACTTTCCTGCACCAATTGTGAAGAAAACCCCTAAAAAAACCACCAGAATACTGAATTATGTCACCAGATGGTCTAGTATTAGTAGTAGTATTTGAACACTGCTTAACGTCCTGACAGCAACAAGACTTTCCCAGAACGTGCCTGCACTGCTTGTGAAAAAACCCAACTAAACAGAATATTGAACGTATGTCGCCAGCCGGTCTAATACGCTAAATAAACCTAAGACCACTTAGCAACACACATCCAATATCAAGAGCTACATGCAGCGCAGACAGTAGGGAGCGTTTAAAAAAGGAAAATACAGGTGAATGAACCAAGGGTAGACAAAAACACACGCCCCAGAATAGAGGGAAAAACCCACCCTGTGGGGCTGACCAGGGTGACCCTGGGAACTAAAAAGCAGTTAACCCCACCCAAGTCCCCCAGGGCAGACCCGGTTGGGGGTCCAGATGGTCTAATATGATTCATGGTAACATTATGGACTAATATGCACATCAACATGAAGACATGCACGAGAATATCTCACATGGGCAAAATAAGACACATTTCAATTATTTACATCACTGTGCAAATTTTCAACTTTTCCTAACATGGATCTTTTCAATAAATGAATTAATCATCAATCAAGAAAATTGAAGAGGTACAAAACTGGCTAAACAACTCATCCAAAGCCTATTCAGAATGAAGCTAAATCTAAACTTTCAAGCGAATATGACAAAAATTATGCACTCTAATGCGGGGTCAATGTGACAATTTCTGTGCAATAAGCACTCCCACTTCCAGGCTCTCTTCGCAGTTCTAGATTGAGAGAACTTCCAAAAGTTTCAAGCCCCCAAGAACAGAAACAGTGGAACATATTTAGTGACACATACACACACCACTTGGTACCAAAAGTACATTATACAGACACAACTGTTTATATGTGACATAACTTTTACCTTGTTGCTTTACTGCCATAATTTACATCAAGTGCTCGCTACTGAAAGCGCTCCACTGCGCCCCATTTCAAAGTTGTTCATATTATTTTTAAAAATTTGTGAAAAAAAACCCCAAACAACAAACACACCAACCAAAATGCTTGGGTAAGCTCTATCAAGTCAATCCAACCATGAAACCAGCATGATACAACAAAGGGATCATCCGACAGTGGGATTAATGTTACACAATGGCCACTGCTGATTTACGTGCCTCGACTTCCTTTTGATGCACAGTTCTAGCTACTCAGCTCGTTAATCATCAGCAATCATGGTTTAATATATACATATAAGTTAAACCATGAGCGATGGTGATTTACAAGCCAAGACCTGCTTATGACACAAAAGTTCTGGATATAATAAAGTTCTGCTGAGAAGCCATAACTATGCCCAAAGTGTCATACCTGTTTCGCTGTTGAATTGACATGATACAGTCTACACACAAGCATTACAAGGCCTCCCATCATTGATAATCAAGCCTCAAGAGCTATGATGTAAAAACTTCTTCAGTGTCTTGCAATAAATACATGACAGAACCTGCATCCAAGCAACCCCAAGTGTACAGTTCCACGGACAATATTGGTGAAAGCTGGCACATATATCTGGTAGAAGAAAATAAGTTCTCCTGGTCATTTACAGATCACAAGTCCAGCTAAATGGTGCCAAGTTACTGCAAAGTCTGTTTTTCACATTTTCAAATTCAATAAATCCAAAATTAAACAATAAATATTCACATAGCATGCTGCATCCGTTAGCAGCAGTTATGATCTCAAAGTTAAAGCAAAATTATTCTTTTGATCTCAAAGTTACAGCAAGAATTATTCTTCTACGGTATTTGGTTATTTTGCTGTACATGCTTGATTCATGTACATGTACATTATAAGTTAGTGGTAGCAGGGTTTGCTGCACGGACCCTTGTAGCCCTGAGGGAGGTCAAAGGAACCATTGTACCCCAAAAGGCCTGATGATATATTTGTTTTCATTCCTCCACTGTTATTATAAAAGAAATCATGCTGAAGTTGTCTGACCTGGATCACGCCAGACATGACCAACGTCAACAGTATTTACATGTATAGAGAATAGACGTATGACAAAATATAACATCTTTCTTGACGTTTCCACCTGCATGACCAGCAAAATTGTCAGAGTAATGCAATAGAAAAGATTTTCAAATTTTTTAAACAAAATAGTTGCGTCACTCCCTCATGTGCTTAGATTCCGTCAAGACTCTTTCTGTCGTCTGTTACACACTATTGCTGTATATGTGTGCTGAAAAGAACTCCAGTAGTGTGGCTATTGTTTCCAATAACACAAGTAACTTTGTACTTTAGAACGTTTTGGTGATCTTTCAAAACTGGCACCCAAGACGCATCATAAAGAGGGCTACAAGACGCCCACCATTAGTCGCTATAAGGGTTTGTGTACCAAGGTCACATGGTACAGTTTGTGTTAAAAATTGGTCGTGTGACGTAGGAATAAAAACAAATTATTTTGATTAATATAAACCACACAGTATGTTGGTGATAGTGGATCATCCTAGACTATGTTAAACTATTCAGTAACAGCATCCACTATGCAAACTTTAATTTCCTCACCCAAAAACATGGCATTTATACACACACATACTTGCAAATGCTGAACAACCATTAAATAGTGATAATAAAAATTTGGTGTAAATAACATGCACCGATCATTTTGGCTCCATCAAACAACATACAAGGTGAACAATGTTTGTGTTTATAATTCAAGAGAACGTGTTTGCCTACGCATTTATGCCATGTGCCTCCTTCTGCATATAGTTTTCTTCATTGTGAAATGCGACTGAAAACAACCTTCAAAGTTGACATTGTGACCAGTTTTACGCCCGACACCTGACATGTGGTTCCAATGTCAGAAAATCTGACCGACGGACTTTATTGGAGTGAATATTTAGAATCTGCCCCTTTAGTCATATACGGCAAACTTTTGTACAAGCATTCATATAGCATTACGGAAAACAGTGCGAGTGTATATTCAAGTACCTTATTCAACAGATGCTCATTGCTGAGGTTTTCACTGAAAACGCTTTTACGATGACAAATCTTGTAAATCATTATAGGAGCTGTAAACAAATCAGTAGAAACTAGTAATTGGGTTTAATCAGTATTGCGAGTGGGGATATTGTCAGTCTAGAGATCATGTTGTGCGTTACTCGAAACTTGCCATTTTATTAAACGTGGAAAATCATCTAATTTTGAAATGTGATTAAACTATAAAGGATAAACCTTTCAAATTGTGCATGGCTACACATTGTTGTGCTCTCTGGTAATATCAGTTTTTATGTGTTTACAATCTGAAATTATCTGCTATCCAACCTCCAGGTGGGCATAGGTAGCCTCTAAAAGAAATTTTTGTGCTCGCAATCATCAGTGCACTTTTCTGTGTGGACAACAACCACTCTTAGCATTTCCGTCTGTCAGAAAACCCATTTTCCCCAGGCTGAGAACTGCTGCTGGAATACAGAAAAGCAGAAATGTTACTTGACCCATTTCATCATGTGGCTGATCTTGTTTACTTGCTCATTGTCCTATGAAGGCTACATTACAGATTAGGTGATAGATCAACCATTTTAGTTCAAGGGTGGTGCCAGAATAGCATGGTGCCTCAGATGCCAAGCTATTCTGGCACCACCTTTGAACTATCATAGTCAAATTAACCCTTTGAACCCGGCAAACCGCTGTAGCGGTTGGCGGCCTCGTATTCCGTTGAACCCGACAAACCGCTACAGCGGCGTCGGGTGTTTCGTATCGCGCGCCCGGTGACGCGCTAGCCTCGCTGCGTGTGTGGTGACCTCGCCCTTTGCACTGACATTTCCTGTTTACACTCGGTACACGGCACGTACGTTCGTCTGTGGTATGCGGTCAGTTTTGATGCGCTAGCGTGGGAATTACGGTCGGAATGGCGAGTGGATGTGTAGATATTCGGAGTGATACAATTTTGTGTTTGGAGACATGGTTTTGTAGCAGAGGAGCCCTCTGCTAATGCTATCACTAGTTACTACCAGCGAGTCAGAGTTCAGTGGTTTAGTGCACGCTTGGCGCACTGTGAGCGAGAATTTCGCTGACTTAGCTAGTTGGTGTGTAGCGGACTACACGCGCGAAGCTGTGACGTAGTTTCCGGACCCAGAGGCTGGGAGCCTATATAAAGCGGCCGATTCTCAGTCTCGGGGTGAAATCCAGGGGGAAAAACGGATTTGTTCAATAGCATGTCCGTTGAAAGGTCCTGGTAAATCAAAGTGGCACAGTTGGAGTGCGCCTGAGTTGATCAGTGTTCAGGTCGTACTCCATAGGCAATAGATTTCCCTGTCCCCCATAACCCGCCCGTCAGGGCCGTCCATGATCACCTCGGTGCTGTGGACGTTAAACCCGAACTAACCCAGTCTCGGGGTGAGTGTGAACAATGCTCACCACCCCTCCCCCCCTGTGAGCGATTGCGAACAGTGATTTCTCACACTCCCCTCCCTCTTCCCCCGTAGGCGATTGTGAACAATGATCTCCTACATTTCCCGGCCCTAACCCACGAGGCGATTGTGAACAATGATCTCCTCAACACCCCGGCCCTAACCCACGAGGCGATTGTGAACAATGATCTCCTCAACACCCCGACCCTACCCCACGAGGCGATTGTGAACAATGATCTCCTCAACACCCCGACCCTAACCCACGAGGCGATTGTGAACAATGATCTCCTCAACACCCCGACCCTAACCCACGAGGCGATTGTGAACAATGATCTCCTCAACCACCCCGACCCTACCCCACGAGGCGATTGTGAACAATGATCTCCTCAACCACCCCGGCCCTACCCCATAGGACAGTAGCGTTTTAGTCCAGTTCTAATTCACCTAAATAGGGCTTAGGCTGTGTTAGGATTGCGCGTAGGTTTTATAGGTAAGTGCATATAGGTGTTAGGCCTAAGAGTTATGTTCGCTAGGAATCGTATTCAACGTTACAGGTGTTAGTCATAGGAGATAGGTCTGCCAGGTGTAGTGTTCGTAGGTATAGTTACTATGCCTATAGGTGTTTAAGGTTATTAGGACTTGCACTGGTTTGACTAACTTTGATCATGTTGTTTGTTTCATCATGAATGCTTTTCTGGTATAAATAAATCTTGGAACCTTACTTCCATCTTATGATGCTCAGCTAGAGTGAGAGCGAGACTGAGACTGTGCGTGTGTACGTGCGAGAGGTTTGTGTGTGTGTACGTCCGTGCATGTATGACGGTGTGACTGATCGTGCGAGCGCACGTTACTAGCAGCTCAGTAGGAACGATAACAACAAGTCCAGTCAAAATAGGGTTTTTCTGGATACTGTGGTCGGTCCATTGCGCAAGCAACTTTGGCTTTTTGAACACAACGCGAGGCAAGTAAACACGGATTTCAGTTGTGCGCATGCGAGACTAGAGTAGATTTATTTACTCTCCACTGCAATCTCCAGTCCTTCCCTAGACCACAAAAGGAATTCGGACTTAAACTCTGTAGGCACTTGAGTACTGTATTAGATGGGCAGTTTTTGTCTATCTGATAAACTATTTAAGTCGCCTACACCCAGTCACTGAGTCCGGTTACAAAAATTGGTGCCGTGACCAGGATTGTTTTTGGTTAGGATTGTTGTTTGACCAGATTGTCTTTTGGTTAGGATTGTTGTTTGACCAGAATCGTTGTTTGATAAAGATAGTTTGGCCGAGATACTTCGTTCGAGGAAGGTAGTTAGAGCTGTGAGTTCAAGACTATGTGCTGTGCCAGCGGCAGACTATCTGTGTCACTGTCGACACGTCTTTTCCGTTAGCGTGGTACCGGTTGCGGCAGGGAGCGTTTTCATTAGTACCAGTCGTGAGATTTTTAATAGTGGAAACATTCCGAGTTTGAAGTTGGTTCTCGTTTGGTTTTAGCGACTCGTGTTGTAGTCTGTCTGCGTGGGAAACGCAGTTGAACAGGCAACGTTTTCATTACACAGATAGTGAGGTTCAGTCTACAAGATGGGTGCAGTCTTAGGATTCCTTAGGTTTCTTGTTCCAAGCTGGTTGGTGTCAAGTAGTTCTAAAAGTCAGGATGGTAGAAGAAGGAGTAAACCTAGAAGGTCGGCGAAGAGCAGCAGGCACTCGGTTTACAGTGAGTCAGATAGCAGTAGCGAGGAAAGCTCATGCAGTCACGGTAGTCGTTGCTCACAAAGGAGCATGACGAACAGGAACATTACGAGAAATAGATCCTTTCTGAATGACAGTGGTAACTCGTCTAGAAGAGAGAGGGTGCCCGAGATATTCACTGGCACAAAAGGAGACTTGAAAGACTGGCTTTGCCATTTCGAGACTTGTGCAAGATGGAATGGTTGGGACTATAGCGAGAAGGGAGTGAATCTAGCTATGTCACTCCGGGGTCCAGCACAACAGGTGTTAGGTGAGCTTGCACTAGAGAGAATAGAGGACTATGATGCTATCAGGTCAGCCCTTGAACGTCGTTTTGATCCCGCCGAGAAAGAGAATCTTCGTAGAGTGGAGTTCAGGTCAAGGATGAAAAGAAAGAACGAGAGTGTGACGGAGTACGGGTTCGCGTTAAACCGTATTGCTAGTAGTGCATACCCTAGGATGCCTACTGAAGCAAGAGAAACCATAGTCATAGATCAGTTTGTTAGTGGTCTTCCCTCTAGAGACTTGAGAAGGCATGTGCAGTTCAATCATCCCGCGACAATACACGAGGCAGTAGCACTGGCTAGTGAATTTGAGTCGTTTGATGAGAGATTTGATGGCAGGAAACCAGAAGACCCAGAGAGACATGGTGATGTTACTGCTAAGGGTGTTAGAAGTCTCGAAGAGAAAGATTCAGCTGAGGCAGGCTTAGCAAAGGCTTTCCAGAATCTGAGTGACAGACTTACTTCTGAGATTCAGAAAGTAACGAAAGCGCTGACTCGTCAGTCGGCAGGAGACAAGACTAGAAGAAATGTTGATGTTGTTTGTTATAAGTGCAAAGAGAAGGGGCACTATGCCAGGCAATGTCAGAAAAGTGAAGACAGAGACAGGAATGAGTCTGTGCGTAACGAAAACGCGCCAGGCCAGGGAAACTAGGGCGGGCGGAGCTCTCAGCAGCCAGAGACTCGGCCCAATTAGCAAGTGATGACGGCTGCTTAGAGAAAGCGAAGGGGCAGCGTTTATGTGTACTGTCAAACACTGGATGCTGGATGGCACCAGTAGCGATAGGAAAGGTTTCCTTAGACTTTTTAGTAGATAGCGGGTCTGCTGTCACAGTCATTAGTGCCAGAGATTTCAAGCTAGTCAATATGGAAAGATCGGCTCTGAAGAAAAGTAAGTTGAATCTTTGCACAGCTAGCGGTGACACTTTAGAAATTGAGGGTGAAACCACGCTTTGTTTGAATGTAGGAGGACAGAGGTTTAGGCATGATGTAGTAGTTGCAGACTTAGGCAGTTCGTCAGGCATTCTAGGCACTGATTTCATGCAGAAATACGGTGGCGTGCTAGACTTAGCGCGAGGTACTTTGATGATACGCAAGCAGGTGGTTCAGTTGAAGAAAGAGAGTTCAGGTACAAGTGCGGAAGTGAAAGTATGTAGACTCACTAGGGTTCCCCCTAGGTCTGAAATGTTTTTGAAGGCATCTTTCGTTCAGCCGTGTCAGTTACAGAAAGCTGATGGTCTGTTAGAAGGTGTTGAGAGTTTCAGGAGTGAAACAGGGCTAGTAGTTCCAAGGTGTATGGTTCAGGTGTCACAAGAAGAAATCCTTGTTCCTGTTACCAACTTTACTGATAAAGAGATTGTAGTGAAGCCAGATACAGTTGTGGCGTCCATAGAAACTGTTTTTTCAGTGAACTCTTTGTCGACTAGTTCTGAAAAGAAGGAAGAAGTGGTCTATATGGATGGCAAACTCCCTAGTCACTTAGTGGATTTGATCGCTAATGTTTCGTCAGATGTTAGCGAGGGGACTAAAGACAAATTGAAAGAGACGCTCTTAGAGTTTCAAGATGTTTTCCAGTCTCCAGGTGGACAACTTGGACGGACAAACAAAGTGAAACACACTATTGACACAGGAGGTGGCAAACCTGTCAAGTTGCCCCCTCGTCGTATTCCCGTAGCTCAGAGAGAAATTGTGGAGGAGGAAATAGACAAAATGTTGAAACAAGATGTTATCGAACCCAGTGACAGCCCCTGGGCTGCTAACGTGGTACTTGTCAAGAAAAAGGATGGTACAACTAGGTTCTGCGTTGACTATAGGAAGTTGAACCAGTTGACACGCAAAGATGCTTATCCTTTACCTCACATTGGTGACTCGCTTGATGCTTTGTCAGGTTCGTGTTGGTTCTCAACTCTTGACTTAGCACAGGGTTTCTTCCAAGTTGAAATGGATGAAAATGATAAACAGAAGACAGCGTTCGCTACGCATAAAGGTCTTTTCCAGTTTAAGGTCATGCCATTTGGGCTATGTAACAGTCCAGCTACTTTTGAGAGACTCATGGAGATGACTTTAAGTGGTGTTCTTTTTGAGAGATGTCTAGTCTACATTGATGATGTCATTTGTCTAGGCAGGACGGAGGAACAGGCACTGGAAAATCTCAAAGTTGTTTTGAAGAAGTTCAGAGATGCCAATTTGAAGCTCAAGCCCTCGAAATGTTCGTTGCTGCAGAGCGAATGCTCCTTCCTAGGGCATGTGGTTTCGAAAGAAGGGACAAAGTATGACCCAAAGAAAGTAGAGGCAGTTGTTAACTGGCCTGTCCCTACTTGTGTTTCAGAAGTCAGAAGCTTCTTAGGGATCACATCATATTACAGAAAATACATTTGTGGTTTCGCTGAGATAGCTAGTCCTTTGACAAACTTGACTAGGAAAAATCAGAAGTTTGTTTGGTGCGAACAGTGTCAGCAAGCTTTTGAGAAACTGAAAGTGGCTTTAGTGTCTTCCCCCGTTCTTGCTTATCCAACAAGAGAGGGCAGGTTCATTCTTGATACAGATGCGTCAGCAAATTCCATTGGTGGCGTATTGTCTCAGATTCAAGATGGAGAGGAAAAAGTGATTGCTTATGCAAGTTGCGCTCTGTCTAAGAGTAGGCAGAGGTACTGTACCACATACAGAGAGCTGTATGCAGTGGTGAGGTTTGTGAAGTACTTTTCTCATTATCTTTGGGGACGTCCGTTTCTGGTTCGGAGCGATCACAGTTCCCTTAGGTGGTTAAAGTCCTTTGATCAGGCTGAAGGCATGGTAGCTAGATGGATAGCTACGTTGGACACCTACGATTTTCAGATAGAGCACCGGAGAGGCGCCCTACATGGAAATGCGGACGGGTTGTCGAGGATCCCAAGGAGATGTTGTCAGAGAGAGGAGTGTGATCAGTGTGCTAAGAAGCATGTGAGAGTGGTGACACGTCGGCAAGCACGTGGTCATGACTCAGCTGATGGTGGGAAAGCTAGCGGTTCTCAGAGGAACGCTGCTTCACCGAAGGGTGAAGATGTTCCGCGTGCGGACCCAACTATCAGTGAAAGTCAGGGCGACACTACCACCGACAGGTCAAGTGTAGAAGTCAGGGAAGATGAATCGGTTCAGAGTGATTCTGCCTCAGTGTCTAAAGGGGAAACCGTGGATTCTGCTCAGTCTTCTGCGTTTGGTCCTGGCATGCAGGAAAGCAACTGGTTAGCCAGCTGGTCTCGTGAGGACTTAGAGATGTTCCAAAAGAGAGATCCAGTGACTAGCATTCTAATAGCTCTGATAGAGAAAGGAGAGAAGCCTCCTTGGACAGAAACTTGCAAGTATAGCGCAGCTGTCAGAACACTAATTGCTCAGTGGGACAATCTGAGAGTAGTGGGCGGTTTACTATACGTTGTGCCTGATACAAATGTTACTCAGGAAAGGGTACTATTGCTAGTAGCCCCAGATGAGAGGACTGAGACAAGAGACAAACTAGAAGGGGAAAAGAAATCAACTCCCCAAGATCTGTATTTCCCATGTTCATCATAATCCTGAACTTGACTTTGTTTGCAGCGACTCTTGACCCAATACCAGGAGTGTATTGTGGTCAGTGAGACACGCGTGTCTCACGTGTCCGAAATAATTTCGTGAGATGGCGGCATCTCACGGGGAAGTTCGAGCTGGCTCTAGTCGGCTTCCCTAGAGACCCTTTGAAAGTGAGTTGGGCCCCCAGCTCACATTGTCCGTTAATATGCACCTGAGACAGGCGTCTGTCTCGTACCTGTCTTGGAGTAAGCCAGTGGCTCTAACTGGAAACTCCAAGACGAGAGTGTTGCCCGGTCGGCTCTGACCAGGTAACCTCTCACGTCGTGCGAGACAACAGGAAAAGAACTCTAAACATCAAGAAAGACCAAGGACCTTCTTCAAGGACGAACAATGCCATGACTGAGTATCCGTTAAGTTTGTTTCTTTTCAGATGTCTCCTTTGCATGCATACATTTTTTGTGTTGAATTAGAAATGTTTTTGATTTTCCATTTTGTTGTCGTCGTATTGCTTTGTGCATGCCTAGACGTCTGGATCATATATCATTTTTCACCTTATAAAGTGTAATCATCTGACTATGCTGCTTTGAAGGTTTTGTACCTCAGCGTCAAATTGGGTCTGGTTGATCATTTTTGTACTGTATTTTGAACTTTTTGGCATAAGATTTTGAATATTTTTGCTTAGGTTTTGTACTCGATTTTACCTCAGGAATTTGCACTTTGAAATCGTGCTAATGTTGGGTGTGTGTTATGTGAACCAGTTTTCTCACATGGGTTTAGAGGATTCCATGAGATGTGGACCAAATGTTACCCGAACAGTCTGGGAGACTGATTTTTGCTTTTGTATGTTTTGTGGCGGACTAAGTTCGGAAGTTACCAAGTGAGTCTTGATTTTGATTTGGTCTGGGATTTCTGGTAACAAATGCTTTTGCAGTGGTTGCATAGTTGTGTATCAGCTCGCATGATGATACTAGTACTTTAATTTTGGTTTTGAAACCTTGTTTCGCAGTAGTTTTTTTTTATGGATTATTTCATGCGGTGGCTATGCATTTTAAGTGGTGCTGAAGCTTGTTGATTGTCACAAGCGCATCACGGTTGCTGAAATGGTTGCTCATGCGTGTTCATGATCAGGGATCATATTTTGAAATGTGCTTTGAATGTTTCATTGATTTGGACTTTGGTTTGATTTTGTTTGAATTTTCTTGTGCATGCATCACGATTTTATTTTGTTGAATTTGTTGAACTTCTTTTGAATTTGGATTTTACTTTGCATGCCAGAAGTAATTTTCTTGAACTTGGTGCATTTCATTTACCTTGTGCAACTTTATTCCTTTTGTTTGACTAATGTGTCGTGCACATTAGGTCTTAAGGAGGAGGGAGTGTAGCAGAGGAGCCCTCTGCTAATGCTATCACTAGTTACTACCAGCGAGTCAGAGTTCAGTGGTTTAGTGCACGCTTGGCGCACTGTGAGCGAGAATTTCGCTGACTTAGCTAGTTGGTGTGTAGCGGACTACACGCGCGAAGCTGTGACGTAGTTTCCGGACCCAGAGGCTGGGAGCCTATATAAAGCGGCCGATTCTCAGTCTCGGGGTGAAATCCAGGGGGAAAAACGGATTTGTTCAATAGCATGTCCGTTGAAAGGTCCTGGTAAATCAAAGTGGCACAGTTGGAGTGCGCCTGAGTTGATCAGTGTTCAGGTCGTACTCCATAGGCAATAGATTTCCCTGTCCCCCATAACCCGCCCGTCAGGGCCGTCCATGATCACCTCGGTGCTGTGGACGTTAAACCCGAACTAACCCAGTCTCGGGGTGAGTGTGAACAATGCTCACCACCCCTCCCCCCCTGTGAGCGATTGCGAACAGTGATTTCTCACACTCCCCTCCCTCTTCCCCCGTAGGCGATTGTGAACAATGATCTCCTACATTTCCCGGCCCTAACCCACGAGGCGATTGTGAACAATGATCTCCTCAACACCCCGGCCCTAACCCACGAGGCGATTGTGAACAATGATCTCCTCAACACCCCGACCCTACCCCACGAGGCGATT
Source organism: Semisulcospira habei (assembly GCA_036245525.1). Taxonomy (NCBI): domain Eukaryota; kingdom Metazoa; phylum Mollusca; class Gastropoda; family Semisulcospiridae; genus Semisulcospira; species Semisulcospira habei. The sequence goes on from BTPG01000004.1 coordinate 4,344,110, forward strand.
GTGAACAATGATCTCCTCAACACCCCGACCCCAACCCACGAGGCGATTGTGAACAATGATCTCCTCAACACCCCGACCCTAACCCACGAGGCGATTGTGAACAATGATCTCCTCAACCACCCCGACCCTACCCCACGAGGCGATTGTGAACAATGATCTCCTCAACCACCCCAGCCCTACCCCATAGGACAGTAGCGTTTTAGTCCAGTTTTAATTCACCTAAATAGGGCTTAGGCTGTGGTAGGATTGCGCGTAGGTTTTATAGGTAAGTGCATATAGGTGTTAGGCCTAAGAGTTATGTTCGCTAGGAATCGTATTCAACGTTACAGGTGTTAGTCATAGGAGATAGGTCTGCCAGGTGTAGTGTTCGTAGGTATAGTTACTATGCCTATAGGTGTTTAAGGTTATTAGGACTTGCACTGGTTTGACTAACTTTGATCATGTTGTTTGTTTCATCATGAATGCTTTTCTGGTATAAATAAATCTTGGAACCTTACTTCCATCTTATGATGCTCAGCTAGAGTGAGAGCGAGACTGAGACTGTGCGTGTGTACGTGCGAGAGGTTTGTGTGTGTGTACGTCCGTGCATGTATGACGGTGTGACTGATCGTGCGAGCGCACGTTACTAGCAGCTCAGTAGGAACGATAACAACAAGTCCAGTCAAAATAGGGTTTTTCTGGATACTGTGGTCGGTCCATTGCGCAAGCAACTTTGGCTTTTTGAACACAACGCGAGGCAAGTAAACACGGATTTCAGTTGTGCGCATGCGAGACTAGAGTAGATTTATTTACTCTCCACTGCAATCTCCAGTCCTTCCCTAGACCACAAAAGGAATTCGGACTTAAACTCTGTAGGCACTTGAGTACTGTATTAGATGGGCAGTTTTTGTCTATCTGATAAACTATTTAAGTCGCCTACACCCAGTCACTGAGTCCGGTTACAGTTTCAAAAGCAGATAGCTTAGATGTATAGGGACATGTGTGCCTACCTATCGCGAGGCAGCATAACCACGTGTTGGCAGTGTCAGCTGGAGCGATCGCCGTTTGAGTCACTGACAACGGCAATGACTTACAGCTTGATTCTAATGCTGAATTCGGAGGTTGTAATTCATATTCCGTTTTTTTTTTATGCCACACCTTGGTGCACCTGTAGGTAAGTCTGTGGACACCAAAGACACACACTGGTCACATGTGTAGTACGTGTATAGTCTTTACGATACTGGTATTTCCATCCGATCGTGTACGAAACACAACACAGACATACTGATCGATCGATGCCGCTTATTACATGTTGTCTAGACCATGGATATACCTTATCAGTGGCAGGTGTAAACATTGACATCTGGTGACAAGGTAGGGGCCTTACGTTGTATCGGCATGCTGGAAATGCATGGACACTTATGTGTCACACTAACAGACACCCTATTTAGTGATGCATGTTAAGTACCAGCGACCTGTCATGCAAGAAAGACATTTTTATTCAAGTTTATTGTCACCTGTCACTATTTTTGTCACCAGGCATTACGACACAGGTGACACAGTGTGGTCAAATCCATAAAACGGTAGTCCATCCAATGGCAAATCTGTGTATATATACCTATATGGGGATAGTTAGTTATTTGGGTTTAACGCCGAGCAGGCGACTAAGGCCATCTCACGGCGGGATGGGTAAAAATCTGGTCAGCCAGACTAAAAGCAAGGTCTTAAGACAAGATGTAAATATAGATTAAAAATCTCAGGCTAAAATGTCGCACGTCTGGAAAAGAAACGTCTACAGACTCTCAAAAAGGGCAAATAAAAAAATTCACATAGTCTATGAATGCTCAGATCTTGTTAAAAATATTGCATTCTCTCAAAAAATTGAAGATTTTGTCCGGGGGAACATCCCGGAACAAAACCTTCAAGGAGTCTGCTGTGAAGTGTTTATATCTGGTGTCAATGAGGTCAGCACAATACAGCAAAAAGTGTCGAACAGAAAACTGCTCATCACAGGCAAAACACCATGGACGCTCATCCTGTTTAAGTAAGTAAGAGTGCGTAACATATGTGTGCCCGATGTGGAGCCGAGCAAGGACAGTCTCCTCACGGCGGCTGCCGCAGCGGAAAGGTAGACTGTCAGACAACTTAGGAAGAGCTTCATGAAGCTTGTTCCCTTCCTCTTTGTCCCACTCGGACTGCCACTCGCGGGCTATGTACGCACTAATAACAGGTTTAAAATCACTATAGACAGTCAGTGTGTCAGGGACAGGGTCACTGCGGGCACTGTTGGCAGCAGAATCTGCGATTCTGTTGCCTTCGATGCCCACATGGCCTGGGACCCAAATAAAAATGATGTCATAATATTCCTTCATCAAGTCCGCGTAGAGCTCTCTAATCTGCACCAGCAGTGGATGGTCTGTTCCCGCGCCCTGAAGGGCCTGCAGGGCAGAAAGAGAGTCAGACAGAATCAGGAAGTTCCTTTCCCGAGACTGATAGGCATGCTTGAGTGCCAGCAGAATGGCCTGCAGTTCTGCACTAAATACAGAGGAATGGTCAGGGAGACGGAGCTTAAATGGGCGTCTAGGATGGCGAGAGGACACTGCAGCCGCAGCCACTCTTCCATCCTCAGACTTGGACCCATCCGTATAAAGACGACAATAGCCAGGAAAAATTGAAAGGAGTTCATTGAGGCTCTGTTGGTATATGGCTGGTGGAGTACAATCCTTCTTGTGGGCAGTCAAGTCCAGCAAGATGTCAGGAACTGGTAGTAGCCAGGGTGGAGTGACGTGTTGCAGAGATTCCGAAACTTTGTCCAGGTCCACTCCGGCCGCCTGCAGATGAGGTCGGACACGGAAGGAAAGTGGACGGACAGCTCCCGGATGGGCATCGTAAATCTCTGCAAACGACGGGTTAAAAACACAATCATAGGCAGGATTTTCTGGATGGGCCTTCAGCTTCAGAACGTAGCTGAGCATGAGGCGGATGCGGCGGAGCCTGAGAGAAGGCTCCCCTGCCTCTGCATACAGACTAGGAACTGGAGATGTCCTGAAGGCTCCCAGACATATGCGCAGACCTTGATGGTGAATTGTGTTCAGACGCTGCAGAACAGACTTGGAAGCCGAGCCATATACCACAGAGCCGTAATCCAGTTTGGACCGAACAAGGGCCCGGTACAGTCGAAGTAAGACGATGCGGTCTGCACCCCAGTCAGTACGACCAACGACACGAAGAATGTCGAGGACCTTCCGACAAGAGGTTCTAAGGTAGTTAACATGGTTGCAGAAGGTCAATCTTTTGTCAAAGATGACCCCCAAAAACTTAGCCTCTTCGGCCACCTTAATTGGCACTCCAGCAATGCTCAGGCTAGGTTCTGGAAAAAATTTCGTCTGGTTAGTAAAATGCACACAGACTGTCTTGGAGGGCGAGAATATGATTCCATTGAGAGACACCCACCCCTGGATGCGATCAACGCACAGCTGCAAGCACCTCTCAAGGGACGCAAGTCCTCGACCTCGTGCACACAAAGCAAAGTCGTCCACAAACAAAGAGCATTCAGAATCATCCTTGACGGCCTTTACAATGTTATTTATTTTAATGCTAAATAAAACAGGAGATAGAATACTGCCCTGCGGGACACCCATCTCCTGTTCAAAGAAGTCAGAGAGGGTGGAGCCCACACGGACATGAAACGACCTGTTGGACAAAAAAATTGTGAATAAAAACGGGCAGATGCCCTTTAAAACCCATGTCCGACAAATCAGACATTATACCATGCTTCCAGGTAGTGTCATATGCCTTTTCAAGATCAAAGAAAATTGCATAGACATGCTGCTTGTTGACAAAAGCATCTCGGATAAAAGACTCAAAGCGGACTAGATCTAAGATGGTCAGTTGTACTACGGAAGCGCCGGAAACCGCACTGGAGGTCTGTGATGAGACCCTGTGACTCAAGATGCCACACCAGTCGGGCGTTGACCAAGCGTTCCATAGTTTTACATAAACATGATGTCAAAGCTATTGGCCGGTAGTTGCCCGGGTCGGAAGGATCCTTACCCGGCTTGGGAATTGGCACAACCACAGCCTGGCGCCAAGATGGCGGAAAATGACCGGTTATCCAGATATGGTTAAAGGCCTTGAGAAGTACAAGGAGTGAATCCTCAGGCAGATGTGTTATGAGCTGATAATGGATGGTATCTAATCCAGCAGCAGAGTCAGTATATTTCCGCATGGCTTGCTGCAATTCTGAAAACGTAAAAGGGGCATTATAGTCTTCCAAGTTATCCGATATAAAATCACAAGCACAAGATTCTCGCTTCTCCTTCTCTCTCTGGAAGAAAGGTGAATAATGCTCTGTTGAAGAATTATGGGCAATGGTGGAGGCAAGCAAATTGGCCACAGCCTTTTTATCTGTGACCAAACTGGCACCATCTCTAAGATGGCCGACAGAAGCCGAGCCACCCCTGCCCCTAATTCTTCGAACAGCCTTCCAGACTTTTTGGGACGGAGTCCTAGAAGATAAAGATGAGACGAAGCGGCTCCAGGAAGCACGGCGTTCACGTTTAAAAATATAACGGGCTTTCGCCCGCTGTCTTTTAAAGGTTAAAATATTTGCTTGCGACGGATTACGAAATGCACGTCGCTGAGCAGATTTGCGCATTGTTTGGGCCTTGCGGCACTCTTCATTGAACCATGGTACTCTCGGCTTCCGAGGGAGTGATGTGGAAGTTCTAGGGATGGTTTCACCTGCAACCTCCAACAAAATAGAAGTAAAACAAGAAACAGGTTCTTCAGCTGACATGACCACCTCCTCTGTAAGACGAGACTGACAGACAGAGGCAAACAGAGACCAGTTAGCTTTCTTGAGATTCCAGCGCCCCACCGGCGAATCCTCCTCACAGCTGACCGATGACAGGACTACTGGGAAGTGGTCACTACCACACAGGTCGTCGTGAACCTTCCAGTCAAAGTCCAGCATGAGAGAAGGATCACACACAGTGAGGTCTAGAACAGAACTAGATCCGGAACCTGAGTGAGAGTATGTAGGTGAGCCATCGTTAAAGACACATAGGTTAAGTTGAGAAAAAACATCTTCTAACATCTGACCTCTGCCATCATAGTGGTCACTACCCCAAAGGTGAGCATGACCGTTAAAATCCCCCATGAGAATAAAGGGAGGGGGCAGTTGATCTACTAAGTGAAAAATATCATTGCTACAGACCCGCAGTGATGGTGGCAGGTAAATACTGCATATGGTTATGGTCTTTTTTAAGGTAACCCGAGCAGCGACAGCCTGAAGACAGGTGTCGATGCTAACGGGGCTACATAAAATTTGGCTACTAATGAGAAGAGCCGCTCCACCCGAGCGCCTCTCCGAATCAGAGCCTTTATGTATAACATTAAAACCATTAAAATACACAGGGTCAGAAGTCTTCAGGTAAGTCTCCTGAAGAGATATGACTGAGGGGTTATAGACCTTGACTAAAAGACGTAATTCCTCAAAGTTAGCTCGAAAACCACGACAATTCCACTGAAGCAAAGAGTCCATGATTAAGTCTGATCTGGGGGTAAGGAGTTTTTCCCCCCTTTTTCCTTTACCTTGGAAGGAGTTGAAGAAACAGAGGGGGGCCGGCTCCCGGGCCTCCTCTGGTTCTTCGGAGAGGAAGGGGGTGGAGCTGCCGCAGCATCAGCAACAACAACTTCCACTCCCTCCATCCGCTCCTCCAGTGCAGCATATTTGTTTTGAAGGGGCACATCTGTGTTCCCCTTCTGGGCCCGTGCGCACAGCGGTCCCATAGATTTCTTAGACTTCTGGTCCTGGGCAGCGTTCCTGCCGCTAGAGTTAGCGGCCTTAGAAGGCTGACCAGAGCCAGAAGCCTTTGGAGTTGACTGACTAACAGGTTTGGGTGGGGGCTGAGGCTTAGGGGCAACAGAAGGCGGCACAACCGGACCGGCAGTGTCCGCCTTCTGCGTTCCCTGGCTCCTTGTCACCACCGGAGGAGGGTTACTCTCCAGGGGCGAGATGAGCCGAGGCTCCGCCCCCAACCAAGAAGTTGGGGTCTGACATGAAAAGTCTTTGGTGGGGCGCTTGCCTGCCACCGCTGCACTAAAAGTATACACTGAGGTGTTAGAGGTTGGGGCAGCCGCAGCTGCACCAGGGCCTTCAACCAGTTTCTTGGCATCCAGAAAGGACAGCCCCTTGTCCACACGCACCTGCTGAATCTTGCACTCGGATATCCAACGAGGATAATGTCAGGAACATGACTTACATTGCCCATAACAACAGTGCTTTTCAGGCATCTCCAGTACTGCCGAAATTGGCTAAAAGAACATAAATTACTGATGCCGCTTTATGTATGAAAGCAACAAATTGGCTGTTTTTACAGTACCTGCCACATCTTGGCCCAAACCGCTTGGGGCCCGATTACAATACAGGTGCTGACTGGTCCCAGGGCTCTCACGCGCCCAGTACGATTGATATTTCTGACAAAGTGGATTGCGAATTAATCTCACTTTTGTGACTTTGACATTTCCGACAGGTCAATGAAATCAGCAGTTGATCAAGTGTCCAAACATAGGTAAAAGGTTTGCTTTTATACCTTCAAAATCCACGTTCTCTCTAAATGTTAGCATTGGCACACTTGTCAACATCCCATGACCCTTGACCAATGCCAGGGGGTATGCACAGAAAGGCCTTTTCATCAGCTACCTTAATTTGTACCAAACTTGATTAAAAACTGTAAAAGCACTGATAGAAAAAAAAAATTATACCACTTCCATGGCATATTTGAGGGTGGACTAACAATGTGTGATTTAATAAAAACTCTAGCTCCATCAACTGATGATCTCAATTTGCAGCAATTCACCAACAAGAGTAGAAGCTAAAGCGATGAAATAAGTCTCCTAACATTCTTTATGGAAACGACACGTGTGCAGCTGGGAAGTGCACTGCTTTTAACTTTAAAGTATTAGGGTGTGATGCAATTTGTAGTACCGGCATCATGCGAAAGTACAGAAATTTGATGCAAGTACCCACAATGATTTCAAACAAGATATGTGGTAGACACAGCCTAGATGTTTTCTTTTTTTTCTAATTGGTACAAAACAGAATAATCACATTTTCTGGCATCAAAAGGACACCTGCTACCTTAGATATGTCAAACATGTCGCGTAGTCAACGTATAATACTTTTTCTGATCATACTTTAAACTCCTAAAATGGTAAGTGGAAAGAAGACGAGGATTTCATCCCAAAGTCTAACATTATTTTCAGCTCACACGCATTTTCCAATATCACCTAATCAGTTAGCCAAGTGAGTGTTATCAAAGCTAGCACGATGTTAAAATAAAAAGGTTGAAAATAAGGCAGACTTTGAAAATGGGGTGTCCAAAGCGCGTTCAATAGCTAGTACGCATTAACATAGATGGGCAAGGGCCAAACAGCAACAGTGTAGTAAAAGGATAACAACAAAGGCAAAGCTCTTATAGTAGGTAGTGGCAGCCTCGCCAGTAGGCTACCATCAAGCATAAAATCGCTGCATTTTGTGCCAACTTCAACTCAAATTTATCATGCATCTACTGCACCGATTGTTTTCATTCTTATGTCAAAATAATATACGTCCTTTCCTCTTTCCAATGATGATAATATGATATATGTTTTGTATGTGTGAAAAAACTGAAAAATGCATTTTTCTCTAAAAGGTATTTTTTCGAAAAATACTTACCGATGACATGACTGATAGGGAAGTGTCTACTTACTCTCAATTTTAGCCTAGGAACCCGTTGTGCCCCTGCACCAACCGGGAGGCACTCGGGGAACCCACAGAGGGGCCGAGAGTGATCTCCCGTGACTGCCCATCCGGTTCCGAGTCATGTGATGCTTACTCAGTTTAGGCTACTTAGCTTCCCAGCGGCAAGCGGGGCAGGAGGGAGGGTCCTCCGAGTCATGTCATCGGTAAGTATTTTTCGAAAAAATACCTTTTAGAGAAAAATGCATTTATTTCCTCAAAAACATTACCGATGACATGACTGATAGGGAGAATTACGAGCAGGAGGAGGGTGCCGCTGTCCGCAAAATAACCCAGGGGGCCTGCAGAGCCATCCTCCCAGTCGCAAACTCCCGACAATTTTAGCTAAGTAGCGTACCTACGGCGCCTGAGGCGCCGGGAGGGAGTGTTGCGCTGCCGTGATGTCCCCCACCAGAGCGAGGTTGTCTCGCTGGCCTGCCAGATCCCGGAGGTAGAAGCGGGCGAAGGTAGATTCCGCTCGCCAGCCGACTGCCGCCACAATGTCTTTAACAGCACAGTTCCGGTCAAAGGCAAGACTCGTGGCCATGGCACGTACCTCGTGCGCGCGTATCTTAAGCCTCTTTGCTCCCTGTGGGGAGAGGTCCTGGTAGGCGGACCGAATGACCCAGCGTAGCCAGGAAGAGATCGTCTGGGCCGAAATGTCATGTCTGCCGGGCCTAAGAGGCAGGAAGAGGCGTGAGCGTCCTCGACGGACGGCTTTGGTTCTGCGTAGATAGACGCGTAAGGCGCGCACAGGGTCTTGTTGCCTGGTCTCTCGAGGGAAGTCCATTCCCCGCAGCGGTCGCAGTGTGATCATTTGTGGCGCCGTCAGTGGAGACCTGGTCTTGGCAAGGAAGGAGGGATCTGGGAGAAGGTGCACGGAGCCATCCGCACGAAATTGCAGGCAGGTAGGGCGCGCCGAGAGCGCGTGCAGCTCGCTGACTCGGGCCGCTGTGGCAAGGGCCAAAAGGAAGCAGGTCTTACGAGTCACGTCCTGAAGGCGGGCCAAGGGCAGTGGTTCGAATTTGGATGAGTTCAGCCACGTGAGGACCCAGGGAAGGTCCCAGCGCGGGACGAGAGAGCGGAGTACCGGACGTCGCAAGCCGAAGTGCGACATAAGGTCGGCGATGTCCTTACAGGCGCCGGGGTCCGGACGTCCAAGGTGTCGATAAGTGTCGGCAATCATGGAAAGGTATCCTCTGATGGTGATAGGGGCGAGACCCTGGTCTCCAAAGAGCCAGAGGAAGAAGTCCGCGAGCTGGGGGTGAGTCAAACCAGTGGGGTCGAGACGGAGGTCCTCACACCAGGCGCACAGCACTCGCCACTTTCCCTCGTAGACGCGTCGCGTTGAGGGTCTGCGGGCCGAAGAGATCGCCTCCACTGCTGCACTCGAGAAGCCTCTAGCGGTGAGGGCACGCCGCACAACCTCCAGGCGTGAAGGAGGAGACGCTCCGGGCACGGGTGGAAAAGGGCCTGTCAAGGCTGTTTGAGCATCGTCCGGGGCGTCGGTAAGCGCAAAGGAGGGCCCGTGGCGAGGCTGAGGAGGTCTGTGGTCCAAGAGCGGTTCCAGGAAAACGGGGCGACCAGGAGAACAACGGCGTTGGATCCCCGGAGTTTGAGGAGGACTTTGGGGACAAGGACCGTCGGGGGAAAGGCGTAGGCGATCAAACCGTCCCAGGGGATGGAGAGAGCGTCGACCGCCCAGGCCAGGGGATCCGGGACCGGGGAGACAAAGAGGGGAAGCTGAGAAGAGCTCACGACCGGCGACCCGCTTGGAGGCCGGCCGAAGGCCAATCAACTACCTTACCTCTCCGCAGCAACAGGGGCGGGGGACGACACCTCCATACCACAACAGCGCCGAAGGCGGGAAAGGAGGCCAACCGAAGAGGCGAGAAGGCAGCAGAGGCAGAAGAAGAAGCAGCTGAAGGTAGCAGCACACGGCAAGAGTCCGCAAGCGAAGCAAGTCCCAACACAGGACAAAGACGGGTTCCAAACCGGTCGAAAGTAAGCGAGGCCGGAGGCTAGCAAAACACGTCTGCACTAGACGAGCTAAGTAGACTAAACTGAGTAAGCATCACATGACTCGGAACCGGATGGGCAGTCACGGGAGATCACTCTCGGCCCCTCTGTGGGTTCCCCGAGTGCCTCCCGGTTGGTGCAGGGGCACAACGGGTTCCTAGGCTAAAATTGAGAGTAAGTAGACACTTCCCTATCAGTCATGTCATCGGTAATGTTTTTGAGGAAATAAAATAAACTTTAAAGCATGTGTTTCGGCTTGCGCGAGCCGCAAGCTGACTTCCCGGCGTTTGCTTCGCGTAAGCGCCTACACGATCCCTCCATTCAACAAGCCAGCAGATTTACCACACACACGCTACACAGCTATATTTAGTATCAAAATGTGGGTCATGATGTCAGCTTCAAACTGGTATAAGGTGTTTGGTGATTTTTGTATACACACATGAAATATTGTAGTTTTTCCACAAAAATAAGAACAAATTTTCGTTTTTTTTAGCAAAACAGAACGTATAAAAACACACATCTGGGTACCATTTTGTAGAGGAACGTCAAATCTATCGAATGGTGTTAGAGGCTAAATTATGCAAATGTGGTGGAAAATCTGCTTGAGGAATTTCCCACTCACGTTGCGCGCGACTTCTTCTGACCGCAATTCAAAATGGCGATGACTGAAGACGAACCGGTACTTCCACTTTCGAGGAAATTGCAAGAAAACTACGTAAGTAAAAGCTTAATCGCTTTGCAGATTTATGCTATATTGTCATTTGTATGGTTTAGAAACTATTTCGTTTATTATTCTTCGGAATTCTTGCATACACATCCTTCTATCACTGCGTTCAGCCTCATTGATCATCGCATCTTTCTTTGGATGGAAAGTGCCATTGAATATAGGAAAATACTTCACTACAGAAGTCAGTTAGCTTTATTAGCTGCTTAGTAATGTATTTGTAAATGCATTTATCACTTTCCTATTTAATTTCAAACGTCGATGCTCATCTGTTATGGTTATATTCAAGTTTAACTGTCGGGCATCGAAGCGAGTGATAACAGCCAGGGGCAGATAATTTGATGAGCGACTATGCGACATTGACAAAATAGGTCTCAGAGCGGCCAGTATTTCATCATTTCTCTTCGTTTTTTTTGTTGAGATAAATAATTAGTCACACTCAGCATGATCAAAATACCCTGCTTTTTATTTTTCTTTACTCTAGGCCTAATTAAATCTTCCTCCTCAAAAGATGTTTAAGGTAAACAATGACAATAGTACTGTTTGTGTAAAGAGCCATACTCAGTCATCATGATGTTGATAGTGAACCGCCAGTATTATTTAACTGATTAACATTATATTTAACAAAACAACCTCCAGTATTTTTAAACTGATTAACATTATATTTAACTAAACAACCTCCTTTGTTTTAGGTGGTGATGAGGCGTACACTGTACTCAAGAAAGTCTTACTAGCCAAAGGGACCTGCCCACCTTCAGTGCACTGGATAACTCACTTCTTCAAGTTTATCTTCTGAATGAAGAGTGTGACAAGACTTTTGATGACGCACCAGCATTTCTTTGGAACCTTTTTCCGGACTTGACAGAGAGTCGTCTGAGATGTTTGGTGCCTGAGACAAAGCTAAACTGGGAAAAGCAGAACACTATACAACTGCAAGAGGATTTTATGAAGAAGCGTCATGACACGATGTGTAGGACCACACCTACACCAACTTGGCATCACCAGACAGCAACTTTTGACAGGCGATTGCCACCTGGCATCACTACAGTCGCCAACAAAAGGCTTACTTCTTGACCTGGAGTCATTTAGAAAATGCGAAGGCTCTAAATTCGAAATGATGTGTAGGTGGTGGTTCAGATTGACCCAGCAGACTGTGACCGCTGCAGCAATGAGGAGGAGGGTTGTAAAAGTGTGCAACTTTAAGAATCGACTCATTCGCTGAAAAAGGGGAATGTAGATTCGTTTTGGGTGGAAACACTGGATTCTAGCATTGTGGCAGCGTTTAATCCAGCAGAACTAGGTAACACCACCACGACATTGGATTCTGAAAGAAAAGGCATGACACTGACCATTCAGCAGTTGGGGAAGGAGCTGACCAGTGTGCGGCATCGCATTAAAGAAGTGGAGCAGGAAAATCAAACACTTAATATCAAGTTTCAGGCTGAAATGAGGACTTTGCAGCAAGTTTTAACCAAAAGGACACATCAGCTGAGTCTTGTTAAAGTGAGATTAGAGGGACTCCAGATCAACCACGACAGCATCACAGCTCGCTTGAGACAGTATACGAAAGGGACACTTTCCAGAAACTAAACCATACGGCAAACAAAGTGATGAAGCTTCAAGAAAGTGTTGATGATGCAACTACTTTTGCCGCAAACATCGGAGACCATTACCAACATTTCAAAAACACTCTGCTGTAGTGTGCATTTTTGTTCAGTGCTGATTGCATTGCTCAAGCAGTGAGCTGGTTTCATTGGTCCTTACATCTGTCCTTTGACTGTGCAGACTGTCTCGCAAGGTTCAGATCAAGCCGAGCTGCTATTTTAGACATATATATTCATCAATATAATTATGACGTACATTATTTCCAGGTGTCTCTTTACATCTTTTTTTCTGTTCATAATCATAACTGAATATCCTTTTTTTCCTCTGTGCTAAATGGCCTCAAAATCTGCATACTGGTTAAAGTTTTTCAGTCATATTTGTGCTTTCAACATGTTGTCGATGATACTTTTATTTTATTTGTAGCATGTTCAACATGAATGACATGATGTATGAAAGTGATTTTCTCTAATATTGCAGCAGAATATATATTCTGACTTGTGTCCAAACCGCATGAAAATCCATCAAGGCGTTCAGAAGTTATGCTAATTTTTGTGTTGCGCGTCGTTGCTCATGTCCGCGGCATGTCATTTTGAGCATTTTCTGGACTTTGGCACATTCTATCAGAACGGTTTATGTATATTACAGTCTGAAAAAAAAAATAGGCTTACTTTTTGTATATATATTTGTTAAAATCATCTCACAAAAGGTTATTTTAAGCGAAAGATTGTTCACAATATGGTCACAAAGTTGGACTTCTGTGCAATGTCAACTCGGCTCCGATTTATTTTTTTCCATTTTTAGCAACTCGTTGCACATCATTGTACTGCATTATGGTTTTCATATTTGTTTCTGATACTTTCCTGATAATACAGATTGTGAAATAAAAAGATGAAGCCTGTATCTTCTTAAGTGTCTCTGTATCCCTTGTCTGAAAATGGCTTTTCATTAGGTTGGCGGGCCACGGACGAAAGCCTAAAAGTTTAAAATGTCGTATCTCAGGAACTAATCAACATATTTACAAAATCTTTTTTGCTGTTTGTTTGTTTCTTAATGCTCTATTAATAAAACAATGTAAGGAAGGTCTCAAGTTATAATGAAATTTTGGCTGCCACTACCTACTTATAGCTCATGTATATGACAGATTTACATGTGTGACCTTTGTGACAATAAGTAAAGAGTTGGCTTCTGCAACAGCAAAATCCATGATTTCTCAAAATAAAAGCTATTTCACACACCTGTCACCCCCCCCCCCCCCCCCCCTTCCAGTGACCCTTAATCTTGTGATGATTCCACTAAATTAGTATGCATAGGAAGGTCCTATCATCAGCTACCTTTGTAACAAATTTAATTCAAAAGTTTGCAAAAATGTTGATAAAAATAAAAATCTATCAGAAACTGGCATTTCACACACGTTTGCCAACCTCTTGTAACCTATAAAGGTCTTACCATCAGGTATCTTTGCACAAAGTTTGGGTTTGAAAATAGTATTTGAGAAAAAAAAAATTTTTTTCACAATATGTTTCACCTATTTCCAGATCACTTGTGACCATTGAGCTTTCCGGTGGGTCAACCAAATTAGTATGAATAGAAGGTCTTACCATCAGGTATCTTTGTACCAAGTTTATGTTTCAAAATAGTCTGTAATTTTTCATATTCTTATAAGATATTTTGCATATAGCTAGATTAAATAAAGACAATGAATGAGTTCACTAGCCAGGATTGTACATCTTCAACTTGTTAAATTGTATTTTAATCATTTTGGCAAACACATTTCAATCCAACCAGTCAGCCCTGGACACAGTTAGCACGCTTCGAATGCTTTTGATTCTGACAGCGTGGTAATACCTAGCAGCTTCGGTAACACTCGGCTCCCTAATTAGGTGAGACTGGAAAACACACGTGAGCTCAAAACAGTATGGTAGACTTTGGAATAAAATCCTCATCTTGTTTGTTGTTGCGACACCTACCATTTCATTTCAGCTTGACCAACAGTTTGTTTATATGAAACATATATATACCAAGAGCACAAACACTGCTGCTCATCAAGTCATTTAGAGATCACTGAGTCTCTGCCTTTTTTCACAATACTCACACTTTACAGAACATTTGTGTACAGCCACTTTCTTGTAGAAGAAATTTGTACGCAAGTTAAATGAAGAAAAACTTCACATTGCGGATTGCCCTAGCACCATTAACACCTTCTGCTGTCCTATCCACTGACGCAGCTGTCTTATCCACTGCAGCAAGTCGTGTTACATGGAACATGTCTGCTCGTTGTTTAGCACAACCTTGAATGGCAAGTCGTCCAGCCAGCCAGCTGATGTACTGAAAAAAAACAGGTACACCAGATGAAGATGGTACTGAGATCTGGAATACACACAAAAACAACTGACTGTACAATAAAGTTTTCAAGTTGAACGGTTGACAATTGTCTACATTACAACAAGATGGGATGAATCATAACCCACAAAATCCCTTTTATAAACGAAAGCTGTCCTCGCTGTCAAGGGTCTCTAATTTTTGTCGTTGACCTGATTCTGATGTTGAAATGTCTTCTATTATTTAAAAAGCCTTGCAGATGTGCCAATGCATCTGTAAGCTGTATAAGGGGTGCAGTGCATACGCATCATGGGTTTGTGAAACAAAAGCGAATCACTTCATGTCAGTGGAATACAAAGCAGACGACATCAATAGAAAAACAGGCTCTAGTTATCAATGTGCTTCTGAAAGGTTAAGGTCATCATATCAGTTTGGAGATCTTTTGCAATGTGAAGAGCATCATATTATTACGGAGATCATATGATATAGTGTTTTGTTAACCCGCAACCTTCATTCTTTGGGCTCATGTGACGTCACGGATGAATCAAGACAATTTTATTTGCATGCTTCTTTTGTTTTAAACATTTTGGTTCACTGCTAATATCAACAATATACCTAATAGCCCTGCCATAAGGCTTCAGGAGTAAACCTCGTGTAAAAATCCAGAGTCAGAGCCCTTAAGGCAGTCTGTAAACGCTTTCAACTTCGTTCTGGCACCTCCTGCGACGGTGCCAGTCCCAAACTGTAATGGATCTGCTGTTCCTTTGGATCCATCAGTTTTGTGAAGAGGGACGATGTGCTGGATGGGCATATCCTCCATATCACGACGCCCAGGCTTGCATCCGAACAGCAACTAAGATGCACTACCTATGGTCGATTCACCGACAGAGGCCCATACGTATGTATACATACTTAATAGCCCAGCTGTGCCGGTACACATCACCTATACAGGATTACTGTATCCACACAGTGTCAACATTTCTTTTCAGGTATAGTAGTGCAGCTCTACAAAATAAAAACTTGCTGACAGTAAAGTAAACAAAAAAATTCTGATGTTTTACCAACACTGGTGCTGTGACCACAACAGACTTGCTCCACTTGTCACTGGCTGGCACAGTAAGTGCTTCATGGTGCACTGTTGATGCATAAAACTCCCCCAAAACTGTAACAAAATAAAAACATTAACGTCACTCTTTTACTTTAGTCATGGTACAAGTCACGTTACAACTCGTTTTACCTAATAATTATATTGTAATCAATGTACCATGGACTTGCGACAGCATGTATTCAAAGTTGGTCACGCACAATGGTGATACTGAAGTACCCTGCATGCATGTGTCTGGGCACTTTTTCGCCTCAAAACAGCGATCACGTGTAACCACTGGGTATGCACATGCCGCAGTTTAAGTCTTTCCTCCTGCACCTCATGCTAGCATAATAGACCAGCTGACAGAGTCCCATATTTACACACCATGCATACGAAATGTCAGGCTAAGTTCATGTGCGAAACTCACAAAGACATTTTAATTAGAACTGGCTGCATATTTAAATGCCAACAATAGTGCCTATATAATAGTAAGGTATATAACATATAATACATACATATATGACAATTACTTCTGCTCCATACATTTCGTTGTATCCAAGGTTGGTACCCAAGAGTTGCTATGGTTCGTGTCTTCAAAATGTCACAAATGTCTTATACTCAAAGTGCACAAGAGTATGAGCACTACATCACCTGATGCATGGATTTATTGTGTACTATGACACCGATTCTGATATTGGGTTGTGGTGTTAGTTGGGACCCGACAGCTGTGCAAGTATACAGCATCTGTACAGGCTTACTGTGTTACACCTTTTCTTTTGAGGTATACTGGTGCAACTCTATAAAAACAAAAACTTGCTGAAAGTGACAGTGAGGTAGAAAGGAAAAATTCAGATGTTTTACCAACACTGGTGCTGTGACCACAACAGGCTTGCTGAACTTGTCAGTGGCTGGCACAGTAAGTGCTTCATGATGCACTGCTGATGCATAAAACACCACCAAAACTGTAAAAAACAAAAAAACACACATTAACGTCATTCAGTTACTTTAGTCCTCACGCTGGGACCATACGGCGTTGAGGCGCGTCCCCTGGGTGGTGGATAGGGGGTCCCTCGTGAGAGGGGTGCACCGAATGAAATAAGGTGCCGTGAACCAACATGGTCTAAGGGAAGGTGACCCCGACAGAAAACCCCTGGTCCTCCTAGTAAGGGGGTTGGGCGTGGGGGTAGCTTCCCCACCCTGCAAAAAAGGAAATAGCTACAAAAACGCCGACGAAAAGACTAACAGTAATTCCTTTCCTGGAGGAGGAAGGTTCTTCTACTAGAAGACTTATGACGTCCTGTGGTGAAAGCCGGAAGTCTTCGGAAGCCACAGGACCGAGCCGCCTCTCTCTATCCAGGGATACAACCATGGGCACATGGAACGTCAAGACCATGTACCAGAGCGGCAAGGCCGCCCAGATAGCAGCGGAAATGCAAAAGTACAACCTTTCCCTGCTAGGCATCAGTGAAGCCAGATGGACGCAGTCTGGCCAGAAAAGGCTGTTAAGTGGGGAGATGGTTCTGTATTCAGGTCATGAAGAGGAGAATGCCCCCCATACAGAAGGAGTAGCACTCATGCTGTCACCAGTGGCACAGAGAGCGCTGATGGGCTGGGAACCTCTTGGGCCAAGAATTATAACAGCAGCCTTTAGAACCAAGAAAAAGCTCAAGCTGAACGTCATCCAGTGTTATGCGCCCACCAATGACGGTGACGAGGAAGAGAAACAAGAGTTCTACGACCGACTCCAGAGTGCCGTGGACAAATGCGCGGAGCGAGACATCACCATCGTCATGGGCGATTTTAATGCCAAAATAGGGGAGGACAACACCGGATACGAAGAGGTGATGGGGAGACAGGCACTAGGCTCGGAGATGAGTGAGAACGGGGAGAGGTTTGTAGACTTTTGTGCTCTAAACAGACTTGTCATTGGAGGCAGCATCTTCCCACACAGAAGAATACACAAAGCAACTTGGGTCTCACCTGACCATACAACAGAGAACCAAATAGACCATATCTGCATTAGCAAGAAATTTAGAAGATCCCTTCAAGATGTTCGAGTGAGGAGGGGAGCAGATGTCGCCTCAGACCACCATCTGCTTACCTTAAGAATGAAGCTCAAGCTAAAGAAAAGCCGCACAGAGACAACAAGAAGACAGCGCTATAATGTAGGCCTCCTGAGAGAAACTGGAGTTAGAGAAGAGTTCAAACTGGTGCTGTCCAACCGGTTTCAAGCGCTACAGGAGCTAGTAAATGAAGAGGAGGCGGTCACCACAGAGCAGCAGTGGAAGGCAGTTAGAGAGGCGCTGAACTCAACCTGCAAAGACACTGTAGGGTTCAGGAAATACCACTACAAGGACTGGCTGTCGGCACAGACCTTGAAGAAGATAGAAGCGAGGAAGCAGAAGAAAGCAGCGGTCAACAACAGTCGCACGAGAGCAGTCAAAGTAAGGGCACAGGGGGAATACTCGGAAGCCAACCGCGAGGTGAAGAGGAGTATCAGGGCAGACAAGAGGGCCTACACAGACAGCCTGGCAGCAGAGGCAGAAAAGGCAGCAGGCAGCGGCAACATGAAACAGCTCTACGACATTACCAGAAGATTGTCGGGTAAGTATGGCCATACAGAAAGACCAGTAAAAGACAAAGAAGGCAAGCCTATTGCAGACAGAGCAGACCAACTCGACAGATGGGCCGAGTATTTTGAAGAATTACTGAACAGACCTAACCCCCCCGACCCCCCCGACATCCAGCCAGCAGAGACCGACCTACCCATCAGCTGTGACAGACCCAGCCGGGAAGAGATCAGAAAAGCAGTGGCATTTTTGAAGAATGGCAAAGCAGCAGGGCCAGATGGCATCCCAGCGGAGTCTCTGAAAGCAGACCTAGAGACAACAGTTGAGATGCTGTACCCACTGTTTGGAAAGATCTGGGAAGAGGAGGTGATGCCAGCTGACTGGAAGGAGGGGTACCTAATCAAGCTTCCCAAGAAAGGCGACCTCAGCAAGTGTTCCAACTACAGAGGAATCACCTTGCTGTCAGTACCAGGAAAGGTCTTCAACAGGATCATCCTAGAGAGAATGAAGAGCTCCGTTGACCCCCAGCTGAGAGACCAGCAAGCAGGATTCAGGAAGAACCGATCATGTACAGACCAGATCGCCACTCTCCGCATCATCGTGGAACAGTCTCTGGAGTGGAGCTCCCCGCTGTACGTCAACTTTGTGGATTATGAGAAAGCATTTGACAGCGTGGACCGAGAGACTCTGTGGAAACTCCTACGACACTACGGTGTACCCACAAAGCTCGTCCGCCTGATCAAGAGCAGCTATGATGGCATGACATGTCGCGTGATCCACGAAGGGCAGTTCACCAGAGAGCTCCAGGTCAGAACTGGTGTCAGGCAGGGGTGTCTGCTGTCTCCATTCCTCTTCCTACTGGCCATAGACTGGGTCATGAAGATGACCACAGAGCACAGACGAAGTGGAATACAGTGGACACTGTGGACACAGCTTGACGACCTCGATTTTGCTGACGACTTGGCATTACTGTCCCACACTCATCAACAAATGCAGGACAAGACCACGAGGCTTGCTGACATCTCGTCCCAAGTGGGCCTCACCATTCACAAACAGAAAACAAAGACAATGAGGCTGAACGCAACCAGGGAAGAACCAGTCTTGCTTGCTGGCACCCCGTTGGAGGAGGTGGAGTCCTTCACCTATCTCGGGAGCATCATAGACAAAAAAGGCGGCACTGATGCAGATGTCAGAGCACGAATCGGTAAAGCCAGAGCAGCCTTTCTCCAGTTGAAAAAAGTGTGGAGTTCCAGAGAGCTGTCACAACACACCAAAGTCCGGATTTTCAACTCCAATGTAAAAGCAGTTCTCCTATATGGAGCAGAGACATGGAGATTGACAAAAACCACAGTCAACAGAGTACAGACCTTCATGAACAGTTGCCTTAGAAGAATTTTGAAAATCCACTGGCCAGAGAAGATCAGCAACGTCAGACTCTGGGAGAGAACAGAGCAGATAACAGCAGAGAATGAAATTGGGCGAAGAAGATGGGGATGGATCGGTCACAGTCTGAGAAAGCCAGCTTCCAGTATCACTAGGCAGGCATTGTCATGGAACCCCCAGGGAAAGAGGAAAAGAGGTAGGCCGAGAAACTCCTGGCGTCGAGACCTCCAAGCAGACATCAAGAGACTGGGAACCACCTGGAGTAGAATCGAAGGAGAAGCACAGGACAGGAGTTGCTGGAGGTCTCTCGTCGACGGCCTATACCCGGGTAGGGGTGACAGGCGTAAGTAAGTAAGTAAGTTACTTTAGTCATGATACAAGTCATGTTACAACTCCTCCTACCTCATAATTATATTGTAATCAATGTACCAGCTTATGACAACATGTATTCAAGGTTGGTCACGCACAATGATACTGAAGTACCCTGGATGCGTGTGCATGGGCACTTTTTCACCTCAAAACTGGGGTCGCGATATCACAATGCGTAACCAATGACTATGCACATGCTGAAGTTTTAGTCTTTCCTCCTGCACCTCATACTTGAATAATAATAGACCAGCCTGACAAGTCCCATGTTTTCTCTCAGCACGTACGAAATGTCAGGCTAAGTTCATGTGCGAAACTCAAAGACTTTTAATGAGCATTGGCTGCGTAGTAAAATGCAAACAATAGTGCCTTTCTGCACAGTTATGCATATGTATAATTATGACAATTACTTCTGTTCCATACATTTTGTTGTATCTGCCAAGGTTAGGACCCAAGAGATGCTCTGTTTCACATCTTCAAAATGTCACAAGTCT
>BTPG01000004.1:4364938-4388099 GCA_036245525.1 Semisulcospira habei
GCAGTGATTCAGCAGTTGCAACGACAGTGCAATGATTAATGCACTGGCATTTGAGGTCGAATCTGTGGTGACCGTCGTTATGTTGTAACAGCAGCCAGCACCGTTTCTGTTGCCTGTGCCATCACAGATTTGACGGCTTATTAGTCCCACACTTCAAACTGAAAACACTAAGGTCACTTTTGTATTCAGATTTATTATACAGCAGGTCAATATTGTCACGTAACGGATGTGACATGTTGTTTTATTTTTTTCGCCAAGTCGTTTTTCTGTTAATAAATGTAGATCGCCGAATTCTGTACATAGCCTTATTTTAGGGAAGTTAATAAACGTAGTGTGAGCGTAATCGTAAAGCCCGTGCAGCAAGCTTAACAGTGAGCGATTACAGCGGTTGCACGCTTTAGCCAAGTAGCTTTAAACCGAACAGTGTTCAGAAGCAAAGTTAACCTGCGAGGTAGCAGTAGGATATTAGTCAGTCAGCGGAGTTAGCCAGCGAAGTGAGAGTCTGGGTCAGGGTGCGGCCTCGTTTGGAGCCCTTGACAAGCTGTGTGAGGGTTCTTTTACCCTCCCTGCAAGACCACGGCCAGTGTTCCTGGGTGTGGGTGTCCCGAGAGACTTGCGACCACGGCTGCTACTCACCAGAAGACCCCTCCGGTTCGTCTTCGTCTTGTTTTGTCTCGTCCTGCCGGAGGACTCACCAGTGACAGTGCACTGGCTTCGATCATTGGCTTCGAAGATTTCGTTCTTCGATCTCATCATCCACGACCAACGGTGACGCATCATCGGGAGTCGGAACGCCTTCGCTAGCCGGTCCTGTTGGACAAGTACGTTGGGCTACAGCAGGCTGATTCTACGTTCTGAGCGTCGGTCACAGGCGTGCGTGGGCAAGCGCGGCTACGGTGCTCTGTGGTGCAGGGGTAGTACTCGTACGTTATGAGCCACCCTGTCTAGTGTGGGACAGAGGACACTGTACAGAGACAAAGTTACCCGCCTTGTATAGCCGTTGGCCATATTAGTCATTTTCGTCTGTTAGTCATATTCACATGTTAGTCATTTTCGTCTGTTAGTCATATTCACCTGTTAGTCATATTCACCTGTTAGTCATTTTCACTTGTTAGTCATTTTTTTATATGTTAATCTTTTTTAAGTGTTAATACGTTATGAGTGCATGTGTGGGTATGTGTGAGTGTGTGGGGCGTTAGTGGGTTGGGGTGGGAGTTAGAGTAAGGGTAGGTAATAAAGGATTTGTTTGTTGTTTATCACTGGCGTTGCGTTATTTATTTAGAGTGGGTGGGTTTTCTCGAGTGTCTGCACTCATATTGTCCACGGCGCCCTGACTCCGTCAGGCGTGTCGTGACATATTTGGTGGCAGCGGTGGGATAAGGATTAGGGGGAGGTAACAGGTTAGGTAGATTAGGGTATTTTTGTGCGCCAGTGACCGTGTGTTCGTGTTGTGGTACGAGTAAGATTTAGCGGGCGGTTGGCGGGAGTGGGGGCGTATTGCGCCAGGGGGCCACGGCCAGAGAGTGCAGTGCGCATAAACGGGGGGTGGCATGAGTGGTTGCCTCTCATTACTCAGGTACCGAGTGGTGAGGACCCTTCGGCTCTTGTCACTGTCTAGTCCTTATTCGTTGTTTGTATTCTGCGTATTTATTTGTTTTATTTTTTCTTTGTCAGGGGTCCTGCTGGGGAGCAGTTGTCGTCGCTGCCTCCGGGACACCCACATCAGGATGCCCCCTAAACGGGATACCAGGGCCACCCGTGCCACGTCGGGGCACGACCCCGAGTCCGAGAGTGGTGGTGCAGGGGATGAGGGTCCAGGAGAGAGAGGAGCCACTTTGGCCACTCCCTCTCGGAGGGAAACGGTGGTGAGTACCCTTACCCGTACTCTCACTGCAGCAGGACTGACACCCAGTAGGGATCAGGAAAGTAAAGAGGGGTTAGGGGTGATGGTAAACCCATATGAGCAGTATAAAGTGCTAGGAGAGGGCCTAGGACTTAGTGGGGGAGCTCTAACCCAGTTCATCCTGTCCGAAGTTAGGAGAGAGGAAGAAAAACGGGAACGTGACCTAGAGCGTAGGGCGTTAGAGAGGCAGCTCCAGATGGACCGTGAGGCGGTAGAGAGACGGCTCCAGATGGACAGCGAGGCAGTAGAGAAGCAGCGTCAGATGGACCGCGAGGCAGCCGAGAGACGGCTCCAGATGGACCGCGAGGCAGCCGAGAGACGGCTCCAGATGGACCGTGAGGCCGCAGAGCAAGCTAGGCGGGATGACTTAGCATTGACCGAACGTAAGCTAGCTGCCGCGGAACAAGCACGGAGAGAGGAGCTAGCCGCCGCGGAACAAGCACGGAAAGAAGAGCTCGTCGCGGCCGAGACGCGGCTTAGATTACAGTTAGCAGCATCGGAAAAGAAGTCAGTTACGGAGTCTAGTCAGCATTACTCGCTCAAGATGCGTCCGTTAGAGGATAAGGAAGATGTGGAATCTTACCTTCAGCTCTTTGAGAGAGTAGCCGAAACCCAGGGGTGGCCGAAAGAGGTATGGGGGATAAGGTTAGCACCTCTATTGCAGGGGGAGGCCCGTGATGCATACCTTAGGCTGACGGTAGAGCAAGGGAAAGATTTTGAGGTGGTGAGGGAGACCTTATTGAGAAGATTCAGGCGTGACGCTGAATATTACAGGCGCCAGTTTCGCGAAGCCAAAAAGGAGAGTCTCGAAACGTTTCCACAGTTGTTCGTTAGGTTGAAGACCTCAGTCAAGCGTTGGTTCACTTTAGCCCATAAGAACATAGAGGACGTAGAACAAGTGCTAGACATGTTTCTGTCTGAGCAACTTTATGCTATTATGAATGCAGACCTGGAAATGTTCGTTAGGGAAAAACGTCCTAGGAACGGTGAAGAGGCCGCGGAGCTAGCGCAGCTCCATATCGACACCAAACGGGCAGTCTCGCGTCCATTGGGTGGGGGGCCGATTCGTCCGCCGTTCAAGAAGGACAAAGGGTCGAATAAACCCCCTGAGACCAAAGCAGAACATAGGGCAGAACCAGCTAGTTCAGGCAGGGGGACTGGGGAACGGCTGTGTTTCAAGTGTAATAAACCAGGGCACTTAGCAAGGAACTGTCAGAGTAAGGCGTCAGTTAACCAAGTCACCATTGCTCCTGAGACAGTAGCCGTAATGACAGAGCCCGTGACCGTAGGGATGCGGACGATCCGGCCCTACGACCCGTGGAGTAAGGGATTAGCCAAGGGAAAGGAAGTTCGTATCATGCGTGATACCGGCGCGGATATGAGTGCGATCGCCGCCAAGTGGATAGAACCCAGGGATCTTACAGGTCGGTTCATAGACGTCAATCCCGTCGACCATACTAAGTCCGATAAGTATCCGACTGCATGGGTTGAAATCGATTCCCCATTCGTGCGAGGGACGATCGAGCTTATCGTAATGGAGCGCATGGGACCGGACGTAATCCTAGGGAACTGGGTGACTTTTTCAGATGGGAAACGTAGTCCCGTATCCATTGATGCCAGTGAGTGTGCTATGGCAGCAGCAGTCCAAACTCGAGCTCAGGTTCAGAGGGAAAAGGAGGGAGAGAGCGCGCTTAAAGTCGTTAAGCAGGCCGATCTCAATGTGACTCCTGCCCAACTGATAGAGTGGCAGAACCAGGACGAAACTCTAGCTCGCGCTAGGAGGTTGGCCGAAGAGGGCCGAGCAATTCCGTCAGGGAAAAGTCTGATAGAATTTTGCAGGACGAAAGAGCAGATGGGAGAAGAGGTGAGAGATGCAAGCCAGTACGTGGTAGATTTACGGAATCGCATTGAAGAGACTTGCAGGTTAGCGCAACAGAATTTGAAGCTAGCTTCGAAAAGGCAGAAACAGCACTTTGACCGCAGAGCAAAACCCCACAGTTTTAATGCAGGAGACAAGGTTTTGTTGTTACTTCCAGTTAAACACAGCAAGCTGGAGATGGCTTGGCAGGGACCGTTCGAAGTTCTAGAGAGAGTCGGAGAGTGTGACTACAGGGTACGGGTGGGCAGTAAAAATAAACTGTACCATGCAAATCTGTTGAAAAAGTTCCAAGAACGAGTGTCAGTAGCTACAGTAGTGATAGATGAGGAGGACGAAGATGAGGGGGGAGAGGCATTCATGGTGGTAAAGGAAGTACCCACCATTCCTTTGGTAGTGTCTGAAGGACCCTCCGACGTCCATCTTGATCCTAACTGTCCAGAAATCCATTCTAGTATACAAGCTCTGACTGTCCAGTTTAAGGATATTTTGACAGATTATCCGTTGAGGACGACACTAGACTCATGTGAAATCCATTTGACTGATGAAGTGCCGGTGAGAACGAAGCAATATCCTCTACCTCATTCTCAGCTAGAGGTAGTCAAAGCCGAAGTGGATGCTATGCTAGAGATGGGAGTAATCGAGAGAGCCAATTCCCCATACAACTCACCGATCGTCCTGGTGAAGAAGAAGGATGGCACTGTTAGGTTTTGTGTAGATTTTAGGAAACTGAATCAAAAGGTCGTGTTCGATGCTGAGCCAATGCCTGACGTGGAGTACCTATTTTCCTTACTGTCCAAGGCTGAGTACTTGAGTAAGTTAGACCTAGCTAAAGGCTACTGGCAGGTACCCATGTTAGAGAGCGACAAACCGAAAACTGCTTTCACCACACCGGCAGGACAATTCCAGTGGAAGGTAAAGCCTTTCGGGTTAAAGACGGCAGGGGCAATCTTTTCCCGAATGATGAGGAGGTTACTAGAACCTTTGCGATTGACGGAAGTTAGCAATTTCATGGACGATGTCATGATTGCTTCCTCCACTAAAGAACGTCACTTACAGTGTATTGCCCAGCTCTTTGGTAGGTTAAGAGAGGTCCAGTTGGCGGCCAGACCTACTAAGTGTTACTTGGGGTTCAAGCAGTTGGAATATCTGGGGCATACAGTGGGTAACGGTCAGATAAAACCAGAGGGAGACAAGATGCAGCGGATAAAAGACGCGCCGCGACCACAAACAAAGAAACAAGTCAGATCGTTTCTTGGGTTGGCAAATTATTACCGCCGGTTCGTTCCTAACTTTGCGGCCATAGCAGCCCCACTAACCGACCTGACCAAGGGAGGAAAGACTGGACAGATCGGTTGGAACGATGCATGTGAGACAGCATTTGAGACGCTGAAGGCGCGACTGTGTTCAGGTCCTGTGTGCTCATTGCCAGACTTCGATCGTCTCTTCGTGTTGCAGACAGATGCGTCCGAAGGGGGGGTAGGGGCCGTATTATGTCAGGACCATGGTAACGGTTTACAGCCTGTTGCATGCGCGAGCAAGAAACTATCCAAAGCAGAGCGTAACTACTCCACCATCGAAAAGGAGTGTCTTGCAATCGTGTGGGGAATTCAAAAATTCCGTCAGTATCTGTATGGTAGGACATTCGTCGTACAGACGGACCATAGACCATTGCAGTACTTGCAACAAGCTAAATCCACAAACAGTCGACTGATGAGGTGGGCTTTGCAGTTGCAGCCATTTTCCATTAGAGTAGAAAGCATAGCCGGTAAAGTAAATGTACCTGCTGACTTTTTGAGTAGAACAGGGTGGTAGAAACCGTAAATGTGGAAGCAGTATTGGGACAGTCATATAGTAATCAAACCCGGGTGTTTGATCTGGGAGGGGGGTATGTCACGTAACGGATGTGACATGTTGTTTTATTTTTTTCGCCAAGTCGTTTTTCTGTTAATAAATGTAGATCGCCGAATTCTGTACATAGCCTTAGTTTAGGGAAGTTAATAAACGTAGTGTGAGCGTAATCGTAAAGCCCGTGCAGCAAGCTTAACAGTGAGCGATTACAGCGGTTGCACGCTTTAGCCAAGTAGCTTTAAACCGAACAGTGTTCAGAAGCAAAGTTAACCTGCGAGGTAGCAGTAGGATATTAGTCAGTCAGCGGAGTTAGCCAGCGAAGTGAGAGTCTGGGTCAGGGTGCGGCCTCGTTTGGAGCCCTTGACAAGCTGTGTGAGGGTTCTTTTACCCTCCCTGCAAGACCACGGCCAGTGTTCCTGGGTGTGGGTGTCCCGAGAGACTTGCGACCACGGCTGCTACTCGCCAGAAGACCCCTCCGGTTCGTCTTCGTCTTGTTTTGTCTCGTCCTGCCGGAGGACTCACCAGTGACAGTGCACTGGCTTCGATCATTGGCTTCGAAGATTTCGTTCTTCCATCTCATCATCCACGACCAACGGTGACGCATCATCGGGAGTCGGAACGCCTTCGCTAGCCGGTCCTGTTGGACAAGTACGTTGGGCTACAGCAGGCTGATTCTACGTTCTGAGCGTCGGTCACAGGCGTGCGTGGGCAAGCGCGGCTACGGTGCTCTGTGGTGCAGGGGTAGTACTCGTACGTTATGAGCCACCCTGTCTAGTGTGGGACAGAGGACACTGTACAGAGACAAAGTTACCCGCCTTGTATAGCCGTTGGCCATATTAGTCATTTTCGTCTGTTAGTCATATTCACATGTTAGTCATTTTCGTCTGTTAGTCATATTCACCTGTTAGTCATTTTCACTTGTTAGTCATTTTTTTATATGTTAATCTTTTTTAAGTGTTAATACGTTATGAGTGCATGTGTGGGTATGTGTGAGTGTGTGGGGCGTTAGTGGGTTGGGGTGAGAGTTAGAGTAAGGGTAGGTAATAAAGGATTTGTTTGTTGTTTATCACTGGCGTTGCGTTATTTATTTAGAGTGGGTGGGTTTTCTCGAGTGTCTGCACTCATATTGTCCACGGCGCCCTGACTCCGTCAGGCGTGTCGTGACATATATCATATCGACACAGCAGCCACATCGATCAGTGAATCCAATATCAATCCGTCCCAAAAAAAAAAAGGTGATAGCCCTCCCGCGTTCCCTACCTCCTGCCCCCGCCGTCACCATTCACACACAAACACACACACGCCATTAAAATTTTAGATGTCAGAATACCTTTCAATTGAAGTGTTCTTACTAAAGCAGAAAGGGAAAACAAAAACGGAAGAAGACGTTGGGAGTGTGTTTGTGTGTGTGTGTGTGGGGGGGGGGGGGGGCGGACGGTTTGGGGGGGGGGGTGAAACGGAAAGGGTGTGGTGGGGATTGGTTAATTTGGGAGCGGGGGTGGTTGGTGGAGCGGGGGGTGGGGGGGGGGAGGGGCGGATAGGGGGCGACGGGTGGTCCGTGCTTGGAAGGGATACCACACTTTGTGGCCACGTTTTGCGCGGACTTGAACAGCAACACAAGTTGACTTCTGCAGGTATGAATGTCGTTCTCTGCATTGCTAAAGGACGATACTAAAGGTCGCAACCTTGATTTGATGACGTATGTTGATTGTTTCCCTTGGCGTATTGCACAAGTGCCGGAATGGCAGAAAGTAGAGGTTACCGGTTAGAAGTCAAAAACATCGTCGCAACTTTTTGAGGAGTCAGTCGTAAACATGCCGCTGAGTGAGTCCACGTTGAAGGCTGTTTCGGGCACATTTCAGCCCATAAAAATAGCAAGCAGAAGGAGGCGCGTCGTACAAACTACTTGTTTAAGCACTATTTCACAACCTGAGCAAGAGTGACTGTCACAGGACTAAGCTCACTAGTGCTACTGGTCCCGTGTTCCGCACGGAGGAGAGATTCTGAGTCGACCATACCAGAGCTTGGATAAGACTACATCAACGCGAACTGTCGACTTCTTCAGTGATCGACGAAGAGCAAAAATTAACTCATTGTGCCCGAGGTACGAAACTGATACCCACATTTTCGAGTTATCCTCTGAGGACTGCGTTACAATTCAGGAGACAGGTCGACCATATCGAGCCATATCTTGCTGTGGTGTATCTCGGGCAGAATGAGTTAAACGTTGCGGAAGTAGATTGAACCTTTTAGGATGATTTACATCTATGCACGGTTGTAGTATGCGTCTCTGAAACTGTGTCTACTCCAACGCCAAAGACCCCGCTCAGACCAAGTCACGTGCGTACAATGCGGGGTCACCAAGAGGTGTACATCTTCCTAAGCCTCCACACCTATTTTATTTTTGGAACTTCCCCCGAGCGGCATCGTCAGTACCCAATGCGCAAAAGGCCATCGGGCCGACGTCGGCCTTTGCTCACTGGGTAGGAGTCAAGGCTTAATTTGCAAGAAGAGAAGGGTAACAGTACTTTTCGTGGGTGATGTTCTTGATGTCTTTGTGTTTCATGACGCATGGAAATAACCAAGAAAGGTAGGACACAAAACATCTGGGGTTTTTTGCTCGTCTTTTCAAAGCGTATTGCTTTCTTTGTTGATTATTTCTTTGCATTCTACGTGTTTTGTTTTGTTTTTTGTTTGGAAATGGTGACACACGCGTTTAAGATCATATGCAGTCTGTAAACGCACACGCGTGCACGCGCTCATACACGCACGCACGCACACACACATACACACACACACACACACACACACACACACACACACACACACACACACACACACACGTGCGCACGCGCAAAGATTTAGTGAAGGCAAGACGAAGATTGTGAAAAAACTTTTTATTCACGAATGTAAACACCCAAGACATTTCTTGTTCAAGGCCACTATGAGGTCGTGTATTGTTTGAACTGATCATTACGGGACATTCAAAATATCCTCTTTTCAAAAGTTTTATTCCTTTGAAGGGCCTATATCTTATTCTTGCATGCAGCCTTTTGGGAGAAATGTCCAAATTTCGCAGTTCAGCATACACGTATGAAACACTTTAACCGTCCACTGCCAGTGGGCAAAAATTGTGTTTAAAATCATGGCAAAATCAACTCCAAACAACCCGATCCGGCCGAGGAAAATGTAGTACTAGGAGGCACCTACTCACGTCACAAAGGATATTTGGCTGAAGTCGGGCGCAGTGGTCCCGCGCACGACTGTGCGCGGGCCCACTGCGGCCGACCTCTGCCCGATAGCCTTTTGCATCCTGGGTACAGGACCCCATGAGCCACCCCGCCACTTGAGGCTGTCGTGTCGCTCTCGGCAGTGAAAAGGTTAATATAATTATTATAGTAATACTCACACATGTCATACATTGATGTTGTTCGGGGTCCCGATACGCCTGTATAAGAGGACCAAACTTGGGGCTATCAAATCTCACTACCACTCTACGTGTCACTGGAAGGCAGTATAATCGACGCATCGTTTGACTGATTTTCGATCCAAAATATTCGCAGTACGCAAAAGGTGAACGGGCCAACGCCGTGCTGATGACCTTTCGCTTACTTCACTGTCAGTAGACTCGGTCGAAGATGTCCAGATCAGGGGTCAGTTATATGAGTGAGATTAAATCTTGCGCAAACCACTAAGCAAGGTGCTCCGCTCTCGTCTAGGGACTTGCGCGGGATTATGCGCACTCGTGCAACTGGCCCCGGGAATTTTACACGACCTAACTCAGACTACAAGTTATCAAGTGCACAGGAAGCACAGGTTTCTCGTCCGTAACCCACTCATACCGTCGTCCGCTCCTGCTCGGAACATTGCGAGTCTTGAAATAAAGCGAAAAGTGTGTTGGGTGGACATTCACTGATTTAGAAATGGCAAAATGTCAATCCCATTCGTCCAAAGAACACGGTACACAGTACTAAATAAGGTCAACAAGAGGCAACGAACCTCATGAGCCCCCGCGTACGCGGGGGCTCATGGATTTTTTTGCCTCTTGCATTCTTTGCCTCTTGCCTCCCGCATGTTCGTGACACTGTAATGCCCAGCTATCCGAAAACCTCCAACAAATAGGTTTAGGTCAGCGTTGAGAGCTGCGGTCGGCAGGGAGACTGGATCATCATCAACAGCCCCCCGCAGACTGACCCCGCAAGTGGGAAAATGAAAGACAAAAGTGTCATCCTGCTTGAGCAAGTGTGTTTGTGGGACGACACATGAGAGGAACTGGAGACCAACGCCATCCCAAACTTGGATCGCGTCACTCTCATCGGCTGATGGCGGCGTGTTTACTGGGGTTTCTTCCTCTTCTCCCGCCTCACGTAACCCCGGGTACTGGTGTCCCCGCGGGTCGCCAAAGACCAGGAATGCGGGTAGGAGGGGGAGCAGGGGCCAGTTGCACGAATGAGCTTAGTCTTGCGTCAGCCACTGAGCAAGGTGCTCCGCTATAGCGGAGCACCTTGCTTAGTGGCTAACGCAGGTCTAAAATCTCGCTCATGCCACTGATCCCAGGGTCGAAGCTCAGCTTGGTGTCAATCGGCGCTGCCGTATGGTCTTCCTAGTTGGCAGGAACCCGTCTGAGCTCACGGTGCGTGTTGCTTCATCTCCCCAAAGGCCACAGCACCACACAGTTCACACAACTGGTGACAGTTCAGTAAACACCTGCACACACAAAGATTAAAAAAAAAACAAAAAAAAAAACATTCATTTTAACAGATCGAATCAAAGCACAAAAAAAGTATTTGAACAAGACGAAATGCAAAACTGAAAGAAAACACTCAACTGCAAATAGAAAAGCTGAAACAAACATATCAGGTAGTCAAAGAAAAAGAAAATAGATTAAGAAAAATAGAAATGGCTTGCTCATAATTCCCAAGTACTCTAATTCACGTGAAACTCAAGTTACAAAAACGTAAACATGAATGTGCTGGTGTATGATTTCAGACCTTATGGCTTTAATCATCATACTGATGCTAAAAGCTTCAAATTTGTACACTGCCATATGCAAGCTATATCATACTGATGCTAAAAGCTTCAAATTTGTACACTGCCATATGCAAGCTACATTGCAGTACTTACAGATAAGAATATAGACAATGGCTTTTGTTTAAGGCTGGCGCCAGAATAGCTTGGCGCCTACTGGCACTACCCTCAAACTATTCTAGTCAAACTTATTTCACACACTGGTGTATTCCGAATGATAAGGGTTAAATTGTCAGGCCCAAAACCTCACACTGTCAAAGCAAATACCAACAAATGTTGCACTACACATGTCGCCACGTGGCATCCAGATGTAGTTTCCGGTCATGCCATATGGGAAAGCGTCTGTATGTAACTACCGGACGTGCCGGGCAGCTCTAATCAAGATAACGGGCCGGCCCTCCGGAAACTGTTACTATATGGGAAATGGGTGGCATCTAATTAACGGGATCATTGGCACGCGTGGACGCCATAATCACGTAACGGCACCGGCCCTAAACGAGGGGCGGGTCCTAAGTGGGAAGATGATTGATAAGGGCAAGGGTATATACATACTGGGGGACACAACACATGGACACACACACCTAGACACACAACGAGAGGGGGAACACAACGCGAGGAGAGTGAGAGGAGAGTGAGAGAGATGGACGCAAGTAGAAGAGAGAGCAAATAGTGAGAGAACGACCGAATTGTAGTCTGTGGTTGGTCTTGCCCAACCCCAGACAATGCTCTTTAGACTGAAATAAACACCAGAGAAAACCATCACTGGACTTTATTTGTTTTACGTGTTCATAGTGGAACACGTAACAACCAATTTTGGTGCCGCGTGACCAGGATGTCAGAACGGGTTTAGCAGAACCAGCGCAGGATGTCAGACCGAGATTGAAGACGGAACAATCGCAGATTCCAGAACGAGATGGAAGACAGAACTATCGCAGAGGATGGCAGAACGACGCTACGTCAAAAAAACGACAACGCTGAGAACTGAAGACGCCGAACGAGAGGCAGACAGAAGATCGTGAAACGAGACTGAGAAGGAGCAAGCCGCAGACGAAACGACCTCGGGCCACAACCACCGTCACCAACGCTGGACAAACAGGTGAGTGACCTTTTGTGTCATCGCTACAGTTTTGAGGAAGGGCCAGCAATATTTTGTATTTGTGGTGAAAATGGCAGAAGAATACGTAGGGAGACCAGACCCACTTGACCCGGTGTTGACCGCATTAGTTAGTCAGATAGAGGGGATGTCATCATCCGTTAATGCGCAATCCATCTCACAGCTGATCCCCACTTTCAATGGAGATCAGAAAATGTTTGCAGAATGGATGAAAAAAATAGAAAAATATGCTGCACTTGTGAATATAGTTGAGAGGAAAGCCTCGATCGCAGATCAGGCGAGTAGTGGGGCGGTGAGCGACTTTATTGGTCGATTTATTCAAACCAACGGGAACAATAGTTGGGGAGAACTGAAAAAACAGCTAACGGTCCGATTCGGTGAGTTCAGGGATGAACAGTATGCACTGACCCTTCTACAGAGAGCCCGACAGGGGAAGGATGAAAGCGTTCCGCTGTTCGCAGAAAGATTGATATCGTTAGGGGAGGAAGCTTTTCCTGACGAGGATGGTCCAATCAAAGACAGACAATTGATAGCCTGCTTTATAGATGGACTTACGCATGACTACTTAAAAATGAAAGTCATCCGGGAAGCGCCAGCCACGTTAGAGCGAGCCATAAGCATAGCCGTAACAGAACAGAATTTTCGGCAAATGTTTGATCTTAGAGTGAAACAGAAAAGTACTGTGACCAAATCCACAGTAGACCAGTGTCGCAGGGATAGGGAATAACCCATGGAAGTGGATCACTCTAGAGAGAGGGGGTGTTTTCAATGCGGTTCGCCACGCCACAAGGCACGCGATTGCAAGGCTAGGCGGATAAACGCAGTCGGTCAGCAAAAGTCGTCTTTGTCACAGCAAAGGTATCAACACGTGCGGTGTTGGCGATGCGGGGGTTACGGCCACCGACAAAGAGAATGTAGGGCTAGGATAGGACAGGAGCGACAGGAAAACTAGAACGTTCTGCACCACGAGAAGCCGGTGAGCAGAACAGGGGAAACAGTAGATCCTTTAGCATCAACTTAGCGGGGAGTCCAAAATGCATAATTTTTAAGGTAGGAAGTCAAAAGTTTAGAAGTCTCATAGATACGGGGGCGGAAGTATCGTTGATTAGCAAGAAGTCGTATGAAAAATTGCAGAACAAGCCAAGGCTAGAGAAAAGAAGTGTATCGCTACTGTCAGTCAGTGGGGAAGCGCTAGGAGTTGTGGGCAGTATAGAAATGGACTTCAAAACTGAAAAGCAGTCGTTCAAACATCGTTTTTATGTAGTGAAAGAGATGAATAGAAATTTCATTTTGGGAAACGATTGGCTCGAAAAGAACGGAGCACGCATTTATTTTGATTTGAGAATGGTTAGGGTCGGGAATGCGTATGTACCTTACGAACAAGACATGCACATATCTTCGTTAGTCAGAGTACACAAGACGAGAGTATTGAAACCACATACAGCGGAGATTTGTCAGGTTAGAATAAAGAGTACACAGTACTTCGGTAAGGAAGAATGTTTAGAAGTCTCTGCGACAGATAGGGGGTTTGTTGCAGAAGAGCCAGGACTATCTGTGATGAGCGGGGTAGTGAGAAACAAAGGCAGGACATTTCCTTTGTTACTTGTTAATCACACCAACAAAACTTTCAGGCTAAAAAGGGGATGTGTGGTAGGCATGGCAAACAGCGTAAGTCAAGTAGAGTCAGTGTCTAACAGAACGGAAGAACGAGAAGTCGCTTCCATTGATCTGACAGAAATCGATGCGCCTGACGCAATCAGGTCCACAGTCACTAAACTGGTATCGGAGCATTCTGATTTGTTCGCGAGTAGCGATCTGGACTTAGGGCGCACCAACACTGTCAAAATGAGCATAGACACTGGAGACCACGCTCCAATAAGGGTGAAGCCTTACCGCGTTCCTTTGCAGGATAGAGATTGGATTGTATTGGATTGTACATTGCTTAGCGTCCCGACAGCAACAAGGCCTTCTCAGGACGTGCCTGCACTGCTTGTGAAAAAAACCCAACTAAACAGAACATTGAATGTATGTCGCCAGCCGGTCAAATACATTAAATAAACCTAACACATAGGGCCTAAATAAAGCTAAGACCATTTAGCAACACACATCCAATATCAAGAGCTACAGGCAGTGCAGACAGGAAGGAGAGTTTTAAAAAGGCAAATACAGGTGAATGGGCAAAGGGTAGACAGAAACACATGCCCCAGAATAGAGAGAAAAACCCACCCTGTGGGGCTGACCAGGGTGACCCTGGGAACTAAAAAATACCTAACCCCACCCAAGTCCCCCAGGGCAGACCCTGGTGGGGGCAGGATAGAGAGATAGTAGACAAAGCAGTAGATGAGATGTTAGAGGCAGGGATCATCAGAAGATCAATGTCGCCATGGTCTTTCAGTTTAGTAGTAGTGACCAAAAAAGATGGTTCAAAGAGGTTGTGCGCTGACTTTCGAAAGCTAAACGAGATTACCAAGAAGTCGTCGTATCCACTACCGCTCATAGACGATATTTTGTCCTTGCTGGGGAAGGCAAAATATTTCACAAGGTTAGATATGAAATCGGGATACTGGCAGGTAGAGATGGCGGATCAAGAGAGTAGTGAGAAAACGGCTTTCGCGTGTCACAAGGGACTTTTTGAGTTTGCAGTCATGCCGTTTGGACTTTGCCAGGCACCCAGTGTGTTCATGCTGTTGATGAACACAGTGTTGATGGGGTTAGAAGCATTTTGTTCGGCATATATGGATGATATTCTGATCTTTTCCGAAACAAAGGAACAGCATTATCAGCATATAAAAGATGTGTTCGGTAGGCTCAGACAGCATAAACTCAAATTGAAACTGAAGAAATGTCAGTTCTTCGCCGAGGAAACACAGTACTTAGGGTTTGTGATAGGGAAGGAAGGAGTCAAACCAGACCCAGAAAAGGTGTCAGCAATTCGGACATTGCCGAATCCAACATGTATAAGGGAGTGTCGCAGTGTCATTGGAATGATGTCATACTATCGCAGGTTCATACCCAACTTTTCTGAGATAGCCGAACCCATCATCAATTTGACAAAGAAATTTGCCAGATTCAAATGGTCTGATCAGTGCCAACAGGCGTTTGATTTTCTCAAACAAAGTTTGTCAGTAGTTCCTTTGTTAGTATATCCGGACACGAGACGTCCATATGTATTGTACACGGATGCTAGTGACGCATGTATCGGGGCGTGTCTGACGCAAGAAAGTGAGGACAGCACAGGACTCAAGACAGAAAAGCCTATTTACTTTCTGTCCCATAGGTTGAGCCAGAGCCAGAAGAAGTGGTCTACTATAGAAAAGGAAGCATTTGCAATCCATTATGCATTACAGAAGTTAGACCACTATTTGCACAATGCGCAATTCGTTGTTCGCACAGATCACAAACCGTTCTAAGTATCTCTTAGAGTCACCTATGCAGAATAAGAAGATTCAGATGTGGGCGCTAGGGATCGCAGGGTACAACTGCACTATAGAGTACATTCCAGAGCCACAGAATGTGTTGGCTGATTTGTTGTCTAGAGTGCCACAAACAGACGAAAATGAGTTAGCGTCAGAAGAGATGGAAGAAACAGTCACTGAAGTGAGCGACAATGCGTTCCAGATAGGGGTGATTAATTCTAGTCAGTTTAGACCAAAGCAGTTTGCAAGCTGTCAGACGGATGATCCTAGAGAAACTTTAGAAAAGGTAGAGGTGACAGGGTTCGATATGATCACGGAGCAAGACAAGGATCCAGACATGGTTAAGTTGAAAGATCAGCTACTGAACGAGGAAGCACCGGCCAGTGTAAAAAGGAGGTATTTGTTCATAGAAGATGTCTTGTATTTCTTGTCGAATATTGATGACGATCCAGTAGCCAGATTAGTGGTGCCATCCCATTTGGTGGAGCATGTCGTAAACCAGTATCATGACGGAAATGGGCACATGGGCCTTGATAAGACTTACGACACAATCAAACAGAAGTATTTTTGGCCAAACATGTACAGGGGGTTGAACGAGTACATAGGCGGTTGCATTACCTGTCAGCAACGGGTTTTGCAGAAACAGAAAGTCCCAGTGCAGGAAATGGACGTTCCTCCATATCCGTTTGCGAAGGTTAGTGTAGACATACAGGGTCCATTCCCTACTAGTCTGTCCGGGAACAAGTACATTTTAGGGTTTGTTTGCCATTACAGTGGATATCCAGAGTGCTTTCCAGCACCAGATAAGTCGGCAAAAACTGTTGCTCAAATCTTGATGGATGAGATAATTCCTCGACACGGGTGTCCTTTGCAGGTGGTTACTGATAATGGCACAGAAAACGTCAAGCGGATCATGAGGGAGGTTCTCAGTGAACTAAACATAGATCATGTCTTGACGAGCTATTATCATCCACAGTCTAACGCTAAGGTAGAAAGATTTCATCGTACCATGAATGATATCATGTCGAAGAAAATACAGGAAGATATCCAAACGTGGGATTTGCACATAAACCATGCGTTGTCGGCATACAGTGTTAGCGTTTCAGAAACGACTCAGTGCTCTCCATTCTTTCTACTGTATAACAGAGATCCAGTGTTACCATTAGATAACATACTGAGACCTAGACGGAAATATGTCGGAGAGGACCTTCATAAGGTAGCCTTAGAACAACAGCACAAATTGTTTACTCAGGTGCACCAACGGATAAAGAAATCACAGAAGCGGGGGGCAAAATATGCAAACAGACAGGTCAAAAGTGACGAAATTAAAGTCGGGGACCCAGTGTACTATAAAAATAATCAAAGGAAAAACAAGCTAGACAGCAAATGGAAACCTTACTATAGAGTGGTCGAGCAAACAACCCCAGTAACGTACAGGATCAGGAACCAATTGACTGGTGAAGTAGTTAAAGTGCATGCAGAGCACATAAGACTCCCTAAATTAGATGAGTGGCCTAAACCCTCGGCGGAAACAATTAGGCCCCTCAGGAAGACTAATTATGCGATCGCACCGGAAGACAGCTCTTCCAGTGACAGCGAAGATGTAGGCGAGTTACCTTCAAGAGAAAGTTGGATCAAAAGACAGCGTAGAGAACGGGAGAACTCGTCTTCAGAAGACGACATACCTCTCATGGAGTTAGCAAAAAGGGTTAGATGTCAGAACAGGAGACAAACAGTCGAAGCAGAATCGGCTGATGTTAGCTCGGGCGAAGGCACATCAGATAACTCTGATGATGATAGGATAAAGCATGTGGACGCAATCCTGCCTAAGTCTAGGAGTAAAGGAGTAACTGAGGCGGTTATTAAAGGCTATAGGAGATCTACTTTAGGCTTCATTTAAAATGCAACTCTCAAGTGGTATTGAGAGAGGATCAATCAGGAGATCGCGCAAGTAATGCAGTTTTGGGTGTATGAATATATGACTACGGGTGTAAATTACATTTTGCAGACGTGCAAGATGAGGTTCGTCCTCTGTCTCAGGATATTGGGTTTAGCAGATAACGTTTATGATTTATTAGTAATGGCAGTAATCATGTCAATTGTAGGCGAAATAGTGGGAGTAGCCCGATATTTTGTGTGTTAAAAGCTGGCCCTTTATCGAGACTTAGGCGATGGCATAGTGGGGTCACTCGACCTACACTGGACCCGGGATCGGTGGCTACAACTGTGGCGGACGACAATGACGTCTACGGAGCAAGTGCCTCCGCACTGATGATGGAAGACAGGGTGGAACTGAAGACGACATCGCCAGTCGTGAAATTCTACCCGGCCTTGAAATGAGGCGACCTATGAGGTGGATGAATTATGTTGGGACTGTGAGCGCAGCGGTGCCCATGAGAAACGAACAATGTCAGTGTTGACAATGAACTTTTTCTCTTTCATTTTATATTATGTGTATTTGGATGGAATACTTGTTGTTATAGTTGGACAAGATATCATGCACCGATTGGAAACGTATTTTGATTGTGTAATGATGTGTAATTATGTTATTATGTCCCGAAGTGTAACCCCTCCTGAACAAGATAGAAAAATAATCCTGAACGGGATGTATTTTTCTCGGGTTAGGGAGGAATGTTGCACTACACATGTCGCCACGTTGCATCCAGATGTAGTTTCCGGTCATACCATATGGGAAAGCGTCTGTATGTAACTACCGGACGTGCCGGGCAGCTCTAATCAAGATAACGGGCCGGCCCTCCGGAAACTGTTACTATATGGGAAATGGGTGGCATCTAATTAACGGGACCATTGGCACGCGTGGACGCCATAATCACGTAACGGCACCGGCCCTAAACGAGGGGCGGGTCCTAAGTGGGAAGATGATTGATAAGGGCAAGGGTATATACA
Organism: Semisulcospira habei; assembly: GCA_036245525.1. Taxonomy (NCBI): domain Eukaryota; kingdom Metazoa; phylum Mollusca; class Gastropoda; family Semisulcospiridae; genus Semisulcospira; species Semisulcospira habei. The sequence continues at coordinate 4,383,034 of BTPG01000004.1, forward strand.
TACTGGGGGACACAACACATGGACACACACAACTAGACACACAACGAGAGGGGGAACACAACGCGAGGAGAGTGAGAGGAGAGTGAGAGAGATGGACGCAAGTAGAAGAGAGAGCAAATAGTGAGAGAACGACCGAATTGTAGTCTGTGGTTGGTCTTGCGACGGGGAAGTGGCGCAATGGTTAAGGCGTCTGCCTCCAATGCCAAAGGTGCGAGGTTCGATACCGGGTTCCGGCGTTGGATTTTTCTCCTCTGGTAAGTGTCACCGTCTGGGCAGTGGGCAGATGTTCACATCTGCACGGGACATAGACGACCCCGGCCCCCACGAGTCCCCTGCTGCCTTGCAGGCTTGGCCGCTTGGCTGCGGAAAGGCTAAGGGAGGAAACCCCTGACATCAAAGCCCCCGTGTCTCCGGGGAAGGCTTTTGAGCCAGAGACTAAGACAAGGACAGTCTGATATAAAACCTACGACCCGAGGACCTCGATGCCACCGTCCCAGCTTGCTAGGCCATGGCAAACGAACCAAGGGTGTAAAGGGTTGGGCCAGTACTGCGCACACTGCACTCCACCAAAAAGCTCCACCGCGCAGGCTTTAGGAAACGCCCACGGACTATGACACTGAACTTTCCAAGTCCTGTAGCGATGGGCAAGGGGCAAAACGGCAGGTGAAAGATGTCACTGGAAGCCGCAGTCTCAAACCTGCATGCAGGCGGTTCAGGATATTGGTCGCCTGATGTTGACCTGGGGATGACAACGTCACTCGGCACACCCTGAACGACCAAGCAGCCTTCTCTAGGGACAGCACTGCTTGCTCCACACGGAGAGGGGCCTAGAAAAGGTGGCCTAACCAAAGCTCATCCCCTCGTAACCCCAGTTGGCTAGCCGCGGTCAACGGGCATCTTCTCATGCGGTCAGAAAACAAGAAAAAACAAAACAAAACAATGGATCCACTCTCATGATGACCACGACCGGACTCAACGTAGCATGCTGGAACATCCGAACCATGCTCGACACAGCAGACAGCGGACGCCCTGAACGTCGCTCCGCCCTCATTGCCCATGAATTGCGGAGATTAAACATCGACATCGCCGCGCTCAGCGAAGTACGCCTCCCGGAGGAAGGCAGCCTCCAAAAACTTGGCGCTGGCTACACCCTCTACTGGTCAGGCAAGCCTGCATCAGAAAGACGGCTCTCAGGCGTGGGCTTCATGGTGAAGACCCACATTGCGACTAAGTTGGAAAACCTACCAACGGGTCACTCCGACCGCATTATGTCCATGCGCCTCCCACTGAGACACCAGCAATACGTCACCCTTCTCAGTGTGTACTCCCCAACCCTCCTGGCAGAGCCTGCAGAAAAAGACAAGTTCTACTCTGACCTGCACAGCCTCCTGCAGAGCACCCCTGCAGACGACAAAGTCATCATCCTTGGCGACTTCAACGCCAGAGTGGGCCAAGACTCTGAAGCCTGGAAAGGAGTCCTCGGCAAGCATGGCGTTGGGAACTGCAATGACAATGGTCGCTTACTGTTGGAGCTCTGTGCAGAGCAGCAACTTGTCATCACCAACACTACTTTCCAGCAAAAGGACAGTCGAAAGACCACCTGGATGCATCCTCGCTCCAAGCACTGGCACCTTATCGACTATGTCCTAGTGCGTCAGAGGGACCGCAGTGACGTCCTCCTCACCAGAGTGATGCCCAGCGCAGAGTGCCACACTGACCACCGCCTTGTTCGCTGCAAACTCAGGCTCCGCCTCAAGCTGAAACTTAAGAAAGGGGGCCCCCCAAGAAAAAGCTTGATGTTGCCAGCCTTCAGCGTGATGACAAGAAAGCTGCCCTTCAGGCCGATTTACAGCGCATGCTCAAAGACACAGTTGATCCAGCAGACTCCTCCCCTGAAACACTCTGGGAACAACTGAAAATTGCTATTGTAAAATCTTCTGTGGAAGTCTTGGGCTTTGCTAGAAAGAGGAACAAAGACTGGTTTGACGAAAACGACGTAGAGATCCAGGAACTTCTAGCAAAAAAAAGAGCCGCCCACCAGGCCCACCTAGCCCAGCCTTCCTGCCCTATGAAAAAGTCTGCCTTCCGCCTCATCTGCAGCAGTCTCCAGCTCAAGCTTAGAGAGCTCCAGAACGAGTGGTGGTCCAGACTCGCACAGAGGACCCAGCTCTGCGCTGACAACGGTGACTACAGGGGCTTCTACGAAGCACTGAAAGCAGTGTATGGCCCTAGGCACCTGGTACAAAGTCCCCTGCGAAGCGCTGATGGACAGGCACTCCTCACAGATAATACCTCCATCTTGAACCGCTGGTCGGAATACTTTCAGGACCTCTTCGGCGCTGAGCGCACTGTTCAAGAAACAGTTATCCTCCAAATCTCACACCTTCCACTAAAGGTTGAATTGGACGAACCACCCACCGCCGAAGAGACCCTCACAGCCATCCACCAGCTCAAGAGTGGCAAAGCAGCAGGCATTGACGGAATCCCGCCAGAGATCTGGAAACATGGAGGCCCAGCACTGCACAACAAGCTCCACGACCTCTTTCTCTGCTGCTGGGAAAAAGGAACACTACCAAAGGATCTCCGTGATGCAGTCATCATCACCCTGTACAAGAACAAAGGAGAGAAGTCTGCCTGCTCTAATTATCGTGGAATTACCCTGCTGTCCATTGCCGGGAAAATTCTCGCAAGGTTGCTCCTGAATCGGCTGGTACCTGCCATCGCTGAAGACCACCTCCCAGAGGGCCAGTGTGGCTTCAGAGCCAACAGGAGTACCACCGACATGGTCTTTGTGCTGAGACAGCTTCAGGAGAAGTGCCGCGAGCAGAACAAAGGGCTGTACGTAACGTTTGTCGACCTAACAAAAGCGTTTGACACTGTGAGCAGGCAAGGTATGTGGCAGATCCTGGAGCGACTAGGCTGTCCCCCAAAGTTCCTCAACATGATAGTCCAGCTCCACGAGGACCAGCAAGGACTGGTCAGACTAAACAGTGACCTCTCAGAAACATTCCCCATTCGCAACGGCGTGAAGCAAGGCTGCGTGCTGGCACCGACCCTCTTCACCATCTTCTTCAGCATGATGTTGAAGCAGGCCACAGTAGACCTCGACGATGACGACGCAGTGTACATCAGGTATCGTCTCGATGGCAGCCTGTTCAACCTCAGACGATTGCAGGCCCACACGAAAACCCTAGACCAACTGATTCGTGAGCTGCTCTTTGCTGATGACGCTGCCCTCGTTGCACACACAGAGAGAGCCTTGGAGCGCATTACGTCCTGCTTCGCAGATGCCGCCCAGCTCTTTGGACTTGAGGTCAGTCTGAAAAAGACGGAGGTCCTTCATCAGCCGGCACCCAAGGAAGAGCATCGCCCTCCCCACATCACCATCGGCGAGTCCGAACTGAAGTCTGTACACCAGTTCACCTACCTTGGCTGCATCATCACGTCAGACGCCAAGCTGGACAAGGAGCTGGACAACAGGCTGGTAAAAGCGAACAGTGCTTTCGGGCGACTATTCAAGCGGGTGTGGCACAATCAACAGCTGAAAAAAGGCACCAAGATCAGCGTGTACAGAGCTGTCGTCCTCACCACCCTGCTGTACGGTTCCGAGTCCTGGGCCCTCTACCGCAGCCAACTACGACTCCTCGAACGCTTTCACCAGCGCTGCCTGCGTACCATCCTCAGCATTCACTGGAGTGACTATGTCACCAACGTCGAGGTCCTTGAACAGGCGGAAACTGTGAGCATCGAGGCTTTGCTGCTGCAGACACAGCTTCGCTGGGCGGGGCACGTCTCCAGGATGGAGGATCATCGACTACCCAAGATCACCCTGTTCGGCGACATCGCCACTGGACACCGAGACAGAGGGGCACCAAAGAAGAGATACAAAGACGGTCTCAAGAAGTCACTTAGTGCCTGCCAAATCGACCACCGCCAGTGGTCTTCGCTTGCTGCGGACCGTGACACCTGGCGCTCCACCATTCACAAGGCAGCCGTCTCCTTTGAGGACTCTCGCAGAGCTAACCTTAAGGACAAGCGGCTCAGAAGAAAAAACAGAGCTGTCGTAACTCAGAACCCTGACCAGACCTTCCCCTGCAGCCACTGCGGTCGAACCTGCCTGTCCCGGATTGGCCTCCGCAGCCACAAAAATGCCTGCAGACGACGTGGGCAAGCCCTATAGAATCTTCGTTCGCGAAGTCAAGCCAAGAAAAAAAAAAAGGTTGGTCTTGCCCAACTCTTCGGAAGGACGCTTACAGCACAAATTATTACAAGCAACTTCTGCCAAATGGTGGATAAGCAGTGAATCGTTTTCTTGTTTTATGTCCATAGTTTTCAATATGGACATACAGGTTGTAATGTCAACCCGAAATATGTGTGACTAAAATAGTTCAAGGGTAGTACTAGCCTAGAGGCGTTAAGCTATTCTGGCACCACCCTTGAACTAAAGCCGTTGATCTATGTCCTTATCTGTAAGTACTATACTGTAGCTTGCATAATTATGGCAGTGTACAAATTTGAATCTTTTATACGCAGCATGATATGTGATAAACTGGGTTGTAGTCGACCTTCCTAGGCGTGTTTCCATTTGTTCTCTGCATTTTACACGCTTGGTTGTCACCGTTTTGGTCTGGATTTCACACACTCACAAACATTTACAGTCGCTTATACCACTACAGTACATGCGGCCAAAGGTTATGTTCATTTTTCTAACATAATTCATCCCTCCTCTTTCTGGCAGAAGCCTGAATTAGAACTCAAAAGTGCGCACACTATTTTGTCTACTGCATGCAGTGCTGGAAAAAGGTAAACCTGATCCAGCCGAAAAAGAAAAAAATCAAAAACAAAAATCAATAAACATACATGGACCCATTCTAACCACAGATCTCAGTACTTTTAACCCATTTAACTCCAAGGCCACATTTCTCAAATTGTGGAGGTGTTACCTAACGACTATTGTACCAGTTGCAGGAGATGGTTCGACCAGGGGACGCAGAATGCGTATTGCCGAAATCACTGTTAGCCCATTCAGCCTTGACGCACTACAGCAGGAAACGGGTCGACCATGA